>CAJQUW010008222.1:0-677500 GCA_907163375.1 Prostheceraeus crozeri | reverse complement strand
GACATCTATGTCTTCTCTAGCCGTCGATAGCATTGATTTCCGACCTCTATGACCTCCTAGACTTCGATAGCTTTGATTTCCGACCTCTACAGTTTGAATGATTATATTCGTGCCTTTAACATTTAAGCATCAAAATTAAATATCAAATGAAGTTCAACAATTTGACTTTTCAATGATTCCAAATCAAACGATGCTTGGAAGAGACGTTCCAAGTACACAAGAGTAGAAGATCACACGATAATGCTTCAAACTTCAGGAAACTTTCAATTTCTTGCGTCATTTGCCAGATGGTAGGACGTTGACATCTTTACGACCCAATGAATATGCGACGTGGGATTGTCTATTTAAAACTAAAAATATTGGCGTGAATGTTACAATGTCCCCGTCACAGCCCAAACTCCATGAACCAAACTGACTGCGATCTATCACATCGAACACCCGCCGTTGATAGTTATTAACGCTGTGATGTGGCATTTACCAAGTTACATCTTTTTTCATCGGAAAAACTTGATAACAAAGTGGGGGTAGATTTGGAACACAACGCATCGAAGATGTGAACCGATGGGGAATCACAGCAATGAATATTTCATTAGAATATCTCCTCACCGTGTGCGGTGGGAACTTTTGAATTGTTTTGATTCCACGAGCATTTCCAATGTTGTTGTAAAATTCATGAGTTTTGTGATCGAAGTAGAGAATTTAGCAGCAAAATTTCATGTTTGAGCCTCCTGATTGCTCCTCATTCCGGTTACGCGGCCAGAGATGACGTGTTGAATGACGCCCAGTTACTGTAGGTCGAACACAGCCTTCGCTGGAGATAGCTAACGTCTCAATCCATCGAATGTTAGTGATAGCATAATCCATAGTGTCAGTTCGCCTGTGCACAGGAGAGAGACATCCTATTTTCGTACGTATGTCCACTTACATGAAGAGAAGTATCCTCAAACTTGAACAAGTTAAGCGATACATTCCTAGGCAGTAGAGGTGTGCAAACCCAACCGGTTCGGCCTCTGTTGCGGATTAACTGAAAATATTCGGGCAATGAATTCATGATGCTGAGAAATTCATATAATTATGCTTTGCTGATTTCCTTTGTAAATGTACAAATATATATTATGCACGCACTCGTGCACTCGTAGAAAATGTTGAATAGAAGGCGTTAATCGTGTGACTATCACCACCGGTGCACATTCCTTGTTTCATCAAATTACAGCTTAGCTCTTGAAGTTTGAAGTGTACAGTACATGGACCTAGTATTTGAAAAATATTATAATATGAAACTATGCACTATTGAAATACTAAGAGGCGATGATAGTAATGGTATTACTTTATTTGTTTATTGCAAAAACAAAGGCCACAAATGGTTTCGGAGAACGCTTAATTTGGGGCTGAATACTCAATGAAATATTACACGAAATGATTTGAGGTCAAAATTTTTCAGGGGTCTCAAAAGAGTCAAGAGGGACGGTGATGAGACACCTTGTTTCGGTAAAGAGTTCCATATTCAATCGTCAGATACTAAAAAATGTCACGCAAAAGGGTACTTCTTCCCCAACCCACATTTCCGTTGTTGACATACTAAAGTGTTGGATCGTCAACGATCTTCTCTTGCTCCTATGGGCAGTCTCACTAACGTCGCATAGCGTTAAGTGTGTAAAACTCCTTTAATCTGACTTGTAGAACATTCTTACTTGACTTAAGTCCCGACTGACGGTGTGTCATGTCAGGTTGGGTCCCACATTGAACGTCTGAATGATATCCATCTTTCACGATGTCTTGCTTGATACAGCATTTCTTGTACTGAGACATGGCTGTTGGCTGATCGAAACTGCTGCCACCAGTTGATTCGAGGGTGGCCCCTTGGCCGTGTCCCATGCACTCTCCCGTGCAACATCATCTAGGGCCATCTCTTCTCATACATTCTCTCCACATGGCCGAACCATCTTTGTTGTTGGTCTTCGATCACATTCACTATACTTCTCCATCCTACCGCCATTTCTCTCACTCCTGTGTTTGGTACTCTGTCTTGCCATCGGATGTTCAGCACTCGTCGTAGGCAGTTCATCTCGAATGCTCTCAGCTTTTCTCTTCAGAACATTCACAGCCTCAGAATTAGACAACTGCTCCTCATTTGTCTATAGACAACAATCACACGAAGTTCATGATCACAGCTGTACTTTGCATTCTAACTGAGTATCCAAGGGAACAATCCTTCATCTTAGCGTTCAAGTAAGACTTCTCAGTCGTGTTGTAGTGTCACTCAGTGACAGATCAAGTCTATCCTAAACCCAATGTGACTAAGTTTGATGAAATTTGATGAATTTGGAAACATTGGAAAATGTGGGAGGCGGAGAATAGAAATGCCCGCGAACGTATTTTCTTATCTTCACTTCTCTTATTTGGTGAGAGTATCTTGGTTCGAACATGATATATTGATCCGTCTGAAATTATAGCAAAATCAAGGAAAATGACGGGTCTTTGAGTCCACACTTTCCTCATCGTCACCTATATCGAAATTATCCACTCTATGCAATTTTTGCAAAATAATGGACAATACAGCACTTTTGGGCACGCTGTTCTCCAGCAAGCTTGAATTCCAAAATGTGAGCACTATGACCACGTTATTAAGAAGTACATAATCAAATATATGTCTCGATATCTCTCCTTGAAAGCAGAACAAATAGATTTTACTGATTACTGATGAGATGAAGCTCACATGGAAAGTACTGAATGCATCCCAGATCCAGGAATATTGTAGATTAATATTTGAAGTGGTTAGCGGATGATGTTCAAAACCTACACTTCCAGATTTTGATGTTTTGGTATACCTCTACGTTTCCGCATCTTTCTCGGGCTTGTGAGTCGCAGCCGCAAGTTGTCTTCGCAAACTGTCCGATTGCATTGTCCATGGATGATTCATATCAATAATCTGGTCTCACATTGTCCAGCTATACAAGCCTATTTTATAGCGTAGCTATTTGCAGTTTTATAAAGCTCTGAAGGTGACGAAAATTCAATTGAAACATTTCCTCTGAACAATCACTTCAATTTCTCAGATACATCGTCTTCATCAGTGGCATAACAGGAGAGTGGTCCTCACTTAGCTGGCATCTAACTCCTCCCTTTTCTTTCTCCAAGTCAAACGCTTGCTAACTTAGTTACACACTCTTTCTCTCTTTCTCACACTTTCTCTCTCTCTCTCTCTTTCTCACACAGTCTCTCTCTCTCTTCTCAAATTGTGTGAACGAAAATTCATTCGCGAGAATACTGCAAGAAAGGAAGCGGCCGCTATTTCCCATCACAAATCCTATCGTCTAAGCGAAATGGACAAGTCTCATGCGCTCTTCAGTCCTTATTTCAAATGGATTGGCTCTTGTTAATCTCCCAGTATCTTGCATGCGGTCCTCATTGATTTGATCTCCTAAAGAAAGACGAACAAGGATGGTCTTGATGAAGCTTAACAGCTGCTTTCCTTTAAATATCTCTGCTATTGAAGATGGCATTTTGTCGTATTATAACGCATCACTGATCCCTTCAATGAGATGATTCTGTGGTAAAGGGATAGAAGAGGAAAGAGAGGGATCTTGCCAACGATCGTTCTCTCTCCCATATCAGTGAGGGGATGACAGAGTTGGGAGATAGAAAATAACGAAGATGTCACCGTTACTATGAAGACAATTAATTCTTATTTTTCCATTTGGAAATTTGAGACTTGATTCTCAGTTTCGAGTTTTCGACGATGTATGCTCGTCAGTATTGAAGCTATGACACGTGCGACCACCAATCAATCCAAGCCAATTTCGCAAGTGTTTCTCAAGGAGGAGGATGGTCAAATACATTTCGCGTTGACCCTCATTAACACCAGCTGTGGAATCCTGGTGGAATGGATACTCATGGCAGTCACTTCCTAAGACGGTAACGAAGTTGCGAAGATCTTAGCATAGTACTTGTGATTTTAGTATACTGTCTAATGTATTGATGTTGTGTTGATTCTTTTTCGATAATTCCGCTTATGAGCCAGTTTTAGCTTGTATTTCAAATGCTGTAGGCAGCTCATATTGAAAATAGGTGATTTTCGTTGAAAGTGATCACAGAAATCCTGCTCAAAGGAGCAAAGCTCGAACTTAAGGAAAAAAGCAATTTTGTAAATGGGTCAAAAGCCCTACATTCCAGAGAGCCAACTCAAACGATTTTTTGTGAAAAGTTACTACAAGGAGCGGACGTCGAGAGGTTGAACTTTAGGAGGACCGCAGCAAAATTGTGACAAATGGGCCGAATCTTCCCCTGTAGACAAAGTTGAGGAGAAATATTGAGTTAGAAATATTGAGCATTTTCTATTCCTCTCATTCCCTTGAAACTACCTAGTCTTTTATTTGCTATCTTTTGACAATTCAGTGGTAGGCTATAAAGGTATTTTCGCATACATATGTTTGAGTTTTGTAACTCTATGCACAATCAATCAGATCAAAGTCCTGTTGTGTTCATGACTGACTTCTTACTGCATTTAGCAATTATGAAAACTATAGACAGCCGTAAACATACATTAATTTCGCGGAAATTCAGAATTTGTGAAATTTGGAGATTGAATGTGAAATTGCTACTATCAGTTGGAAGAGGAAAACAGTGGAGCATGTGAGTATCATCTTTGTGTTCACTGTGTAATATTCTCAGAATCATTTGAGGAATGAAAGAGGGCCGAATCAGTTCCCAACCGGTTGCAAAAAATGGTCCAGATTGTCCACAGAGTCGCTGCATGAGGTCAGTATCTTACACGTGTATGGTCCGTACTGCTCTAAGGTTCATTTGGAAGTTCGAAAGGGTCCGCATCTATTAATTAAGGGACTCATGGAGATTTTGTGAGCAACTTAGGAAGTATTGTTATTTCAATCCCTTTCTTCATGTGTGCACTGTCACATGCGAAATCTGAGGGTGGATGTTTGATTCGCCAATTTCAATTTTCACAACTGAACATTTCTGGACTTTTCGAAGGTTGGGAGCATGTTTGATTGCATGTGGAAAGTCAAAACGTGCTGAAAACAACTTAAAGAGAGATTTTTAAAAAATATATATATAAGTGATACAAGTTGCTGTTGTCTCTGTTGTTGTCTCTGTCAAGTATTGCACGGAAATGAAAACGTCAATGCATGAAGTTCATCATGAAAAAAGAAAATTTCATGTGTAGTAACTTGCTATCTTTTTACACGTGTCGTAAGTGAAGTATATTGAAAAACAATGAGGGTGTCCGATTCACCTCAGTGTCCGATTCACCCCGTTTTACCCTATCGATCCAAAATATGCTGTAGCTGCACATCCAAGTAAGCAAATGCATCAAAAGTATTGTGAGACACTTTAATCCACACTTCATCAAAAGTATTCTGAGACACTTTAATCCACACTTCATGATTGGGATCTACTGTTTGTAGCATAAAGCTGACAGTATTACTTGTAATTCTACTGCAAGTAGTGCATATATATTATTTATGCAACAATCACATTAATGAACCCGCGGATGAATGAATATGCTAATTATAGCTTCAATTGTCCTTTGTCAATGGTCTGTAGTTTATTTGAATTGATTCAAACGCCTAATCTTGTGGAGATTGACAAAAAATGAATTTAAAGGTATTTTTAAGCAAAGATGAAATTTGTAGAAACTAAAAGTCACAGCTATTATAATTTCTGAGCAATATACTGGGCAGTTGGATTCCAGGAACCCCGTAAAGTCGGATTAACGACAGTATCCTCATAAGAAAATTGACATTTTCACCAATTCTTCTTGGTACCAAGTCATTACATTCACCGTGAACAAACCATACATCTCAGAATTTGTCCTGTGCTTTTATTCACAGCCTCCTCAGAGCATTGATCTTCGAAAAGGATGTTTCTCCTTCTTCATGGCTTGTATGGCGTCATTGACCTAACGACGAAGTTAAAAAAAACTCAGAATCAAGACAGAAGTAAAATTCCTACAATTTCTCTCCCACAGACGAAGGCATCGTTTGTCAGCATTTGTGTATTGGTAGGATATCAGGCTGCTCAAAGCGTCAACAAGTATCAAAGGTTGACAAAATCCCAACGGTGAACATATTTCAAACTATACTTATCTTAGAACAAAGGCAGCCGAATGTTGCACGCACATAGAAATCTATAAATATCACTTAATGAGGATTCGGCTGTTATATCAGCTCTGCCTTCAAAGTGTTCTGTTTACAGATGGAGATGTGGAATTTAAAAAATGGTCGGAATCTGCGCCTCTCGCTGCAAAGACACAATTATTGAGGAAGTAATATGATAGTCATACAGTCACTCCACTTGGGAAAAGTCAGTTCTGTTGCACTTTATTATACCTCATTGTCGCCATTTCGAAGACACCTCAAATGTTCGCCTCATATTTCCTGCGTGTCATGAAGCGTTTCAACTGCACCGATGTCGATTTGCTCATTTCTTTCTAGCGAAGTATCAACAAGGCCACAACGTCACCTTTCTGGGTGACTGAAAAATCCTCTGTATATACAGCGGAGAGAAATTTCACTGTTGCAGTGAAGTCGACTCGAAGTCAAACAAACAGAAAATCTTAATGATTTCATCTCTGCTTCATACTGAGATGCGATTTCAACAACTTTTGTGCAGCACACAGCTGCGGCAGAATCACATGCAGACAAACATTCTCTGCTTCATACTGAGATGCGATTTCAACAACTTTTGTGCAGCACACAGTTGCGGCAGAATCACATGCAGACAAACATTCTCTGCTTCATACTGAGATGCGATTTCAACAACTTTTGTGCAGCACACAGCTGCGGCAGAATCACATGCAGACAAACATTCTCTGCTTCATACTGAGATGCGATTTCAACAACTTTTGTGCAGCACACAGTTGCGGCAGAATCACATGCAGACAAACATTCTCTGCTTCATACTGAGATGCGATTTCAACAACTTTTGTTCAGCACACAGTTGCGGCAGAATCACATGCAGACAAACATCCTGTGCGCTGCATAGTTTGGTTGTCAGGATTATCTTGTGATAAAGCTGAACACTTTGAATTCACATGATTCAGTAATGTGAAGACCGTGTTAAGATTATGACCAAAATTTGGATAGTCAAGAAAACAAGGAAAAAAAAATAATAGCGGACACCATTGACTAGAAGACGCATCTGCTTTCAGTAACTTTAACCGTGAAAGCAATGAAAAGCATATAGACATAGATATTCATACTGAAGTAGTGCAAGAATCACATATTATAGAGTATAACAGCCCACTTATGATTGGTATTAAAGTGAAGGATGCACAAATACTTGAGAATCTACAAAAACGGTGCTACAGAATAACTTGCGGAAAATGTTGTTCTACAAACTGCGTGAGACCCTTGTCTGACCGACCAAAGACCGATCGTTGAAACTGTTGTCAGAATCATTAACTTCTGACCACCCGCAGCACGATATGGTCCATCCTAGACTCGTTTATACATATCACATAGCAGTGCCGCTGATAAAAACGGGAATAAGGTCCACTCCTTTTTCTGCTATTTAGCCAATTGTGCAATGGAAATTTGAAACAGCTATGTTGAAATATTGATTCGGTATTCATTTTTGTGACTTATTATCGTACTTCATATGAAAAGCATGGTGTAATGAAGGATTTTTATTTAAAGAAATAAGCTCATTATCATAGAGTAAGTATATTAGGTACAGTGGTAACTCCGCATTTATTAAATCCCCAATGTGCATACACTTTCGATTTTATTAAATGAACTCGAAGGGGATAGTTGGTAATTGTTGCCAAATGTAAGATATGTAAATTGCCACGGAATTGAGTGATCATGATAGTAATGCAGAAGGAATGATGTTATTTTGCAGATTCCCGGTGTCATGACTTGGAGAGGCAATGTTTGATAAATTAGAAATTCGATGGGTTCCTATTACTTTCATGCTCAACCTCAAGAGTACTTTCTCAAGTGTGATCATATCACAGGCAACCTGCCACTGGCAGACAACAGAGGGTTAGAAGTTCGTGATGGATCCAACAAGACGGCACGAAAATCCACCGGTGGCAAGGCTCCAAGGAAGCAACTTGCGACCAAGGCTGCTGGAAGGAGTGCGGCGGCAACTGGTGGAGTTAAGAAGCCCCATAGATATCGACCTGGTACTGTTCAGGAGGTATCAGAAGAGCACTGAGCTCTTGATCAGGAAGCTGCCATTCCAGCGGCTTGTTCGTGAGATCGACCAAGATTTCAAGACTGACCTGCGATTCCAGTCATCAGCAGTTTCTCCACTGCAAGAGGCGTGTGAAGCTTATCTGGTCGGTCTCGTCGAAGATACCAACTTGTGCGCCATCCATGCCAAGCGGGTCACCATCATGCCGAAGGTCATCCAACTGGCCCGTCGAATTCGTGGTGAACGTGCCTAAACATCATTAATCGTGAAAGTTGGCAGAACAAAATCTCATAATCAAAGACAATGATTTCAATTAACTTTGAAAGATGTAAATGGGTCCACATCACTATTCAGATTCAAAAAATGAAACATGAATTTAGTGAATCATGAAATCATGCCGGTGAAAATTGAATTAGAAACTTGAAATTTCAGCCAAGAAAGCATGAATAATGTCGCGACTTTTTCATGAAGACCTCCATTATAATACGGATGATGAAATTCCCTTGATAATCAGCTTGATTTCCGCTTAGTTGCGATGATTGTTAGCAAATACTCATTCCTTTTGATATTCAACTTGTTTCATACTACTTACATAGTGTCATCTCGGTAGTATATAAATTTGCAAAATTTTGACTTTTTTAAAACTGCTCAAATAATTTTTTGGACCACGGGAACGTTATCTCCGCAAAAAACTGAATCATTTGATATAAAACTTTTTACTGTATACAAATACTTTTTTGAGTCGACACTCTACCTATGTATCTCTACTATATGCTCATTATTATTGTTATTTATTATTACCTTGAAGACTGGTTCTGACCGTGACCATCAGTATTGAGGAAATTCATCTGTAGACCCAAGTACGCAGACAAGGCAATTTATCTCTATGAGTGATCTATGAAAATAAACGCATGCTTCTTAGACATTGCTAATTTCCATCATGCAGACAGTTTTAGAGATTGACAAAGAATTCCCTATTCGAAAGTAGGCCTACATGTATTAAACACTCTAGAAGGACTTGAATTATAGGACTAGCGTTTACAAATTTGATTCTTCTTACTATATACATACGTTGACGTAGATTGGCACTGAACACTTAAAATGACCTTCAACGAACACTATTAATGTTCACAAAGAGAATGTAATTAATTGTTTGAATATCAAAGTATTCTGTAGTCGTATAATGGCTGTGAATTCGTTCAAAGTGCTCCAACTGTTCAAATTCACGCAATCTCAAATCGCCGTGAACATGTTTCCATAAAACAGACCATTCTTATTCGCGGTTTGAAAGATAGCAGGCGTTGGAGAATCTCATAAATACTTGTCGTTGTTAACTTGATGATGAAGGTCAGTGGAACACGCGTACGTGCCACTATTAGTCATTGCCCGATAGACTAGTTGTGGCATTTTGTCCGTCGTGTTCATTGAATACGAATCCCCTATTCTCGTCAAATGAAGACAAAACGTCTTATTCTGAGATCTCGTATTTTCATTATTATTTCTCGATATCTCATTGACGATTATTTCAACATCATTTGAGTGAGATAGTGCCATTTGATATTCTAATTTTTATTTATAGACTCCTCATTGCTTCACCTGCTATTGACTGAAGAATTTAATGAAAGAAGACGTAGGCTGGCTGCCGATAAATGAAAACTTGATACAGAATAATTCTTGAGATTGACAGAGGAAGTCGTTGTTCCTGTCGTACTCATGTTTCACTCATCAATCAGAGAAAGAGGAGGCGACCTCATCATGCCCCAATCCGAAGGACAGGGAAATCCCATGTCCATGCACCTGCGATCAATGGTTTCCTATCTTATCTCTGCACGTGGGAGATACTCCGTTTATCAGTGCATTCTTGAGCTAAATCTTCCGATGATGTGTGTGAACTACTACCTACTGGCAAATATCTCGCTTTCTACATTGTAAATCGCTGAATACGAAAATTGTCTACAAACTGATACCAAATTTATGTACAAAATGAAATTATCAACTGATACGAGATTCCCGTGCGTTTACAGAGATTTGGATGTTTTCCATACGAATATTGATTTCCCTTTGTATATGTTTTTACATGTTTGGTATGCAGTGATGTCAACAGCTCCTTTTGTGATTGACTCACTGCCCTTCATGTGTGTCTGTGGCAGTATGTACAGTCTGTAACGATTATAGCCACTTCCCAGCGATCTATGAGCCCAAATCATCACTTCTGGCTTTTACGCGGCCGAAAAATGCTCCATATTCCCACGAAACCTCGAGAATGATGACTTGACAGTTGGGACTCGAACCTAGTCCTCGAAATGATTAGTGGACACGACAACCACCAAGGCTACAGAAGCACTAGATTCGTGGCTGTGTCAGGGACAAGTACATCCAAGGTCGCATTGCGCTGCCGTTATAAACAATTCCCGAGAATTATAACATGCGTAAAGTTATGCTAGCTCCTCATTAGAGATACTGATTGCTGAGCTGTACTTCTACATTGGTGAATTGTCTTGACTGTAGAATTTTTTTGAAGGAAACGTTTTCGTCATGGCTGTATTTGAAGTGAGTAGAAGAACGCCTCAACGATGATAGTGACTGAGTCTCAGCAGTTGTCTCTTCATCATGATCGTACGTTCCCTGAAGATGAAAGCAAGTGTCCCGCCTGTCGTTACGAAATGCAGACTTGGTGAAGACAACCCCTCAAGGACATAAAATGGAAGATTCCCGCTGTGCTGAACGTGACGATGTGAACATTAAGTTGACGTCCAACAAGAAGCAGTTTCTATGTGACAACTCATTCAGAACATGATTAACATTTGCATGAGGAATGTAAGATAACTGTATTCCACTGGTGTCATTCGAAATTCTCCCAATCTGAAATGCTGACGGAAAAAGTACGTGAGAAGGCCCCGTTTACTTAATTTCCCTCAGAAAAGGGAAGACAAACAACTTCTCATAGAGGCTACAGTTTAGATTTTAGCAAATATTTAGGTGCAAAATAGTGGAGTCTCCTCGAAGCCAACGTCCTTGCTTTCACAGGTTTGTATCTTCAATTTGAAACTTTTTAAATAGCATTTTTAAGATAAAGAGGCGGAAATTGAATAAAGCGGAAACTAAGAGCCAACTTCTAAGAACTGCAACTGTTTTCTCCTCGGAATTCCAGTCTGCATTACACTTTCCCCCCTGTAGTGAGAGCAGAGGAAAGTAAGAAGAGTATCACCGAACTTTTAAGTGTCTTCTTTTAATGCGCCTACATCCTGACTAACCGCATTTGTTTAGGACCATTAAATGAGCTGTGTGTGTTGATTTCTGCTCCTCGGGGGCACTGTAATCGAAAGCTTGCTGTACTTTTGGAAATACTTTGTATTAATTAATGCGCGATTTAAAGTAGCTTACTTTTTATGTTTTATGCTTACGGCTGCCAAGAAATTTGTTTGGTCAATGACAGACACGTTAAAAACGGGGCAGGAGCAAGCAAAATTCAGAGGCTACCTTCGTCGGCCTAGCTGGGTCCAGATGACCTGTCTTCAATCGCTGGTGAAGTAGCCTCGTGGGAGACCTGCTCTGCGTCCGGGAGACCTGCGTTATATGACGTTGTCCTTGTGAGTGTAAGGTTTTTTTCGGGGATTTGAGCTTATTTCTGCACTACTGATTCACAGCAATTAATATTTGAACTGCAACAGTTGCGGCTCCCGATATTCCTGACAGTTACATGACCGTTCTTCAAGGAAAGGACAGTTTTCAAATTGTATTTTTAATGCATTGGGAACACGAAGAGTGAATTAGAACTGTGTGATCTAAAAAGTCAATTATTAATGAAAATGAAGTGTCCCAAGTGCAGAGAAGTGCTTCTGTGTAGCCAAGTAAGTTCAGAAAAATGTCTGCATTGACAGCTAATGGTCAAGTGGTTCTTCAGTCGACGAAGAGGGAGTGAGAAAGATTTAAAAAGGAAACGTTAAGAGGCCAAATTTATCCATCTCGTGAATTCCGGTTCAAATGAGAGTTATGGCGAATAAATTGCAATCAGACAGTGAACCACTGTGACACAGACTCGCCGTTTTACAAGGTTCACGTTTGACCCGACACAGATTTGAACTCACGTCTCCCGCACTCATAACAAGACTGTGTGGTCTTATAATTGTGATATTGTAATAATTGTGGTCGTAATATACTAAATTTAGAAAGACATTTCGATAGTATTGACACGCTGCGTTTTCCTGAGCATATCCTGCGGATTCCTAAGACGGAAATTGATATAAATCAAAATCTTTTACTTTAAAATCGAATATACCGATCGCTTGGTTATCTTTTACAGCAATTATATTTTTCGAAAGATCCTAAGCGTCTGAGCGTATGAGTATCTAGCTCAAATTCCCCAAACCAATTGATACAAAAAGGAATTACTGAAAAAAACCAACAAAGGAAGTACTCGAACATACTATTTGGTATGTACATCCTATTAATAATGTGTTGATTGAGGAAAGAGTAATTCTCTTAAGTATCAAGGAAAGAGTAGTCTGACACATTCCACTGCCCAAATTATTTAATATTTGCCTCAAAATAATGAACTTAACATGTCTTATCATGAGCCTGGGTAGCTGGAAGAAATCCTATGTTACGGTTCAGCTGTGTAAAGCTGTGTAAAGCTGTGTAACGCTGTGTGAAGCTGTGCAAAGCTTTGGATTATCTTCATCATCCAATAGGAAAGGCAATTGGTTTCGTAGTGTTTGAGCACGAGCAAAAGCGCTTTTGTACATTTTGCTATTCTTGTTTTATACATACATCGCTTTCGTAAGTAGCTTTGGTAGTGCACAGTTAACACTGTAGGGGTTCGCACGACTTATTAACCTCGCAAGATTTCATGAATTTACGATTGAATGTATTTTGTATGTGGATATTGTAATAATGTTATTCCTATTGTCATTAGTCGCTCATTCTCGCATAGAATGGAAAGATGACCTCAGAATTGAAGAATTAATGCAATTCCTTGGCAACGCGTCGAATCCAGAATAAATAAACACAGAGCAGCCTGTTGTGCAATCTGTCAATTTGTTAGATAGTTTGGGACATTCCGAGACGTCGAGCCGTGCTGACAAGCAGTTGTAGAGCGAAATGTAGTATCTACAGCTACCAAGGAATTTTTTTGCTCAATTTGTTCAAGCCTGAGGATATCTTTCCATCAAAAGGCTGCGAGGTCCGTGGATGCTTTCGGCTAAGAATTTCATATTTTATATATTTCATTCGATAAAAGAACAGCAGAGAACAGAAAGCTGCCCTGGGTGCATTTTGCACAATAATAACAATTGAATTTTGCGGAAGCAAATCCTTTTATTGTTGGTGGGGCAAATGCAGGCAAATTAATATACAGTGCGTTCATAAAGTCACTGTGCACCTAATAAATCAGTGCATGCGCAATACTTTGTCGCTTAGAATTTGCCACGGCACTATAAAAAGTGGAGTTTATCTTGTAGAAACTTCGACTTCTGTGTGATCACAAACATACTACAAAAACATTTGAAAATGTCCACCCTGTTCACGAATACAAATGTCAATTCAACGTCTCATATTCTCAAACATTCGGTGAATTTCCTCGTGCCTGATAGCGTCAATTTGCTGTCGGCTGTTTTCTCTAGACTCCTGTAGATTTCGTGACCTGCTTCCGTAAACCTCCTGCTTCACCGCTAACCACCAGTAAAAGTCCAAGACATTCAAATCCGGGATCTAGGATGCCAAACTCCTTCAGAGATAACTTGTTTGAAATATTCCACTAAAATATCGAATTGAGGAATTGACGGTATGCGCAGTTGCTCCATCTTGTTAGAAATAAGTAGTCAAACTTTCATCGTTACTTAATTCGTCAACGAGTGAAGCAATAATTTTGTCAAATAATTTTTGCAATAGTAGTTGAATATCGGCCCAAGCATTTGTAGTCTTGACATAAGAGAATGTAATGGCTTCTCAACAAATTCGTGTGGGTTTTCACTAGACCATATGCGGGAACTCTGACTACTGAAATGCCTTGATAAGATGAAACCAAGCTTCATCAGAAAAGAAAGTCTTATCGAGAACATTATTTACATTTAGATTTTCCTTGAACCAAACGCAGTACTCGAATTACAAATGCTTGTCATGATCGGAATCATTCAATTCATGTTGGCCAGAGATGCGGTACGGATATAGGCCTATGTTCTTTCTTACAGCAGGATGAGCCGCCCCGAGAGATAGACCCACTTCTTGGGATAAGCGACGCATCGACTTGTTTGGACAATGAGTCACAGCTTCAGAAATAGCATTTTCAGGAATAACTTTTTTATCACTTAAGATTAGGGCCTAATGGTCGATCTGAGCGTGATGGATCGTGCACCGAGTCAGCTTTTCTGAACTCACTGATTGGACTCCAATCAACATTTCGATGAGGCAAATCAGATGTAGGAAGTCTTTCTAAAAACCCCTTCTTCACCTCATTAGTATATTCCCCATTGGCGCGAAAAACATTTTCGACCAAGAAGTTCTTCTCTCGCATTGACAGCATACCATGCTTAGCTTCGAAATGCAACGTACTGATCTTCACCGAGTTAGTAGCTGACAAATGTGAAGTTAAATTCAAATTCTAGATCATGTTGAATGTCGCAAGCTACTCAGTTGCGCTTCCCAAACGAGCCAGTGACTCTGTGCATGTGATAGATATCTACAATTGTAAGATTACGACTGTTTTCTTTGGCAAAACAAAGTTAGAAGAGGTGCACAGTGACTTTATGAACGCACTGTATTTTAATTGTTGATTTAATTACTGACTTTTTACAAGCCAATGAAGGTCTTTATCATTGCTTCCTTGCAGTCTTCGAATAATACTGTACGCCTTCTAATTGGAGGAATCGCAGGAGTAAGCCAAGAACATCTTCGCTTATCACATTTCATCCTTCAACTGAAATAGTTGGAAAATGTTGCTTAATTATTTGAGATTGAAAATATTTGAGACATTAGTAACGCAGAGTATTGAAAGACAGATAATTAAAGTCAAATTTGAAGTAATTTAAGAAGCAAATATCTTGTGCCTTCAACTTCATACGAGTCTCGTTATTTAACAGAGAGGGAAATATAGAAGTGATTCATATTTCACTTGTACAAACGAGTTGCACTCAACGAGAATTCGATCACAATGTCGATATCAAAACAGACTTGGTAAGAGTCGAAAACAGGAGACCTTTATTCGAAAAGTGAAGCAAAAGGAGTAAAGGAATGCGATTTAATCCGAATTGCAAAAGTTGACTACTCAGAAGAAATTTCAACTTTGTTTAGAAAATGAAGAAATTCTCAACTCAAGTGAAATTGAATTGTCTTTGATGTATAACATATGCAATGAGGAAGTAAATGAAAAGTACTTTCTACACATTTTCATCATTTTCAATCAATCTGTTCTGGAAATTTCAATTTATCCGTCAAAAAAGCAGATTCTTGAGAAACGTTGATTCTTGAAAACACATAAATACATTTTGTTGTTTGCAACGAAGACCAGAATTTGAAATTGGCATGGAAGACTTTCGGTCATTGTGTATTCTGCTGCTGAAGTTGTCTAAGTAAAATCTGAGCAAGAAACTTTATTCAGTAAAGCAATGACAGAAACATAGAGTGTGTAGGTCGAGTGTCGACTCAAAAACTGTCGGCATTCAGTGGCAACTTTTATATTAAAAGATTCAGTTTTTTGCGGTTTTGCAGTCTTCCTGTGGTCTAAAAAATATTTGATCACTTTTAAAGAAGCTAAATGTTTGTAAATTATTCCTGTGTTTATATACCAGCGATTTGGAGCATCTATATAAGTAGTACGAAACTTGCTAGATATCAAAAATGAATGCACATTTACTAACAGCAACCATAATTTTAGCGGAAATTAAAGTGATGCAATTCTTCATGGAAAAGTTGAGATCTTATTGTGCTTTTTGGCTGAGATTTTTTTTAAATTGAAGAAGTTTTTAATTCCATCTTCATCGTTTTCCATTCATTTTCATTTCACCAAATCTATGCTTCATTTCTTGAAATGGATGATGTTGCGAACCAATTTGCATCTTTTAAAGTTAATTGTGATTATCTTTGATCATGATGTTTCACTCTTATAGCGACAGGTGGCTTGTCACATGATCAAGCTAAAGAAAAGAATCTTATCATTATGGCTGAGCATTACAGCAGTCACCCATCGAATTGCTAATTTAACAAACGCTACTTCTCTAAAGTGGACATGACACGGAGGATTTGTAAAATGCCTTTCTTCCTTCTGTAATGCTATCATGATCAGTCAAATCCGTGTACATTTTTATATGCAGTACTGTCAACTCAAGTTCATTCAATGAAATCGAAACTGCATGCACATTGGGGATTTAATAAATGCTGAGTAGCTACTCTACCTAATATACTTACTCTATGAGCTGAACAGGCTGTGACATATTCCTTGGTCTTGCAGACATGAAGCTGTGACATGAAGAAACGCTAATGAAGATTATAGTGACTAAATGAGAGAACAGGGTTGAGACTCAGTGATTCGAGCGGCATTGACTTCTTCGACGTCGATAAGCGGTTGATCACGATTGATACTTGCATTTATTTCCGCAAGAATGGCCATGTTGAGGCCCGGCAATTCAGCAGCGCTTTGTTGAAAAATGGCAAGATTTCGGCAAGTAAAATCCAGAGCAAGACTCGTACGAGACGGCCTTGGCAGAAAGGATACTTGGAAGGAAATCCGAACTTCGCTTTGTTCAACTCACTCACACTAGAATGGACAGTCGCTGTTTGCTGATGGTATCTGATTTCAGCTGGTCGGTCAGTCACCAATCTATGTCAATGTTGCTACATCTTGTTGAAGCATATTGACAGCTGTACCTGTAGATTCTAGTTGTTATATCAAATAATTTGATATTTCAAAGGAATTAAACATCTAAAATATACTCATTGACATAATTAATGAAACAAACTATCATTGGCTTGAATTGAAATTTGTTTCATTTTTTTCTCAGGTATAATGCAATATCTCGCTTTCTATGTATTACCATTCAACACAGAGAATGGAGAAAGATCTATGGTGGTCAAATTTCAAATTTTGATATCGATACAACTGTCACAATTGCTTTTACAAATTGAACATAAACGTGAACTGAAATCCAGCTTTTGTAAAATAAAATGGCACACTATCAGTTTACCAGAGGTATGGCTATTGGAATGATTCGTTGTGGTAGAAGTTGTGCGAGTGTTGCCGAAGAGCTGCAACTATCGAGAGTCGTTGTTTGGAGGTGGTGGTGTCGAAAAGCAGAAAGAAGAGAAAAAGAGAAGGGATCTCTGGTCGACCAAGACGACAACGCAACCACCATCGTTCCTCGGCTGTCTTGTTTGTCACTGGAGAGGAGAACAAACAACAAAACCTGACCCTGCACTGCACACCACACTTGTCCACCCTTTTGAACAAGTTGGGGACGAGCTTGGCGGTGAGTGAGAGACCGCTATTCACTATCCACCATCTCCATGAAGATTCTCTCTGAAAGGACTGACAGAGCAGTCCATGTCTCCTTGAAACTCCTCATCTTTCATTCTTGTGAAACCATGAAACCATCCATACTGGATGTTATAATGTATAGAGGGGGGCACACACGCGCTATTAAAAGTGAATCTGCAAACATGCGTTGTTTTTCTGTTAAATTATCAAGGTATCATACATACATGCATATATACCAGTCAAAAATGAAAGAAGTTAAAGAAGTAAATGTTTCAAAAATTTTGTCAATGAGTATATTTACACTGTCGGTACCTTCCATCCATCAGCCGCTGGAAGCTATCATCGTTTAGGCACCGTTGTCATGCCAACACTTGTCATTGACGCTCTGTTGTTTTCATTGTCCATGGCCGTTCCAGTTTTTTTGTTATTATAAAAAAATAACGTGTAGGGTGTCGGATTCTCACTATTAGTTAGATTCTCATTATTAGTACCATAGAAAACCGATTTTTTCGAAGCATTTGCTGAAACACGCAACAGAAGCAGATTCTTGCCAAAAGGCGATTTATTGTAAATTATTTCATGAAAATTTATTATTATTTAGAAATGATGATAGCCGTGCAAATTTACGGAACAGATTCCTTGTTCATTACTACAGGAAGTTACAAGAACTAATCTTGCGCCACCACATGTTGATACTATAGCAATTGCTAGCCCTATCAATACGGTCCATAATAATCAGCGTATTCCATAATTGCGGAACCTCCCTGTTCGATAACTGTGTCATTTTGTCAGTAGAATGTCTCATTTCATTAGCACTTGCAAGATTCTAAACGATGACAGCGCGAACTGAAATTGGAAATTTTGTATTTCAGTTGTCTTGAATCAACTTCTTATTTGCTTTCTACTCAAGTTTACCGGATTCCGATTTCATGACAAGCAAAAGTAGTGAAAATACTGACTTTAAACAAATAATAAAGAGACTTATGATAATGAGATGCAGATCAAATTTCAAAACCGAGCACATGGTAAACGATGTATCTGTGGCATACTCATAATGTTGGATTACAACACTTCATTTCACTATCATTCTGTCTGACTGATAGTGAAATGAAGTTGGCCTTGCGTGTCGGACTGGTGTTGGACCCATGTTGGCATGATATCGTACCCTAGGTCGATATGGTGTTGTGCTCATGTTGGCCTGGTGTTGGACCCGTGTCGGCATGATATCGTACCCTAGTCGGTGATGTGTTGGGTTCATGTTTGCCAGCAATGGTGCTGATGAAGAATTAGACGTAGTCGGAAGTGCTTGAGAAGACAAATTCTTCATGGTTCCGATCTATTACTCGAGTGAGACAAATCCCTCGGTTGTGAATTCGTTGAAATCATAGCAAGATATTGCGAGAAATCATCAATAAGACGGAAATTGTCCCGTAATTCGTCCTGATTAAATCTCATTACCAGAAATTCAACACGCTTGTTTGCTTTCGTCAACAGGCAATTAAAGTTGTATTTTCGGAAACATTCATCTGTCACAAATTCTTCAATTCTACGCCTTGTTATTTAGTATTCTAGGAGCGGTTTGCATTTAAACGCTTCTTTGATGGCCTGCTTGACGTTCCCGCCGCTAAATTGTTAGCCTGGTTTGATTGAGTGATTCCCAGTTGAATAAAGAGTCTCCGAGTAATCGAATTAAGTAAAAGAATTGACGTAAAATCTTCCGCGTTATTCCATAACTACAAGCAGATGAAGACGTCAAGTGTGCGTTAATCACATTTCCTTTCCATCAAATAGATAAGGAAGGAATTAGTGTACGACAGCAATTTACAGGAAGAATTAGACAAGATTTTCGTCTTAAATCACACGGCGAAGAGTTCTCAGACTAAAGACAACTGGTAATTAATTTTTGAGAACTCTCGCCAGCTGCCAGGGAGATTTTCTTCGGTCAACTCGGTTGAATTTACACAAATCCAACACAGTAAAGTTCAGAGAAAATGGAATTTGTAATTTTATCCCTCTCCTCAACTAATTCTCAATACAAACTTCTCCGGTCGATAGTTAGCGACGAGTTGTCGCCGGATTACAAGAAAGCAGCTTCCCCGGAGAAAGTAATCGACGTCTTCATTTACAGCTTTTGAGTGTCTTAATCTTTTGATGCTTTACAATGGAGTGAAAGCTCTTGTCGAAATTAGGCAAATACTCGATCCGGGCCAATCAATCAATCCCGCTCTTAGACGGCATCGCAAATGGCTGACAGCGTGAGTGCAGCACTCCAGCAACACACGTCCACTTATGAAAGGCACCAGTGATAGAGCTGGTGCCCCGAATAGTCCGGCAGCAAGCATGAGAATGATGTACACTTCACAGTCCGGCAGCCAGCACGAGTTTGTGCAGGGAACGAGGCCGACAATGAGACTTTCACAGAATGATGTACACCTCATAGTCCTGCAGCCAGCACGAGTTTCTGCAGGGAACGAGGCCGACAATGAGACTTTCACAGAATGATGTACACCTCATAGTCCGGCAGCCAGCACGAGTTTGTGCAGGGAACGAGGCCGACAATGAGACTTTCACAGAATGATGTGCACCTCATAGTCCGGCAGCCACAGCGAGTTTGTGCAGGGAACGAGGTCGACAATGAGACTTTCACAGAATGATGTGCACCTCATAGTCCGGCAGCCAGCACGAGTTTGTGCAGGAAACGAGGCCGAAAATGAGACTTTCACAGAATGATGTGCACCTCATAGTCCGGCAGCCAGCACGAGTTTGTGCAGGGAACGAGGCCGGAATCTGACGGAATGATGTACAGCCTTTGCCCACTGCGAATCTGAGCGTCTGCCGAGTTCTACCTGGTTCTTCTTGCTAGATAGGATCGAAGAAGAGCACGTGTAAATCCAATGGGACACAGATTGAAGTTGGCACGCTGAAGCTGTGTCCATTGTGGTCTCTTTACACATCAGATTGACGATCTGTCATACCTTACGCCGTAATATGACAGATGACAGATCCAGAGAGCCGGTGAGCAGAAAAGAAAGAAGGAAGATAACGCATCTATATATATTTGCAGACTTCGCACAGATATTTCACATGAATTGTACTATTCTGTAATCTACAGATATGAATTAATTTGTGTGTGGGTTAGTCTGCAGCAGACAGAATCCTGTCCTAGCTATTGTATGCAATGGCAGCAAGCAATGGAGAATGACATAGATATTCGTCTCTCTTTGACTTGTGTGATTGGCCAAGCGCGAGCTATGCAAAAGCAGCTCTTATCAGAGAACTCACGAACTGCAACGCAGATTGCAGGCAGGCTTGTCAAGTGAAAGTATATCTTAGTGATAACTTCGTCAAATGGAAGTATTAATCAGAACTCTCAGCTCTTCACGATCTAAACGCACTGACTGAATACGTTTAATGTGGTGTCAGTGTTCTAATTTGTCAGAATTGAGGTTTAAATTTGCATTACATTCGATGGAAAATTGATCATTTTGCGTAAAGACTATTTCTTGGCATCACCATCAGTTTTGAGAAGTTTCATCCCTACACTGTAAACTGTGCAATACCAAAGCTACTTACGTAAGCCATGTACAAAACGAGAATAACAAAATGTGTGAAGGCGCTATTATTCGTGCTCACACACTACGAAAGCGATTGGCCTTACTATTGGATTATCTCTATTATCTAATAGGAAAGTCAATCGCTTTCGTAATGCATGAGTACGAACAATAGCGCTTTCGTACATTTTGTTATTCTCGTTTTGTACATTGGTTTCGTAGGCAAATTCAGTCAACTTTCGTACTCTACAGCTTACAGTGTAGACCCAAGCACTCAAACAATTTATCTCTGTGATGACGACATAATTTTGGTCATAGTACTCATGCATGTTCTGGTCTTTCAATGTTGCACTGTCGGATATACATGAATCAATTCGCTTTGTTTTATTTAGTAGAATTATAACTGACAAAAGATGCTCGGTCAGACACCAATCTACATTCATGTCAATATCGTACACCTTAAGGAAAACGAAAGTAATGATAAGTTCCTGACTTGTGCCACATTAAAAGTAATTTTACAAAATAGTTTTGTATTTAAAGAGAAACAAGAACAGGTGTGAATTTTAATAGAGAACCCGGTCAAGTCACCCGCACCTACGCCTACCACTGTAAGCCACCGTCATTGTCATGACCACGCATGTCCATGACGTAGCATTGCTTTTAATTTGGATGTCCGCTCTAGTTTTTTATTATTACGGCCTCGGATTTCTGTGAATAGAACAACCACTTCATTTTGCATGCCAAGTAGATCGATTCAAGCGGATTCGTATTTTTATTTGAATGCTCAACGTATTACATGTAAGTCTATTCGTCAGGAGCTCCTAGAACAAGCCCCTTGTGACGTAGAAGCAAATCTGTTTTTCCTCAACTCATAATAGCGCCTTTTTTGACCTACAATTTTAACTCTCTCAGAATGAAAGCGAACAAAGTGTTCTAGAAAATTGTCTTGATGTGAAAATAGAAAGATGTTGATTGAAAGGCAGAAAATTGAAGACGAGGGTAGCATTTGACTTGTTTAAGGCTTGTTTTCAAATGTAATGATGCCAACTCAAATGGGAATACCGCCAGAACTTCGCTTGGGAATAGAAATCTGTCAAGTTCGTTGTCATCAAAAAGCAAAGACTCAATTCGATTGAATTCAGTTTTATCGTGGGTAAAAAGTCACTTTTGATTTGTCGCCTCGAGGCCTGCGTGAGATATTCTTAATCAAGAGTTTCTAGCACTTGTTCTGTTGTAGGATTAGAGAACCGAGATGTTGTTACCGTCTGAGAATCAAATGACAAATTTTCAGTTTCATCTTTGCTCGAATTCATTCATGCAGAGAAACCTTGAATAACTTACCACGAATTAGACACGATGATTAAGGGGCTGGAATGCTAATATTTGTGAAATTGTTTAGATTCGCAAGATCTTGCAAGATTTTTGAAAAGTATCATGTGCATTCACAAGATCGTACATATTTCCTGTCAAGTAATTCACAAGATCTTTCAAATTTCATATCAAGTAATAGCCAAATATGAGCATATTCTTTTAGGAAATCTGGTAGACATTATCTTAAGTATGATAATTTCGAGAATGATGATGTGTATTCACAAGATTTTAGAGATTTCAACAAAGAGATTTCACAAGATTTCACAGCTTCTTATTGCAAACATTCTGTCAAGAGCAATGTATATGAATAGAATCATGGAAGATTCTCGTCAGGTAAAATGTGTTCACAAGATCTTCTGTTCAAGGGTTGCCCTATCCACATCACGCGGAGGGCTGATTGGCACACCCTTGGTGGGGTTCTCTTATTTATCAAGGCCATTTAGCCAAAATTCGGGAAAATTGAAAAATCTGTTACAGTTCGGGATATGAATCGGAATATTGATATTTGAACACAACATCAGAGAGCTGGAGCAAGTAAATGCATCGGTTGAAAAGTTCACACACTGAGTGTGCTTCAGACCCCGTTATGGATTCCCCTACTCGCAGCGTATCACACAGATGGCAGCTGCATTGATAACAGGTTATTAGTGATCATTTTAATGTTTCGTTATTCTGTTTGGCAAGATTAGTACCCTTAAGTGCTAGCGAAATAGCGCACATTTTTGTGACAGAATACCACAGCTATCGAACAGTGATCTTAAAAGCCGATTGGTCAATGATAAATAGTACCACAACAAACAATTGATTAGACAGGTTTACTTAATCGTTAGCAACTAAGCACAATTTGCTAAATAATTCTAATATGAAGAAGTCCTGACGAACTTTGAAGGAATGTGCAAGAAATGTGCGTTCGATCGCTTTTGGCAGTTTTGTACATGCAATCAAAAGAATGCCAGAACCTTTATCTGGTGTCAACTTTCGTGTGATGGTCATTCTTGCACTCACGCCGAAAATTACTCTACTTAAGGATAAGGAAATGTCGTTTACAAAAAAAATAGTCATCCTTTGACCGAATGTAATGCTTTCGTGGGTTGTTAATTTAGAGATCAGAGCACAAGGAAGGAGCCTCGATTTCTTCTTGAATTTTGTGCTCTAATTTTCACGTCTTTGCCCCTAAATGCACACCTCCTGTTTTGTTGCTAAGCCAACGCACTAAATTTTTCCTTCCGCCTTTATATTCCTATCATCGTTCATTTGACGACTGCACTTCTGGCAAACCGACGCGATCAAACCAGCTAATTCTGTGTGCAAACTATCGACTATAATCAAAGTCCATGTCGAAATATTCACTCAAGCGTCTTATCTCTCTCATTTTCTCAACTTTGGACCGCAAAATGGAAGAGAGAATCGCTATTTTCTCACAAACTTTATCTGCAAGAGAATTAAAGAGATAAATCATTTCAATGGAATGAAGAGTTCAAGAGTTCTATTAATAACACGAAGAGAAATATTGATTGAATAAATTCCAAAATTCAGTCAACATTCACCTCCAATCGATGGAAATATTCTCAAAGTAATGAGAAAAGAATATACTTTCAATTCTTTCAGCGGAATCCAGTCTCTCTTAAAAGGAAAGACTTTCTGTAAAATGAGGGGAGCGTTTCCAAACGTGAAGACACGAAGAGAGAAAGGGCGTCCGTGCTCTCTTCTTTGCTGTTCCAATTCGGAATCCTTTGAATTCGCTTCACTATTCCTAGAATGTCAGTCTTGTCTCCTTCACTTTCTATAAATACTTCATATTTTTCATTTTTTAACCTGAGATGAGTGGAAAATTAATACAAATTTTAACAGGAAAATTTCACTGCAGTTTCTGTCTGAAATGTCACAGGAGAGACTCCGAATTCTTATTGTCCGGCAGAAGTCTATATCGAACACATTGCTTTATTTTGTTAATGGACTTATCCGCATTTTCTGCTAACTGCCGCATAAACCGCTAACCAAATCGTGTAAGACATCAAATAAAGAGAAGTGAGGCCCCGATCGCGTACGAGATTTTCATCAAAAATGCCACAGTCCTTTCACAAACTGACGTGATGTGTGAGCTGTCTGCATGCAGACCGCGGACTAGGTAGTCCATTTCGGACCGAGTCCGATAAGCAACTTCTGATTTTAGACAATTTTTTTCAGGAAGCAGATAAGACTTATCTGACTGTCTTACGGAGGTTAGACAACTACACGTGGCTCTAATAATATGATGATGATTATTGACGGATTACAATTGATGAAGAAAAACAAACAGCCCCTCATAGGCTACAACGTGGTCATAGGCCTATCTATAGGCTTTTGCGTTTAACTCTAATTAACCGTTGAGGCACACAGCCGATTGATTTAATCTTTGTGGCTTTGTGCTTCAGGGTAAAAGGAGGACTTCGCTTTCCATTTAGCCATGAAGAAAAATTGTAGTTGAAATCGCAATAATTTGCGTGCTTGAATTTCAAAAACAAATTATAATGCGACCCGCTGACAATAGTATTTGAATATTTTGAAATAACCGTCGAAAATTATGCGTGACTTTGCAACTGCAACTAATCTTTCAAAGGTAAAGCACTTTTCCAAACATGTTCGATGCAGAATAATGAGAAATGAAAGGTCTCTGATAATCTTTCATTGTTGCTCCATCAGGCGAATAATTCCTTATACTTTTTTCATCAGCAAAAATAGAAAATTCTGCAGGCCTGCCGTCGATAGCAATTACAAATTTGTCAAAAAAGTATTCAGAACACGATTCATAAATTTTCAATACAACAGAATTTCAACTTCTTTTGAAAGTTGGCTGCCTTTCAACTCCACTCAAACAGAACGACAACCAGACGTTTCTTTCCTCAAATAATTCATTACCACGATAAGACAAAAGTCTCAGTGAGTGGCTCCTTCTCCGTATGTAGCGATCCATCAACGTTGGAACAATTGTCCCAATAACTTGATCAGTTTCAATATAGCAAGCACGAAGGTGTTTTTTGCATTACCTGTACGGGTCAGTCCAGTGAAAGACCGCAAAGATTTGACCAAAATTCGTCATAGGATTAGAACGGTGAAAGATATTTTATCCATAGAACGGAGAAACCCGTCAATTGACAATTTATATTTCTTTACCATGTTCTTAACCATGTCACGCAACTGCTATGAAATGTGTACACTGTACATGCCAGGGATGCGGAGTCCGATCATTTTGATAGGACTCCGACTCCGGGGGTTGATAGGACTCCGGGACTCCGACTCCGCATCCTTGGTACATGCACATAAAATACATGCATTGTTAAGATCATTTAAAAAAATTAAAAACTGATTTTGAAAAGTTTAGGCATCGGTAAAAGGACAATTTTGTTCAAGGACAACAGCATTAGTGTGATTCTCTCTTGAAAAATATTAAACTGAAAGCTGCCATTTCATTTTCCAGTCGAAGCTTGTACATAGAACATTTTTAACTAGATTAATAATTTGAATATCACAAAAATATCTCTTAGCTGATGATAGATAATCTTTGATGTTAGGAAACCATTTTCTAAGTTTTTCGATGTTTCAATTTTGCAGGCATCAAAAATTGAAATACTTTGTGAGTTCTTGCGGTCACACGCTTGGTCTGAAAACAAAATCTGCCGTCACAATCTCCGTCTTCATAGGTAAAAAGAAGCAAAATTCGGCGGTTTCATTCAAGCATACGAGTATCACCTCTGCGCCGATATATTTTAGACCCCATATCGGTTTTTGAGCATCTTACTCTTCCACACAGACAATTGATGAATTGGTCAATTTGGAAGTGCATTTTTAACAGTATTGATGCAGTTGGACCTCTGAAAATGATGTCTCTATTAAGATGTAAAATAGCCTTACCACGAGGTTGGAAAACTTTAAAAAGTCGTGAGTTGAAAGCTCCGTACAGAGTCTCGATTTGATAGAGAATTTCTTCCAAAACGTCAAGAATGTATTGATTGACAGTCCCAGTAACAATGCTTCTCCGCACCAACAGGAATCTGCAATAAAACGGCAAGTCTGTCACGAATGAAAACTACAATGATCACTGCTTTGACATGAAAGAAATGTTCCAAGGGGTTCACGCAGACACTCATTAACTTTCGCTCCACAGCACTGTAAAATGTAGAGTATGAAAGTTGGCTGATTTTAACTACGAAACCGATGTATGAAGTTTCCAATCACTTTCGTAGTGTATGAGCACGAACAAAAGCGCTTTCGTACATTTTGTTATTCTCGTTTTGTACATCGGTATCGTAAGTAGCTTTGGTATTGCACAGTTTACAGTGTGGGCTTTCGTCACAATGAGTTATTAAAAATTTGAATGTTCAGCAACAGATTTGCAGAGTTTTGAACTATTTTCACTTTCAATGTTTTCAAATGTCCTAATTTACTTTGAAAGTATTCGAATTTCTGTCAATTTGAGAAGCAAATGATTGCTCCCTTGAAAATTCTATTTAGATATCGACGTTTTGAATTCAAAATATGCAATTGTGGAATTTTCGTTGCTGGACCAGACTTCAAAATACAAACTTGAACTTAAATATATTAAAAAAAATGATTTTCTGACTCGACATAATGAGAACTTTCATTTGGTATCTTTTGATTTTGAATTTGAACATGTGCTTACTGAGATTCGGGCAAGAAGTGGTAATTATAGTAAAGAAAATTCTTCCAGCAGTACAATTCAAAACACTACAATGCGCCTGTATTTTCTTCAATTCATTTGCGATTTTTTTAGAATGGAGGGGCTTGAAGCAGTTTGGGAACCGTGCATGTGGTTTGCAGTTCACAAGACTCGACCTGATCCGCAATCTAAAGTTGGCAACCATTTGAATACAATTGAAAATCATTCTTTTTCGAAATACAAAAAACAGTTGTGTATGCTTCGTAAATGCCATCAGTAACAGAATGTCAACAACACACTGTTATTGAAATGACCAAGCAGTTGAATACAGAAACCACAAACAAAATTTTGCAATGTCATTGACGACTACAGTCAGAGCAAGCCCATATTGATTTGATTTACTTCAGATTCGAACACTGGACTCTCTGATCCACTGATTGGCCTTCAGACCACTACACCGCGATAACCACTGCTCGAGATTTCTATCTCCACCTCAGATTCGAACACTGGACCGTCTGATCGGCTGATTGGCCTTCAGACCACTACACCACGGCAGCTACTTCTCGGGATTTCTATCTCCACCTCAGATTCGAACACTGGACACTCTGATCGACTGATTGGCCATCAGACCACTACACCACGATAACCACTGTTCGCTGCAAGCTGTTCATGGGGTATTATACGCTTTCCCACAGTCGCGGTTGCGATTGAACATTGCATATAGAGTACACTAATACGATTGCATGGGATAAGCTGAGGTTGGTGAATTAATATCATTTGAAAGGTGCATCTCGGTAGCAAATCACAGCGAGGCGGCATCGAGGGATGAACTCAAAGCAGCCGACTTAGCTTTCTCCCTTCTTTCACGTCTTCAAAACAAGAACATCAGAAAACGTACGTTACACGTCTGTCGCCAGCCTCAAAACACGCTTTGATTATTGACGTGAAAATGAAATGCAGAAAAGAGAATTCCTGCAAAAACAAAGTCAAGCCGATTTGATAGGATCAACGTCAGACTCTCAAACAGCACTATCAATAATTCTCATTTGGTTAAGAGGTACAAATTCAAGCAATTTTCTGGCAATTCTATCAATTCATGAGCACACATCTTCAGCGGTTTTCCATGCTGTTTTGTGAGGGCATTGATAGGATCAACGTCAGACTCTCAAACAGCACTATCAATAATTCTCATTTGGTTAAGAGGTACAAATTCAAGCAATTTTCTGGCAATTCTATCAATTCATGAGCACACATCTTCAGCGGTTTTCCATGCTGTTTTGTGAGGGCATTGATTCAAGCGGTTCCAGGCCTCAAGATGTAAGAATGAGTCACCGCGCTCCATATCCGCGGCCTTCCTACTTACTTATGAAGTATTGCATCGGACAGCATGAAGTGCACGGTGTATGGTGACCTCATTTCATCTACACTATAAACTGCAAGCAGTCACTAACTAGATCAGATAATGTCTCATCGCACAGACTAATTTGTATTATTACGTTTACTGCACATCATACCACCGATGATGTTACAAACGTTTATCAAAAGTTTTATTTGAAAGAAAATTTTGAAGAAGAAAGTTTTATTTTCTTATCGAAAGATTTTCAAATATATGAAAAGGCGAGGCTTAAAGAGAAGTAGAGGTTTTGTTTTACACCCACAGTCACGGCAATTGCAGTTCTGGATATTTGATAGATTGATGTTATATTTTAATTCAGTTTTTAAAATGTTCTCTGCGATTTTTAAGGGTCTATATCCTTCCCTAAAGTCGATATTAACTCAGCGAGGTATTTAGAGTGATTCACAATATAGCAATGTTAATACGATGTCTATAATAGGAGTATTAACATCGCTATTGTTGAACATAGACATCACGATTAACTGTAGAACTGGTACTCAAAACCATAGAAATTAACAATACCATAGAAAGTCCTAGAATGGAAATTGCATGAAAATTATGGCACACTCCGGGGGAACCTAGTTGGGGCAAAAAGCAAATTTTGCGAGCTGGCTTTCTTGTTTTCTGGTTGGCATTTTCAATTATCAAGTCAATTTGTGATCTGGATTGTTGGTTGCCCCCTAGTCCAAAGATCATGTACACAAAAGCAATAGTGAATTTGCAAAATACTGCAGCGACAGGATGACAAAGTAGTAAATCCTGTAAAACGTTCTGTACGTTCATCATTTTGAAATATCGCTCCGATAATTAATTAAGAGTATAATCAGACACATACGCAACTTGTAATATCGATTTACAGGGCATGCATTGCTCCAGCTTGAAATCAGAGGCCAAGAAATCTTTCAGTATTCATTTTACTTTGAAGTATTACCCTGTTCATTATATTTGAACAATTTTCAAAACCTTTGCATGCTCTCGAATATGAGCCTTCAAAATATCATCACACTATGTCATATAAATCATTTAGTGATTAATTGAAAAGTTCCAACGACATTTCATTTATCTGAGAAATGTCTGTCGCTAAAGAAGCTTCCAATGTGTTTATTCCAGAAGAGAGCTAGGTTTCTTGACAGTTAGAGGGAGAAATTATCCAATAATTAGAATTTTTATCTTTGAATTCTTGAGATGCTCTTACAACCAGTACACCGACTACTTTCGATTATGACTCTGTGAACCAAATTTCAATTCGTATTCCAGTGTTGAAAAAATGCTGAAAACACATCATATTAATGAATCAAGCCACAGATTTGCAGAGATATGTGACTACGATATCCATGAAATGAATATTTTTGGCATAGAAGTATTGCTTATCGGCGATATTTAGTTGAAGGTGATGTCAAAAAGACAGTGTGTTAAACGATTTCAATTCATTCAATGCTGAAATCTATGTCAATGAATTAACATAGAAATTGTTAAATTTTCAATTACATTGACAAGATACAGACATATTCAACAATAAACACTGTAGATATGCGAGTGTGAATGAGTGAGAGACAGCGCATGTGGCTAAAAGTTGTTTGTATTCGTTGGCTTTGAATCGCTTGAGCAACAACATTTTAGAACAGTACACAGCATGATTTTTCAACTCGTGATTGTCTCATATTGTCTGTTGCAATTGTCTGATCATTTTGGCTGATATATTGCAGCTACAGTTTACACTGCAGTTCATCATCAAACTATTAAAAGCCATTTACAATTTGAAATCACCAATTTTGACCGATTTGTGATGCATTTTCTGAATTTTTGACCGACTCATGACTGTAATTACCTTATTGATCGCTGTTCACAATGGCGAACTGGTTGAATGCATTGAGAAGCTGCTTACGAGCACAGTAGGGGATCGATAAGACTCATTTGTGCATGGAGTACTACTGATGAGCTTGCAAAAGTAACCTTTCCAGTGTATCAGTGAACTGGCATTCTGCAGTGCTTAACTTCATCTTGATGAGAAAGGTCTCTAAAGTGCAGGTCAATCTGCTTAGTTTTATGGAGACCACAAGGAACCCACTGTGTGGATAGAGTTAGGAAGAATCCAATTGCAGAAGTCTGTGAAAGTTGCAAATTTCTGCCTCAAGACAGTGAATGCATTGAAAGTTGTTTCATCAAAAAGATTTCATGATTTCATATTTTAGGAATGATAACAAACGTGAATATATAGAAAATGCACTGACAAACTTTCGCAGCTTCCTATTGTCAACCTCATGATAACGCAAGTCCACGACGTTCTATTGCTTTCAATTTGCACTTCCGATCTACACTATTTCCAGTTTAATTTCAGACAGTCATTTCAATTTCAGATGCATCAGTTATATTTCAGATATCATCAATTTAATTTCGGATAGGTGAATTATATTTCAGACAATATCAGTTATGTTTCAGATATCTTCATTTTAATTTCCGACAATGTCACATATATTTCAGATGTCTTCATTTACAGTGTAGATATCTTCTTCGATGTTTGACAATACTTGTAATTTGAATAATTGCATTTATGAAATATTGTATGCAAGATTTCAAATAATTTCAAATGGTAGCCATCATTATTTATCACGATTAGTTGATATCGAGATGTCTCCCGATCTATCCGAAACGTTGATAGATAGCGATGATAGCGACCGTGAACCGACGGTGAGAGACAGCTACTCAAAGCATTCCATTGATGATAGAGAACGAATCCTTGATGACTGGAAAAGTGGCGCAAGGTTGCTCAATGTCAATCAGAAGACAGCGTACCATTGGATTCGTCAAAATCGAATTCATTATAAACAGCGACGTGGCTACAAGAAGAAGAAGTTATCAGCTTATCAAATTCAAACTGTGATATCATGGTTTGAAGAAGATAGATTCTTCAACAGGCTGTAGAAAGGATTCACTATCAATTTAATGCATTGGTTTCTGTCTCCACCATCGGCAATTATTTAGATGGTCACATCATGACGCTCAAGAAGATGCATAAAGAACGGCAATCAATAAACAGTGATGAGAATGAGATCAAAAGGCGACAGTCTTGTCTCCAAATGGCCGACTTGTTGAGAGATGGAAGGCAGATCATATTTGTCGACGAGACAAATTTCAATCATTTTCTCAATAGGACTGAAGGTTGGTCTCACGACACATGCTTTGACCACAGTCATTTTGGACAATGCTCCGTGTCATAGTCGATTTGAGCAAGTTTTTTGTGAAGACGAATTCGCCGGTGTAGAGTTTCTACGTCTATCGTGCATGTTGAATCCCATCGAGAACATCTGGAGCAGAATCAAGAACCATGTCAAAGTGGCGCTCGGGAATGCACCTGTTGCTGCTGGAGAAATTTCTCTTGGTGAACAAAGAATGCGTCAACTGGAAGAGGAGGTGAATTTGATGCAGCCCATGTGGCAATCAGGACTGTCTTCGCTGTTATAATCATTCGTTGTCTTTTCATTGAAGAGCCATAGACTTACAAATTATACAAGTCGGCAGGTGATTTTTTTGACTTCATTAACTTTCTGTAGACTATCAGACGTTCTAAAAGAATTAGTTACATAATTACAACATTTATGATGTTAATGAAATATTGTTTTTTTATTGATTCAATTAGTGGGCAATTGATTCAAGGAAGAACTGAGAATATTAAATTAATTATATCATGAATAAAAATATTGAATGAATGCAAGGGAAAAATAAATGACTAAATTAAATTTCAGTAGCTAATTATTGTTGCTAATTTAGTTAATAATTGCGAATTTAGTAACCAACACTAATTACATGTAACCACTACAGCATATGACGTGATTATGATTAGCCTCAAAGTTAGTTGACTAAGAGTTTAATTGATCAAGTGATTAATTCAGCTTATTGTCTGGACTTATCAGCAAGCTGTGTCGTCAAATTTGTTTGATGTAAACGGATATTTTCTGCTTAAACGGTTTACGTCTTACGTCTAGGCTACTGAATGCAGTAAATCCTAAAATGAAAAACCTATTCAATTAAACATTGCATAAAAGTGCAGTTTTATGCTATGCACAATTTGCCATGAAAATTGCAATTTACATGCTATTACAATACAATATGTTATTACATACAAATTACATGAAAATGTCTGTGGGTTCTAAATGGGACATAACTGGGCATGAGCCGCTTGATATATCAACAGCAGTTCACCATAGGAACCTAAAGGAACTCATAGATGAACTGTGTCAGCAAGAGATATTTTGTCTGAAATTAAGTTGGAAATGTCTTCTGTTATTGTAGAGTATCGTACTTCTATGGAAGAGAGAACTATTGAATTTCTATGTTTCATCTCATCAGGATATCTTTTCTCAAATGCATCATGACTATGTCTGGTGTCTGGCCAATGAGCCAGAAGCTGCTCAGTTTCGAAGCGAAAGCTCACAAATATGGTGATTGTGCATTCGTACCTTTTCTTCATCTGTGCGTAGGCAAAAACATTATCCAGGCTTCCGTGGGATGGGGAGGATGAGCATGTGCACCTGTTCACCTTGTAAGCTCACCAAGCCGATGACATGAAGTTACGAGTAAGTTGAATCCTCATTCTTGTTAGCTTAAATGATCTTTTTTCAAATAAATCATCAGGATTTCCGAAGAGCTTCGAATCTCCTCTACTAGAGTTTAATCATCCCAAAATCAGCAAGTGGCAAATAAATGGAATTAATTTTCTTTCAATTCACGATCGCTCTAACATCAGATTTTGTAAAGCATCTCAAAACTATAGCACGTTCATCGGCGGGAAGACGAATTATTTTCTTCAGCGTTAGCACAATTCTTCGATTCGACCGATTGGGTTCAATGTTGATAAACTGTGTGGCTTTCTTGAATGCTAGCCCATTTCCACAGTTTTTCAAAGCATTTTCAAATTTGTCCACAAAAGCCGTAAGATTTGCCTTACTGGATGGAAATTCAATTTCTGTACTGAAAAGTAAATTTTGTCAATTTTGAATGCTGTCAATTGGCAAATTGAATGCACAACCCGGTATCTTGAAATGATAATTTGCTGAACCTGGTAATCTGAATTACAATCCCGGCAACTTAATTCAATGCTTCGGTAACAAGAGCGGGAAAAGCTATATTTCAGTTTCATTGATTCAACTGTCATACATTGCTGACAATCTGAACAATCTCAACTCTATGATCGCATTTCCATTATTTCCTCTTCAAAAGATGTCGTTATGCATAGAAAAAGAGAGAACTCGGGGTTGCCCAAAGAATTAAAATAATATACTCGAAAATGACTCCTCAAAATTGCCATGGCTACCATACATTTAACAAGTATAGTATTTGCATAACATTTGAATGTTTATACCCTCTCGATGTCTATGGTGTGCTAGTTTATTACAATGTGGTTCATTTGCCATGTTTGTGAAATTCTGTACTCATATTAAAGAACGACAAGTTTTGTTGAAAGTCAACATACAAAATGTGGCAATATTTGCAAGAAGTGACCACATTCAAACTTTCAGCTATTTTCTTGAAAGAGGAAATATCATCTTTTCCTCCCACAGCTGTTGTACAGCCCGAGCGCAACGAGGATGGACAGATAGCTATGGGAGGAAACGTTTATTTCCTCTCGAACGAATGTAGTTTTTCATTTTGTGATTTATAGATTTCTTTTGTTCAATATGTATTAAAGTTTGCTAAACGCCTTTACGGATAAAAAAATGCATGATTAAGAACAGCCAAGTGTCGGAACGTTTCGAATATCATTGTTAGCTGGCTTCTGTGAAAGGCGTTTAGCAAACTTTAGTACATGTTGATCACACCGGGTATGGCCGGCACTCTTAAAAAACTCATTCTATTGTTCATTATGAAATTGATGGCTGTATACTGCAAAATCTTTGAATGAGCTGATCCAGAGACTGTTTCGATTTCTTTGTAGTCTCTGGCTAATCACAATTTATTTATTTGTCTACGTGCATGTATTGTAGATATCCTATCTCTATATTTGACCTGTAAAGCAGATTATTGCCCGTGTGGGAGATAACATTTACTCCAATGCACGGGAAGGAGCGCAATCTATGACAATTATGAGTGCTCTTGTCCTGCTTTAGTATAGATCTGTGAATAGATATTTTCACGATTGATGAAGCTAAATTTCTATTCAAATACTCTTGATAATCATAGATATGTGATTGTTACTGAGTAAGTAGGGTTGTCAGCCGATATTTCACGTATCATTTTTCTATGAAAGTCGTTCATATATCTCCAATTCCAAATTAAACGGTCTTAATTACCATGATTAAGGCCGTCTAATCTGCTATGTAATACCATTCAGGTAGGAGCATCTCACCATTCACCTTCGCGTTCCCAGTGAAAATGACATTGAGATGATTCCTATGATTCACAATTTGGATTCGCAGATATCTCAAGCTTGACATACTTCAATGTTCTCAGCTGCATGGGCTATGTAGAAAATCATCAATAAAATTCTCTACGCAACTCGTGCAGAGACTGCTTCATCATAGCATTCAAACCTCAACCTACGGGCTCTGGCATTTAAGATATCTAACTCTTGGAATACTATGAAGAAGCACTCATGCACTAGTTACGTAAATAACTTTTATAGACTTCTATGGTGTGTTCTAAACTTTCACATAGAAAAAACTATAAAAGTTAACTTTCTGATCCCGTGGGGCTGAAAAATTGATTCCTCCCGGCCGTTTATATAGGAGAGATATATGTTCACTCCCACACAGAATGAAAAGTTTTCTTTGCCAAGTTGAACACAGAGAAGTGTTCGATAATACTTGATTTACCGTATGAAGTATGATTGTAGAGAGCGGGAATTCTAGCTGTTGTTCCATCAATTCACAGACAATTTAATCGATTTTGATAATGTAGAACGGTTTATTTTTTCTCAGCTTAATGGGAATATCAATCTCATACGAAAAACATTCGATTCGCAAATCGACGAAAAATCTAACGTTTGTTTTTCAAATAACAAGCCGTTGTCATGTCTTTAACTCGTTGATGGAGCTCCCATAGATATCTGTGTGGCTCGCGCGCACAAGCCTTTGATTTAAAGTGAGTGCAAAGGCGCGTGTTAAGTTACAGCTCAACCATTGACAGTGAGATAGAGGTCTATCTTCTCCTAAGTAAATACATAGTGAGTCTACAAACATGAGGCTTTCATCAATTCATTTGAAAATGAAAACTGAGGCTGCTTAGTCGAATTTCCTTCTATTTATTTTGACGTCATTCATACAACACGAAGGAACGTCGAAAAATCAAAAATGCTTGGAGGCGCGAAGTTCTCAAACATGCAAGCGCGGGAGACGAACCTTGGAAGGGGATGCAGCTGCGAGAAGTTGTAATGAAAAGATGTAATTGGAAAATGTGTTAGAAGTGAGGAATGAGAGAAATTATTCAAGAGAAAGACAAAAATATTTGGAAAATGACGAAAGTAAATAATGAGAAACAGCGGAGGCAATGCGTTAAGATATAAATGTTGGCTTACATTTATTTTTAATTACAAATTCAGTACGATGCCTGCAAGATTGCTTAAGATTCTTGCAAGATTATTCGAATATATTTTGTTGATCTGTATCTTTCTCACTGCTAACTAGAATCGAATCTGTAAACAAAAGCACATCATGCAAGAATCATCCTCTTTCCGCAATGATTTTTTATAGGTCAAACTTACCTCCCGTCTACCAGACACTTTAATCAGCATTGGGCATAGAAGAGATTCGAACAATAACAACAAAAAATGTCCTTTATGGACATGCGTCGCAATGCAGTGGACTGCAGAATGACCGAAATTCGATTGATCAAGTCTCTTCGTTGGCTGCCATCAGCCGTTGATAAGAGCTCCCTAGCTTCTAGCTGCGCAGTACACTCTGTTGGACTGAAGTCGGCCCGAATAAGTGTCATTGACAAGAAGCGTTGGCGATTTTATTTCTTGATATCTACCTCATTTTTGTTCACCAACCAAGGCACATAGAGGAGTGCACAAGGAGTATCTTCCCTATGACAAAGGCCTCTAAAGAGCAGCTTTCTGTTTTTGAACATCAATTGTCTCATCATTGATTGTGGTCAAATTTTTCTCCGTAGCATGTACAAGAAATGAAAAGCAGGGTGCGCGAAAAGGTGATGTAGAGCGCGGGAATAGCATGATGTACGGATGCACGTCAATTCATTGTCACAACTTGTCAGACATCTACATTATGCCCCTATTTCTGTCATTGCATTGCGCAATTTCACTATCAACTAAATCTTGGACGGCAAAATGCCATATCTCCTTAGTGACATAACCCGTTTTGAGGGTCGACCCGGTACCAAACGACCGGCACTTTTATCCAAACACGCATGAATTGCTATCTTTGTTACTTAAAAATGTTACTAATGGAATTGTGCTGTTGAGAATGTATGTATTTTCTACCCCGTTCTATTCTGCATGAAAATTTCACCGGGCAATAAACAGATGACAAAATGAAATGACATCGAACATAAGCAATTTTGAGATACCGGTCACCGGTCGAATAAGGAAAGAGAGAGAGAGAGAGAGAGAGAGAGAGAGAGAGAGAGAGAGAGAGAGAGAGAGAGAGAGAGAGAGAGAGAGAGAGAGAGAGAGAGAGAGAGAGAGAGAGAGATAGGGAGGGAGGGAGGGAGAGGGAGGGAGGGAGAGGGAGAGAGAGGCAGAGAGAGGCAGAGACAGGGAGAGAGAGGAAGAGAGAGGAGAGAGAGGAGAGAGAGGAGAGAGAGAAGAGAGGAAAGAGAGGAAAGATGAGGAAAGAGAGGATAGAGAGGAGAGAGAGGAGAGAGAGAAGAGAGAGAGGAGAGAGGGAGAGAAGACGGAGACGAAAGACTTTCATCGGGAGGATGTAACCGACATTCACTCCATTTCTAAACAGTCCGTCAACAGCCAAGCGAAGACATGCATGGCACTTCTATCTCTGCACAACGGAAGTTTGTTTTCAGGTAAGTGAATAACTTGCCTCTTCCAATCTCAATTTCCTAAAAAATTCACTCAAAGACGCAGGCGAAGAGCTTTTCCCTTTCTCCTGTCAAGAGACCATTCGTAGTGAAGACAATCGGCTCTGATTTCCCTTGAGAGAGTCCGCAGTTTCGTTAACTGGCTTTCACACGTAGATATGAACAATCATCTTTGGCTTGGTGACAAACGTGACTCGTTATTTCTGTCAGACAGAATCAGAATTTGAAAATTGTAAAGACAAATTGTATCAGAGATTGTACTGAATTACACTCAATAATTTATGTCCAACTGATCTTAATCACTAATCGCGTTCCTACGAGATCCTCACGCCCTTCAAATGTGTTTTGTTTAGACTGTCAATCGGTGAAAGCCTTCGAAGAATTCCGCAGCTGAATTTAACTGCGGATCATCACAGACTACAATGAAGTATGAAGTGTCTCATGCGATTAATAGGTCCGCAACTCGATAAAGCGAATTAATATAAACAATCGTGAGGATGGAACTCAGGAGATCAGGAGCTGGCCGCCTGCTGGGGAGGTACCACCTCTCTCACTTGAAGGCTTGCTAACTACAACCCTGTGAGACTGGCCGCCTGCTGGGGAGGTACCACCGCTCTCACTTGAAGACTTCCTAACCACAACCTTGTGAGACTGGCCGCCTGCTGGGGAGGCACCACCGTTCTCACTTGAAGGCTTGCTTCTAACCACAACCTTGTGAGACTGGCCGCCTGCTGGGGAGGCACCACCGCTCTCACTTGAAGGCTTGCTAACCACAACCTTGTGAGACTGGCCGGTTGCTGGTGAGGTACCACCTCTCTCACTTGAATGCTTCTAACCACAACCTTGTGAGACTTGTGTTTCTCGATTACGAGTACAGCCTTGTGAGACTGGTCGCCTGCTGGGGAGGTGCCACCTCTCTCACTTGAATGCTTCTAACCACAACCTTGTGAGACTTGTGTTTCTCGATTACGAGTACAGCCTTGTGAGACTGGTCGCCTGCTGGGGAGGCACCACCGCTCTCACTTGAAGGCTTGCTAACCACAACCTTGTGAGACTGACCGCCTGCTGCTGGGGAGGCACCACCGCTCTCACTTAAAGGCTTGCTAACCACAACTTTGTGAGACTGACCGGTTGCTGGTGAGGTACCACCTCTCTCACTTGAATGCTTCTAACCACAACCCTGTGAGACTGACCGCCTGCTGGGGAGGCACCGCTCTCACTTGAAGGCTTGCTAACCTCAACCTTGTGAGACTGGCCGCCTGCTGCTGGGGAGGCACCGCCGCTCTCACTTGAAGGCTTGCTAACCACAACCTTGTGAGACTGGCCGCCTGCTGGGGAGGCACCGCCGCTCTCACTTGAAGGCTTGTTAACCACAACCTTGTGAGACTGGCCACCTGCTGGGGAGGTACCACTGCTCTCACTTGAAGGCTTGCTAACCACAACCTTGTGAGACTGGCCACCTGCTGGGGAGGCACCACCGCTCTCACTTGAAGGCTTGCTAACCACAATCTTGTGAGACTGGCCGCCTGCTGGGGAGGTAGGGGAGAGTCGGGCACATTGAACATGATTTTGAACTTTTCTCGACAGTTTGAATATGCTAAATCAAATGAGCCAAAATCAAACTCGGATGAAAGATTGAGGGCATGTCAAGTAATGTCTGAGATATTGGGACATTTCATGTCCACAGTATTTGAATTTCAAAACGTGTGGGACACATTGAGACACCTTTATTTATTATTCTGTTGTTTAACTTGATTAGACTTTATGTATCAGATCTATAGCTTCAGTTCATAAATTATAACAATCAAATAACAAAATTCTTAGTCTGAGATTTTATCGACAAAAATGATATTTTATGCTTGATACGAAAAAATTCATGTTAACTTCGGAAATGAAAATGCTCATATATATCAGAGCTCTTAGATGAGAAGCATTTTTGTGACAGAAGAACATTCGTAAGAGCATTGATGTATTGATACAGAATATTACATTGATCATTGTGATCATCAATTGAAGCATGTTTGTAAGCCAGAATCATTAACAAATCAACTTATTTGACCAGCAAGGGAAGTTCCAATGTATTCAAAGTCACATCATTGTTATTGAGATCACTGATGGCATCAATTTATCAATTACCTTGAACTATTAATACAAATGCTTCGCCATGCTGCCCTGGTATTTTGTTCTCGAAAAGAGCTGCAGCGCACAAAAGCGAATACCATAGCTGCTTAAATATTTTTACATTGTCAATTTCATAGCGTTGCAGAACACTTTGTGGCATAGTCACAATTCAGAACTTATAAATCACTTCGTTCACACAATAAAAGAAAAACCGAGTATCGAAGTTGGGTGCATTGTATATTGGGTGGTTCAATGTGACTCATATCGTTGACTTTTCAAGAACGTGCTCGTGTGCAAATACGGCTGCATTCAAATAGTTTTCAACAACCACTGTAGATAAGTGAATTTGATGAAGAATACTTGAGAAAAATGCTGTCTAATGAAAATATACGCAAGATTTGGTATACATAAAAACAAAAATTCTGATTTTTACTTTTTTAGTTCTGAAAATTTACTTTTTCATGCAAATTATGGGAAATCCTGCAAAAATAGTGTCTATCTATTATAATAAACCATGTGTTAAAGCATAAAGTTTCCACAATATCAGGTTCAGGCTCAATGCCGTAGCCCGTTCACCGGGCCGTGGGCGTCCCTCGAACATCGTCAATCCACGCCTTTCTCCGTCTTCCTCTCTTCGCTCGTCCTTCCACGTCGCCTGCGATCGCCGCCAACACCAGGCTGTCGGGTCTCCGCTTCCAATGCGCGTACGTTGCGCATTTCCTCTTCTTGATAGTCTCCAGCAGTCCATTGTTTTCTGGCACTTCCAATTTGCCTCGCACCCATTCGTTTGTTTTCCGCTGACAGCAGCTGATCTTTAGGAGTTTCCGGCAGGCCCACATCTCGAATGCATGGATTCTCCCTTCGTCCACTTTTCTCAATGTCCAACTCCCTGCTCCGTACGACGCGATACTTCATATCAAGCTCTTCATTAGCTGCTTCTTCAGCCGCAGGCTGACCTCTGCTCATCCATAATCTGTTAGGTGGTGCTTCTGGCTATGGCCAAAAGACTATTTCTCTGAAGATGATGCCCGGAATGCACCGAAAGTGCTCAGAATACTTGGATTGGCTTTTGTCTTGCCAACATCGGGCCTCAGGGATTTCCTCTTACAAGTCTTTGGTCATCTGTGTAGCTGTCTACATGAGCTACCGAATCAAATTGCAATTGGACATGATTTTCTTTCTATTGGATAACCTATATCATGTGAATAGTTTGTAAATAGCTTATCTGTGTTAATGATGTAATCACCATATTTAGGTCTAAAGAAAAAACAAATTGTCTTCATCAGTGTTAATGTCATTCGAAACATGACAGCATTGTAATCAGGAAAGCATGACAGAAATGATGACTAGTTGAGAATATAGAATGATTTTCTTGAAATTTCCTGCATTGTTGACTTCAACTTCCAATCTTTAAAACAATGAAATAGAATGAACTGAACATTTGGTTGTGTGTATGAACTCTCTTTTGTCAATTTAGAGTAAATGCGACAATGACAAAAAAGGAATTCGAAACCAGCATACATGTATTCATCCACACAATGGAAAAAAGCTTCAAACTAATGGAAAACAAATCAGACAAAAGGAGCAGAATCACTCAACATAGATCACGGCACATCCTCATGAACATTCAAATGCCATCTCAACTTTTATGTTGGTTGGTGGCTAATTCTATTTCTATGTTTGCTGACAGATATTTCATTTGAACTCTTGTCTTCGGAAGGGCCGGTAAATCTGTTTCACGTCGACTTTTTGTCGGGAGTGCAAATAATCTGACCGGCTATTATCTTATCACAGTTTTGAAACCGGAATGGCAATAAATCGTGTAAAAAGATTGCAGCCTTCTATGAGAGAAGATTTTTTGATTAGAACACTCCTCACAATCATCCCATTTGTTTGAACGTTAGGTGACACGGCTTTGGTGGTGTCTCCAAGGGTTCCTTGCATAATCAGCATTTCTCCTCTCGTTCTGAGAAGATTGAGAAATCACGGACTTCGAAATAATAAACATTGCTTAACCACTTGCATGGAATCCCCTCATACGCAGATATGTCTACAGTTCCGACAAAGTTGACGATTTTCATATCAAATCAAAATGTATGAGCCATGTTTTTGTCATCAAATTTCTCACCAAATTTTGTCATTCACCCTGATCAGACCTGATCATGTAATGAAAAATGTGCACATTATCTGCACGTTGAGATCTATTTCCAAAGGAATAACCCTTGCAGTGTGGGTGTCTACCACGGTACTATACCGGAGTAATATGTCACTTTATACTGGCTTGAAGATCTCCACAGGTTTTCTAGAATTTTTTCAAATACATCCGACTTCATCTCTAGTACTAACGGTACTTTAGTATCTTCAGGGAGAAGGGTTATTAATCCACTTGCTTTCGGATTCCTGCACCAAAACCTTGTCAAGAAATGGGTTTATCGCCTACAAGTTCGGGTGTTTTTCACTTCGTCAAGTGCCTTCCATCATATAAATGTGTGGTGGCTAACTGCTGTTCTCCTGATGTTCTAGAATGTCCAAACTTAATTATCAATTTTTAGATATTCTTCCTCAGATTTGGAGAGGCCTTCCATAGCGTTCTTTAGATTTGGCCGGCCTGGCCGCGCCATGTGGTACAGATCGATTAGGGGCCAAACGCTTGATTTTTTGGTTCCGTGATGCTTCGTTTCTCCCAGATGACGCATTGTGCAGCTATATAACTGTACTTATCTCCGCGCATGTATTGTAGATATCATACCACTTTATTTGACCTGTAATGCAGATTATTGCCCGCACAATAATCTACAACAGTAATGACTCATCTTGCCCTGCTCTAGTGTAGATTGGATCTGTGAATATAGACATTATAACTATCTTCCAATTTATGCACGACGGCATAACCATAACTTCTATTCATGCTGGAACTATCATGGATTAAAAAACGCTCATGATATGGACCATAGATGTCGATCAATGAGTAATAGCATTGAAATGATCATGTTTGTAACAGACATATGAAAATAGAGGGCATCATTGTGAAGTTGCAGTTCCTTTGAAAATACATTAAAATTGGCGAGCATTAATTGGAAATATCCGATTTATGCCTGTCAACCTTGATGGAATGTTCTGATGTGACGGAAGACCTGAATAGATATTTTCACTACTGGTCACGCTACATTTCTATTCAAATACTCGTGATAATCATAGACATGTCAATCACAATCTGTCCTTGATCATCATAGCACGTCGTCAAATAAAATTCTCTACGCAACTCGTGCATGAGATTGCTTCATCATAGCATTCGTACTCGCTAGATTTAAATGGCGCTCACACGGCTGCGGTTTCGGGCATTTAAGATATCTAACTCGTGGAATACCGCATTTCTTTTACAAAATGACGGTTCATTATCTAGCAAAAAGAGGGACCTTCTATATCGCTACCTAAGTATTTGAAACGATTGGCATAGCAGGACACTTTGGCAGATCAACTGAAATTACGAAGAAATAGAAACTTCGATTATTTTGATTTACTTTGGCGTATAATGAAATGAAGAAAAATTACCCAAGTTTGAGCGCTGAGAAAAATAATTTTATTTGAATGTCACAGCTGTTCCCTCCAATTCATCTTCCTCTTCGGTCTAAAACAAATATTGTGTGTCTTAGAGACACGCGGAAAATTGATCACATTTAATAAAGACAGTGAATGCCTTGTAGACACCTTTCTCTTATTAAATTTAAAGAATATTCAAATTAATGATTTAAATACAGCCAGAGTGAATTGAACTTCAAATTCCTATGATTGTGAAAGACAACTGGATCAACATTGAGATCCATGGCATTACTTAGGACTTGAAAATTTTCAACGGAACATATTTGTCGATTCACAGGAGGCAAGTGATTTTTCTTGGTTGCTTCAGGGTCCTTGAATCGTTTGACCAATGGGTGAAGTTCAGGAAAAGACTTCAGATCAGTTGAAGTTCAAAACGACGCATATCTGTTAATAAAGTCGACATGTTAATCGCATCATGAATACAATGTAAAGCAAGTCCCTAATTAAAGTCACGGCCAAGTTAGGTTTGGTCGGATTTGGGTCACCTTCCGATCAGAATGGAGTCGATTTTTGGTCGAGATCGAGGCAGGGTCGGGTTCTCGGCGGGATCGTATCAACCTTGGATTGGATATGAGTCGCTTTCAATCAGATTAGAGTCGGTTTTGGGTCTGGATCGAAGCATGTCGGGTTCACGGAGAGATCTGGGTCGCTTTTAGATAAAGTTTGAGCCGACTTTAGATCGGGATCAGGTCGGGTTCGCAGCGGGGTAGCAGCGAGGTCGCGTCGGCTTCGGATTGGATTAGAGGAGGTTTTGCACATCCTTTCATACCGTCGCTGTGGAAACGATACGAGGATAGAGCCTTGCTTTACTGATGGTGAACACGACTGCCACAATACACGGCAGAAATTCTGGGCATACAATGAGACAGAAGAAATGATGACAAAGGAACTAATTTTGTTGATTTTCAACACGGAATTCGATAATGAAAGAAGTATTGACTCAAGATACCGCCGCTATATTCGCGTTTATCACAATTATTCATCGCCTGGACAGCAACAATTTATTGCATTTGGCGATGATGAGAAATCTTCCTAATATCAGACGTGATCTCATCGACCAGTTACTATTGTCGCCAAAAGTTGGCGGGAACCTGTCTCATCATACTGGGGATCTTGTTGAGAGAGAGAATGAACACCGGAGATAAATGGTCATTATCTCAACTCGAATATGTAAAGGTTGAGTACAACTAGTTTTGAGCAGATTGTTTGTGTCGTTACCTCTGGAATTCTAATATACATTTTCAATAGATAATGACTAGGAGAGAACTCTGCTTTCCGGTGTAAAATGGAGCGCAATGTTCATTTCTGTGAGAATCTTTTTTATGCAGACTGGACGATGGTAGTTATCTCCTTCTTGGTGAAAGTGCAGATCGCATGCTTTCGCGGTAAGGACATCTTTATGAGTTTCAGATCTTTTGCGTAATGGCCGTGTGCACAACGGGCTCTGAGACTGCCACATCACCGGGTGGGGGGAGGGGGAGGGGTGACTCTCACCATAATGGCTGATGCAATATTCCCTATAATTCAGTGGAACGGAATTATCGATCAAACAAGACAAGAGATAATCAAACTATTTTAGCATTTCTATGATATGTATGATGTTGACATTTTGTTCCTGTGTTCATCTTCAGGCGTTTTTATGAAGTCATTCAAAGTATGAACCTTTCACGGTTCCCACGTCTGCAAACTGAGGTTGAATCATGGCCTGTAAAGTGTCTTGTGACGGCGGACATGTCGACTAGAACAATACCTTCGATGTTCTCACATTCTAAACATTCCGGAAATCAATGGGTTGATCAGCTGTTGAATGCAGACAAAGTCATTGAAGAGCTGAGCTATATTCTGCGACACCTCACACGCGGAAGAGAGAAGAGTTGTAATGCGTTTTGAGAAGTGATCTTTGTGCAACTATCTGCAACTCGATGAAATGACGAATGAGATCTCAGCCCTGCGGGCAGCAGACAACTTAAGATCATTTTAACAGACAGCTAACAAGAGAACTGCTTGGTCACCCAGTACATGATCTTGAGTTCATTGAAGTCTGCTCAGTAAGAGGAATATCTCTCATTTCTTGTCCCAGTGAAATGAGCCGCCTAATGTTCTTCCTCCATCTCGAGCGGTCTATTGCATCCGCGGTTGAGGCTTCAATGCATCCTAATGTCCTCTAGCATTTGCGCTCCCATGTTTTCTTAGGTCGCCCTCTGCTTCGTGGCCCCGGCAAAGGCATTCTCAATGACAGGTGAGTCTGGTGTTCGCGAGGTCTCCGTCCCACGTGCCCGTGTCACCTCAGTCTGTGTCACCGCATGATTCTAACGATCAGATTGATCTCGACTGCTCCGCGAATGTCTTCATTTCTTACCCTGTCACTTTTTGTTAACCCGAGGATACTTCGCAACATGCGTATCTCTGTTGCGGCGATATTTTGGCGATTCTTTTCGTTGACTGACCAACACTCACTTCTATGCCGCATCACCGGTCACACCATGGGTTGTATAGACCTTTGCTTTTAACCCTTGCCACGGGGGGCGTTTTTCGCACCTCCTGGCGAATTTTTAGAATATCTCTTAAACCAAGCAAGCCATAGACACGCGAATTTCTGGTACCATACTTTCTATGTATTATGCAAATTTTGACCGAAGGATGATAAATTTGGCGCAATACTTTTGGCGTGAGAGCTATTTTAAATTTTGAATGTTTGTAATATTTTGGCTGATTTCGGTATATATTCACTTCCAATGCATATTGTGGCATGAATTCTTGATGAAATAAGTTGTGATTATATGAAGGATTCTTCCTATTAATATAGAGATATTCATAAATGCAAAATCTTTGAATCTGAAATCATCTGCTTTTTATATATGTATCTTTGAAATGTAAAAATCAAATTTCTTTTTTTTATTATTTTTGTGCTTTTTCTGGCTGTGCATCTGATCAGCAATTATTTAAATTTTTCAGAATCATATTGATTTTAGCCTCAGTGTCTCGATAAAAGTCACCGAATTGGGCTGTTTCTTCACCTGCAGAAGCTAATTACTAAAATGTGCGATATTAGTTATATTTCAGTTGATCTAAAAGTTTGCATTATTTGACCTTTGACCTCATCTAATACAATCATAGAAATTGACAACAATAAAACCTCTAGAATGGAAATTAAGCTTCATGCAATGCACAATAACGGCACATAAATCGCACGCATTTTCACTTAGATGCACCTGCCAACGTCTGTATCATTGGGTTAGAATCAGTCACATGAGTAAATCGAAGCTTTTAATTGGTTCTTCATGCCCCAACTTAGTTCCCTCGGATATGCCGCGACCTTATGTCAATTTCCATTCTAGCGAACTTCAGATAAACAGTTTATTTCTATGAATACAATGATGTAATCTCAGACCGATTAATAATTATCGTTTTGTTAACTAGCTTAGCCAGATCTTTCGATTAGGGTATGGTTTTCTACTTCTGTTTGTCACTTTCCATTTCAAATAGTGATCTAATGAAAATTTGGTCTAAATTGGCGGTTTTTGACCTTCACCTCAGCCCAAGGATGACCTTAGAAATAAAAGTAATGCTTTTTTTCTGATTCCCCGTTCAATGCCTATTCGATTGATGTGTGGTTTGGCAAAATTGGTGCAATAGTTCGGGAGATCAGCACGGGGCGAATTGTGGGGCGCACTCGGAAAAACACCTCAGTCGGACGAGGGTTGATGTTGTCGGCATTTTCTTGTCATACAGCATCCCTGTAAACCTTCTCCAGCTTCCTCAGGCCACTTGGATCCTTCTATTGACTTCCTGTCGTTGGTACTGTCTCTGTCTATCACTGGTTCCAGGTACTTAAGATGATCGACCTTTTTCACCTGTCCTGATGGTAGGAACATCATCATGGACTTGATCTCTGCGCTTGCGAAATCGTATCCATGACCAGGACAAAGAGGAACGCCTCTGTGGTCAGTGAACGAAATATTTCTCATTTCTTCTGCACATGTGCAAAGTGCGGGCGACGCTAATTGAAATGACCTTGCCAATAATGCAATTATATCGCGCACTCAGCATTTGTAAACGAACAAATAATGCACTTCAGCTAACGGAAATTTGAGAAATTGAATCCTAGAATTCGTCAATAGAAACAATCTCCGATGAAGATTGTATTTTAGATGATAGTTATAGCAAGCGCTTCGCTGAACTAGTTTTTCATTTATCTGTTGTCTTTGAAGTATTTTCCGTGATGATTTTTTTGCTTTTTATTTTTTTCAGTCGGCGCAGCCTGACTTTAGCTGAGTGCAAGACGCACTTGTGTCTCAGTGAATGAATCGCGTGAATTACTGAAGCGTTTTTAATAATATTAATGATCTAAGCCCATGTAAGATGATAGCTGATCACAATGATTTTACATACAATGCACATCTCAGTTGAATAGTAGATAAACAAAGGATCCATTTGACCCTTTGCAAGTTTCGGGGAACACATAATTGTCAAACGGGAGCTACTACTGCAGTGCGCACTCAAGAGGACATAAAAGACATAAAGGACATGCAGATTGAAAACAATGTTTCGTCGTGTACATGTAATGTTATGACTACGCTAACTGAGCAATGGTAGCCTTCATTGGTTGACAATGGTTAGGTGTACTTTGCAAATATTCATGTTTATCATCATTTCCCCTTAATCCTTTAGGGCACAGACCTCTATTTCGCAATTAATTCATTCTTTTGATCAATCGTTGTTTAAGGGTCCCATTAAGACATATTTCAGACAAAAATGAGAGGAACATGCTTTTTGAAGGTGGTGCATTTTATACCATTGTGTCCTGGAGGAAATTTTGCTCTTAGTTTTGTAAATGTTCAGTTTCATCAATGACAGCCTAAAATTTAGATAGTCCATCCTAATCCAGAAGGCAACATTGGACGCACATGGAGCCGCATGGCTAAATACAAAGTTTTGTGGACGCAGAAGAGAGAGGGGTTCGTCCTAAGGGAGAGAGAAATACCCTGATGATGATCATGATGATCAATGGGTATTGTCAAAAGTTGCATCTCATCTCCAGACATTTTTGGCACATTGTCTTGCCGCATCCGAAACTGAGCGCTTCACGCAGGTGGCTTTCACTACATCAAGTGACAACTGAATAGAATACATCATTCGTACGCCTGTGTTAGAGAAGTGCCTTCCTGGATGATGCACACGCTCAACAGATGGTTAGGTGGCCTTGTGGCCTTAGAGGGTGCGCTTGCACGTTATGTAGCTCCAACGTCGCTAGTTTGAAACTACTCGGGACTGATGAAGCCTAAGCGTGTCTTCTGAGATTTCATAATTCTATAAATAAGTCAGGTTTCATGAAACCATATTGTATTTAGCATCTCGGACTTCGGAAGAAATCACGGAATAAGAATTAACAGTGTCTAAAGGTCTGGGTGGCTTTCCAGGTGAGAGAATGTCCAATTTCCAACTGCAGTGACCCTACTGCTAGCGTGTACTGAATATTTGTCATCGACGTTCATTTTCAGCAAATTTTCAATAAACTGCGAACCACGTAAGGAAATATTTGTTAGCAGCAAATGGGAAGACTGTCAAACTGGAAGAGAAAAACAGAAATCTTCATAAAGACTTCTCGAAGCAATTCAGCGAGCCGAATGTAACACCTTGTGAGATTGGCCGTTAACCAGTGCTTGAATTTCATCTCTCAAGAATTATATTGATTTGTTGACTTAAATAATTCTTGAAGCAAAATATAGAAATTTCTATGAGCGAAATTGAACTTGTGAGAATTCTATGCGTCTTTTAATTTATGATAGAAATATTCTCAATGGCGGGTTCCGCAGTTGATGCCAAGGATTGCAGCATCGAATTGACAGTCCCGTAATGTTGTTTGAAAGACTCCAACACTTCTATTAATTTTTCAGAGATTCTGAGATTTTTGTTGGATCCGGTTGTTGGTCTGTATGTTTGTTTAATGCATCTTGGCATGATATTAATTCTTTTTATTGCTGATTGAAATTCTTGTTTAACAGCCACAAACATTGCATTTCAATTGGAGACAAAACAACTGTTTCATTGTTGAATTCTAATCCGCGAGGCCTTTCCACGACTCTCGTCAAGCGGTGCGTCGTATTTACAGATAAATCATGAAGAACGTTTATATACAAAATGAAATAAAAGAAAGTGAGTTAAAGTCAAAGGTCAGAAGTTAGAAGTCAGATCCACGGTAGCGCAAGCGTCATCACTGTTTGCTTTTGTGCACACAATTTGGGTCAAAAATGTTCAAAATTCTGCCTTCACTTGCCATTTAGGTACACATGTACTTTGTACATGAACAATCTCGGCCATGAGCGTGGGTTTCAGCTGCTTTGAGAGGAAGATAAGTATAGCATCATTTATTCACAGTCCAGTTGTGGGTGTGATAATGTCATTCGGATACTAATGTCCCTTTGCTCATACATCTATCGCATGGACTATTACATCTTGCTTGATATGATGATTCTTGTTAAAAACGGTGATTGCTGTGAGGAGCAATTATATTGTATATTTGGTTATAATTGATAATTATAAATAGAATCTCGACATTGCACATTGGAAGTTGGAAGAATACACAGAGTGAATCCAATTACTGCGGAGGAAAAGGCAAGCTTTTAGCGCTATCTTCCAGTAAAAAGACTTAACAGTTCGCTGTTAAGCTATTGTAAATGTTTTGATGGACTAAGTGGATCTTCTACAGCCAACGCTTGAGGACACATGCTGAAGAAAATTAAATAACAGATAGAAGCTGTTGTACGACGTGCATCAATAAGGAAAGTTATTGCAGTCACATCTTTCACTGATAAACTGATTCGGTGAGCTCTACTCCCCAGTCTCAATGAGTCCACAGACAGTTGTCCTGAGGAAACACTCCACAAGGAAGGGATTAGAATGACAACAGGTCTGAACACGCTCAGTGCACGTTGAGATGCACACTAGATGGATGGAGAAAGATACGGAGTAATGGTAGAATTGTAAGTCTCTTGTATCAGCCCTTTTCAATGATTGCAGGATGGTTAGTGACCCAAAGACATCCGCATTATAGAAGATGTCCTCCTATCACAATCGTTTAGATTCCGAAAATTTCGTGGTCATAGGATCTCTCATTTGGTACTATTAATAAGGAGGTTGTTGTGTCCATGTAGCTACTTGACATCACTTTTCCTCCTCACAGGCATCGATTCACTTCAACTCAATAAGAGTTGCTTTGATCAGCGGTTTCCTTTGGTTTCGTACGAAATTGACTAATTTTCCAATAGTGGAATAATTCTCTATGAGTGTCCATTATTTCATCTGGCGGGACTTCACTTCTTACACTTCAAAATTTCCCAAGAACCTGGAAATATCTTTCCCATGCATGAGGTTAACTGATCCTGTCCCTGTATAACAATATTTTGATTTCAATAGATTTTCAAAATTCTTCGAGAAATTCGCCGGATTCGAACTGGTAACTTCCAACGACAGCAACCACTAAACTAAGGAACATCCAGCAGGCTGCCGCTGACTTTGGTGTGCATTGATCAGATAAATCTCTTATTCCAATCATCAAAGACTAGAACGACATGTACATTCAAAACAATAGTACATGCGTTGTGATGTCAACTGTGCTTAAACAATGGCGGCTTCCAGTTGACAATAAAAGTACCTGAAATTCCATCAATAACTAGGATTGCTCACTTAGGTCCCATTAACTACAGCAAAGCGAAAATTCGTGTTTCTATGAGGTTTATCATCCAATTTAAGTCTTCGATTTTTCATGGCTAATTATATCTCTGCAAGTATAAAGTGTGACTAAAATTATTGAGGCTTTCATGAGAGAAGATGAAATAATATATCTATGGTCCAAAACAGTGGTGCGCAACCAAGCTGGGATAAAGGGCCACAACTAGTGGCCAACGAGAAGGCTCCCGGGCCACCAATGTGAAAAGGTGGAAATAGATTTGTTGAAAATTTCCTTATTGAGCACTTTGTAGCGTAGTTTCAACGACTGTTGTACTATACATAGTGGTAGTGTATGACATAACTGTATTTGTAAATGTATGCTGCAACATTGCATCCAACTAAGCTGTTGACTATTAAGGAACTGTACTTTTCATTCTAAAGTCTGTGACATATCTTCATGCGGTTGGACTCCTTCAAGCGTAGCCTACTTTATGTATTTATAGGCTTACATGTACGTCGTACATTCTCAACAAGGTATCGAACACCATATGTGACTTAGCACTCACGCAGTTGATGGCTATGTCACTTGCCTTCATATTGAGAAGATATTCATTGTGAACAGAAATAGTTTCAGAATTGGAATGAGAATTTTTGTGCCATCATATTGATCAATAAGTCATTAGTTAATATCTCTGCAAATTCTAAAGACGATCAACCCTAGAAGTGTCTTTTAAAGGTCAAAGTCGGAGTGAGGCTTTTTCACACAACCGATTCAAATAATGTCCGCGGGCCACTTTGGATATGAGAAGCGGTGGCGGGCCACCCACCGTGGGCTGGTGGGCTACCAAGTGGCCCGCGGGCCAAGCGTTGCCCACCACTGGTCTAAAATTTGATGTGTCGTTGTAAAGTAGCGTTCTAACAATTGTCTGACAAAAATTTGAGTCTCTCCTATTGCCATATCACGTGATTATTGCTGATTAGCATAGCTTTTGCAAACGTGCGTGCAACGAGACATTACAGACGGTCATTTTTGGAAATTGCATCGAATGTTTTGACCAGGTTTTACACCCAAACACGAATGTTTTCAATGACTTCTGAACTCCATATGACAATGAAACTCTTTCCCGTTTGACCACTTTCCGCTACACATGTTTATATATTTTGAACATTGTATGTCTCAAAATTATCATCGATAATAGCAAAGTTGTTCATCAAGTTGATCTTCTGAAATCGGCCGTGAAATGGCAAGACAAAGTATTTTGAAAATAGCTGTTTTGAGAAATCCGTGGTAAAAGCAGACAGGCACTTTCAAGCTAAAAACAACGTATTTCAAAATACGTTATTTATTTTCAGAAGTATGAAAAGCTAAAACAACATATTTCACAATGTGTTATTCAGTATTAGAAGTATGAAAAGCTAAAACAACAAAAGTCTGTTTAAAATAACTGACTAATCTCTGACGAAAATACACATACTGAATTACCCATATGACCATGTTAAGGCAAAACAGCGAATTTCAAAATACGTTGTTTTGCCTTTTCACGGCCGAAATAGTCTCAATAATTTCTAGTCACACCTTGTACAAAGTCACTTTGATAAAATAATGCCCCTCAAATTGGTTCTTGTAAAGATTTAACAATATTCACTCAGATCGGTGCTTCACTGAGCAGCTGTTGTCCATTTTAGTCTCAGCCACTTAAACAAGGAGAAGCGTCGACTTTCTATGGTATTGATAAATCCGACCAATGTTCGGGTTTCGGATAGTTTACTAAACATGATAAATTCTCAAGTAAATGAGAGACATCATAACGTCGCCGCAGTGAAGAAATTGTTCGTATTCAGCAAAATGTGAAAACTTTCTCTGCTCGCAGACACGACAGTTATCAATTTAGTAGGAAACATGTAAAAGGAAAAAATGTAACATTTAAACCCTTAGAGACACGCTCAATTGATTGCTGCTGAGTTTTAAGGCCATAGAGAGCTACAACGCGCGTCGACTCGTAAAATGCACTTTCCGTTTGCATGCGCGTTGAAAAGTCTGACATTAGAATTTGACAAAGAGAAAATCTACCTTTTTGCTCTGTCACATGATTCTGCGCATGTTCCCCGTACATTTGGGTGGCTGAGACATGTTCGTAGTTGCAGTTTATAAATAACCTCATTGTCATGTGGTTTATTTGAGGAGACATTTGACTTGAGGAAATTATGTCATGATACTCGAACTCAATCTGCTGATGCTGCATGAGAGGCGCAAAAACTTCTTTGATAACTTTCCATGTACTTCTGCGATGTTCCTGTTTTCAGCGAATCATGAAAATGTTAGAAGACAATAAACAATTTCTTAATATGGTTTGAGAAGCAAGCTGTCGAGAGTTGAACCGGTCCATTTTATTAATGTGCAAGATATTGTTTAGAAGATCTTCTCATGTTCAATGTTATGAAAATATCGACGTTTGTTTAAGTTAGCAGGAGTAAACTCCATGTGTGGTTATGGTCATTTCAGCTGTTCGGAAGGGCAAAAGTTTGGTAGGTCTTAAGAAGAGGAATATTTCTGAAGCATGCAACAGTTTCATAAGTAAAGCAATGCATAAGGCAATGTATCACAAGTTGTATTGTCAAAATGATTTGATATTCAAAGAATATCAGCCGGATCAAGGTACCGATACTGAGCCGCTATCATTATCTGGAGACTGTTATCGTTTGAGTAATACACAAGCGCATGTCCATCACGCAATGTTGCTTTCAATGCGCATGTCCTCGCTGGTTCGCAGTGTCGTACTTGATTATGCGACGAGAGATAGTCTTCATGAAGTAAAAGTAAACTTCCTTAAAGTAAAAAAAGAAAATGTTCATGAAGTAAAAAAGTAACTCTCCTTTGGTCGAATTTCTATCAAAATAAGTCAGCACCAACCAGACAGCATTTCGGCGTGGTGCGCTAGGTGCATGGTCCACCTACTGCAGTTCTATCGACCATTGAAGGAACTTTATTTTGCTTTATCTATCGTTGTGGTCATAAAAATACAAACCCTATCTGTGTCTACATTCATTCTCCATTCACTTCGAAAACATCGGCCTTTGCGTCATCTCTGCAGTCTGTAGCGGAGTCATCAATACATCGGCCTTGACGTCATCTCTGCAGTGTAACTCAGTGGAGTCATCAATACATCGGCCTTGACGTCATCTCTGCAGTCTGTAGCGGAGTCATCAATACATCGGCCTTGACGTCATCTCTGCAGTGTAACTCAGTGGAGTCATCAATACATCGGCCTTGACGTCATCTCTGCTGTGTAACTCAGTGGAGTCATCAATACATCGGCCTTGACGTCATCTCTGCAGTCTGTAGCGGAGTCATCAATACATCGGCCTTGACGTCATCTCTGCTGTGTAACTCAGTGGAGTCATCAATACATCGGCCTTGACGTCGTCTCTGCAGTGTAACTCAGTGGAGTCATCAATACATCGGCCTTGACGTCATCTCTGCAGTGTAACACAGCGGAGTCATCAATACATCGTCCTTGACGTCATCTCTGCAGTCAGTAGCGGAGTCATCAATACATCGGCCTTGACGTCATCTCTGCTGTGTAACTCAGTGGAGTCATCAATACATCGGCCTTGACGTCATCTCTGCAGTGTAACACAGCGGAGTCATCAATACATCGGCCTTGACGTCATCTCTGCAGTGTAACACAGCGGAGTCATCAATACATCGTCCTTGACGTCATCTCTGCAGTCAGTAGCGGAGTCATCAATACATCGGCCTTGACGTCATCTCTACTGTGTAACTCAGTGGAGTCATCAATACATCGGCCTTGACGTCATCTCTGCAGTGTAACACAGCGGAGTCATCAATACATCGGCCTTGACGTCATCTCTGCAGTGTAACTCAGTGGAGTCATCAATACATCGGCCTTGACGTCATCTCTGCAGTGTAACTCAGTGGAGTCATCAATACATCGGCCTTGACGTCATCTCTACTGTGTAACTCAGTGGAGTCATCAATACATCGGCCTTGACGTCGTCTCTGCAGTGTAACTCAGTGGAGTCATCAATACATCGGCCTTGACGTCATCTCTGCAGTGTAACACAGCGGAGTCATCAATACATCGTCCTTGACGTCATCTCTGCAGTCAGTAGCGGAGTCATCAATACATCGGCCTTGACGTCATCTCTGCAGTGTAACACAGCCGAGTCATCAATACACTTCGACTTCAATATCTTTGATTCCGAATCGTTCCCGTCTCAGCTTTCACTATTCTGACATTTTCTCTCCTACTGAAGTTGAATTCCATTACTATTTCTGCTTTCTCGCGTGTTTTCTTTCATCAGAAAACTCTTAGACTGGTCATCTCGCTCTACATTCCTCTCTCCTCGCTCTATGGCGTGTGAAACTCTTCACTTAACCATCTGTACCACAAATTGATTTCTCTCCATGTCCCGCATGAGTCTCTCTCCATGTCACACACCGTTGCTCGACGATAGGGAACACGATAGATGGAAAAACGCCTCGATTTCACTCGAAATCTGCCTCTTTCTCATTCAATATTGCGGAAATACTTCCTCATATGTATTCTTTGCCACTCAACTCAGTAGCAGCTCGTTTTCTTTTCATTCTTCTCATAGGTTCTCACTCTGCTTACAATGCGTCTGTATTTCAGCTGTTATTCAATGTTATTGATGAATGAAGATGTGTCGATGTTGTGCTGCAACCTCATGTCAAGTCTTCATCGATAGCCTGACGATAAGCAGATCATAAACCGTCATGAATACACCTTGTATGCTCCGAACACGATGCGTTCGCTAACTATTGAATATCAAAACAGTGTGAGAGATCTCTCATAGAAATTGATTTGTGCACCCTTTTCCCAACATAGAGCACGTGCATATTTAATGATCGATAGCTCAAGATATCTAATCAGGTGCACAGCAAATGCTAATTAGACCTCTATGACCGTTCTATATCACTTTAAAAGATGCGTAACCAGGAGCGAAAAATAGATACAACTGATATTAATTATATAACATACAGGTACGTTTGAGGGGAATTGAAGTCACTGGAAATCAATCAACGCCGGAAACTTTCAAATTACTTTATACTTTACTTATAATACTTTTAATTTACTTATAAATTACTGTATTATACCTTGCTCTGTCTTTCTCGTCAACGTTATCTTTTTGGTGTGCAAAACTACATAGTTCTCTGCTTTTTGGCCTTGGATATCAAAAGGTTTGATAATAAGTATTCACTCTCGATAACTTTGGAGGTCATAAAAATGACTGAAATGAGTTTGAAATGCATTACAATTAAATTGTTTGTTAATTAGACGTTTTTTATCATGAATGCCAGTCACCTTTTTGCATTTAACAGTGTACTCGTTATGAATATTTTCTATTGACTTTGTTGAAGGAGCAACAGTCGGCATTTTTACAGCACAATGGTTGCTGGAGCATGGTACAATGTTGCAATGGTATGACAGTTAAATGTATCAAACATTTCTACATCTCAAGATACACATCGTTGTCATGCTAATTCGCGAAGTTCGCACGACATCGCATTCATGCACTTGTCTTTGGTTACTAGAAGGGATGAATTGCACAGACAATTATCGGTAGAATCTCTAAAATGTCGCTGGAACAGACTAAAAAATAAACGACTTTCTGATTTATCGTCTTGTCGCCGCATTTTTTTGTAATTTCACTGAAGGTTTTTACTTAGCTAGGAGAATAGCACTCAAAATCAGGTTTTGACTTCGAAAGTCTGAATGAGGCAAAAGCAGCTCGCAAAATTTGTTTTTTTTGCCGTGCTAACCTGGATATCCATGCTTTTTAATGCAATCTGTGATCTTGCTATGCATTTTAGAAGGATAATGAAGTACTCCTCATCAGAAGGAAGCTATGGTATTCCATGCTATCCTACAAATCTATGCCTCTGAGTTGCCACAGCTGTTGTGATGATGCTAATCCGTCAATGAAGTTGGATACAGTAACAAGTCACACTATTAGGCCAGATGCTCTTCCATGTGATTGGGTTTTATGTGTCCGGGTTATGAGTGCGTGCAAAAATGTAGGGTGCCATATAGGTTGTCGAAATAAAATCAGAATCCCGGTCTATTGAGCATTATAGCACAAGACCACTGCACCAGGGATTGACCTCAGGTCTCCAGGACGCAGAGCGAACACTCTTCCACAAGACCAGTGCACCAGGGATTGACCTCAGGTCTCCAGAACGCAGAACGAACACTCTACCACAAGATCACTGCAGCAAGGATTGACCTCAGGTCTCCAGGACGCAGAGTGAACACTCTACCACAAGACCACTGCATCAGGGATTGACCTCAGGTCTCCAGAACGCAGAACGAACACTCTACCACAAGACCACTGCACCAGGGATTTACCTCAGGTCTCCAGGATGCAGAGTGAACACTCTACCACAAGACCACTGCACCAGGGATTGACCTCAGGTCTCCAGGATGCAGAGCGAACACTCTACCACACGGCCACTGCACCAGGGATTGACCTCAGGTCTCCAGGACGCAGAGTGAACACTCTACCACACGGCCACTGCACCAGGGATTGACCCAAGGTCTCCAGGACGCAGAGCGAACACTCTACCACAAGACCACTGCACCAGGAATTGACCCCAGGTCTCCAGGACGCAGAGCGAACACTCTACCACAAGACCACTGCACCAGGGATTGACCCCAGGTCTCCAGGACGCAGAGCGAACACTCTACCACACGGCCACTGCACCAGGGATTGACCTCAGGTCTCCAGGACGCAGAGCGAACACTCTACCACAACACCACTGCACCAGGGATTGACCTCAGGTCTCCAGGACGCAGAGCGAACACTCTACCACAAGACCACTGCATCAGGGATTGAACCCAGGTCTCCAGGATGCAGAGCGAACACTCTACCACACGACCACTGCACCAGGACCGTAGTAGTTCAGGTCACCAGAATCATCATTTGGACCGCTTGATAGTTCAGTAATCCATGCAAGTCCATGAGAAATCCTTCAACTCACTTCAATCCTGTGATAACTTTGAATAATTGTGTTCAATCTTCTCATCTTTGCTAATAGCATTTCAGCCTTCTTTTTCATGATTTTCTTATTAGCTGAGCTTTCAATAGATGCCATTCAAGTTGTGAGTTGAGTGGCTAACATTTTTTATGATCTTTCCTTGCCATTCATGTCAAACCCGCCATCAGCCAAGATAACTCAACTCTACTCATCGCATGTGCCCCGAAATACTTCAATTCCCCATTCATAACGGGAAGTAGCTTGGTAAGGCTGCGTGAGAAGCTACTTCCGGAAAAGTGTCTTTGCCGAAAAGAATCAACAATCTCGCGAATGAGTCATCTAACCGCTCAACCTGATGCCTCTGACTGCTGAATGGGGATATGTATGAAGGATGATTATGCAAATCAACAGACTGATGAGCCCCAACTGCCACTTGTCGACAATTCCGTTGGCAAACCTGCTGTTCTAACAAACAGAAATTGATTTTCATGTCCTTTTTCATATTTAAGAATAAAAATGAATATTCATGAAAATCTCAACGTCACCCATTCTAATTTATTCAAAATTTCAGTTTCTATTAAAAGTTGTTGAAAAGTGATGATCGAGGGATAGAGAATTATGTAACAGGTTGTTCTCGGAGATGCGGTTTCTATTAGATTGCAGGCATGCCTTCCCGATGCCTCAACCATAGACGGCGTGAACCACACTTTCCGCCAGGATCGTGTATCTATGGCTCTGACGACACTTTCCACCCGGATCGTATATCTATGGCTCTGACGACACTTTCCGCCAGGATCGTGTATCTATGGCTCTGACGACGCTTTCCGCCAAGATCGTATGTCTATGGCTCTGATGACACTTTCCGCCAGGATCGTATATCTATGGCTCTGACGACACTTTCCTCCAGGATCGTATATCTATGGCTCTGACGACACTTTCCTCTAGGACCGTATATCTATGGCTCTGACGACACTTTCTTCCAGGATCGTATATCTATGGCTCTGACGACACTTTCCTCTAGGACCGTATATTTATGGCTCTGACGACACTTTCCTCCAGGATCGTATATCTATGGCTCTGACGACACTTTCTTCCAGGATCCTGTATCTATGGCTCTGATGACACTTTCCTCCAGGATCGTATATCTATGGCTCTGACGACACTTTCCGCCCGGATCGTATATCTATGGCTCTGACGCCACTTTTCTCCAGGATCGTATATCTATGACTCTGACGACACTTTCCTCCAGGATCGTATATCTATGGCTCTGACGACACTTTCCGCCAGGATCGTATATCTATGGCTCTGACGACACTTTCCGCCAGGATCGTATATCTATGGCTCTGATGACACTTTCCTCCAGGACCGTATATTTATGGCTCTGACGACCATTCCCGGGAGGGCTGTGTTTGATACATTCTTTTGTATTGTGTATTTAAGAATATTATCCATCTTAAAATTTCTGTTTTTTCATTGGGTGGGTGTTAACAATGATGTTAAAAGTACTTCTTATCAAAAATTCCTTCTGTGATGTAATCTGATTCCTGATGACTTTCCCAGTAGCATCATCATTTTCAGGGGCATTGTTGAACACATCTACCCATGTGCATTGTTCTTCACTTCGTCGTTCTCACTACAACTTCGTATATGTGCATCCTGGGGACGGTGGTTATAATTACTATGTGCAATGTTAGCAGCCTTCTTTTTTTCGATAAAGGTTGTATTAATTAACGCTGACCGAATCTCGTTTCAAAATTTCAGCGGCATTACAACTAAATATAAGATGAAGAGTCAGACAAAAGCTAGCCCCCTGGACTGCAGCATCTCACATGTGCAATTCATATTGGGGTTTGTACTCGATTGCAACCCCTTCTTGGATTCAATGTATTTTTGAAAATATCTGTAGGGATTGTTGAAATGCCAAAATGATTATCCTTTATCCCACTCGACAAAGCATTCCTGCTTCTCTTGAAACGCTTGTACAGTAATTTGACACATAGTCCGAATAGCTATTAACCAACAAACCTGAAATCATTGACATATAGTCGCGATAACGGCAACATGTCGAACTTAAACATTTGAAGAAAAATGAGATTTGCGAAACAGGTTGTGAATCTCAAGGCGGTATGCAGGTGGTAGTCGATTTTTATTTTCATGAAAAATGTGAAAATCGTTCTCAACAATATGCACTACTGCACTCAGAAGCGTTGTCAACCGTTCTATAGGCTATTCTCTGAGTTGCCATGGTAACGCCTGTCACTTCGTCGTGTTGTTTTCACTGTGCATGTCTTTGGGGTTACTCTGTTATCATCACTTGAACCACAGCGATGTCAGAATATGCCATTCAAAGATCACAACTATTCAATAATCACGCTCGTTTTCTTCTATGACTATGTGATAACAAAGGACATGGACATTGAAACAATGCCTCGCCGTGGACATGAGTTGTGACAACGGCACCTACACGATGTCCAATGGTTGCAAATGAGAAGCTATCGGTAGGTTGTTAGTGTAGAAATTCATGATTGTTTTCACCTGATTCAGTGTGGCAGTATTTTAATAAAAGAATGTTCAAGATTATGTTCCAAGCACAGAATTAGATTGTTTCACTGCATCACTTTGCTAGAAGTGCAGACTGATTCAAAACAATGGCACATGCAGGAACTTAATAAGTGGGCAAAAAGAAATTTTTAATACCTTGCAGAGATAGGAAAAATAGTCGTGCGTCGCTTGCGGATTGCTCTGAATTCCTTCAAAATGCTCTGATCGCCACGATTCCTTCAGATTCGAAGAATTCAGATCATTCCGCAAAAGTTTTCTCGATAATGTTGGGTCCTCCGATCATTTTAAAAAAAGTTAGCAGGCGCATGAAAAAACGGTCACAAACTTTTCTGTAGAACTTGACATCGTCTGTGTCTCTTTTTTGTGTGATCCGATTGATAACAGTCACTGAAAATTCGCACAATTTGGCGTGTTTAATGTTGAATTGGCTGCTCATTGTTCGATTGCTATGGTATTATGTCAGTAGATTGTGCCATTTCATTAACGTTACATGTTCCAATGTTTCCTTTCTAGTCAAACAGAAGAAGAGACGATCTGTCTAATTCTGTGGTTCCAAGACAGTCGCGCAGCCAGGATTTCATTTCCGGGGGGGGGGGGAACAATAAATGTGACTTAATTAATATTAGCTTATACTTAATAATTTCGTAAATCAGAAGAAGCCCTAATATGCATTCACATCTGATTTGATTATGATCTGATTTGGTCTCTTATTGATCTTTTATGATACACGATTAACACAAAATCATACAGTGCCAAAATACAAAATATACAATATACAAAATATACAATACAATATACAAAATCATACAAGTTTATGTATAATATCTTCAGATGCAGCCTTTAGATCTTTTTGTAAACATTATGAGAAATGAACATCTCTCGCGATCGTTGCGCAGCAGGGGACATGCGAAAATTAGCCAAGCGCGCTACTGTATAGGATTTCAGATTATCACATTAATAAATTAATAATTTGACATAGAATGATGTTAATATACGCCTGTATAAAACACAAAGATTGTCCTCCACTCAGATTTCATTTTGGGGGGAGGGGACATGTCTCCCTTGTCCCCCCTTGGCTACGCCACTGTTCCAAGATAATATTATACCAGTCCGAGAGCTAATGATACTTTCTTCCTAAATTCGCACACAAAGGGCTTAACCGTTTAGAGTCGGACATAAGAAGGCATGGTCAACATTTGGTGGCAAGTGACAAAACGCTGCGAATGGGGTCTAAATAAGACTAATATGGTTAATAATCAAAAGGTCAGTGTGTACTTTTCGAGATATAGCAATGTTCCACAAGTGGAACGTTGGACACTTAAGGGTGTGTGAATCTACATATTTTTTACCATGCTAATGATTTCTTTTCAATGGTTTATTTTTTTTCTCGTAAATACAAATTATCGCCCATATAATATTTCTCCACATAGAATGCACACTTTCCAGGTTCCAATATATTATAGATCAATATTTGCAGAATGTTTTTTCAAAAAAAGACATATGTCTTTGTAAAACTGCAAAATGCGAACTACTGTGTGTGGAAATAAGCGAAGCAATTTTCGTGTAGTCTCTTATCACATTTCGAGCATTTCTTTTTTGTGTTCTTCTGGCACAAGTTGCACCTTCCTTGTGTCGTTTAGTCGATGAAATGGTTGACACCATCATAGAGAATGGAGCTTGAAGCTAGTGCCGTGGGACCTCCTAGGCGTGTGCGCTGTCCAGTCGCATCATATTTCAGCAGAGCCATGACCAACTGCCGTCTGAACTCCAGGTGGGTCATCGCGTGGTCATCCGTTGAGTACTGATGTATCCGCCAACTTGCGACGACCGCCACATTCAAAGCGTTACTGAAATGGTTCCAGTACCACTTTCTCGTAAGAAGCCTTGGGCGGTAGGAGCCCAAGAGACGGTCCGTAACATCGACACCTCCCATATACTGGTTGTATGAGCGAACCAACCTTGGCTGCGCAACGTCTTTCCTACGTTTCTCTTTCGTGCTCCATCGCTTCACCTTAGTAGTTGGAGTGGCCACTTCGAAATTGCTTGCAATATTCACAACAGCATTATCATTCCATTGGCACACGAATACTGTTCCATCAGAACGAAAATCAAAGGTGCCCTTTTCTTTTTCCTTCATCATTTGTTTGCCAAGGGGACATCTGTTCATGCGATTCTCTCTTATTGTGCCAGTGGCTCTAATGCCTTTCAAAGATAAGTCAGAGAGTAATTTATGGCTGGTGAAAAAATTGTCAAAATACACTGCATGATGCTCTGCTGCTTCCACCACATCCAGTAATTCCGCAACTACGCGTGACCCCATAGGATCTCGGGATTTCTCAGATTTTCCGCTATACAAAAGAAGACGAAACGGATATCCGTCGGGAGTACAGAGTGACCAAATCTTGTAGCCAAAGCGTATTGGCTTCCCTTTTATAAACATTCTTCCAGAATGATGTCCATAGTAAGGTACCATGGATTCGTCAATGCTCAAATGTTCAGCAAAAACTCCAAATTGAGAAAATTGCTGGTTCAAATGATCATAGAGGGGTCTGATTTTCGAATGCTTATCTCCTGGTGTTAGACGATTATTATCAACAAAATGAATGTTGTTCTTGATTTTCTTGAAGCGGTCTCTGGACATGACTTGACTGACTAGATCAAAGCGCAAGTCTGGTGCAGTCGTCCAGTACGCATTTTTGAAGGGTAGATTATGGTATCCACTCAAAATCAAAATTCCCAAAAAGCGCAAGAGCTCATCCTCAGATACATTGAGCGGAGAACCTGCTGAAAGATCAAATGATCTTACAAAATTTAGACCCAGGATAGAATATTCGATTCAAAAACGTCGCATTTTAGACATCGAGAATAATGCACTTCAACTGATAAGTAGGCCTATTATGTAATACAAGATGCGTAATGTTGAATGTTCTTTATGAATTCTTCTTATGTAGCTCCATTTCTATGATTGTCTATGAGTTTCCATTTCTATGAAGACAATCATTGTCAAAATATCAATTCAAAAGTCATTATAATCATTTTGTTAAGGTTAGAGTGATATCTGTAGTCATCTATCATGGCATGAATTGATCATGAATATTAGTTATTTACGCAACTAGTGCAAAATATCCATCTTTATTGCTTTCTTCGAGGTCAACATATCTATGCACGAGCCCGAAGGGCGAGGGCATAGAATGTTGATCGAGGAGAAAGCAAAAGATGGATATCTTTGCACGAGTTGTGTAGGTAATTTTATTTTTCACCGATATCATGACCATTATGACTAATCTAATTCTATGGTGTTTGATGAGTTAAATAATAAGCGGGTTTTATGTAATTCAATCGCATATATCTATATAGAAATCTATAATGCAACCAGTGCAATAATGAAAATATTACTGCACGCCCGTGCAGTGATCTGCTTTACAGGTAAAATAAAGTGACATTATACGCACGGTGAAAAATAAAATTTCATATCTTGAAAGCATCATAGATTGTTTACAGCTATGTGACATACCTAATGTAACATAGCGCTTCAGCGATATGACCTAACGCACGTGCGGCCTCGTCTGATATTTGTCATGTTACTTCATCGCTATGCTTCATTTGGTTAGCATCCGAGATGATTCCTTTCGAAAAACATGTAGGTTTCATCTAACCTGAAGTAGCCAACGTTCCACAAGTGGAACATACATACTAATTGCATTGCTGAGACAAGACAAATGATGAAAAGGATATGCCGACCTATGAATTCGCAAATTAGGAGTGTCTCCTTTATGTAGCCTATACCGACTTGGATGCATTGAACTGCAGGTTTTCATGTACAAAATGCGAGTTGAAAATTGGATCATCAAAATGCACAAAAAAATCAAAATTTTGAAAAAATTGATCGACCAGAAATACCACTTCCAGTTTTTTTCTCGCTTCGACTTGAAAAAACTATAGAATTGATCGTGCTTGACTAAAACACATTTCATGATCATCGATTATGACAACCCTTATGCATCTAAATCACAATTTAAAAATGTTCCACAAGTGGAACGTTGGACACTAAACGGTTAATAGCATGGATTTGCAGATCTTGAAACGCTGATTATAAAAATCAAATTCTTAAGTGTCACAGCCTGTCGCTTTCGGTTATAGGTAAAGTTAAAGGATTCCCAATGGAATCCAATGGTAAAACTCAAGAAATATCTATGGATTGTGAAACACTTGGCATTTTTGAATATAAAAGTTATACTTTCGATATAAAAGTTGAAGTGAGTGACATTTGATGCTTGAGAGCCTCTACAAAATGAGTAAATTTCATGTTTTGACTTAATTTTGGAGATTTTACTCATTCTGTAGAGGCTGATGATTTAAAGATCTTGCCGCAAAGCGACACACTGAAAATTACTTTGTGAAAGGGATTTAATGTCTAAAAGGAAATTTTCATGACCGTGCCTCTTTACAGTGTACACTGACCGGCGCCTTCCCATTGGTCATGCACCGGGGTGGCATCACTTTCAATGTGCATGTCCGTTCTTGGAGATATTTCAGCCACACGTCATTTATTTCGCACGATTTTGTTGTTGAAGCAATAAAAAGACATTTCTCACCGAACTTCGGATCCTTCGTCCCGTTTCACCTTCGGATACATGAAGATCATCTTGAGTAATAAATAGAGGCGACTGACGAACTTGGTGAGACCGCGCGCGAAGATGATTGCCCAACCCCAATGCCGCGACCGACTGCCCACAACGATGGCCGCTGGAAGACAATAAATTGTCGATAATTGCAAGAGAATAACAGCAGGAGGCTTCTGTTAATTGACATAGAAATTATGACATTTTTCAACCAGCAAGTGAATGACTGTTTCATTACAAGAAACTTTACCATTTCCTCCTCTTTCTACACGATAATTATACAAAAGTAGTTCTTAAAGGCAAATCACAAAGTACTTTTCTTGTTCTTGAGAAGTTGTGTTGATCAATGTTCTCAAAAATTCATCATCCTACGAGGATGGAAAACTAATCAAATAAAGAAGCCTATTATCTAAGAAATTAGAGAAACATCAATAAATGTAAATAAACAAAAATAATAATGAATAATTAATTGAAATGAACTCCAGTGAAGTTGCAATGAAATTTCAGTCAAAGGAAAGAACCCATCATAAATTGATTCAAAGGTTGATGTCGTGTTTCTAATAATAGGAGAACAAACGAATCAACTTCGCGTACTCAAACAAAAATATCAGAACTTTGTACATGTCACGCGAACGGTGTTGGGTCGGCTTTCAATTGTGGCAGTAGGTGAATGAAAGCAGTAAGCGACATCACGATATCTATGACCTACACTCCGTGCAACATACATAGTCATTGCACCCATGGACTTCTGCATTATGCCATGATCTGACATGCAGCTAATTATCTAATCTGAAATATCTATGTAGCAGCTGCTGACGGTGAATTATGCAATGCTCACTGCGCAGGTTATCAGACAAGCTGTGACACCTAATTTCTAAAGAGAATAACAGCTCCCCTTGATTCCCCGACCGCACTTGCCTGACCCAGGAATCGAACCGAAGTCTGCGGTGGAGACGAGGTCCGCACCTTCTTCACTAGGCCACGCTGACGGTTCAAAAGGAATGCGAGTGAAGGCAGAAGTCATCTCCAAGTGATATCGACAGCCTATTGTCCTATCATTATTGACATAAGCTACCAGCGTTCATTGTATTGACTTAATAGCTGTCATTCTCTTTAGATATTCAATGAGCTACGACAGACCTTTGTTGTCAATCTGTGACACCTATGACACACAGTTTGTCGGACATTCTGAAATATATATGGTGGATCCGCATAGATTCATTTGTGTGTGGGATAATCAACATGCAGAGCGGATATAATCCTATCCCCGCTATGATAGCTACGTGCAATGGTAGCTAGTGACAGATATAGTTGACATAGATATTGGTCTCTTTGAATCGTGTGATTGGCCAAGAGATCACACCGTTCGACTAAACTTACTGACTGTGTACGCTTAATGTGGCTTCAATACAGAAATAGATTGTTTTAGCGCATCACTTTGCTAGAAGTGCAAACTGATTCAAGACAATGGCATATTCAGGAACTTACTAAGTGGGCAAAAAGAAATTTTTGATACCTAACAGAGATGGGAAAAATAGCCGTCCGTCGCTTGCGGATTGCTCTGAATTCCTTTAAAATGCTCCGATCGCCACGATTCCTTCAGATTCGAGGAATTCAGATCATTCCGCAAAAGTTTTCTCGATAATGTTGGGCAGTCCGACCATTATTAAAAAAGTCAGCAGGCGCACGAAAAAACGTTCACAAACTTCTCTGTAGAACTTGATATCGTCTGTGTCTCTTTGCTGCATAGAAATTAACAACAATAAAACCTCTAGAATGGAAATTAAGCTTCATGCAATAACGGCACATAAATCGCACGCATTTTTCACTTAGATGCACCTGCCAACGTCTGTATCATTGAGTTAGAATCAGTCACATGAGTAAATCGAAGCCTTTAATTGGTTCTTCATGCCCCAACTTAGTTCCCCCGGATGTACCGCGATCTCGAGTCAATTTCCATTCTAGCGAACTTCAGATAGACAGTTTATTTCTATGCTTTGCTGTGTGATCCGGTTGATGACAGTCACTGAAAATTCGCACAATTTGGCGTGTTTAATGTTGAACTGGCTGCTCATTGTTCGATTGCTATGGTATTATGTCAGCAGATTGTGCCATTTCATAGGCATTACTTGTTCCAGTGTTTCCTTTCTAGTCAGACAGAAGCAGAGACGATCTGTCTAATTCTGTGGGTGTCAATCTTCAGGTCCGTTAGAATTCCGACTTTAATTTGTATTGCGTTCAATGGAAAATCGATCGTCTTGCCCCTCGAAACTAGTCCTGGCCATGACCATCAGTACTGAGGAACGTCATCTCTAGACCCATACAAACAGACAATGCAATCTATCTCTTTGGATACAACTGCTCAGACATTCTGAAATATCTATTGGAGAGCCCTTCGGTCATTCTGAAAAATCGATTGCGAGATGACTTTACTGCAGTAATTTTAGGACAACGGGAAAGATACACACAGCAAAGCCTTCAGTCAGCTGAGATCTCCATGACTTCTAACATGTATGCATCAGTCTCCCAACTTCGAAATATCGCAAAATGCTGGAGAAAGTTCGTCTGTAAAAGATGAAAACTGATTCGATTTCCGAATGTGTTTATAATCATTCAAGCAATGAATTTTCTCTTCATAAGTTTGTTGTTCTCATGATATGAAGAATCACAAGTTGTGTCACTTTCTATGTAAATGAGAACATAGAGATAAGTATTAATAGAATCTCTCAGCACTTGTCGAATGTGCAATGGTCGACAATCTCTATCCAAATTAATGATTCGCCTGATAAACCATCACTCAACTGTCTGCCGCCTCTCGCTGCACTTTCTCTCCTTGTCGCTGCCCGAAGCTTTAATAATGAGCGAGAGAGAGGAGCGCCTCAAGACTAAGTGCCTCAATTACGCCTGGCCGTGCAGAACACAAACAATTAACCGCTGCGGTGTGGATGAGAGCGGACGTCCTGATCATCACAGCGATACCTTTTTGTCATGAGAATTTCATTCAAAAACTCCAAATCAATGAAAAGAAAGTCGAAAATTTGACAAGGCTGTTTCTTCGGGTAAAATTTGAGATTTATTCGCAAGAAACTGACTGCGAGTCACATCGACGAAGTAAGATTTGTAGTTTCTCGATGAATTGAATGAATCTTGAGTCGAATGAGAGCCTGAGATTCATTGAAACTGGACGAGGCTTGAACCAGGAGAAATTTATTAAATACAAAATACGTTGATAAAAAGTGCATGAGACATTGATGAGAAATTTCCATGAAATGTATGAAAAATCAATTTGAACTATTTGATGAGATGAAAGAAATTAGTGTTCGGCATACTCGAGTGATTAGAATTCGAGTATTGCTTGAATATTGGCTCCAGCGGTCACGTGACTCCCTGTGACTCCTGAGGTAGCAATGAATTGATGATGAAAGTATATATATTGATGCTAATGCATAATGCACTTATGTCCTCTACTACACGAAACTTAATTATATGGTTGTGTGCCTACTATTAGTTATTACACAACAGGTGTAAAGTATTCATCTTAATTGCATTTTTCGACATCAACATGTCTATGCACGAACTCGAAGGACGAGATCATAGATCTATGACCATCAGAAATTTATAGCTGTCACAAATCCACCTCTATTTGTTATGGAATTACAGATATCAGCGGTATTTCTTGAGATTTCCATGTAGAATTTGCCGTTTTGGAGGATGAAGAGCTTTCTATGTGCTAATGTATTTCAATGAAAGAGTGCAATAATGACTGATTATTGCACTCCTTGAAATTGATACACTCTTTGGAAGGCATAAACTTTATTATGGAAGCAATAATCATAGAGATCATTGCACAGTGAAACATATAGACTTTTATTTGTCTGCGTGCATGCATTGTAGATATCCTATCACTTTATTTTGCCTGTAAAGCAGATAGCCAGTGCGAGAGATAATATTTGCGTAATCTATGCAATTATGAGTGCTCTAATCTTGCTTTAGTATAGACTAGATCTGTGAATAGATATTTTCACGATTGATGAAGGTAAATTTCTATTCAAATACTCTTAATAATCATACACTGTAAATCGCTCAATACCAATCACATACGAAGGATGCATACCAAAATATTTTTTTGGTATATTTCTGTATTCTCTAGGTATATATTTGTATGCTTTTCGTATGTTATTTCAAATGTCGTATGCTTTACCTAATAATGCTATACCAGCACAATGTTAAAAGAAAGCATCAATCATGTACAAAGTATGTTGATTTGAAAATAATTTTGAAAATAAGCTTATTATCAATCTGAAATAAAAACACATTATAATTCATGAACGCAAAAATAGTTATGTTTGAGATATATAAGTCAACATGATTGTACGAAAGATATCGTTAATATGAATTGATGGTTATCAGCTTGGTTCATAAAGTAGAACTAACTAAACGTCCTGTTAATGTTGCTAGACAAGTAGCAACGGCGACAACCTCGTGGAGCATATAATTCTCCATAAATCTAATCTAGTTAACTATCACACCATCAAACAAAAAATAATCGCGACTGGTATTACTGAAAAAATTATTTGACAGTAGTATGTAATACACACATATTTTTTGCTATGAGACTTAAAGCTGCTCATACTAAAGACATACGAATGAAGACCAATTTGCATCGGATTTCGTATATAAAACATACCAACAACTCGTATTTCAGTGTAAAACAGCCAATCACAGATAGAATTGTTCGTATCGCTACATACCAATCACATACGAAAGTAAGTGAGATGTGGTATGAAAACATACCAGGTCTCTGTAAACATACGAGAATCTCGTATCAGATATTAGTTTCAAATTGTATGTAATTTTCGTATCCAGCGATTTACAGTGTACACATGTCAATCACTATCTGTCCTTGATCATCATAGCACGTCGTCAAATAAAGTTCTCTACGCAACTCGTGCATGAGATTGCTTCATCATAGCATTCGAACTCGTTAGATTTGAATGGCGCTCACACGGCTGCGGGCTCGGGCATTTAAGATATCTAACTCGTGGAATGCAATAACGAAGCAATCATGCACTGGTTGCGTAAATAACTAATATTTAATAGTATGCTAGTAGACTACATACTCTGATATAGCATTAAATTACAAATAAAAAATAATATTTCAAAATTTAGCTTTTCTGTATCATTTATCACATTTGTCATCATGCACCAATTATCATTTATGCAATATAGGATAGTCCTACCATTTCACATATTTAGAATTTAGTATCTATTAAAGTATGAAATCATTATCTATATTCTAGATCTACATTATAGGGCTGATTTATAAGCGATTGTACTTCGGCAATTTACAGCTATTATAACTACTGACTCATTGAGATAAACGGACTTGCGGACTTCATCAGACAAGTGTCAAGTGGAACCCTACACAATGAGATTTGCGGTATGAATTGTGTTGTGTGACGGTGCGCTACTCGAAGCCCATCCGTTGTATGTTTGTCATTCAATTCACCGCTAAATGCAAGTTTCAACTCTACTCTAGGAGTGTTGATCAGGGTTGGACCTGGCCCCGCGCCGGCCGCGGCCGCCAAAACCCGGGACGGTTCCAAACCTGGTCGCACTCTATCAATGCAAACCTGTAATTGACGTTTTAATGCATAGGACAAAACTTAAAATTCATCAAATTCTCGCTTTCACTCACAGATAATTGATAGAATATGTAAATTCCATAAATTATCACTTTTCAGCTTTGATGACGAGCACTGGAGTATTCGAGTATCGTGCCGAACACTAGTAGACATCAATTAATATGATTCGTGTGTAATTTTAAGCAAATATTCATCATCAGCATTTGGCAGATTCTTGATGTTGGATCTATAGTGATCCATACGGTATTATACAGCTTCAAATCAGCTTGTAGAGAACTGGGCAGTGAGTAGTCGAACTGCAGGAAATGACTTGACTTCTGGGCACAGGCGAGGATCGCCCCTTGCTCCCACCTTCCTGCACTCTTTGCGCCAACCCTCTCTGTCTTTTGCTCGACGGTCTGTCATAAATAAAGGTAGACCTGTGTTCAATTTGATTTTGTCGGTCCAACGTCTCTTGGGTCTCCTCCGCATCCTTTAATTTGAGAAATCTTGCAGGAATGCCTTGTACACGTAATTTTCAGCTGGTCTTCTCGCTACATGTCCAAACCTGCGCAGCTTTTTCTTCTGAATTTCCGACGAAATGGCGGTGTTCATAGAGAGACAGTTTCTTATTTCCACATTTTCCATTCTATCACGTATGCTGACTTCTAGGATAGAACGCAGGCATCTCATTTCGCAGACTTCTACATCCTCAGCCTTTAGCGCCCATGTTTCGGATGCATAAATGTCGGCATGCATGAGATACATGTAGCAATATTCTTTATTGAATGTGAAATTGATTAATTTTATTACAGAAATGCATCCTATTTATAGTGATAATCAATTACTGACACCTATGATAAAAACTTTTCGTGTCTAGATAACGGAACATACCAAGAATGGAGATAATGTTGTAGTAACATTGTAACATTGAGATGCCAGTCATCCTATGCACGAAATAGGCTTCCTGGCACGAGCACTCTATAATTCTGAAAGCTATCGCTTTGATAATCGAATCAAGGCACGACACGGTCAAAAAAAATCGAAGGATCCAGGAAACGGAATATACCAAAGTTAAACAACTACCCTAGTGGAGAATCCTATAAATAATTAGGAAATTAAAAGTCATGAACGAATGAATATAAATTAATACTAACTACATAGAGCACCCTACTCCAGTACAGAGTAGGGACTGAAATACGTATAAAGGCAAGTCGACTCAACTTAAGACGGGAAAGGAAATAAATCAATACTTATAAACGATTTTATTTTATCATATAAGAACTGAAATAGTTCGGATGTATGGAGTCATCAGGGAGGAACCATGTGGCTGCATGAAGCAAGGTTTCGGCCCCTAACCTCCAACCCAAAAAAATATTTGGAATTTATAGGGACAAAAGGAAGCACATGAAACTGGAAGAGGTTTTTTTAGCCCAACATGCCAATAATGGATGGCATCTGGCGGGGCGAAAAACAACCAAACTTAAAAACGAGGAACCTATTCTTGGAGAAGTACTTAATGCAAGAATTAACCAGCAAATTAGTCTTATAACCTCGTCCTTTGAAGATATCAAAAATGCCCTTAGCTCTTGATGTGAAGGCGGTAGCATCAGATGAAATCCTGGCAAACCTGATGAGTTGGGCAGCAAAGATGTTTAAGCCAGTGTTCAAATGCATTAAGGCACGCATAATCCAAAATGTTCCAGATGAGTCTATACTTTCTTTCCGATGGTGATAAATGGTCAATTCAAAGGAATAAAGGATAAAACAGAGGATCTCCTCTGCATTGGTATCTCATGTGAAAAATGTTTGAAACATAAAACAATGCTTAGATTTAATTTGTCTGTTAGTTCAATTGTAAATGAATTTCTTTTTGCCATGTCAACAGAAGAGACTATTTTCAATATTTCAGTTTTATTTCCAGCTACGTCACGTTCTTCAAATAGAACGGAAACGTTTGCTCTGCAAACAAATGGAACGTCAAACATGGCGTGCAAATTGATGAAGTAAAGAGTTTGAAATGTAATATTTTCTCATCCAGTTTCTTCATGGGTGATTTTTTTCGTATTTATCAATCCTCTTACATAAAGTCCCCTTTGACTATGAACATTCAGATGTAGAAAGCCTTCCAATGCCAGCAAGCACATGCATTTGGCCACTTTTATCCGCATTCAGCCACATTGTCACATACATCGCCTATCAGAAGTATGATAGTGACACATGTACATGAGAGGAAACTGCCTAAAGACTTCACATGTCAAAGATCATTCTATCATGCTCAGTTGTGATCTGTCATTAATCTTCGTGAGCCTCAGACAATGAGGTTTTAGACTTCGGTACCAGCAATTTCAGGTGCCGATGTGAGATTCGTTCTTTGCAGATGCGCTGCAGAGAGTTCGTTTTCGTAATGAATTCTTGTCAGCTGGGGTGACATTCACCTCCCGTCCGCGTCACTTCCCCGAGCGTGAATCTAACCTCCCAACAACTCGTCTTCCGACCTTTCAGAGGATAAAAATAGACAATTCCAATGATTGCTACATCTTCAGACTCAATGTTTTGCATGCTAACTTGAAAATGAGAAAGTATCCTTTGAGAACTTTGAGTCCGCCGCCTCATGTACTTTCTTATCTGTCCACAACACTCCTCTCTAACTTCCACCCCTTCAAACTGCGCGCTGTTGGCTTCTGCCTGTTTGCTGACAGTCCAAACAAAGTGTGCACCGCCGGAGAGAGAGATGGGGCGAACTTGATGTCGCGCACACCACGGTCGATACTTGCACTGCGAGACTTCCCTTATTCCTGTCATCCGTCACACGCGTCCCCGCTGCGTCATACCAATTTCTTCGAACTACAGGTCATGCGGTGAGCTCCGTAATGCATGATGAAGGTGTGAGGATCCGAAATGAGCGGCCAGGGCGGGCCCGCAGTAAATATGAACTGTGACCGACTCAGCCTCGACTTGCACGACGACGAATGTCACAAACCGGACCTGCAGAGCGTAAGACGCGACCAAGCCAGGAAATCGCGGCCAAGGAGGGTCTGCAGAGCGTCAACCGCGACCGGACCTGAAGAACGTCAACCGCAGCCGGACCTAAGTTCGCCGCGGTTACAGCATGTCATCTCGAGAAATGTAATGAAGATGGATACTTTGCACCAGTTGCATAAGTAATTATTACAGCACATTTAAACAATAATCTTCTAGTATCGCATGTCTCAGCAGTTTGAAGAATCTTGTGGTCTGCAGCAGTGACCTTGATCGGTACCTACGCGTGCAACTGAAATCTTAGTCCTACAGGCACAAAAGCATAAGTGGAAAGTTGATTTCTATGATTTGAATGTGCATGTACGAGTAGGCATGAAGAAGAGAACAGTGTCCTTTAAAAACAGCAACTTGCTGACGTCACGTGGGTCACTTCGTCTAATTCATTCATTATCAGACCCCATTGAATGCCATAGGGTTTTGCCACCTGTACACTTCATAAATCTCTGAATTTATTTGAGAATAATTATTTTCCGATGTTTATGACTCTCCAGTCCAAACTGTTCACGTAAAACGTAATTGGTTTTCCTATTGCATTCAAACACCGTCTTGCAAAAGTTTGCGAGTTGCTGAGAATAGGGTTTCAAAATGTTGCTATTTTCGTGTTACCTGAATTAATCGGATACAACTTTGATTGTCGGTAAGGGTTTGTTAGCAAACTCGATGGTGCACTTCAGTGTCTGAGATCCTTGTTACTTCTCTTGCAGGTTATCGAATTCAGGAGAAACAAAACTCTAATGGAGTCACCCTCTCAAAAGATCAAACAGCACTTTCTCGTCTAACAAAGCCAATCATTTGAGATATTCATGCTATCGGGTTTAATAGAGGATCTATGCTAAAATCCATGAAAAATGATCAATCTGCGTTCATTGCATGTGCACCACGCGAAGAATTGAATGTGACACGAAGAAATATGCGAAAAAGACACGAAGCGTTTAGAATGTGACACGGAAATGGCGAGAACACGATGCGAAACCGATTTGAATAAGACAAGAGGAAATATGCATAAGAAACACGAAAGCGATTTAAATGTGACAAGAACACGCTGTGAAAGCGATTTGAATGAGACAAGAGGAAATATGCATAAGAAACACGAAAGCGATTTAAATGTGACAAGAACACGATGCGAAACCGATTTGAATGTGACAAGAGGAAATATACATAAGAAACACGAACGCGATTTAAATGTGACAAGAACACGCTGTGAAAGCGATTTGAATGAGACAAGAGGAAATATACATAAGAGACACGAAAGCGATTTAAATGTGACAAGAACACGCTGTGAAAGCGATTTGAATGAGACAAGAGGAAATATACATAAGAGACACGAAAGCGATTTAAATGTGACACGGATGCGAAATGAACGCGATGCGAAAAATATTTGAGCAGGACAAAAGCAACACGAAATTGAACAAAGCGACATGAACACAAGACGACACGAAAACAATTTGAACAATACAAGGTCATGATGTGAAAACGATTTGAACAAGACAAGAAGACGTTGCAATAACAACACGAAATAGAACGAAGAGATATGAACACAACAAGATACGAAAATGATGCGGTGTAATATGAATATATCACAAAACTACACGAAAGGGATTTGAAAAAGACAAGAAAGTGATGCAAAAACGACATGATAGCGATATGTTGACTGCTGTTGACGAGAGGTAGTTTTTGTACGTCATTGCCAAAAAAACAATTTTGTTCGTCTCCCCGGGCTTTTTATTGCAAGAAGTTAAGATAAAAACAAGTAGGCTATTTACAATAAAACCGACGTTTCGTCTCTCTAAGACATAGTCATGGTACTAGTGAACACAAGAAAAAGAAATTTCAGTCTTTATATACAACGATTGATGTTCATCAGCTCGTGTTTCCTATTCAATTCGGGCTTTAAGAAATCAATACAGTTCTCAACATATTCGATCTAAGCACAATAACGTTGCTATGACGATTAAAGATTTCTATGTGGAGATAATAGACCATCAAAATAACCTCAGAGCTATTACTAATCTCGACGATTCGAGCGCTCTTGCTAATCATGTTCTTGTTGACCATTCTAATTCTTTGATGACCATTACTGATTTTAACATTGATTTTCTTGACAGTCAGACCGATCCTGTACGCACTAAAATTTCTGAAGCGAACTGTATTGATTTCTTAAAGCCCGAATTGAATAGGAAACACGAGCTGATGAACATCAATCGTTGTATATAAAGACTGAAATTTCTTTTTCTTGTGTTCACCAGTACCATGACTATGTCTTAGAGAGACGAAACGTCGGTTTTATTGTAAATAGCCTACTTGTTTTTATCTTAACTTCTTGCAATAAAAAGCCCGGGGAGACGAACAAAATTGGTTTTGGCAATGACGTACAAATGATAGCGATAGAACACAACACGAACACAAAAAATGATACAGAGCAAAAAGCAGTTCTGGTTTCTATTGAAATTTGATTGAACAATTACATGGAGTGATATCGAAATCTGTACAACAATTAATACAGCTCATTGATAAATATGTGCAGTACATTGTACAGTTTCAAGTCAGCAACTTGTAGAAGTTTAATGGGCATTATGCTAAAAGTTGCCATGTAGGCCAGGAAAACCAGCTCACAAAGTGGATAGAATATTCTCCTATTCACACTGAAATATGATTGTAGATATGGGTGGTGTTCTCTTTTCACAGACATTCTGTCTTGCTGTAAAGTGCATGTACTTCGTGTACTTCCGCGATAGAATGGCAGGTGAAAATCGTTCAGTGACTAAAAACTGTTACAAAATGTGACGTTTTCCATCAAATTGTGCAGTGATCGAATCTTGTAGGACGTGGATGCCAGTTAAATGTACCCCGGCTGGCTTGAGTTCACGTATAGAGTGTCGCGTGTCATCAAGCTAGTCAAATCATTTGCACTCACTCTGGCAATCACTCAAATTCGAGTTAATCACTCCCAATAGACGTTCTAATGCGTAGACTCTTTGAAACCAGAAATCATCATTCTCTACCACCTCAGATTGCATCCTGTGAAATGTTAATTTCCTTCTCAAAAATGAACTAGTTTTCACCACAAACATCTGTCATGACATTGCTTTTTCAATATAAATCAATCGCTTTGACGGATCAGAAGCTTTGCTTCGAAGAGACAATTCTAAAGCATTGAGTTTGAACATGCGAAGGGATTACAACTTGTGATGTAGGAAAGACCTTCAGAAGGAATTACTGCGACATCGGTACCACTACAATCGTAGCAATCATTGTTACATTGTTTCCCTCCAAATGTGCAGATATCTTTGTTATAGCAATTAGAAAAAAAACATTTCAGGACCATCTATAGGAAAGGCAGCTAGCCGACTTCTATGACAAGCTACATTTCTACATGATCATAGAAATCTTGTTCTTGAACATCATTTCTCTGTTCAGCGATAAACAATTATAGGATTACAGATATCCATTGTCCGCGATCCGCAATATCATTACCATAGAAATAGACTGTTTATCTGAAGTAGACTAGAATGGAAATTGACTCAAGGTCGCGGCACATTCGGGGGAACTAAGTTGGAGCATGAAGAGCCAATTAAAAGCTTAAATTTACGCATGTGACTGATTCTAATCCACTGATACAGACGTTGACAAGTGTATCTAAGTAAAAATGCGTGCGATTTATGTGCCACTATTGCGTATTGCATGAAGCTTAACTTCCATTCTACAGGTTTTATTGTAGTCAATTTCTATGATCATTAAGGACCGCTAATATACTGAGCAACCATTGCATTTTTAAGAAGCTATGGATGAACCGATAGTAATAGAGATTGCAAATGTGGTGGGTGACAATAGAAATATCACATAGATAGTTTCATTTCCGTGTGGGTTAGTCTACAGCGGATACAATTCTATCCCAGCCATTGTATTCAATGCTAGCAAGCGATAGAGATTGACATAGATATTCGTCTCTATTTGACTTGAGTGATTGTCCAAGCGCGCAATGCAGAAGTAGCTCTAATCAGAGAACGCACGAACCTCAACAGTCAGATTGCAGGCTGGCCTGTCAAGTGAAAGTACGTATTCTTTGACTCAATATTAACTTAGTGATAAATTCGTTGAATGGAAATATTATTCACCCCGTTGGACTCTTCACGATCTAAATTTACTCATTGCAACGTTCTAGTTTGTCAGAATTCAGGCTTATATTTGCATTACGTTCAATGGAAAATTGATCCTCTTGCCCCTCGAGACTAGTTCTGGCCCTGACCATCAGTATTGAGGTGAGTCATCTCTAGACCCAAACAACGCAGACAAGGCAATTTATCTATGTGAGCAATTTGCGCCGAGATGTCGTTCATTGTGCACTTCGCTTTCGGATCCTCGGAACTGTTGTCTAGCGCGGTCCGTAGATGATAATGGAAGAGTTTCCTGTCCTGATGCAAGATATTTAGAAGTCCTCAATCTCATCATTTGATATTTCTATACGTGCCAGCTCTATCAACATAGATATCTTCTTAAAAGCTATCTACAGAACTGCAGCAAGACCAACATAGTGACGCAGGTACATTCCTTTTATGTCTTTTTGTTTCAAAGATAACCACATCAAAGTTACATCGCTATATTTGGCAATGGAAGTCTTGAACAATGCCAAAATATACAGGGATATCCTCGTCTGCCTAAGTTGAACACTACTTCTTGTTTTAATCCATTTATCAAACAACTTTGCTATCAGGAAGATGAAATCAGTTTTCCAATACTCTTTATCGGTTCATCGGTCAAAAGAATGTGTTTTTCTTGCAAACAGAATGGAATATGCGGCAACAATTGTAGTCAGCTGTATGCATTACAATGTCATGTGCTGGGAATAAATCGCTTTTATTCACTAGTTCGTTGTTTCTCGCCGTTGTGTGATAGCTTTGATTACTAAACTTCAACTGCGGAAATTATTCCGCGTGCTGCTCTTGAATGTCAGAGTTAATTTTCCACTGTTGATAATTGTTGATTTTAGGATAAATTCGTAGTGAATGGCGACTTTTCGTCCTTCCAAACTGACATTTTGTCATTTTGAATGAATACGTTGTATAACGAATAGCTAATTCTACGGATTTGTGACGAATGAATTCATCACAACATTGCAACAAGTCTGTACAAGTAGCGGTCCTTCGCTATTCATGCGTAGAAGCTTTGATTTCAATTGCTATGTAGATACGCCTTCAAATGTTTCAATAATGATTACACGAAATACAAGATTTTTGTTTTTTAGGATTTTAGGTTTTGATACTTTCAGTGATATTTTTTAATGATGATGCATCTCTTCAAAACGACTTGCATGGAAAGCATCTACATTTCAAGCTGTTTCGCAAGAGAGGACGCTTTACTCAGAATCTCTCTTCTTTGGACTTGTATAACCACATAATTAGATTGTTTAAGCGTATCACTTTGCTAGAAGTGCAAACTGATTCAAAACGATGGCACATCCAAGAGCTTACTTAGTGGGCAAAGAGAAATGTTTGACACCTTGCAGAGATAGGAAATCAGTCGTGCGTCGCTTGCGGATTGCTCTGAACTCCTTCAAGATGATCCGATCGCCTCGATTCCTTCAGATTCGAAAAATTCAGATCATTGCACAAAAGGTTTCTCGATAATGTTGGACCCTCCGATCATTATTAAAATGCTAGCAGGCGCACGGAAAACGTTCACAAACTTCTTTGTAGAACTTGACATCGACTATGTCTCCTAGGATTGTGATCCGGTTGATAACAGTCAATGAAACTTCGCACAATTTTGCGTGTTTAATGTTGAACTGGCTGCACATTGTTCGATTGCTATGGTATTTAGTCAGGAGATTGTGCCATTTCATTAACGTTACACATTCCAGTGTTTCCTTTCTAATCAAACAGAAGAAGAGATGGTCTGACAGAATTAGACCGGTCGTCTCTTCTTCTGTTTGACTAGAAAGGAAACATTGGAATATGTAACGTAAATGAAATGGCACAATCTGCTGACATAATACCATAGCAATCGAACAATGAGCAGCCAGTTCAACATTAAACACGCAAAATTGTCAGAAGTTTCAGTGACTGTTATCAACCGGATCACAAAGCAAAGAGACACAGTCGATGTCAAGTTCTATAGAGAAGTTTCAGAACGTTTTCCGTGCGCCTGCTAACTTTTTTAATAATGGTCGGACTGCCCAACATTATCGAGAAAACGTTTGCGGAATGATCTGAATTCCTCGAATCTGAAGGAATCGTGGCGATCGGAGCATTTTAAAGGAATTCAGAGCAATCCGCAAGCGACGGACGGCTATTTTTCCTATCTCTGCAAGGTATTAAGAAATTCTTTTTGCCCACTTAATAAGTTCCTTCATGTGCCATTGTTTTGAATCAGTCTGCACTTCTAGCAAAGTGATGCAGTTAAACAATCTAATTCTGTGGATGGTCTAGCTCTGTGCGTATAATTATCATTTGTGCAATCACTTCACAATATTTTTACAGAAAAACGTTCAGAGAACATGCACTTGCATGTCTTGCAGTTGCTTCGAACGACTACTCATTTGTATATTCAAAACATTGAGGAAATGCCTCATCTACAATCAGTGACTCAAAATAATCGTTTTTATAACCAATATATCACCATTTATGAATTGGAAATGCATGGACTTTCCATCCCTCCGATGATAGGCAAGTGATCTGATTCGGCAGACGAGCAGTTTTGCAGTGTACAATGCCATGTGCGGCCACTGCACAGCTTCATGCCATATTCCAGATTATCCTTGTACCACCAAGAATAGCAATCTACATGCAGATATTGAAACATCGACATCCGTTAGTCTTGAAGATATCCATTGCAATATGATATCTGCGCATCGCATGCTCTCCATGTGTCATGTAATCCTGACCGCAATGATTTTATCATAGAATCATATTAATATGCCACTGTACTGTGAGCGTGCGTCAAATCGGATATCAATGATCATCAGCCATATATGCTGCAGAACGGAAAGTTGGCTGGTCATCGTCAGGCGAATGAATGCGAATAAGGCGAATAAGACCTTGTGATCACCATCGTGATAGCATACTGTGTGATAGCATACCTTGTGATAGCATACTCGTACATCGACGCTTTGTGGCTTCTCGTGAAGAACATTATCAATGACACAAGCCTCTATTTCCTGAGACTGCATGAAATGCATACTTCATTCTTAATCGGACGTGAGTATTAATACATTATATTACATACTTAACCTCATGTATCATCATCATAGTGACAATCAATTATAGTAACTGAATAATCGCATGTGCCTAGATAACAGAGCAGCTGAGTTTGAAGGTTGCCAAAAAAGCAGTGTAATATAAGATCCCAACAGGTGTCGGCTTGCGGAAAAATGTACTGTAGTATAGGCCCAGCATCTAAATAAATCACTGAAGTTGCAACATTTCTCCAAATTAATTAAATTATTCTAACAGCAGCAAATAATTAATTGCAGCCAATTAATACAGTTAATTGTTATTAATTTTCGACAACTCCGCTCCCAGCCATGCCGTATTCTTCTCTGTCCAAGGACCATGTATGATGACTGAAGTGTCGCCCCACGGACCTGGAGCTGCGTGTACAAGTCCATGCGCACACGGAGCGCACTACGTGAAGATGTTGTCTGTGCGAGTACGACACACAGTTTGAAAGAAAATGCAAATGAAACATTTTGTTAAAATTCAGGCAATATCTATGGGAGGTGAGTTAACATAGACAGCCGTCCAAGCGGCTGGCAATTTCTATGACAGCAGACAGCCGTCCAAGCGGCTGGCAATTTCTATGACAGCAGACAGCCGTCCAAGCGGTTGGCGATCTCTATGACAGCAGACAGCCGTCCAAGCGGTTGGCGATCTCTATGACAGAAGACAGCCGTCCAAGCGGTTGGCAATTTCTATGACAGCACACAGCCGTCCAAACGTTTGGCGATCTCTATGACAGCACACAGCCGTCCAAGCGGTTGGCGATCTCTATGACAGCAGACAGCCGTCCAAGCGACTGGTGATCTCTATGACAGCACACAGCCGTCCAAGCGGTTGGCGATCTCTATGACAGCAGACAGCCGTCCAAGCGTTTGGCGATCTCTATAACAGCACACAGCCGTCCAAGCGGTTGGCAATTTTCTATGACAGCAGACAGCCGTCCAAGTGTTTGACGATCTCTATGACAGCAGAAAAACCGCAGAAATCGAATATTCATCGGATACTTCTGAAATGATTGGTGAGACCAAGTTGTTAAAGTTTCCGTGTTGCACTCTCAGAGTTATTATTCTGAACGTGGAAAAACTGCTTCTTCCTTGATTATAGATTCACGCTTGAAAAGAAACGAATGCAACAAGATAATGATTCCAAGCACAAATAGTCAATTTACCAGCGAAGGATGTAACGCAGCGACATGAAAAGAAAGTTCGGTGTGCGAATCCGGTCTGATATTGCAAATTGCACAATTATGTTTAATCTCTTTGATTTCTTTGTTTACAACACAATCTTCTCGTTTCCCAACAAATCTCAGGTTGGAACAATTGCTCTCAAAATTTCACAAACTTTCTATTCTTTCAAGTTCCGCAGTTGTTATTCAAGTTTCTAAGCAGACTGTTCGATGCGGAGCGCAATCATCTGTTCTAAAGTTGCGTAAAATCGAAATGAGGTGGTTATATAACGAAACTGATTTGGCGGAGAGACATAAAAGTTGTGAAGCAGACGCATGTGACGGCTGCAACGCAGTTTCTTAGCGACAATGAAAATGCAGCGACCCCTTTGAGAAAATGTCGTCATCTCTGGCATTATCATCCTTTTTGTCACATTTGCAATTTGTTGTATTAGTTTTTCTTTTGAAGCCTGAATGAATTGACGAATGGATGATGTTTCTCGAATCCGAGTATCAAGATGAGTATAGCTTAATCCTATGAAGACTGGGGGGCACTTTCAGCTTCTTTATCTTATCTCTCAAAATGAGTACATGTGCATACAAATGCAAAATGTGAAAATGTGAAGTTTTGATGTGAATTGTTAGATATGAAACCGACAGAATAATGCCAAATACGTATCACTATTCGAAAGATTGCATTCGGAATGTATGATAGCCGTGTCTTCATAGCGAATAAGTCATTAGAGCGACACATTTGTGAAGATAGAAAAATGCAATAATACATGAAAAAATATTATTTACGTTCAAATTTCAAATTGATATTTATAGTACTAAAATTAACGCAGAATATTGTACTTAAAACAACATATGCTTGAGGAAAAGTTTGCAGAAATAACTAAGTTGCAATGAACAATTATTGAAGAGTCAAAAAATATACATAGATTCATGAAAAAAAATTGAAAATAGAAATTTGAAATTTGAATATTTGGTATGAAGGTCTTTGAATCATGCAAAATAGGCACTGCCATTCGAAAAAGGAGAATCGAAATCAAAATGTATTGTACAATTCAATCACATCCTTCATATTATTCAAAACCACCAATTTTTGATCAATTTTTGACATTTTGACGAATTTTGGATATAAATCACAACTTTGTAATTGCTGTTAACGATGGAAATCTTAAGTATGAAGTCACTTAAGATTGAGTTGTGGAAGGAAAATGCATTTGTGATATTCTGCAGTCAAAGACGTTTTAAATGTGACTATGGAAAAAGAGAGAACTCGGGGTTGCCCAAAGAATTAAAATAATATACCGATGTCTATGGTGTGCTAGTTCATCACAATGTGGTTCATTTGCCATGTTTGTGAAATTCTGTACTCATATTAAAAAACGACAAGTTTTCTTGAAAGTCAACATACAAAATGTGGCAATATTTGCAAGAAGTGACCACATTCAAACTTTCAGCTGTTTTCTTGAAAGAGGAAATATCAACTTTTCCTCCCACAGCTATGTTGTACAGCCCGAGCGCAGCGAGGGATGGACAGATAGCTATGGGAGGAAACGTTTATTTCCTCTCGAACGAATGTAGCTTTTCATTTTGTGACTTTTAGATGTCTATTGTTCATTATGAAATTGATGGCTGCATCGCGAAATCTATGAATGAGCTAATCCAGAGACTATATCGATATCTTGGTAGTCTCTGGCTAATCATAACTTGTTTATAGACTTCTATAATGACTAATACCATCGGCCTTGAGAAGGCACTCGACACCGACAGCCCATCTGTGAATCTGATTTCTTAAAAAACGTCAAATTTCCGAATTTGTTTCAAAATAATATCCTGACCGGTGATTGCAATTTCGCATTGATACAACACAATTGTATCATCAATAGAAGGAGAGCACTTCGAATATGTTCTACACTCAACTTCACGTAAATGTCATCCAAAATTAGGATAGAGGACCTAATTTCTATTTTACTATTTTTCCTATTCTATTTTAATTCCTATACATAATTAGACAATTCATCGTTTCAGAATACTCATTTTTGCAACTCAGGAATGTCAAGTTATAGCCACTGATTTGAAGTAGAATATTCAGTGTCAATTCATCGAAACTCTTCAACTGCTAAAAGATGCACGTGAAAATGAAGGAAAAATCCAGAAGCCTTGCAAAGTCAATGAAAGCCTGATTAGACAAATTCTACCACCAGATGGAATTTTGCCGTTGAATGATTTAATCTCAATTTGATCTCGTGCGATATTTAGGATAGAATTTTATTCAAAGACCAACTAATTATGCATGATGCAGAGAAATCAACGTCACATTTTCCTGCAGTCATGAAAACTTGTGCTGCATAAGCAATTCTCATGTCCACATGTATTTATCAATGCTAAGCCATAGCTTCATTAAATATTGAATAAGCTTTTTATCAATCAAAATTTGTGAGATAAAACTAGAAGTTGCACTTTTCTTGAAAAAATGTATAAATAGTACACTGCAAACTCTAAGGCAGGAAATTTAGGCATCAATTCTAACCAACGCAAGGCACGAGTAGGTACGAAGTTCATAGTGCTGAATTCGTGCCCCATTGATTTTTCCTTCGATTTCATTGGATAAACAAATATTTGGTTTGGTGCCTATTAGTGCCCAGTGGCGCCTACTGGTGCCTCGAGGCACCAGAAAGGCACTAGCTAAGCGCAAAATGGCACGAAATTTTCGGCTTCGTTCCTAAGTTAGTGCCCTACAGTTTACTGTGTAGGCTTACGCATTATTGGCACGAAGACGAAATTTCGTTCCAGTAGCGCCTAGTTAGTGCCTTTCTAGTGCCTCGAGGCGCCAGTAGGCACTAATAGGCACCAAACCAAATATTTGTTTATCCAATGAAATCGAAGGAAAAATCAGTGGGCACGAATTTGGCACTATGAACTTCGTGCTTCTTGAAGAATCTTTCAAGAAAAGGTGAAAAGAGAATTTCTAAATGGATTAATTTGTTCTAGGGAATTATTTGCAGAATTCATATAAATTGTGGCAAAGCAGTAGTAATCATTATTGCTGGCTAAGCGGGAGCATGAAGTAATTTAGACGAATGACATACTATATTTTCCACACATCCTGTATGTTATTCTACCTACATGGTATTCTCTGCATAGACAAAGGCGTTTATGAATAGAACCCTTTCTTCAAAACAGCAAATTTGAAACTGCAATGAAAAGTTTTGAAAAGTATCCTTATTTTGAGGTTATCTTATGTACAATGCAGAGTCCCCTATGCAACTTTGTCTTCATCTCTTGATTCAATATCATGCAGCTTCAAAGCCATGAACATGGATATTGAAAATTCACGGGAAACACATACGCTAGACAGGCACAGTTATCTCTAACTTAATGCAAACCATTGAGATTTATGCTGAAAGTTTTGATCTAATTTCACTTTCTGTCTTGAAATTCAAGCACCTTGTATTCTATCTAAAAAGGGACTTTCATGCTGACTGCTCGTGTACTGACATAGCTGGCGTACATCTACAATGCACAAATTGATAACATGTGGAAAATGCTGAAAATTGTTATTTTACAGATTCAATAGAGAAAAGTTGATGTTTCCCCCTCTCAAGAAAATAACTATGATTTGCAGTGCATCTGATACAACTTCCATTCTAGGACTATCAATATGGCAGTTGATGAAGTAGAAGAAAATGTCAGATTGCATTTGCAGCACAATTGTGTTGTGTCCGATATTTGAGCGCTTAAAATCCATGATATGAAGTTGCCTTCCACTGTGCGGTCAGCATAGCATTCATTTCTCGTGGTAACGAAGCAATGATGTTGCTATCTAAGGTTAGAAGCAGATAGAAATAATGCAAAGTTCGCATTCTGTTGGGGTCCTTGATTCCCCCCCCCCACTGCATCATCTCCAGTCGTGCCGCTGATTTACTGGATCATTTATCAAATTATTTCACAGATTTATCATAGCACCTTTGTCAATTTCACATGATAACTCTGTCAAAACTGCTATTCACTGGACATGACTCGACATTAACCGGACATGACGTACTTCTGGTGCAGTGTCTCAAGGATAATATTGAATTATGACAAAGGAATGAAAGTAAGCCATATGTTATCTCTTATAGAGTTGATTTGCGAATTCATGAACATCATGAAACACACGCTGAAACAAGGCAAACCTTTAAAGTTGACTGGCGATAAATGAAGCGAGACATGGAGGGAGGCAAGAATATCAATGGACAAAGGAGCTGACAAAGAAAACGACTATCTGCAAATTCGATCCTAGGGAGAAAGTGACAGGCGATAGTGTGGACTGTGCAGTGTGTTAAATTGGGGAACAAACAAGTGGATAACGAGAAAAGTGGGATTCATAGATTAGAATTTTGTGAAACATGGATATCGAAAGGAAATAGAATGTTTAGATGGAAAGAGTAACGGCGTTTAATAGAAGCAAGACGGAAAATAAAGGCAGAGACTGGTCACATGATGCGATGTGAAGTCTTCTTTGAGAAACACTGTCGAATGAAGTAAGGAGACCAATAGGAGGAAAACATTCGACAAGCGAAAATATGTAATCATTGAAATATAATTCCATCGGAGGTCCATGAAATTATTTTGACAACTGTCAAATTTTGTCGTGTTGACGTCGTCGACAACGGGACAGAGAGAGAAGAGGAAGCTTGTTCCCCTGTACTTCGCGCACTGTGGCCCCTATCAAACACTCACAATTCGAAGAGACTCTGGAGTTTTGACAGACTTCATCGGTCCTCGAAAATTTTATGTGAGAGAGAGAGAGAGAGAGAGAGAGAGAGAGAGAGAGAGAGGGAGGGAGGGAGAGAGAGGAGAGGAGAGGAGAGAGAGAGAAAGAGAGAGAGAAGAAAGAGAGAGAGAGAGACGAAAAGCCATATGAACTTATTCCACCGTTTTAAAATACGATAGAGGACTAGTAAAACAATACAGAAAAAACATTCCAACAATGACGATATCAACAAATTTCCAACACAAAGCCAAATCATTGTTGAAATGTTTTGCAAGCAGACAAAATAAAGCAAGGAAATTATCAGACGCGTAATGTATAATAAGGAAATTGATGAAAGAACCCAATCGTTCTTTTAAATGGCAAATGATAAAGAACATGAGAAGAAATCTTCTTGAATAGGAACAGGATAAGATCGATTTGTGATGCATGAGGAGGTCTTTATTCACCGTCTTCCTGTTAGAACTAATAAAGGCCTTTCATCGGCGCCCGAGTACCGCACTATGATAATTCATTTCGTACACTTTTTCAACTGCAACGATTGTCTCTCAATATCTATTGCAGCGACGAGTCTCCTCTGAACAGACTTGTCCTCAATATTGACAACAAGACGAAGAGTGAGGCCCAGGGAGATGAAAAAACAGCTGACAGCTCCCTCCTCTTGAGCAGGATGACTCACACGAGTGATTTTCCTATCAAGAATAGTCGCACTCAATGACGAATCGATGAGGATGGCGGTGACTTTGAATAGAGACGTTTTCGAAATGAAATGTTTCCTTGTCGAAACGTGTATTATCCCAACGTCTGTCTATTTTTAACAAAGTTACGAAAATTCAATTTTCTAACGAAGAAAACCGAGAAATGGAATCAAGAGCTGAAATTCAGATGGAAAATGAGGTTGTAGAAGGCTCCAGGTCTTTCTTATGAAGTGAATTAGTGGTGGAGGAGGAACCTGCGATTCATCGAGTATTCACAGTCCATCTTTCTAATCAACTTCGAGACAGATTTGCCAGTGAAATACAAATACAGTATAGTTCAGGCGAAGCTAACTCAATATCCAACTTTGGTCCATATCAACAAATACTTTGACTTTGAATGTTCGAAAATTGTGCAAAAATGTTTACTGTCTTCATATTTCGAACTTTACGCATGTTGTAAAGTCACAGTTATAATTATTGAATTACATTTGAAAAGTTGAATTAGTATTAAGAAATCAAAATTGCCTCTGACATGAAATGTTTCATCATTAGACCACAAAATTATTTCTAAGGTTTTTAGTGCGATTTTTTCCGTGAAAATTCTTTTTCTTTAAATGGCTAACCTATGTCTTACTGTCGCTCGTCGGTAGCTTAGTTGGTACAGCGTTGGCCTAGAATGCAAGAGGTCGTTGGTTGAAATCCACCAAAGCGCCCAGTTATATTCCGTCTTTTGAATCGACGATATTATATTGGAGTAACTAAATCACGCTTTATGCTGTTTTGCCAAAATCACAGTTATGGTTGACTGTACTTTCAATGCTTTTACCACTCTTTACTCAGAAGCTATGGCACAATATAAACAGAGCCGAGATCTCCGACACTCTCAGCTCATATCAGCGTTGGTTGGGATCGTCCCGCGGACCCTCATATCAGCGTTGAAGCCGGATCATCCGACGGACCCTCATATCAGCGTTGAAGCCTGGACGCGGCAAAGGAGATAAAGGTCTCGGAAAGGGTGGTACTATGCGTCATTGCAAAGTGCTGCGTGATGACATCCAAGGTATCACGAAATGTACCTTGGATGTCATCACGAAACCCGCTATTCGTCGTCTTGCTCGACGAGGTGGTGTCAAGCGTATCTCCGGTCTGATCTATGAGGAGACCCGAGGAGTTCTCAAGGTCTTCCTCGAGAACATCATCCGTGACGCAGTCACCTACACGGAACATGCCAAGAGGAAGACAGTCACCGCTATGGATGTCGTCTACTCCCTGAAACGTCACGGTCGAACCCTCTACGGATTCGGTGGATAATCCACTTGCCATCAATATGTGCGAACGCTTAACGGATCGTCCCACGGACCCGACTCGGATTTTTCTATATGTAAGATTCTCGTTGAATGACAAGTAGATTACGATGCATGCAAAAACTACGGTCCACCGATGAAGAAGTAATTGGTGCAAATTTTAATTTGAGAATTTCAATAGAGACAGCTAAGGACATCCGGACAGATCCGCTGATCCAAAACGGCAGAGACTTGACGAAGACGATGAAAACCATCCTTTATCTATGGAACCCTTTGTCAGAGGTTTATGGTGAGCAATAGCTGCAAACAATTGACTAAATGATTTTGGAAGATTTGGAATTTGGAAATTTGGAAAATTGGAAAAAAAATTTGGAAGATATGTCAGTTGTGCTTATTAATATCATTGTTGGAAATTTCAAGCATGAATATTGACTTGTTTTCCTGTTATAGATAAAAAAGTAGTAGATAATTTGATCTTCATTTAGCAATGTTACACAAAATCATACCTCACTCTTATAAAATTACATTTGTTTCCTTTGTTATGTGTCCTCCTATGTTGTTCTACAAGCCAAAAGCTATCAAGCAAAACAAAAATAAAGAAAATCGGTCAATCAGAGCCATTATAGCACCATTATTCATCAACAATAATGTAACTGCTACATGTGATTAACTGGACTTCATGTTCCATAGCTTCCTGACTTCGTTGCGGTGGTGTTGGCAGCACTCCTGATTGCTTTCAGCTAGAAATCTATCTCTTACCGGTTGAAAACAATACAAAGCACAAATGAACAATAACGAGATCGCATTCACAAAAAGCAAAGTGTCAGCCTTGCTAGAACTAGGGTTTTCTTTGCGAGCTACAAGCAAGCGACTAAATGTCCTTTACACAAATGTGCATCGATGGCATAATGATGACTTTCGACTCTGTCGTAAAGAGGGCTCTGGCCGTCCACGCAAAACATCCAAACGTAAAGACCGCCTAATTTTGAGATTTGTTAAAGTTGATCCAAGTCTCTCGTTAACTGAGATGGCTGCACTAGACTCGTCTATTTCTAAGTCCACTATTCGTAGAAGACTTATTGAGTCGAATTTCAAGAGCTGTAAGAGGCCCTCTCAGATCGAATTATCAGATCAGAATACAAAAAGACGTCTCAGATGGGCAATGAGTCATTGTCACTGGCGAAATCAATGGGATCGGGTTGTCTGGTCTAATGAAACATCAGTCCGTCTGAAGGATAGTGATTGTCGATTGAGATTATGGATAAAATCTGATCAGGAAATTCCGAGACATTTACATCGTCCCCGGGTACAAGGTGGTGCGACTCTACTGATTTGGGCTGGCATTTGGACCAATGGCCGCTCTGAACTGCACATACAGCAAGGAACCATGAATTCTGAACGCTATGTGAATGTTTTACGAATGAACATTGGCCAAATGACAGATCAACTTGGTGATCCATCGACTTGGTTATTTATGAATGATAATGTTACGTGTCACAGGAGTAGTAGAGTCAACTTGTGCAAGTCTCAATTAGGGCTTAGGACATTATCTTGGCCAGCTCGTTCTATTGATCTGAATCCCATAGAAAATGTATGGAGTATTCTAAAACGTAACGTTCGTCGTTCACTGCTACCTACAGATGGCGTATCACAACTTACGCCACTGTTAAAAAGAGAGTGGAGAAAGTTAGATCAGTCAAAAATCAACGATATCATCGAATCAATGCCTAGACGAATTGGTAATATCATTGACAATAAGGGTAGGGCCATAAAATATTAGCTTCTTAAGAACCGTTATTGTATCATAGCTTATCAGATTATATAAGGACATTTAAATATATTAGGGACATGAAATAACATGAAAAATGCTTTCTGTATCATACTTATGTTTTACTTAGTCAAATTTTAGGATGATCCACTTTTTATGAAACGGACTGTAGCATCGATAGCATTCGAAAATAATTCACGTTTCTTCGTTGTTTTCATCAATTTCATTTAGTTTTAATTCTAAAGACGTCTGTTAAAATAGTAGGGCTAGCATTTATGCTCAATACGATTTTAGATAGGAAATATAGTAAAATATGCATAATGAATTGGAAGTATACAAAAGCATAAAAAATGCGAAAGGCATAAAATCCCAGCTTTACTCATGTCCTCTCTACACAACACAGATATCCGACCTTATGGACAGGAGGGTGCCATCATAGTCATCTCATGTCCTCTCTATACAACACAGATATCCGACCTCTATGAACAGAAGAGCGCCATCATAGTCATCTCATGTCCTCTCTATACAACACAGATATCCGACCTCTATGAACAGAAGAGTGCCATCATAGTCATCTCATGTCCTCTCTATACAACACAGATATCCGACCTCTATGAACAGAAGAGCGCCATCATAGTCATCTCATGTCCTCCTCAGACAACACAGATATCCGACCTCTATGAACAGAAGAGCGCCATCATAGTCATCTCATGTCCTCTCTATACAACACAGATATCCGACCTCTATGAACAGAAGAGTGCCATCATAGTCATCTCATGTCCTCTCTATACAACACAGATATCCGACCTCTATGAACAGAAGAGTGCCATCATAGTCATCTCATGTCCTCCTCAGACAACACAGATATCAGACCTTTTTGCAACGGCCAGACTAACTCATCCAATTTCTGAATTCTGTGCCATTAACCACGTCAATTGGTTGAAGAATTGGCAGTGTATGAAATTCAACTTGCTGACTTGCATGAAAATGTTCGGTTAGTCATCCTCTCTTCAAAAGATGATATTTTCGTCTCTAAAAGGCCAAATGTTCACATGTGGAATGATAGAGACACAGACAACTCCCCACTCCCAACTTTGTTATTGTCAGCTTCGTTATAGCATTGAAGATCAGCTATGAATTATAAATGCTGTTTGCGTACACTGAATGATGGTGTCTAGAAGAGGTTTCACTTCTACCGATACGTGTGAGAGTTGATAATCATCTTGAAGAGAAGCAAGATAAGAATATGAGAGAGGAGAGAATGAAGATATATTGGATAAGGAAACAGTTTTTCTTTCATTTTCCTTTGAAAACATTCAATTCTATCAATGCAGCGAGAAGAGAGAGAGAGAGAGGGAGAGGGAGAGAGAGAGAGAGAAGGAGAGGGGGAGAGAGAGAGAGAGATGGGAGAAATTGCTATAATCTCTGTAAATCGCCTAACAATATCATCAAGTGCTATTTTTTCAGGTGACTTATTCGGGTTTTAATGCGAGTGTATGTTCGCTCAGCTTTGCAACGATGGGATCGTTCTATTTGTTCAATATTTTGAGGTACAAGTCTTCAATAGTCAATCTGCTCGTAGATTTCTATGCATTCACGTGTCATGCTATAAAACGGTACTTGATATTCCCCTAATACGAATTATGTAGCCTTGAAGTTCGTGTTGGCGATTATGGAATGGAATGGGAAATCTTTGTTCTTTAAATTCAAAAGCACAACGATAAATCTTTTCGGAAAACCCATGACACGACCAGTGCAACATGAGTTTACCGAAAGAAAGACTCGTTATGCTTCTTCCAATTATTTTCAGAGTGTTGTGCAGAATTTTGATGATTGAGTTGTTAACTTCGTAATCTAGTCATCTTGAGAGACGTCTTTACTTTTACTGTTGCATCAGTCATCCGATATAACGATTCTAATATTTTATATGGTCCCTTCTGAAAAGAATTGTCTTCCTTTATCATCTTAATTACGTCGTCTTCGTGTTACGCATTTTACACTATTGCCTAGAAAATTAGACTTCATTTGGTTTGGAACAACCATCAAAATGATGCTGAGAGCAAAGCTATTGATGATTCCTGATATTGGATTAAATGGCAGTTATTCCCATTTTCAACTAAGGATGCAGCTCGATATTTAATTATCATATTAACTATTGAAGCATGTTAATTCGCCACGGTGCTCAGCAGCCTTGCGAGACATTATGACATGATCACTACTCCCTCACTAGAGGCTTACACGGTGCTCACACGGTCACTACTCCCTCACCGGAGGCATGGACGGTGCTGACACGGTCACTACTCCCTCACCGGATGCTTGGACGGTGCTGAAACGGTCACTACTCCCTCACCGGAAGCATGGACGGTGCTGACACGGTCACTACTCCCTCAACGGAGGCTTGTACGGTGCTGACACGGTCACTACTGCCTCACCGGAAGCATGGACGGTGCTGACATGGTCACTACTCCCTCACAGGAGGCATGGACGGTGCTGACATGGTCACTACTCCCTCACAGGAGGCTTGGACGGTGCTGACATGGTCACTACTCCCTCACAGGAGGCTTGGACGGTGCTGACACGGTCACTACTCTTCGCTATCGGGGGCGGATCTCCTTTCTGCTGGCCTCCAACGACACTCCGGGGGGTTGATCACGATGCCATGAAGGTCACCAGTCATTTGCCGCGGATGTCTCTAATACCTGATGCGCACTGTGACCTCAAGAACGCTTTATGAAGCACCGCCAAACGGACTCAAAATCAATGAAATTAGAAGTTTGTCTGATAAAATCAATTTCCAACCTTGGAACACAATAAACCAATAATGATGTGGTGAATGAATTGGAGGCTGGTGAAAATAAATGATTAGGAATGTTAGTTGTTCTCTTGAGGATTTGTCGTCAACTTTCTAAATATCTCTCTTAAAAACCCGACAAAGAATTGATCTTTCAACTTCGGCGCCGCAAAAACCGATTTTCATCTTCACTGATTCTCTGAGTCTCTGACACAAGACTGGAAAATGATCGGAATGCAAGACAAGCCGTTTGTACGCAATTGAGGACATAAAACTTGCTTAATTAAATGACTGTTTCCAAGTTACGCAGCAAAAACGTGCTCCCCAGTTGTATTGCGTCACCGAACATTGTTAACAGCGATTAATGACGGTGCAGTGGATAGAAGTCCTGCCTCATTATCCCAGGATGTGTCACGAGGTGGAGACCGTCCTTCAGCATCGTTGGTCTCCGTGATGGTGCAGTGGATAGAAGTCCTGCCTCACCATCCCAGGATGTGTCAGGAGGTGGAGACCGTCCTTCAGCATCATTGGTCTGCGTGACGGTGCAGTGGATAGAAGTCCTGCCTCACCATCCCAGGATGTTTCAGGAGGTGGAGACCGTCCTTCAGCATCATTGGTCTCCGTGACGGTGCAGTGGATAGAAGTCCTGCCTCACCATCCCAGGATGTGTCAGGAGGTGGAGACCGTCCTTCAGCATCATTGGTCTCCGTGACGGTGCAGTGGATAGAAGTCCTGCCTCACCATCCCAGGATGTGTCAGGAGGTGGAGACCGTCTGTCAGCATCATTGGTCTCCGTGACGGTGCAGTGGATAGAAGTCCTGCACCACCATCCCAGGATGTGTCAGGAGGTGGAGACCGTCTGTCAGCATCATTGGTCTCCGTGACGGTGCAGTGGATAGAAGTCCTGCCTCGCCATCCCAGGATGTGTCAGGAGGTGGAGACCGTCCGTCAGCATCATTGGTCTCCGTGACGGTGCAGTGGATAGAAGTCCTGCCTCACCATCACAGGATGTGTCAGGAGGTGGAGACCGTCCTTCAGCATCGTTGGTCTCCGTGACGGTGCAGTGGATAGAAGCCCTGCCTCGCCATCCCAGGATGTGTCAGGAGGTGGAGACCGTCCGTCAGCATCATTGGTCTCCGTGACGGTGCAGTGGATAGAAGTCCTGCCTCACCATCCCAGGATGTGTCAGGAGGTGGAGACCGTCCTTCAGCATCATTGGTCTCCGTGACGGTGCAGTGGATAGAAGCCCTGCCTCGCCATCCCAGGATGTGTCAGGAGGTGGAGACCGTCCGTCAGCATCATTGGTCTCCGTGACGGTGCAGTGGATAGAAGTCCTGCCTCACTATCCAAGGATGTGTCACGAGGTGGAGGCCGTCCGTCAGCATCATTGGTCTCCGTGACGGTGCAGTGGATAGAAGTCCTGCCTCACCATCTCAGGATGTGTCAGGAGGTGGAGACCGTCTGTCAGCATCATTGGTCTCCGTGACGGTGCAGTGGATAGAAGTCCTGCCTCACCATCCCAGGATGTGTCACGAGGTGGAGACCGTCTGTCAGCATCATTGGTCTCCGTGACGGTGCAGTGGATAGAAGTCCTGCCTCACCATCCCAGGATGTGTCAGGAGGTAGAGACCGTCTGTCAGCATCGTTGGTCTCCGTGACGGTGCAGTGGATAGAAGTCCTGCCTCACCATCCCAGGATGTGTCACGAGGTGGAAACCGTCTGTCAGCATCATTGGTCTGCGTGACGGTGCAGTGGATAGAAGTCCTGCCTCACCATCCCAGGATGTTTCAGGAGGTGGAGACCGTCCTTCAGCATCATTGGTCTCCGTGATGGTGCAGTGGATAGAAGCCCTGCCTCACCATCCCAGGATGTTTCAGGAGGTGGAGACCGTCCTTCAGCATCATTGGTCTCCGTGAGGGTGCAGTGGATAGAAGACCTGCCTCGCCATCCCAGGATGTGTCACGAGGTGGAGACCGTCCTTCAGCATCATCGGTCTCCGTGACGGTGCAGTGGATAGAAGTCCTGCCTCACCACCCCAGGATGTGTCAGGAGGTGGAGACCGTCCTTCAGCATCATTGGTCTCCGTGACGGTGCAGTGGATAGAAGTCCTGCCTCACCATCCCAGGATGTGTCAGGAGGTGGAGACCGTCCTTCAGCATCATTGGTCTCCGTGACGGTGCAGTGGATAGAAGTCTTGCCTCGCCATCCCAGGATGTGTCAGGAGGTGGAGACCGTCCTTCAGCATCGTTGGTCTCCGTGACGGTGCAGTGGATAGAAGTCCTGCCTCACCATCTCAGGATGTGTCACGAGGTGGAGACCGTCCTTCAGCATCATTGGTCTCCGTGACGGTGCAGTGGATAGAAGTCCTGCATCACCATCCCCGGATGTGTCACGAGGTGGAGATCGTCCTTCAGCATCATTGGTCTGCGTGATGGTGCAGTGGATAGAAGTCCTGCATCACCATCCCAGGATGTGTCAGGAGGTGGAGACCGTCTGTCAGCATCATTGGTCTCCGTGACGGTGCAGTGGATAGAAGTCCTGCCTCACCATCCCAGGATGTGTCAGGAGGTGGAGACCGTCCTTCAGCATCATTGGTCTGCGTGACGGTGCAGTGGATAGAAGCCCTGCCTCGCCATCCCAGGATGTGTCAGGAGGTGGAGACCGTCCGTCAGCATCATTGGTCTCCGTGACGGTGCAGTGGATAGAAGTCCTGCCTCACCATCCCAGGATGTGTCAGGAGGTGGAGACCGTCCTTCAGCATCATTGGTCTCCGTGACGGTGCAGTGGATAGAAGCCCTGCCTCGCCATCCCAGGATGTGTCAGGAGGTGGAGACCGTCCGTCAGCATCATTGGTCTCCGTGACGGTGCAGTGGATAGAAGTCCTGCCTCACTATCCAAGGATGTGTCACGAGGTGGAGGCCGTCCGTCAGCATCATTGGTCTCCGTGACGGTGCAGTGGATAGAAGTCCTGCCTCACCATCTCAGGATGTGTCAGGAGGTGGAGACCGTCTGTCAGCATCATTGGTCTCCGTGACGGTGCAGTGGATAGAAGTCCTGCCTCACCATCCCAGGATGTGTCACGAGGTGGAGACCGTCTGTCAGCATCATTGGTCTCCGTGACGGTGCAGTGGATAGAAGTCCTGCCTCACCATCCCAGGATGTGTCAGGAGGTAGAGACCGTCTGTCAGCATCGTTGGTCTCCGTGACGGTGCAGTGGATAGAAGTCCTGCCTCACCATCCCAGGATGTGTCACGAGGTGGAAACCGTCTGTCAGCATCATTGGTCTGCGTGACGGTGCAGTGGATAGAAGTCCTGCCTCACCATCCCAGGATGTTTCAGGAGGTGGAGACCGTCCTTCAGCATCATTGGTCTCCGTGATGGTGCAGTGGATAGAAGCCCTGCCTCACCATCCCAGGATGTTTCAGGAGGTGGAGACCGTCCTTCAGCATCATTGGTCTCCGTGATGGTGCAGTGGATAGAAGCCCTGCCTCGCCATCCCAGGATGTGTCACGAGGTGGAGACCGTCCTTCAGCATCATTGGTCTCCGTGACGGCGCAGTGGATAGAAGTCCTGCCTCACCATCCCAGGATGTGTCAGGAGGTGGAGACCGTCCGTCAGCATCATTGGTCTCCGTGACGGTGCAGTGGATAGAAGTCCTGCCTCACCATCCCAGGATGTGTCAGGAGGTGGAGACCGTCCTTCAGCATCATTGGTCTCCGTGACGGTGCAGTGGATAGAAGTCTTGCCTCGCCATCCCAGGATGTGTCAGGAGGTGGAGACCGTCCTTCAGCATCGTTGGTCTCCGTGACGGTGCAGTGGATAGAAGTCCTGCCTCACCATCTCAGGATGTGTCACGAGGTGGAGACCGTCCTTCAGCATCATTGGTCTCCGTGACGGTGCAGTGGATAGAAGTCCTGCATCACCATCCCCGGATGTGTCACGAGGTGGAGATCGTCCTTCAGCATCATTGGTCTGCGTGATGGTGCAGTGGATAGAAGTCCTGCATCACCATCCCAGGATGTGTCAGGAGGTGGAGACCGTCTGTCAGCATCATTGGTCTCCGTGACGGTGCAGTGGATAGAAGTCCTGCCTCACCATCCCAGGATGTGTCAGGAGGTGGAGACCGTCCTTCAGCATCATTGGTCTGCGTGACGGTGCAGTGGATAGAAGTCCTGCCTCACCATCCCAGGATGTGTCAGGAGGTGGAGACCGTCCTTCAGCATCATTGGTCTCCGTGACGGTGCAGTGGATAGAAGTCCTGCCTCACCATCCCAGGATGTGTCACGAGGTGGAGACCGTCCGTGAGCGTCATTGGTCTCCGTAACGGTGCAGTGGATAGAAGTCCTGCCTCACCATCCCAGGATGTGTCACGAGGTGGAGACTGTCCGTGATCATCATTGGTCTCCGTGACGATGCAGTGGATAGAAGTCCTGCCTCACCATCCCAGGATGTGTCAGGAGGTGGAGATCGTCCTTCAGCATCATTGGTCTCCGTGACGGTGCAGTGGATAGAAGTCCTGCCTCATTATCCCAGGATGTGTCACGAGGTGGAGACCGTCTGTCAGCATCATTGGTCTCCGTGACGGTGCAGTGGATAGAAGTCCTGCCTCACCATCCCAGGATGTGTCAGGAGGTGGAGACCGTCTGTCAGCATCATTGGTCTCCGTGACGGTGCAGTGGATAGAAGTCCTGCCTCACCATCCCAGGATGTGTCAGGAGGTGGAGACCGTCCTTCAGCATCATTGGTCTGCGTGACGGTGCAGTGGATAGAAGTCCTGCCTCGCCATCCCAGGATGTGTCACGAGGTGGAGACCGTCTGTCAGCATCATTGGTCTCCGTGACGGTGCAGTGGATAGAAGTCCTGCCTCACCATCCCAGGATGTGTCAGGAGGTGGAGACCGTCTGTCAGCATCATTGGTCTCCGTGACGGTGCAGTGGATAGAAGTCCTGCCTCACCATCCCAGGATGTGTCACGAGGTGGAGACCGTCCTTCAGCATCATTGGTCTGCGTGACGGTGCAGTGGATAGAAGTCCTGCCTCACCATCCCAGGATGTGTCACGAGGTGGAGACCGTCTGTCAGCATCATTGGTCTCCGTGACGGTGCAGTGGATAGAAGTCCTGCCTCACCATCCCAGGATGTGTCAGGAGGTGGAGACCGTCCTTCAGCATCATTGGTCTCCGTGACGGTGCAGTGGATAGAAGTCCTGCCTCACCATCCCAGGATGTGTCAGGAGGTGGAGACCGTCCTTCAGCATCATTGGTCTGCGTGACGGTGCAGTGGATAGAAGTCCTGCCTCTTTATCCCAGGATGTGTCACGAGGTGGAGACCGTCTGTCAGCATCATTGGTCTCCGTGACGGTGCAGTGGATAGAAGTCCTGCCTCACCATCCCAGGATGTGTCAGGAGGTGGAGACCGTCCTTCAGCATCATTGGTCTGCGTGACGGTGCAGTGGATAGAAGCCCTGCCTCGCCATCCCAGGATGTGTCACGAGGTGGAGACCGTCCTTCAGCATCATTGGTCTCCGTGACGGCGCAGTGGATAGAAGTCCTGCCTCACCATCCCAGGATGTGTCAGGAGGTGGAGACCGTCCTTCAGCATCATTGGTCTGCGTGACGGTGCAGTGGATAGAAGTCCTGCCTCACCATCCCAGGATGTGTCACGAGGTGGAGACCGTCTGTCAGCATCATTGGTCTCCGTGACGGTGCAGTGGATAGAAGTCCTGCCTCACCACCCCAGCGCATTTCCAAACCGTTTTTCATCTGATTTGAATAAGGAACTGAAGTGACTCTGCTGAGTCCCATAAACGTCGATAGTCGCATTTGTAGTGCATAATTGTGTCGGAAAAGTAACTGACATGAGATAAGCCAAGTCCTGTTTCTGTACACTTTACAGTTCTCTTCTCACTTTTCCCATTGTTCCTCAAAATAGACGGGAATGTGCGACATTAGGCCCATCTTCTATTTCATGCGGCATCCCTTTCAAGTCTGTCCTTGTCACTCTTCGGCAAAGCATTGTGAGTTCTACTCCACTTCGTCGCGACCTGCTCTCGCTGGGGACTTATAGGGAATCGGCCAAATAAAGACGTCTCTGCTCCATGGAGTGAGTACAGCTGAGGATTTGCTTTTCCTAGGTAGAGACGTGAGATCGTTGGTTGGGTTGTCTTCGTCAGGCAGTTGTGGGCCAAACTCTATCGTGAGAGGAATATATAAAGTTTATAATGTTTAGCTTCTCCCATTTCGTCCGAATTCTAATAATTATATTTTTGAAGTAATTTTAGGATAACAACTCTACAATTGAGAAGGTATTTGGATTCTTTACAACATTTACATGTACACTGCTGATCAAAAGTCTTACCCACCCTTAAATTTCTTACTTTTAACAACTTATATGGATGCGATTAGTGGCAGGCAAATGATAGCACATATAAGAAGAACTAATATCTGTGTAGGTCTATCCTGACATCAAAGAATGAATAAATTTGAATACATTAGACAGCTACATAGTTATGTTGACTCGATATCATGCCATGAGAAATGATTAGTTAAAATGACAGGAAGGAAGGAATAATAAATGCAAGCAGAAGAATGATTTTTTTGAAGGTGGGGCCGTTTAGACAAATTCCTTATATATCACTTGGTAATGAATAATACATGTGCTATCAGCGGAAATACTAAGCATATCCCATTACATTGTAAGTTAATAAAAGGTAGGAATTTAAGGGTGAGGCAAGACATTTGATCAGCAGTATATGTGAATATAAGAACTGAAACTCCGGCGTGGTATGATCAAGGCATTTAGATCCGCTCTAATTTATGACCGTGCGAAATGAACTATCCATGAAGAATGCAACGAAGATATCGAGCACCAAGACATCACAACTTGATGAACGGATCGTAGACTAGAAGCCACGTAGAATCACAGACATCGAATACCAAGACATCACAACTTGACGAACGAATCGTAGACTAGAAGCCATGCGCTATCATGCATGACTCCGATTAAAGATCAGATTGTAAGATAGAACTGAGATAAAGATAAGGAAGAAATCAGGAAACAGATGAGGCCAAGGCTTTCTAGGATTAAAATAACTGAAGCAAAATGGGCTTCTGTGATAATACATTTATCTGGTTTCTATAGGCCTACAAAAAGACTGATTAGCGCACTCCATCGCAGAGACTTCAATATCAACTGCATGTCAAGTTTACTGTCGACAGTACATAACAATCAGTGAATGACAAGTTCACGAAAATTTTCAACGGCGTTCAGTTCACGTTCATTTATGAAATCGCGATCTCCGTTCAGTTAAAGTTCACGAAATCAAAAGCGAACGTCGTTCAGCGCAAGTTCAGCAGTTAGTCCATCTCGTTTACTTCACGTTCATTTCATAAGTAATTTTGAAACTTACTTTGACTACGTAGTTACCTATCTAAATAATTGAGTCATCGCTTCTTTTACATGTCTAAATATTTCAGTGTAAGATATCACGAACTATAAGATATTGCAATTTGGAGAATTGCCGGGCTAACAGCACCGATGCTTTTCCTCCTTGACATAATGGCAATTGTATGAAGGTATATTTGTGTAAATCTTTCTTTAATAGATGGAACAGCAATACAATTTGCAAATATCAATCCTAAAGCAGGCCTACAGTTCTTTGTCACAAAATGAAGTTAAATTGTCGCTGCTTTAGTCATAAGAATCAGTACTGAAGTTTTTATTATTCATTGGTCTTCCTGCTGCATTCGTGTCGGTGTTCGCAGTTACTTTATCAGGAACCAACGTCATTATCTAAGATTTCCAAGAATTCTATTTATTGTGCATGCGTGTCATCATCAGCGTCAGGCGTCCGAAAGTATGGATAAAAATAACTTAGGGCGAAGCATTCTAACTGGACAATTTCGGTCAATCATGTGTGAATGTTTAAACGTAAAAATGAACGGGAGCATTCAACTCCCGTTCATCTACGAAATATGCGAACGCCGTTCAGTTCAAGTTAACGAAATTCGTGAACTAGTTCATGAGTTAGTTCAGTTGAGCGCTGTTCAGTCACACCATGATAACAATGCAGCTTTGAGTATTCCTCTGCAACTTCTCACTTGCCATTGTGCATTGAATATTCTCTTTACAGTCATAGACATCGGACTTCGATCTTTCGTAGCCAGTGTTTATCCACGAGCCCTCCTAAGGCTCCGTATAGAGTAGACGTCAGTCAATTAGCCCAATTTAATGAGATTCATCAATATAGTATATTATCAAACCGGAGTACCGACAGAAGGCCCATCGATGGAAGTTCGATGAAAAGTATAAAAGAATTCTATATTTTGGTGAGACAAAAATGCATCTGGGAAAGAGACTTCATGAACATATAGCTCGTCCATTTCCGACCACCAATTGACATACTTCTTATGTGAAAGAGGCGATATTTTGCAGAACTTTTAGATTGTACATCCAACCCCTTCTGGTCTCTAACCAGCCTGGTTCTAGCCAGGTCTCTAACGCTGTTCATTTATCTTTCAGTTTTTAGAGTTTCACAGGTTCCATCATGTTCAACATATCTATAAATATGACCAAAATTGTGAGTAAGAGAGGTGAAATTGATAGCTATCTATCCTGTCTCTATGGTAAAGAATACCATATTACTGCATAGTTGTAGAATCGTATTCAGAATCCCTTCTATATTTGACAGAATCTGTTCCCAGGGAAAATCTTGGTAGAGAGGCATTCTATCGCGGATATCTATGGTCCTGCTTCATCGTCAATAATCTGACATACTTTATGTAATAGATAGATTATGGTTATGCGATTCTCTGGGATATAGAGAGGGACATTATTTGATGAAAACCTCGGGCTATAGCCCTCAAGAAGTATCAACTAATTCCCCTCCCTATTTATCAGAGAATCGCAAGGCACTTGGCTTCTAAGCATGTGCAATATTTCTGCATCAACATTTCATGTTTCTGAAGGCGCATATACACGGGCCAGCTTAGTGAACGTTCACTAAATCTCGCGTGTCTTGTTACACCGCACTCACCCTCTTCTTTGAAGAGTGTGTAGGACAAGCGGGCTACCTCTTCGCTTACACTGCAAGCTTCTTGTGACGGTTCATTGGCAGACTACACAGCGGCACAATTAATTCATTTATGATAATAATATTTCTTAACCAAACCAATACATCCAGCATTTCAATCTTATGCATCCATGGAAATGTATAGCAATTAAACCTCTAGAATGGCAGTGAAGCGTCATGAATGCACAATAGTGGCGCAAACATCGCGCGCATTTCCACTTAGATACACCTGTCAACGGTTGTCATTGGTTAGAATCAGTCACGAGTGCGATTCTAAGCTTTTCATTGGTGTCTCATGCCCAAACTTCGTTTCCTCGGGTTTGCCGCGACCTTGAATCATTTTCGATTTTAGACAACTTCAGATAAGCAATCTATTTCTGTGCATGCAACAAAGGGTGAAGTCCAGCCCATATAGCGCTATGTTATGGACCCCCGGGAAGGTCCGCCCGGCACGCAATCAGATCCGTCAAGTCTTTGTGCTTAAAGACCTTCATGCATTCATGCATTTGTCGAGGATCACAAGTCAAAGGACCATTAGGGGTAAGGTCCAGCCCCGCTTTAGAAGCGTTGATTGAAAAATGGACTAATGGGAAAGGTCCTCCACACCGATCTCGTCAAGTTTGGCTCTAAAATGTAGTCCTAGGATAGTCAAAAGTTTGACGCGCCTTGAACGTTTAATGTCTGCCGGTGGGAACGCACCACCTGTCCTCTTAAGGGCAAACCTTAAGTCTTATTAAATATAAGTTTATTAAAATTATGAAACATTTAGACGTCGTTATGGGAATGTCCCAGCTTCAAAGGTGGGCTTTCAGATATCTATGATTTTCCGTGTGTGTCCGTGTGTGCAGCAGCGTGTGTCCAGTGACCATCCATCCACCTAGTGAACCCGTGCAAGCATTAATGGGATTGTCATTCCGTGATGATGACGGCTTGTTCCCACCAAATGACTTGGTAAAGATGGAATTTAATTAAGCCTAGTGAATAGTGACAATTCTGCTTTTCAATTGAGATTTCACGGCATAATTTCAATAACCTGCGATTTGTCTGAAGTTCTTGTTAGCGACATTTACTCTTTGTAATTCTTTGGATTCACTAAATGAATGGTACATCCATAAGATTGGAGATTTTCATTGATAACGATCTATGGCATGGAAGCTTACCTAACAGACATGCTTGAACAAGTAGGAAGGCCAACGCCACACCCATTCCAGCCTGCCAATTGCTGATAAGACTAACTGCATAGCCACAAATGAGCGCAAGGAATACAGGAGCCAACACCAGGAGCCACGTCAGTTTTAACCGAATCTTCGTTGCTGAAGGAGAAAAGGTTTTGAGTTCACCTGTAAAGAAAAAGAGAAGCTTTAATTCGGTGAAATGATTATTCATGATTAACTCTCTTAAATTCTGAGAGAGTCAACAAACGGTTTGGTGGACTAGGAATTCTTGCGACGAAGGAGTAAAATGATATGCACGTTTTATTCAAATCAGATCGTCTTTCAACATTTTCAACTAAATTGTATTCAATGAGTAAAAGATAATAAGGTTTTCAACCTTGAGATCCCGGGATTTTCTCGTGTGAATCATTTGTGATACACCCACGAATGTAATGTGTAGATATATACGCTCTAATTGAAGATGCATTAGTTAATGCACGTCAGCGTCGAGACCGTGAAACGGGAAAACGCGTAATGCGTTCATTAACAAAAGTTGAATCTATAGCGATGGACATTAGAAACCACAGATGAGTACTTGTCCACGGTATTGAAGACGCGAAGGAATCACGATACGTGTAGACATAGTAATGCGCGACATGAACGGCGTTCAATAATATCTATCAAATATGCACTGCTCACAGAATTAGATTGTTTAATCGTGTCACTTTGCTAGAAGCGCAAAGTGATTCAAATGCAAACTAATTTCAAATCGATGGCACATGCAGCAATTTACTATTTGCGCAAAAAGAAATTTTTAATGCTTTACAGAGATAGGAAAAATAATTGCGCGGGATTGCTACACCGCTTGCGGATTGCTCTGAATTCCTTCAAAATGCTCCGATCGCCTCGATTCCTTCACATTCGAAGAATTCAGATCATTGCGCAAAAGTTTTCGCGTACCGTTGGTCCTTCCGAATTCCGATCATTATTAAAAGACAGTCCGTTTCATAAAAAGTTGATCATCTTAAAATTTGACTAAATAAAACATAAGTATGATACAGAAAGCATTTTTCATGTTATTTCATGTCCCTAATATATTTAAATGTCCTTACATAATCTGATAAGCTATGATACAGTAACGGTTCTTAAGAAGCTAATATTTTGTGGCCCTACCCTTATTGTCAATGACATCACCAATTCGTCTAGGCATTGATTCGATGATATCGTTGATTTTTGACTGATATAACTTTCTCCACTCTCTTTTTAACAGTGACGTAAGTTGTGATACGCCATCTGTAGGTAGCAGTGAACGACGAACGTTATGTTTTAGAATACTCCATACATTTTGTATGGGATTCAGATCAGGAGAACGAGGTGCCCAGATAATGTCCTAAGCCTAGTGGACTTAGAAATAGACGAGTCTAGTGCAGCCATCTCAGTTAACGAGAGACTTGGATCAACTTTAACAAATCTCAAAATTAGGCGGTCTCTACGTTTGGATGTTTTGCGTTTTCAAACGGCCAGAGCCCTCTTTACGACAGAGTCGAAAATCATCATTATGCCATCGATCCACAATTGTGTAAGGGACATTTAGTAAGGGACATTAGCTCGCAAAGAAAACCCTAGTTCTTGCAAGGCTGACACTTTGCCTTTTGTGAATGCGATCTCGTTATTGTTCATTTGTGCTTTGTATTGTTTTCAACCGGTAAGAGATAGATTTCTAGCTGAAAGCAATCAGGAGTGCTGCCAACACCACCTCAACGAAGTCAGGAAGCTATGGAACATGAAGTCCAGTTAATAACATGTAGCAGTCACATTATTGTTGATGAATAATGGTACTATACTGGCTCTGATTGACCAATTTTCTTTAATTTTGTTTTGCTTGATAGCTTTTGGCTTGAAGAACAACATATTACATAAAAAAGGAAACAAATGTAATTTTATATGAGTTAGGTATGATTTTGTGTAACATTGCTAAATGAAGATCAAATTATCTACTACTTTTTTATCTATAACAGCAAAACAAGTCAATATTCATGCTTGAAATTTCCAACAATGATATTAGTAAGCACAACTGACATATCTTCCAAATTTCAGAGAAATTCGTTCAAGTTTGGCGGAGTTAGACAAAATTGAAGTTAAGGCGATGTTTAAGGGTGATCCATTTTTTATGAAACAATCTGTAGTTAGCAGGCGCATGAAAAACCGCCCACAAACTTCTCTGTAGAACTTGACATCGTCTGTGTCTCTTTGCTGTGTGATCCAGTTGATAACAGTCACTGAAACTTAGTACAATTTGGCGTGTTTAATGTTGAATTGACTGCTCATTGTTCGATTGCTATGCTATTGTGTCAGCAGATTGTGCCATTTCATTTACGTTACATGTTCTAATGTTTCCTTTCTAGTTTAACAGAGGAAGAGACGACCGGTCTAATTCTGTGGCACCACTTCTTTTATTTCATTAATGCACGGCATACAAAATTGGCTGTGTAATTAAGGCATGTAGGATTAAGGTAACAATAAAGTCGCAAGAGTAGCCTAACCATAGATACTTACTTGTACATGTACACATTAAAATTGCACAGAATAAGTTAGTTCACCATTTGATGATCGTAACTGCTAAGTTTGATTATTTTTCTTCTACAGAGTTGAGAACTGTACTTCTACAGAGCACAGAGATTCAATCAATGCTGATGCCTTCCATCCAATCGTGTCGTACAACAACGTGCCATGTATCATCCGAAAGCTTCATTCTCAGTTTTAAATGAGCTAATAGACTTGCAGCGTTATTGTATTTGCTGAGCAGTGCTCAAAATATGAAAATCACTCAATTTACAAATCGCTATTTTTCAAAAAGAAAACATCTGAGTATGATATTTAGGCACGAGGAGAAAGAGCATTTACTGAGCTCTCTTTTGAAATACTGATCATCAAAATCGGTGAATTGATAAAAAATTAGTAATATCGTAAAGTTTTCACAACATCATGACGTTTTTGGTTGGAAATGTTATGTTATCACTTTTTCATCAAAAATATAGGTGTTTAGTATTTTCAGAATCCTCACATTGTTAGGAATTTGAATATGTAAGTTATTTTCATATAAGTTCAATAGTTCTTTTTCAAACTTCTTCAATATTTTTTCTCATTTCCCCAAAAGTGCACAAACAATGAAGGTAAACAATCGGCAGCTGCTATGAGAGAACAATGACATGCATTTGCCAATTGTCTTGTTTTGAACCTTCTTTCACCTTACAATGTGTTTGTTTACTTTTGTGGAAATGAGAAAAAATATTGAAGAAGTTTGAAAACTTTCTATTGAGCTGATATGAATATAACTTACATATTCGAATTCCTAACAATGTGAGGATTCTGAAAATACTAAACACTTATATTTTTGATGAAAAAGTGATAACATAACATTTCCAACCAAAAAAGTCATGATTTTGTGAAAACTTTACGATATTACTAATTTTTTATCAGTTCACCGATTTTGATGATCAGTATGTCAAAAGAGAGCTCAAAAAATGCTACATACGAGCTACATACGTTTAATGCTGAACTGGCTGCTCATTGTTCGATTGCTATGGTGTTATGTCAGCAGATTGTGCCATTTCATTTACGTTACATGTTCCAATGCTTCCCTTCTAGTCAAACAGAAGAAGAGACGACCTGTCTTATTCTGTGGATAGAACAATTGATATTTGCAATGGTTAAGAATGGAGTTATTCTGAAAGACTTACCAAATATTTCGATAAACAGCGCTATGATGACACTAACATAACGATCACATTGAGATTTCTGTAATGAAATATTTGAAAAACTATAGAAATCGAATTGTAGTCAATGGTGATTATCTACCGAAATTGTCCAAAAAGTCAAGTCTAATTGACATGGCGTCATTTCATGAGGAAAGACGCTATGAAGACGCTAACTTAGCGCTATCGGGTAATAGTTTTTCCTATTGAATGACAGTAATGATAAGATGAATAGATTGAAGAGTTATCTGTACTTAATTGGCTGGTTAAAGCATCAAAGTATGACAGCATGCTGAAACCGTGCAATTCGTCTCCGCCGCGCTGTCAACCAATAATATTCTACCTCTGACATTCACTATAGCCCGTGCGATGAACATGGCACTCAGAGCTTCTTGTGGCCAAGCAGAAGAGCCGATTGTGTACAGGGGAACATGCCAAGAACAACTGCATTGCCAGCACACTTCTTGATATTGGCTTCTATTGTGATGACGTGTCAAGCATAAAGAATGCATTAGCGGAACGTTGAATATCTATGCCACTTCATTAGGGTGTTGCTGAGTTGCAGTCGTTTTTATGGACTTGTTTGATAATTATGTGTATAACAATGATGTTTTTGCATTTCCCATCATTCTTGTGTGCTGATTGTTATTGGCTCTATCACTGTTGTCATCTTATTGAATAAATCAAATTTCTCGCCATACAGGACATTGGGAAGACGAACTGCAGACGCTTTAATTAGTGTCACAGGTGTGACGTATATGAGAAAGAAGTGATTCCCAAGACTCCTGATTGTAAACTTGGTAACAGGAACCGAAACAAAGTCGCAGTCTGTTCAACAACCTGGTTGTTTTAGATACAGAATCTTCCCAATTCTTGATAAGAAAGAGGAGTCACATCCGCAGTTCGCCATTTCTCTTTTGTCTTGCTAACACGGTATCCTCAGCAGTACTCAAATCTTCCCATTGTTGCCAACTCGCAGTCATGCAAACGATTGAGTCGAAGATCACATTCCTAGAGCAGAAAAAAGCCTCATGGACTCAGCCATGAGAGAATTGCGTTATCAGAAATTTCAAAGATTTTCAACGGTCTGATGTCGTGCGCGGATGCCAATGACCGTCCTACGGCAGCACGCGTCTCTCCTCCTCGCTTGGCTGTTGAAACAGAAGTCAATTCGAATAGGAATTAATAAGCAATGAGCTAATTGGAATCACTTTCAAATACATGGAAATATCAAGTATGGGTGGGTTTAATGAACATTAATAGTAATAATATAAGTGTTTATTCATGACAGAATGGTAATCGATGAACACAGTGTGAGAAGTTGCCGCTTACAAACAGAATTGAAGATAGAACATATACAAAGTAAAGGTATTACTCCGTTTCTCTGTACGTCACTTCAGAAGTAAAAATCAACAAGAAGATGATGAATCGAGAAGTGAGTCACTCAGTATATGCTCAGTCTTACTCAAAGCGAGTAAAGCGATTTGATCTGAGGAGATTTCATTGCTGCAATTTCTAGGAATTTGAATGCAATTATCATTGTCCAATTCTGAAATTAGCTTCTATAATTTAGCTAAAACTGGGTTTGTGCCTTCAATCTACAAACAGTAGACAGACAGACTCCAACCCTGCACCTTCTACACCTACATATTGAATTGCGGCCTTAAGCCACCTGCAGGGAGAGCGGCGGCACCTTCCCAGGTGGACAGATTCGAGCCCCGCACCTTCTGCACCTCCTCACCGAAGTGCGGCCCTTAACCAACTGAGCTATCCTGCCAAATGAACCTAGTTGAAGCAATATTTGATAGTCTCCGGTGATGTCACCAAATCCCAGTGCCGCACGCGATTTTCAATTTAGTGCTGGCATGGAAAATGACAAGGTCTTGGCTCCTTCTCTTGGAGTTGCTTTTACGAAGGATTCATATGTCTAGAACTGACGGTAACCAAGGAGACAGGAAGTTCACGTGCGGTGAAACAATACATCGCAATTTTGTTTAAATGCGTCAAATCTGTCAACTTTACTTTACTTAAGATATGCAAATTCATCTTCGATTTTCTTTTGCGGCCAAAATGATATGACAAATATTGCAGCGCATGATAGCTATTTATCCGTAAAATTTGGGATTTTTACAAGCTGAGAGAAGAAGGATATTCATGTGCAGTGGGGCGACAACATACTGTCATACATCTGCCAAATGTGACATTAATTCCATGCTAACAATCAGCCTTTAGCGTCGATTGGGGCAGAAATAGCACAGTCTGTCCTCTCAACACTCGCTGACAGAGGATGAGAAAGGCATCTAATCTTGTATGTAACCTCCATCAAGAGTTCTCAAAACCGAATAGGGAAGATTGAATATTACTGTTTGCAAATGGAATTCATTCTGTTAGCGCTGAGCAGCTGTTTGTAGAGTAAAAATCCAAATAAAAAGGACGCAGAAGAAATAATGACGATGAATGAGAGTGAGTGAAGGAGAGAGAGAGAGAGAGTGACAATGAGAGAATGAGAGAGAGAGAGAGAGAGTGAAGGAGAGGGTGTGTGTGTGAGAGAGAGAGAGTGAGTAAGTGAAGGAGAGGGTGAGAGAGAGAGCACTATGAACATTGAATTCTTTGTTGGAAATCCAAAGACAGGAATTGCCTGCACATTTTATGAACAATATTACTCATACATTACAGAATATCACAAAATTGAAGTTAAATTGGTGGACTTCGATTTCAAGGACTATTTGAATAAATATAGTGTACGAGTGACAGGTTTGTGTTGTGACTTCTTGTCGATAACTTGTATGAAAGTTTGTATGTTACAACTTAATTGCATCATTTTCAAATTTGAATAATCTTACTTTAAATGCGTTTCATTTTCTCGGAGCACAGACCAATGATCTTGTTCATTCTCTGAGACCGAGCATGGCAGTGCCGGGGCATGGCGCTTACCAAGGGACTGAAGAAGGAGTACAGCTGATCACAAGGGTTCCCATCTTTGAAGCTTCCATGCGCTATGTATGCTGGGATGTTCTGAGCTGTCATCATGTCCATGATGTCTCTGTTTATGAATATGGATTCTAACTATGCGTGATGTCTATGTTTACGTCAATGACAATAAATAAAGTAAAAAAAGCTCAGAGTAGATGTTTAAAGCCATTGGTTTGCGTCTATGAATTTTAACTATGTTTATGATGTCTATGTTTGCGTCTGTGAGCTCTCACTATGTTTGCGATGACTATGTTAACGTCTATGAACTCTAGCCATGTCTTTGATGTCTATGTTTGCGTCTGTGAGCTCTCGCTATGTTTGCCATAGAAATTAACAATACCATAGAAAGTCTACGATTATCTACTTCTATGAGGTTTGCGATGACTATGTTAACGTCTATGAACTCTAAGCTATGTCTATCTTCATTTAAGGAATGTCACAGTCTATTCTCCTACACAACTAGCGCTACAGAAGTTCTCCGATGTTGCTGAACTGCGGAATCGATAGTTAGAGGTCAATAAATAATCTTTCTCTTCGCGATATCAGAGACCTCGAAATCTGAGTTTAGAGTAAAAAATACTCATGGGAGAGTTATCAAAGGAAAGAGGTCTGTAGGCAGGAATTCATCTATTCTGCTGGCGATCAACCTGTTTGTGAAGAAAATTGATGTAGGCTTATGGGAAAAGTTACACGTGTTACAGCTTTCTCTGTCAGATTCTGATTAACTGCCGTTTTGACATGAATGACAATGCGATTTAAAATATGAATGATAAAGACCCGTGGAGATTATGAATAGTGTAAAAGAACAAAGATCGACAACAGCCGAGAATTTCTAGACGGTGACAGTCAAGAGCAAAATATAAAAAAGTGATGCTTCTAAACAGAGCTGTATATGAAATGCGACACAAGTGCTTTGTGAGTGAGTTTGGCATCAATTGACAGATTCGGATATAGTTGGGCGTGATTTGGAGTCTGACCAGTCTTACGTTTTCCAGTCTCATGTCATCGCATGTACTCAGCAAAATGACATTCTGAGCTGAGTTTGCAAATGAATTTTTTATCAATCATCAATTAGCTGAACTAACAGAGGTACCGATTGCTGAGTGACCTGAATACACAAGATCCCTAGACAGATGTGTAATGTATCTATCTCACCCGGGCGATTATGATCTCTGAAAGCTAAGAGCCCCTGCAGCCTCACCACTGATGTTTCTATGTTTCAATAACGGCCTAATTGGAGTGGCTCATTCCGATGGCATCAATTTTTACCACCACGGTCATACTTACTTGAATTCCATTATTTTTAAAAAAATTATGTTTTAGCTTCAGTTGGAAACTGATGGTAGATGTCTTTGATAAACTACACGTTCTGATTAGCCATCTCATGAAAACATCCTAACACAATAACAAGCTCATTCGCTGACAGTGACAAGCAATGATTCAAGGAAAACAACAGCAATTATCAAAAACAATTATTGGAATACTTTTAAGAAAAGGAGTTTACCATTAGGATCTAGGGTTTGATCTAATTTAGGAGTTTTATCATTTATTAACAACGCTTCTACTATAAGAGTTTCAAATTCACTACGTCCTGTGTATTTAACAGAAAAACAATTATTAATGTCATTACTACAGTTTGGACATACAGTATTTAGATGGCTACTTACGGCTGAGTTACCTCTTATATGTTCTTTTATTCTTTGATGTAATTTGCGTTTCGCTTGTCCCAACTATTGGGGATCAGAATCAACCCGACATTCAAAATTATGCACAATGCATGATCGCATCAGCTCATTTGTTTTGTCTTTCAGACTAAAGTACTGTCCTGTTTTACAAGTGTTGCATATTATTTTAACATCATGATCCAATTTCCTAGAAAATTATGACCTAATTTCCTTATGAAAGTATTTAACAAGTTGTTTTCCTTGTTAAAGTAAACAAGTAAGCCTACGTCCGGATGAAAAGTTATTATTCCATTTAACCAGCAATTACCAAGTTATTTTCAAACCGAATTTTGGGCTTTCTTGACTTTGCATGATTATGGGATTGCCACCATTAGAATCGAATTGGATGTAGAGAAAATTCTGTCGATAGAAATCAACGAAATATTCGCTTAAACGAACAGTGTCAATAAGTGGGTGAATATACCATAATGTTTTGTCAATAAGAATATTCCTCTACTAGTAAGCCTAATATGAACATACTTTCTAAAATGCTCCAATACAGAACTGCTTCGTCAGCACTAAAACACTGAAATTTGTTCAAATCTTCTTCTTCTTCATTCTGACCTTTGAGAGATACAAACGAAACACAAATGATGTTTCATCTTCATCTATTTTTACTCTGAATTGTGAAAAGATCGCTACATGTGTCAATTAGGTTTAATTATAGAAATATAAAAGTGCTGAGCTCATGATATTAGCGTTCATTTGTCTTTGTCCTCATTCAAACCAACCAAACATCAACTTTACTCAAAGAATGAGAAAAGTTCTCAATTAATTCAAATCTGTGATAACTAGAGAGTGCAATTCACGTTTAATTATGTGCGAGAATAATTATAATAAGGAAAGAAAATATCTTCCTCTCTTCCCGGAAAGGACTCATTTGAGCTCTATATCGGACATGAACGACACGTTATTAAAGTTCACTTGACTATAAACAATACAAGTATACTAGCACTTGACTAAATAGACACAAAGATGATCGACAAATTGTGCAGCTTTTGGTTTCAGTGTATCTACAATCAACAAGAAGATCAGATTTGAATATATGACTCAATTTTAATGTCAATGTGAATTAACGGTATTTTCTATTGAATTGTCTCAAATGCCTCTTCATTATCTGCATTACCAACAGAATTAGATTGTTCAATCGTATCACTTTGCTAGAAGTGCAAACTGATTCAAAATAATGGCACATCCAGGAGCTTAATAAGTGGGCAAAAAGAAATTTTTAATACCTTACAGAGATAGGAAAAATAGTCGAGCGTCGCTTGCGGATTGCTCTGAATTCCTTCAAAATGCTCCGATCGCCACGACTCCTTCAGATTCGAAGAATTCAGATCATTGCGCAAAAGTTTTCTCGATAATGTTGGGCCCTCCGATCATTTAAAAAAAATTTAGCAGGCGCATGAAAAAACGTTCACAAACTTCTCTGTAGAACTTGACATCGACTGTCTCTTTGCTGTGTGATCCGGTTGATAACAGTCACTGAAACTTTGCACAATTTGGCGTGTTTAATGTTGAACTAGCTGCTCATTGTTCGATTGCTATGGTATTATGTCAGCAGATTGTGCCATTTCATTTACGTTACATGTTCCAATGTTTCCTTTCTAGTCAAACGGAAGCAGAGACGACCTGTCTAATTCTGTGGCATTACCGCTAATGAGCAGATATCTGTTCATAAACAGCGGCATTTCGCACTACTGACCGGTCGCTAGTATCAATATCCTCCCGACAGAGGCGTTTGATTTCTCATACTGATGGAGAACTCAACATCCATGTGCATCTTGATGAACAGAGATTATGTTGAAGCTGCTCTTGGAATCGGTCGTGAGAACGCTTCGACAATTACCAGCCGATACCAGTGACGGCCAGCGACGTCACAAAATTGTCACAGGAAAGTCTATCAGAAATCCATCCTCGGGTTTGTCCAGCCTGATGGAGAAAGTTACGTATTGTGATTCATTGCCGCTGATGCCTGGGAGACATCGCTGACAACTTTGAAATCAAAAATTCTAAAAACCAAATTTCAAAGAAATAAATGTGTTTCTTTAGAAAAGATGTTGGACTTGGATTTCGGTGCGAATCTTCTGTCAAGTTTGATTTCCGTCAATGTCATGAGGAGTGGATATGCTGTAATAGTTGAGAGCAGAGATAGAGGACTTTATAGTCATCTATATGCTTCAATGTTTGAGCGAGACAGAGCGGAGATTCATTATTTGAGCTTTCGTAATGAAAGTTTTCAGGACTAGGCTATCAGGTTTATGTCGGTGTTGGATCATTATTGGAGTATATTCAAAATAGTGTAGACAAGTGAGATGAGATGTTACTGACAAAGTCACATGAACGCATGATTGAAGATGACCATCTATGCCAACATTCTTAGCAATGACTAAATCGGAACTACGACCTCATGACGATTCTAGGCATTTTGGGTGTAATGAGGCAAAAGTAGGTTACTCGGGACACAGGAAATGACATAACCACATGCTCGCATTCGTCTCAACCAAAGCTTGCTTGACATTATGGGGCTTAGTAACACACATACATGATAGGAAATGACACTAAGGAATTTCTTGTCAGAAATCACGGCTCTAGACTTACTGCTGCTCACTTTATCAGATAAAAACACGAATTTCATTTACCAAAAAATCCAATCTGCTTCCCATCAGTTTGCATGTGCTTTTCTTCGATCCTGTCTGACAAGAAGAGGAACCGGGTAGAACTCGGCAGACGTGCAGTTTCCCAGCAGCCACAGGGAGCACATCATTCTCTGAATGTCGCATTCTGTCGTCATGCTGGAAGTCAGAATATCTTTCCTCCGAATCACATGCACCGATAGAGCTTCCATTTCGACTTCAGTCCATCTACCAGCACCGACAACGCTAGCATGTCCGAGTAATAGACAGTCACTCATTTGACCTTAGAAAACCGACTTTCCGCGTTGTGGGGTGTGAATGGAATGGACAAACAGCTGACAGTTTTGTTTGCACCACAGCTCCTGGTTGTGTTTGGTTCAGAGATCGCCAAATCCCTTTTCAATGCTGAAACTAGACGCCAGGGGCAAGAAGATCAATTTCCATTGAACGTGATGCAAATTCAAGTCAGAACCAGAAGCTCCAGAAGGAGCCACTTCTGCATTGACTGCTTGACCAATCACACAAGCCAAATAGAGACGAATATCTATGTCAATCTCTATCGCTTGCTGCAATTGAATACAATGACTGGGACAGGATTATATCCGTTGTAGACTACCCGCACGCAAATGAATCTCTCTCTCTCTCTCTCTCTCTCTCTCTCTCTCTGTGGTTTGCACCGATCTATGTGAATACTATTAGATCTTAAGAAGAGTCAGTTGCTGAAACTTGTCATGTCTGTATACTGGACGCCTGAAGCTATTTTGTGAAAGTTACTTGAATCCATTGAGAAGATGTAAAAAATCGCGAATTGCATAAATGCTGAGAGGGTGCCGGTATTGTGGCAATTAGTCCCAATCTAAATTGCTGGCTGGAACAGTACATCAGTTATTACTTAATTTCACAGAATTAGATTGTTTAAGTGTATCACTTTGCTAGAAGTGCTAACTGATTTAAAGCGATGGCACATACATGCACTAACATACTAAATGGGCAAAAAGAAACTTTCAATACCTTGCAGAACTAGGGAAAATGGTCGCGCGTCACTTGCGGATTGCTGTGAATTCCTTCAAAATGTTCCGATCGCCTCGATTCCTTCAGATTCGAAGAATTCAGATCATTGCGCAAATGTTTTCTTGATAATGTTGATCCTTCCGATCATTATTAAAAAAAGTTAGCAGGCGCACGAAAAACCGTTCACAAACTTCTCTGTGGAACTTGACTTCGACTGTGTCTCTTTGCTGTGTGATCCGGTTGATAATAGTCACTGAAACTTCGCACAAGTTGGCGTGTTTAATGTTGAACTGGCTGCTCATTGTTCGATTGCTATGGTATTATGTCAGCAGATTGTGCCATTTCATTAGCGTCACATGTTCCAATGTTTCGTTTCTAGTCAGACAGAAGAAGAGACGACCTGTCTAATTCTGTGCTTAAATTCCTCCCTCGGAAAGAGAGAGGCATAGAGTTCAGATATCTATGATATTGTCCTCTCTTGTCTAGAGAGGAAAATAGATGCTAGGATGGCACCAGTCTGGACTCTGACAGCGGGTCGGGTTCAGGACTTCTCTGTCTTTAATTTGAGATAACTTCTGATGTAAATGCCGTACTACCTACATTTTTCACCCTGAGTAAGCTTCAAATGAGAGATGTCACCTCTTTGAATATGAATAAAATCGGACCGTTGACAAAACGTGTAGACGAACATGAAAGAAAATTTTAAGAATTAATCTTGTGACCACAGACTTATGATTTTTGTTTCTATTTTTTGTATGGTTGATCTTCATAATCCATTGTAAACAATCCTGAGCGGAGTGATGTTCCAGCATGCTTCCAGACGATTCTACATGTACAAGCGATTTTGTGATTTCATCTTTATTGGTCGGCCGTGTCATTGATTTTCACAAATTCATATTCATTTCGAATGAATTATCTTTCATGTTATCAAGACACCAGTCTCATTCTATAATACACCCACTTGTTTACCAGTTTATCAAGAATTTTCTGTTCTATTCGGTAGACAATTCGTGACTTATCGTCATCAATTATCAGTGCAGTTACAATTCATAGATGCGATGATATATCGTCAATGACAGATGTTGCATGTTGTTCCTACATACAGCCAATGTAAGCAATTATTAAGTATTGAAAGTTTTCCTTCTGATAGATCCACAGACAGAATTGCAAACCATCAACACTGAATGACACATTCACAAATGACTCTGCTTTCAGTCATTTTGTCGCCGTTATGAATACCTGTTGAAAATATTTGATGTCAGCTCCAGATAACATAGATATCTAGGAATCCGACCTCTGTGTAGAGAAGTAAATAAACTCTTCTGGAAACCGCATGTAGACCTTCAAATCAGCCCACATATTAGCAGTCATGTCAGTGCAAACTTAATAAAGCCTCCACGAAGCTACAAGCCTCGATAAGTCAGCACTGTATCTTCAGTTGGAATCTTAAAAAGGAATCTCTGGGAGGAAATTGAATTACATGAAGACTAAGAGTCAGCATTTCTCCATTTTCTGTCCGATAATTTGATATTTTAAGAAAAATGAGGGTTGCAATTAGACAGTTCTTATGCCTTCATGTAGGAGTTACGCAACGCCGATGAGTAATTACGGGAGATGGACAATGTAGATGAAAATAGCACCTGAAGTACACGCCGGAATCAGTACATTGGTGTATTATTTCAAACTCTCATCTTGATGTGCTATCATTCTGGAGATTGTAACATTCACATGTACTTCCATTTAATGATTTGTTGTATTTCGTTAACCGTTTTCAATCAACCTCTTGTTAAGTTGTTACAGAACTTCTCTTTGAAGCGCCGTGCAAACGACAGGATAAATCACGGATCCTCAATAAAACTGTAGATGAATGAAAAGAAAGTCAAACCATTCAGCAAGGAAGATGCTGCTATCACCCGAATCAGTCAGAGGGACACAGAAGGACTTTCTATTGATATACGCAGCTCAAATACAGCTTCTATGAGCCGAAGTCTTCAGAACGGTTGAATAGAGAGAGCAGCAAAACATTTCTTCACTGAAATGTCACTCGATTTCATAAAAAAGCAAGATGTAAGCGATTGCGGAATTGAAAGTTTGTTGTAATGTGTAGTTACCAATAGAATGAAGTTAAATAAACGCTAGATGAAAAATTGACATGAAAAACATGTGCGGCTGATAGTATTCGAACCAAAGACCCAGGTTAACTACACCTCTACCTACTGAGCCACGAACCACTTACATGCGACTGTGCTAATTGGCAGGATCAAGCCCTCACCACCACACATCAGTTGTCATAGCAACTGTGATCACTGAATAGATACCTCGTCACAATTGGGACTCTCGACATTGAGACAAGAAGCTGGGGATAGATTGTTCACCAAAGCATCTTAAACCATGTCGTGAATGTAATTAACAACAATGAGATGAAATAGAAGATAGATCAAATTGCCACGCAAAAGATGTGCCGCTGGCAGGTGCAGTTATAGAGATCTAAGTACTGATAATTGAAACACATGATAGACATGTAAGGATAACTGAAAAGAAGAAAATTACTCTTGTTGTTCATTTATGAACAGACATGTGCTTTCACAATTCATGTAAAAGCTCCTTATCAAATGGATTGACAACCACGTATCTGAGAAATAAACGTTTCAGATCATGCCCGAAAATATGCTTAAATGTTAAGAAATAGCTGTAACTTAGCCTTACAAATGTTGAAGAGCTGCTGGATGATTCTAATAAAATCTCGCTGTGCAATGTCATTGTGGTGTGATGCTCGGGCTGCATGAGTGCTTGAATATCCGGGAGACTTTGGTTTAAACCTGGGGACGTCAATAAAAGATAAATGCACTGTTATTGCTAGATGAGAGTACAGCAAATATAATTAGATCTCATTGGATAAAGGCGTTTCGCATGATATTCATCTAACTACTTGTGGTCTCCGTGGCACAAGGGTTAAGTGCTTGGTCCAGCGATCTTTCGGTCCAGATGTCGAGCCCCGAGAGTGTCATTGGAAGTCGGCAGGAAGGGAATCCGGTACAGGGGTTAAGTGCTTGGCCTAGAGATCGTCTGATCCTGAGATGGAGTCTCGAGAGTGTCATTGGAAGTCGGCAGGAAGGGCATCAGGTCTTAAAGTTCCACAACGCTCCAGAAAAGTCTGACTATGTCAGCACCGTCCAAGTCCCCAATACAGGGGAGTAGTGACGTTGAAATATATTTATATCGCTATTTGTTTTTGCCACTTAATCATCCATTTGTACAATATTGCTATTTGTGTGCATTCAATGAGTCTAATAAGTATTGGAAAAATGAGGTTCAGAACTTCATCATCCGGACTTGACTTGTCTCTGAATGAAATACCCACCACAGTTCCAATACTGATAATTCTACTGACAATGAAATTAGCAACATCTCTACACAAATCGAATGAAATCAAGCAGAAGATTAATTCAATTATTTTCATGAGAGAGAAGAGATGTGAAAGTTTCTTTATCAAGGAAAAACCATGTGATTTGAGTTAAGAAAGAGTTAAGGCACATATGCCAGCATTTAGAGGTCAACTCTGTGAGATAGGATTTTTCACAGTCGAAAACCTGATTTACTTGACACGAATCCCTTCTTAGGCGCTGTTTGGTCCCTCATTTTATTCATTGCTGATAATTTGATTAGGAAATTCAAACATTTGTCCTCACACAAATCTTGATAAATTGCTTGGATCACTACTGAAAGGATTATCAAGTGAATCAAAAACTTCAGTGACTTCATATCATCTATACTTACTTTTGCTATCACTTTCCATGAATTGCAAAGGACTTCATTGAATTGTTCAAATAATTAATTATTCCTGAAAATAACACTAGGTGACATGGCACGCTCAATCACGCGTAATTCACGCGTAATTACGCATGACCCCAAACATCCGTGGCTATGCGTGACATTGCTGCAACATCTGTCGGCAATCCTGTTGTATAGACTTTGCGTCTCATGTGTCACGTATCACGTATCAGAGGCTAAACAATGTGATAGGACCTCAATTTCATGCTCAGGGAAGACAGAACATTCTTAGCGGTTCATCCGTGGTTGAAGCGGCAACGCAGACAACCGTTGACGACGCGCAAACTATAAACGCTCGCCCGCGCGTATTCATAAACATTCCCCATGTTTTAACAGCATCAGATCAAGTGATTGCTGACTCTTAGTGCAGCGCGTATATACGCGCGTAGAAGAGTAGAATGTCCTTAACTACGGATGTTTGGGGGTGCTCCGTAATTACCCGTGGTAATGTCACCTAGTGAAACAACGCTTGCATTTATGCGTGAGCACATTTGATAGCATCTGTCTTCCATGGGGCCGAGTATCTCACTCTCATTCTTTTTTGCTGCGCGGGTAGTAAGAATGTAAAGCTACCAAAGTCAAAAGTCTTTTACTTCACCCGACCACTTGAGCCAGGGTCTCCCGGACGCAGACCGAACATTCTACCACACGACCGCAGTGCTGGCATGATAATGAAATCAAAATATTTGAAAATTCACAGCACACACGCTTTACTCTAAGATTGATTTGCGCTCGGACTACAGCTCAGAAGTAATGCGTAGTAAGGAGATGAGTGACTTTCCTGACTTCCTCGGCTTTTGTTTTACAGATGCGATATTTGCCCAAATTGGAGCTTTTGAATTCAGAACCAACTTCCAAATTGAAGTGCTTGGTATTCAAAATTCTAGTAATTTGATTCACAAGTTTGAGAAAGTCAAGGAAAGCTGGTATATCATGATCATTGCTAAACAATTCAATATATTTCGACTATAAAAATTCACAGTCAGGAGGAGTTGAAAATTGATTGTGGACTTTTTATAGTAAAAATATATTGAATTGATTGACAATGATTATGATATACCAGCTTTACTTGACTCTCATAATCGTTTTAATCATTTATAACTAAAGGTCAAGACATTATAGTAATTTGAATGTAAAAGCATCAAACATGCGTCTAATCTTTATATTGAAGTGTATACGTAAACATACGAAATCGGCAAGATTTAGCATACATACAAGTTTCCATGTAGTCATTCACTTCTAGCATCACAGATTGCCCAGTTTACATACTGCACAAAACTCAAGTATATACTTCCGAGTGTTCACTTCATTCTTCAAAATAATTCTGTAGTGAGATTTTTATATCAAAAGATTTCGTTCTCATTAAGGAAGTCAATTAAAGTAATTAAGGAGAGCAAAAGGGTAATAGAAGAAAAAGGGGTGAAAGGGTTATATACTTGTTATATACTCATTGACAAAATTTTTCAAACAACTTCTTTAACTTCTTTCACTTTTGACTGGTATATATACATGTATGTATAATACCTTGATAATTTAGTCACAATCTCCACCAAGTTGCTAGCACAGAAAAACAACGCATGTAGCAGATTCAACTATAATAGCGCGTGTGCCCCCTCTAGCTCCAATACATTCAGTAATCCGAGATGGCATGGATTCACAAAGTTTCTGAATGAAGGATGTTTCAAGGAGAAGCCACTGCTCTGAAATCACGAATCATTCCAATAGCCATACCATTGGTAAACTGATCGTGTGCCATTTTATTTTACAAAAGCTGGATTTCAGTTCACGTTTATATTCAATTTGTAAAAGCAATTGTGACAGTTGTATCGATATCAAAATTTGAAATTTGACCACCATAGATCTTTCTCCATTCTCTGTGTTGAATGGTAATACATAGAAAGCGAGATATTGCATCATACCTGAGAAACAAACTTCAATTAAAGAGCAAACTCCAATGTAACAAACTTCAATTCAAGCCAATGATAGTTTGTTTCATTAATTATGTCAATGAGTATATAATGAGTTGCATAAAGCAATTACTTCATATTCAATTTGCTTATTCCTCGAAAAGCGCGCATTTCAAATGTACAAAAAATAGACATTTGGTGGCAAATTCATTTGCCTAGCATTTTGTAATTCATCTTTCTATTGTCATTGACTCGAACCATTGATCTTGCAGGCATCTGTTGCGGCCTCCCTGTGCACTGCGCTATACAACGCGCGCAATAAGTTCTATTGAGAAACTATGGTTGAGATAATTGATATTTGTATTTTCGAGGACTCGAACCATGGACCCTGCAGTCGTCTGTTGCGGTGTCTCCGTGCACACTGCTGCAATGCGCGCATAAAGTAGTGTATGAGGTAATTCATCCTTGTATTGTCAAACACTCGAACTATGGACCCTGTGGCCGTCTGTTGCGGTGTCGGTGTGCACTGCGCTATAACACGCGCGCAATTCATTACAGAGCTCATTGAAATTCCAACTAGCATTGCCTACAAGGTCAATGTTTGGTTAATAAAAAGCATTTCCATCTTAACTTTCACAACGGAGTCTACATTCCTTTGCTGTATGCAAAATGGACAAGTCGTGGAGCAGACATATCTCGTGAGTTGTCGTATAATGATAAAACTTCATCTCTTATTTTCTTCCTCGACTCGGGTGGGAGAATTATTGATGTATTGCATTATTCCCACTTACTTCTGCAACAGCATTTTCGTGAGCATTTTACTGCAGGTGTACACACAGGAGATAAGAAAAGAATGCGGGGCGCCGCCAAAACTGACTTGTTGCCAAGATGATTTCATCGTTGGCAAAAGTGGAAGATCTCTAATGATATTGATCAGGATCGGAGAGGAGAAGATCACAGAGGCGCATCCAGGAGTCTTGAACAGGATATTTTCTGCTTAAAAGGTGCTCGCGTCCTGACTTGCAAGTGACATTTTACTGCCGTATGTGTTAGTGACGATCACTTGTAACAGGCAAATTGCAGGTTTGAATTGCAGTTCAAATTGAAATTAACAAAAAAATATTTATCTGCAGAGAATGACAAAGATTAAGTGAATAAAAGACACCACCACCCTTGATTCCCCGTCCGCACTCGCCTGACCCAGGAATCGAACCGAAGTCCGCAGTGGAGACGAGCTCGCACCTTCTTCACTAGACCACGCCGACCGCACTCGCCTGACCTAGTGAAGAAGGTGCGAGCTTGTCTCCACCGCGGGCTTCGGTTTGATTCCTAGGTCAGGCGAGTGCGGTCAGCGTGGCCTAGTGAAGAAGGTGCGAGCTCGTCTCCACCGCGGACTTCGGTTCGATTCCTGGGTCAGGCGAGTGCGGTCGGCGTGGCCTAGTGAAGAAGGTGCGAGCTCGTCTCCACCGCGGACTTCGGTTCGATTCCTGGGTCAGGCGAGTGCTGTCAGCGTGGCCTAGTGAAGAAGGTGCGAGCTCGTCTCCACCGCGGACTTCGGTTCGATTCCTGGGTCAGGCGAGTGCGGACGGGGGAATCAAGTGTGTTGTTGTCTCTTATCCACTTAATCTTTGTCATTTTCTGTAGATATTCAATGCAACGGCAGACCTTTGTTGTCGACAGAACAATATTGACAAAGAATGCTGACAGACTTCTATGTTGATTTATTGACCGAAGAGCTGTCGATAGTAGACCGCTTTCATAGCGACTAAATATTGACCGCAATTCTGTCATTGTCGCTCTTAACTCATGCCGGTGGAGCAAAATGAGGATTATAAATTTGAAATCTCTGAAGGATCTCATTTCAACTTTGTGTTATCTGAATATTTTCGCATATAAATGCCTTTGTACTATAAGCTTCGCATATTGTTTACTACATGTATTAAATAGATATTATCATAAACATTAACCGGAAAGTAATTAAAATCGTAGGCCTACGGTAGAAGAAGATATTGAAATTCTATCTCAAATATTAATCTAAAAAGCAATCATGTTCCATGCAACAGACTGCTCCACTATTCAAATACATGCATTGTCGAACACATTCTTTGTGCTCTCCCCTGACTATGATCATTTGATGACTCCTGCAGCATGCTGTCCAATACAATCGGTGGCACGGGAGGCATCGGTGGTAATTGTGGCAGCGGTTTTGACCAAAACGATGACCCTCGCCCTGTAGTAGCGTTTTTCACAGCCCTGGCGAATTTTTCAGATATCCTTTGAATATCCTTTGAAAGCTGTGACCACCAGATTTCTAGTAGCCTTCTTTCTACGTGTTATGCAACTTTTGACAGTGGGATAATAAATTTGGCACAATACTTTTGGCGTGAGAGCAATTTCAAAATTTAAATGTTTGGAATATTTTGACTTATTTCGGTATATATTCACTTCCAATCCATATTTCGGCATCAATTCTTGAATAAATCACAAACCAAAATCTTTGAATTTGGACTATCTGCTTATTATGTGTGCATACTTGAAATTCAAATTTCAAATATGATTTTTTATTACTTTTGTACTCTTTAGTTCTGCATCTGATCGGCAATTATATAACATTTTCAGAATCATATTGCTTTTAGCCTCAGTGCCTCGATACAAGTCATCGAATTGGGATGTCTCTTCACTTGCAGAAACTAAATACTAAATTGTGCGATTTTAGTGATATTTCATTTGAACTAAAAGTCTGAAGTATTTGAATTTTGACCTCATCTAATGCAATGATATAATCTCAGAAACATTAAGAAACATCGTTTTTATAACCAGCTTAGCCAGATCCTTCGATTAGTGTGATGGTTTTTTAGTTTCTGTTGTCATTTTCCATTTCAAACAGTGATCTAATGGAAATTGTCGGTTTTGCCCGTTGACATTCACTTTAGCCAAGGGATGACCCTGAAACAAAAGCAATGCTATTTTTCTAAATCCCCTTTCAATGCCTATTCGATCGATGTGTAGTTTTTTAATAGTATGGGAGATCAGCAGGGGGCGCGAAATTCGTGTTGGGGCCTATGTGGGTCTTTGTGGGTTCTCTGCGCGCGTGTTGGGGCCTATGTGGGTCTTTGTGGGCTCTGTGCGCGCGTGTTGGGGCCTATGTGGGTCTTTGTGGGTTCTGTTCGCGCGTGTTGGGGCCTATGTGGTTCTTTGTGGGTTCTGTGATTGTCTGTGAGCTGTGCACTGTGCCGGCTTGTGCAGGCATGTGGTCTGCGGTCTCGTATAGGTCTGTGCTGGCCTGTGTTCGCCTGCGGAAGTGCTTGTGTTCGCTGAGTTTATCTGTGAGCTGTGCTGGCCTGTACGAGCATGCATGGATCATTGTATACGGGCGTGTGCTGACAGGTAATGTCGCTCTTCATGCGTGTGCAGACTAACGCTGCCGTTACATTCTATGAAGTCAACAAGGGCTTGACACATTCCAACACTTCTTCACCTCAGATTCTTTCTCCGTCGTTGTATTTTATGTTCTGCAAGGATCGGATGGTTTATCGTCCAACATCAACAGATGCTGTGTTTCGTCTTGCGCTGTGTGACGGACTCGGTCTGCTTTGCGTGAAACAGGGACACGCTACTGCCGCCTGTCGCCAGCCGTTTCCGAAATGACTACACGTCGACTGTTTATTACGACGAGCAGTGTCGAAGCCAATTGGCATTTACAAGTGTCAACTAATCTCTGGCTGAATTCCTCCACTTCTCAATTCACAGAACTTGTCCTTCAAACACTCACTGAATTACGACGAGGAACTGGACAGAAAGAGAAAGTAATTGTTGCTCTGCTCGTCTTCATGCATCTACGGTACCAGTATCAGCACAGTCCTGACAAAGGCGGGCAGTATGTTCACGGCAGTATCAATTTATGAAATTGATGTCAATTTTCCTCTGAAAAACAGCGTCAGCGTCAATTTCAGAATGCAGTGGGTAAATTTGCAATTGCTAAGATTTGGTCGCCCGAGTTTTGTGTAGACTTGAAAGTAGTTTGAAAGTTTTCTTGGAAGTTCTCTATATTCTGCATGCTGACTCCAGAAGGGGAATGTAATCTGGCGATGTAAAAAAGTGACATTTTTTATTTGGTTCAGTATTATATATTGGAGTTGGAAAGGCCTAATTCCGACATTCTCAATAATGGATATGCTAATGCCTTCAAAGTAAAAGTTTAGGTATATGTCTGCCTTGTGTGATATTTCTTGGAGAGGTCTATGAGTCATCACTTTCAGGCTGAACTGCTGATGGTTTATTCCTAATTCGTTTTTGGATCTTCGACATTGTTCTGCTGTTCGTGCAGAGTGCCGAAAGGAGAGATCTTCCGGCCTACTGTAAAGTATTCGTTTGAGTTTCAAAACAGACTGATGTAAAATTGACGCTATGAATTGACGACGTCAATTTCAGGATTGGTTGACGCCGTCAATTTTTTTCACTGACGCGTACAACTGTGATAAATTGTTCCGATGAAGTAAACCCTTCTGATCAACACTTTGAAATATTCAGACATCCCCTCTTACCCCTTCATGTGTCCGAAATGCTTGAAATTTATATGTGGTTGAATGATGCACGGATCGGCGTTGTTTCTAGCTGAATGGTGGCTAATAGGCCTCTTCTGTCAGTGTCTTCTCAGTGCGTCTATGTACCAATCATTCCAGAATGTCTACAATGACCATGACGTAATAGACAATTGATAGGAGAGTTCTGAAATTTGATTTCACATATCAGAGACGCATCCAGAAAAATCTGTCGGCAATATTTTCAATGTATTTTTTAACTTTGTTTATTCGAAGCACAGTTTTGCTGTTCTCACAGGTACATCTCATTTTGTGCAGTGAAAACGTTTCCACAATCGCAGTTACGATGCAAACGAATAGAGAGAAACAGAAGTCTGCTATGGGTAGATGATAGAGCAACTAAGTGACAGACATGGCACTCTATCATGGTGCATTCATGCCCATTTATGCATACTGTGTTATGGTTAACATTTTTTATAACGAATATCATTTTTATGAAAATCATCAAATATATATTCATGCTTTCTTATTACGTTCACAAGTAGCAGTGCCGTAACTGGAAATCGCGGGCCTCCCCCGAAGAGACTATTCAGGTAGCCCCTATGGCTTCAATGACCCTTCAAAGTGAAGAAAATTACTGAAACATCAAAGGAAATTGCATTAATGAAATAGAAAATATTTCCTCATGAAAACTTTCATTTTATTCAAAAATTAGGTTTCTATCTTAGCACTGTTTTCTGAACGGCCAATGAAGAAAGATATCATCTGGAAGGACAACCCTTCCGAGCTGTTTTACATTAACTGCTTCTTTTATTTCACAAACAGATCACAGCATTCATTCAGAGCAGATTGTGATGCTGAATGGTAGAGACTGACAGAATCTCTTCCTCCGACGAACATATTCAATTGACGAAGTGTACTTGTACTTCTAAGGGCGGGACGAACTACATCGCATTATAGCGCGGGCACCCTCATAACGGGGGCTCGGGGGCTGTAGTTACGGCTCTGACAAGTTGTACTGGCAAAAGTTCTTTCACAAAAGACATTCAAGATCTATTCGTGCAAGCATCCAAGATGTAGAAGACATAACTGAATACTTTTATCCACATTTCCAATACTTGGTACATTTACAACAAAAATGGAGGAAATTTCGGCATTAATACCTAATTTTAATGATGACATATTTGATGCAGAACAAGGACACCGTAGACTGTCTGATGAAATTTAGAGAGAAATGAAAATCAAAAATAATACGCAAGAAATAAGTGCACCTTTTGAAATCAGGTTTATAGGCTTGTAGAGAACAGAAGTGATTTGAAGTGATCAACTCGGTGTCCCCTACCAGACCAGTAGGGAAATGCCAATTTGCCGACTGTCGCATTTTTGATGTGCACCAGCCACTCACCCTACACTTTCTTTAGGACTTTTAGTTTTAGCGTTTTAACAAGCTTTTCACAAAAAATTGTTGAATTTGGTCCATTGGAAGGACCTATTCTTGAACAACTGATTTTTGTGACTCTGCAATTCTTGATTCTCAATATGATCGAAGTGCTACATACTCATAAATATGAATCTATGAGTCATTGTGATCATCTGTCATGCTCGTACCGCAGAAATTAAATACTTAGCAATGGCACAGCACATCGGGCCGTATGGTGTTTGAAACATTTAATTTCATTTAGTAGCACTTAAAAATGTACAATTTTGGCAACAATGGCAAATACAAACTTAAGCCATTTTTAGCACATCTTCCTAGCCATGTGAATCATTTGGTTATCTGCAAGTTGTCCGTCGTATTTATAATCGCATTTGAAGTCATTAGAACTGCGGAATGGCATTTGACGGATAAAGTGGATTGGCTACTATTGGAGAATATTTGTCCACAATTCACATATTTTTCGATGCTTATTTATTTGTCTCAGTGCATGCATTGTAGATATCCTATCGTTTTTTTTCACCTGTAAAGCAGATTATTGCCCGCGCGGGAAATGATAAATACTCCAATGCACTGGAGCGACTGGAAGGAGCGCAATCTTGTGCCTGCCTAACGTTAGTTAGTAACTATGGATAGATCTGTGAATAGATATTTTCACGATTGAAGCTAAATTTCTATTCAAATCATAGAAATTAACAATACCATTGAAAGGCGTAGAATGGAAATGGCATGAAAATTATGGCACACTCCGGGGAACTTAGTTGGGGAAAAAAGCAACGTTTGCGGAATGGCTTACTTGTTTTCTCGTTGACATTTTCAATTATCAAGTCAATTTGTGATCTGGATTGCTGCCCCTTGTCCAAAGATCATGTACACAAAAGCAATAATGAATTTACAAAATACTGCAGCGACAGGATGACAGAGAAGGAAATCCTTTAAAACGTTCTGTTTGGTCATCATTTTGAAATATCGCTCCTATAATCAATCAAGAGTATAATCAGACACATATGCAACTTGTAATGTCGATTTACAGAACATGCATTGCTCCAGCTTGAAATCAGAGGCCAAGAAATCTCAGAGTATTCATTTTACTTTAAAGGTTTCCCCTGTTCAATAAATTTGAACAATTTTCAAAACCTTTGCATGCTCTCGAATATGAGCCTCCAAAATATCATCTCACTATGTCATATAAATCATTTAGTGATTAATTGAAAAGTTCCAACGACATTTCATTTATCTGAGAAATGTCTGTCGCTAAAGAAGCTTCCAATGTGTTTATTCCAGAAGACAGCTAGGTTTCTTGACAGTTAGAGGGAGAAATTATCCAATAATTAGAATTTTTAACTTTGAATTCTTGAAATGTTCTTACAAACAGCACACCGACTACTTTCGATTATGACTCTGTGAACCAAATTTCAATTCGTATTCCAGTGTTGAAAAATAGTTGTCAGTGACTGCTACAAATAGACAAAGTATATTAATCCATGGAAAAGTAGGCTATTTCATATGAAACAATGCTGCCATCTCACTTAAAATTCTCTTCATGAAAATCCTGTAATTTGCTGTCAACAACTTCCACAACCAACTTGGCGATTAGTTTGACTATGACATAATGTTTCAAATCGAATATGATCTACAAACCATAGATTTTTCCATGTGCCATCATTGTACATAGGCAAGATATCAAACTTCCATTCTAGTGTACTATTATCCACCTCTATGATTCAAATACTCTTGATCATCATAGCACGTTGGCAAAGATAATTCACTACGCAACTCGTGCATGAGATTGCTTCATCATAGCATTCGAACTCGTTAGATTTAAATGATCCTTTCCTTACGGGCTTCCTTAAGCAGACTTAAGGGATCCTCTCCTTAGGCTTTCGAAGCCTAAATCAATCTTATCAATCTGCTTTGGTACTCCTAGGGAACGTCTCAGTATATTGAACCAGATTGACATCGTAAATAGCAGTCATTTAAGTGATAAGTAGCCCTAATTCGGTGAAATATCAAGAATTTCAAGAAGTAATCAAAATAGATTATTTTAAATTCGATGTGCTATTTTTAGTACCAAGATGAAAGACAGTGCAAAGGAATATCGTCACTAGAATATTCACACTGTAAATAGTACTGTATCGTGAATTTGATGTGCTCAGTCGGTAGAGCACAGGTCTAATTAACCTGGGGGTCGTTGGTTCGAATCCTACCAGCCGCACATCTTTTCCATGGATAATTGATCTATAATTTAGTTTCTTTCATTCTATTCCTAATCTGAATCTGAGAAATGCTCAAGAAGTTAAGGAAGGGGTGAATCCCTTCCCCAAGATATGACTGCAGCCCTGTGTCGATACTAAAACACTTGAAAATTGAATAATTAGAACTAAGACTTAGAAGTGTGAAAATATTGACATTCACTGTTTTCTATCAAAAATCAAATGTCGCTTTTATCTCTGCTATATCCCCTCCAACGGTCGTGCTTATGAAGTGAAAACGTCACTCAAACCTTATAGAATATTCGCATAAAAAGGAACAAACAGAATTGACACGAATTTCATGAATCAGGACATGATCCCTCCATTAGCTTCATTAACTGCTATTGTCGTTTAATCCTTGTCTTTTTCATCAGGTTGTTTGTTTGAATTCAATAATGTTTCACTTGATATAGGACTTCCGATTCAGATATTGCTTCTTCTATATTGATAATTGCAGAGATTATTCTCCTACATGGGAAAGTTATACCTTACATGCGTAAAGATAGCAAATCAGCTGCATTCTATGATGAATTACTGCGACGACAAAGTGCGAAAATGTGTCTGCTTCATGATAATCATAGTTTGATAAGCGATCAGCGAGCTGCACTCTTGATTTCAAAATGACAAGAAATTCCTTATGTTGAAGTGGTGGAAAAGGCACTGGATATGCAGGAGAGCTTTGTAATGCACTTTATACTTGAAAGCGACATGCAATTGTTTTCTAAGTAGATGCGTAGTACTATCACGTTAGATATTGAAGATCTCTATTCAGGGGTTGGGAGAAAGTAATAGCAATTTAATAAGTCACATTGTTTGTTAGCAATAAATTAATTTAACTGAATCACATTAGCAATCAATTATTTGCAATCATTTCTATCACTGCGAAATCTATAAGACGATAACCTTCCAATTCGATTATGCTTTGACGTGTTATTTATTCATTGATTATAATTGCTATGACAACTGATGTGTGGTGGTGAGGGTTTGATCCTGCCAATTGACAGAGTCGCGTAAGTGGCTCGTATCTCAGTTGGTAGAGTACAGGTGTAGTTAACCTTTGTCGTAGGTGCGAATCCTACCAGCCGCACATCTTTTGCATGGCAATCCGATCTATCGTGTATTTAATCTCATTGTTGTTAATTGTCCATATGCAAAATGATGGCATAATTCATATATGACTGATAAATACTTAGAAAGTTATACATAACACGTACATTCAACCGCAAGGTATCGGTCTACGAAGATATTATATAAGAGCTTGAATTTCTCTATAATAACATACATGCATCTTCGGCATCACTACATAATGCTCGTTGAACTAATTTCCACGAAAAACATATGTATTAATGCACTGATCACAATAGTGTGCAATGCCTAAAGCAAAATATTCTCTTCTATTTTGCAAGTGCAATATATTCTAGCTCAAGTAAACACTATCACCTCCCGGCCATCACGATGACAAGAGGTCTAAGATTATTCAAGTATATGAAGCATACGTTTAGCTAGAGACTTTTGAGTTACAATTTGATTGAATACTATCATCAACATTTTCTTCCTCCCACAAATGAGTAAAAAAAGACATGTAATGATTCCCTGTGTATCTCATACAACAATCGCTTTTTGACTTGTGAATGATTGCAATCAATAGGCATAATTGCTGCCTGATCCAATCTGAATTAATGGAACTGAAGAAAGTCCATCAATCATTTCATTGTAATTAATTATGAATCAACTATTTTTTCCAGTCCCTTCCTTTATTGCTTCAATCAAATACAAAAGTGTTGTACATCTAATAATGACTTTATATGTGACTGATGTCTTATGATAATGACCGCATTATAATTTCTTTATACGGGATGTGGAACTGCATGATTGCATCACATGGTTTAATGTGCTCCATAATAACTTTGTATTTGGAAGCACTGTTTTTACTTTGTAAGTGGAAGTTTACTTTTATCGCGTTACATGTGGACGAGATACTTGCAGTATTTGGAAGCACTACAATTATTTCACAGAATGTGAAAGCACTGCATAATTTTCTGCCCTTTAGATGTGGAAGTACCTTATAAGTGGAAGCGCACTTTATTGCGCTATGTGTGGATGTGATCCACAATGACTTGGTACATGGAAGCACTGTATAATTACTTCATAGAATGTGGACGACTTTATTTGAATGTGGAAGCGCCATTTTGAAGTGCTTTAAAGTGCTTGACTCTAGACCGGTTTCCATCTCTGGCTCTGATAATACGCAGTGTCCGATTTATATGCTTACAACAGTCAGCACGGCACATGATAAGATGATTACCCGCTGCGTAATTTCTGCCCTTTAAATGTGGAAGTACTTCAAGAGGGGAAGCGCATGACATACATTTTCTGCACTCCCTGTATGATGAACAAGCGTGTTACAAGACGAAGACAAGTTATGTTAAGTATGTAATGAATAAAGAGAGCGCGGCAAATTCAATTTCCTTAATTGAGCCGTTTACAACATGCGTATTTCCTAAGAACGAAGAAACACGTAGATAATACACTGATACATGAATTCATCTCGGATATCCACTCATCTGAGAATTCCACGCATTCAGAACCAAAAACCTGCTATCTCATCTTTCCTGTGAAGTTTGGATCCTTGTGATGGACTTTTGCTGCACAACCTGCTAGGTTATAAAGTGCATTCTTCTTCAGACATTCTCTGACCTGCCCATCTGGTAGATTCAAGAAGATTACCTCATAAATTCCCTCTCAACTTTCATAGATCTCTTCTGTTCCTCATTAACGAGTTGTCTTCGTATTGGACAGCGGATTCATCGTACAAATCATGCATTCATTCTGATGAGGCCAGGAAAGGATTTGAAATGAGTTCCGTTCTGGATACCGCGGCTCATGCGTTTCTCTATGATAGGTCCTCTGCTTGCTTTGACATACAATTACTTGAAATCAGTAAAAGAAGTTTGTTATTGTAGTCAGTGCACGGTTTCAATTCCAATTTTAATGGTGCACATTTTTTTCTATGTAAGACGTCATCAAATCGGCAACATTTTAATTTTTCCAGAAGTGAATGTTTTTGATGGAAATAAAGCAAAGTATCAGACTTATGTTAACTGAGATAATCTATTGGAATCATGTATTGTGTTTGGTATCGAACGATTATTGCCACAACGCATAAATGACCAGCAGATACTTCAAAATAGTTGCAGCTGACCAAATTTGACCAAATTATGAGGCGATTATTGAATGATAAGGTTTAACTGGAATTCGTGAAAAATCTGTTTTCTAGTCAGCATAATTCCGCATTAGATAACTGACAAAACCAGAGACGGATTCAGAGAACTGTCCTCATACACATATACTGTCCTGTACACACTCATGATGTGTATTGTAAAAAACGGTAGTGAATGACTCAATATCTGCTTAATAGTAGAAGAAGTTGGTCCAAGATTTGAGTAGACCTTACGTATGCATGATTATACACCTGGTATATTATAGTAGGCACCTTTTAACGGAAGTTTTCGGACGTCATTGAATGATAGTTATCCTTGAGTTAATTACTAATTATAAAGTATCAAATTCGGAAAAAAATTCGGAGATCTCACTAGGATGCCATTTTACATCAGAGTTGATGTTATGAGCAAGATGTTTGTGGTGTTTGAATGAAAAGAAGTTATTCATGCTCAAAGATGTGTAGTGAATTTCTTACTGAGATTGAAAAATCCATTGGAGTTGTATAGTTTCTTGATAATTTTGCACATAAATGCACATGAATTTTGCACAGATTGAAAAGTGAATTGATCAATTTATTGATTGACCAATTTATCAATAACCTTATAAAAAATATCATTTATTGAGAGACTGCTGTTGGATCAGTTCTTACTGTGTTGATTGCTTCATTTCCTTAGGTACAAGGTCGAATATATTCTTGTAAAACCGCACCTGAATGTCGAATAGTTGCAAGATTCCTAATTATTTAACAAAAACATTCGTGAAAATTGAAACATTGACAAATTTCACAGATTTTATGAAAAGTAAAACGAGAATGAGACTCTCTCTCCCTTTGATGTGTCTGGCAGATGCACTGATTTTCAGTGAGGAGTTTTGAATGAGTAACAATGAGTCATCTCGTTCCTAGAACAGCTATTATTTTCGATATTTCATAAGATGTATGTCAAGAACTTGCATGATCTTCATGATTTACATGGGACTCTCTTGCTGTGAGTTTCTGTAACACCTACACACATCCGCAATTTCGTTTTGTTTTCCAGAATGATTCATTCCTTCTTTTCAAATGATGTTATGACTGGCATAAGTTAAGATGCTGAAACCCTCTGGGACTTCCATTGATAAAAGAAGGTTAATCATGAGAATTTCTATGCCAATACATAGATTTGAGATTTCAATGATTAATTGCATCAGAGATGTTTATCAGCTCTCTATGCGAATGGCAATACCATTAAGGCATGGGAATAGATGAATAGATAATACATTCGCGTTATAATAAGAAATATCAGCACTGATTCGCCCTATTATCATTCACACGGGCATCATTCCGGTATTAAATTTCTACATATCACGAACTTACAAGATCTTTACATTTCACTTGCAAGTTCTTTCAATATCAGAAAACTTGTAAGATTGAACAGGAAGCTCCTTCAGACTAATATTCCCACTTACCGTACAACTTGTTGGTATAATTATCTTTCACGCCCACTTTTTCGAAGAAGCCGATCGTCACTGGCATAGAGATGTGAGGAGACGTTAAATAATCACACAAGCTGCGAATGGCGAGGGGCGCAGGCGACAGCGGGCGCATCCGTTTGCTGCGGGGGGTAGCTCCCCGGCTGGAGGCGGCCGACGTGGTGTTGCAGATCATAGGGCCTGTAGATGAAGATCAAAGCAACATGAAGATCGGAGTAGGCACAAGGAAAGGATCAAGATAAGAGCACACGGGCACATGGTGTTTGTTCGACATGTTAAGGCGTTTCTCGACGGCTGGAGAATTGGGAGAGAGCGCGCGTGTCATCGCAGCGCGCTGGAGAAAGAGGAGGAGGAGATGAAAATGGGATAGGATAGGTGGAGTGCCAAACAGAAGGAACTATACAAACAATCCTATCGCATTGTTGACAATTCAGAGATGGACGAAGGTCTGTACATGGAGCTGGTGAAATTGTTTTCTAATTGTCTCACCAAGCAGTCATCGAGGAAATCGAATGAAATGAAATACTTTCATCATTCACTACAACTTCGAAGATTTCCCATTGAAGGAAGCTGTGCGAGGATTACGTAAAGATAATTTGCCAGAAATTTATTTACTTACTGCATTCTCAGAGGATAAACAACGTGTTCATCAGAGGGGAAGTCGACACTGAATAGTAATCAGAGTGAAGGACTAAAACAGCTCTGATTTACAATGAAAGTCGGATGAAAGTAGGACATAAGATGACTATGATGGCACTCTCCTGTCCATAGAGGTCGGATATCTGTGTTGTGTAGAGAGGACATCAGATGACTATGATGGCACTCCTCTGTCCATAGAGGTCGGATATCTGTGTTGTGTAGAGCGGACATGAGATGACTATGATGGCACTCCTCTGTCCATAGAGGTCGGATATCTGTGCTGTGTAGAGAGGACATGAGATGACCGTAATAGCCGTCTTCTGTCCATAAAAGTCGGATATCTGTGTTGTGTAGAGAGGATATGAGATGACTATGAGGGCACTCTTCTGTCCATAGAGGTCGGATATCTGTGTTGTGTAGAGCGGACATGAGATGACTATAATGGCACTCTTCTGTCCATGGAGGTCGGATATCTGTGTTGTGTATAGACGACATGAGATGACTATAATGGCACTCTTCTGTCCATAGAGGTCGGATATCTGTGTTGTATAGAGAGGACATGAGATGACCGTAATAGCCGTCTTCTGTCCATAAAAGTCGGATATCTGTGTTGTGTATAGACGACATGAGATGACTATAATGGCACTCTTCTGTCCATAGAGGTCGGATATCTGTGTTGTGTAGAGAGGACATGAGATGACTATGATGGCACTCTTCTGTCCATAAGGTCGGATATCTGTGTTGTGTAGAGAGGACATGAGATGACCGTAATAGCCTTCTTCTGTCCATGGAGGTCGGATATCTGTGTTGTGTAGAGAGGACATGAGATGACCGTAATAGCCGCCTTCTGTCCATAAAAGTCGGATATCTGTGTTGTGTAGAGAGGACATGAGATGACTATGATGGCACTCTTCTGTCCATAGAGGTCGGATATCTGTGTTGTGTATAGAGGACATGAGATGACTATGATGGCACTCTTCTGTCCGTAGAGGTCGGATATCTATGCTGTGTAGAGAGGACATGAGATGACTGTAATAGCCGTCTTCTGTCCATAGAAGTTGGATTTTTTTGTTGTCGGCGAGGACATGTAAGAACGTCTGAATACGAGTGCTATAGAAGGGAAGCTGGAGTTCGACACGGTCGGGATTCGTCGACTCACAGCTGACCGGTGCAGATATCTGGATCAATTACTACACTTCACAATCATTTACTGAATCTTCTCTGTGGTAGCTGCTTTATCTTGCATGTATAGGCAACACAGATAAATTATAAAGCATATCAATGCATGCAGTATCCAGACGTTTGATAATATTTATAGAATATGATCAAAACTCCCTATCACAATAAAGATAATTTATGACTTCTGTAATAATTCATTGAATTGTAATAGAAGTACAGAGGTAATTTTGTAGTCTGAGTCCTCCCCATGGAGTCGCAGACGGCCTACTTTTGTAATTGTCATTCTTTCTATCATACACTTCATCACGGAAAAAACAAAGATTTATTGAATTAACTTCAGACTTCTGTATCACATCTCTTGTTCATGAATTGATGCACGCGTCATTCACCTTCAAATATGAAAAAATCCTAATTACTGGCAAATTTCAGCAAAGTGGGAGAATTTCATTATTTGGAAGGAAATCTTTCTAATTGACTGGGATATTGCGCAAGGATGAACACCTAAAAGTTGTGATCTCAAAGTTGTGACGTTTACTTTTCATCAATTGAACTCGAAAGACTAGCAAGCGATGTGTAGGCTGCTCCTCTAAATTTCGTGATTTTAAAGGATGGTTCATTAAATCAATTCAATGTTTAGGGTGGTTGCCGGAGCCTGGAGTACAGGAAAGTGGCAGAAGTGCTGGCGGACAGAAAAATGGGTCCAGCAAAAAAAGTTGTGGAGAAGAGACTGCGGTGGGCAGGGCATGCGGTGAGGATGGGAGAGGAAAGGGTGGTGAAACAAGTGGAAGATGTGGATGACACAATGACAATAAGAAGGAGACGGCCAAGGATTCGCTGGAAGGACTGTATCAAGAGAGACCTGGAACACACAGAAGAAGATGTGGATGACACAATGACAAGAAGAAGGGGAAAACCAAGGATTCGCTGGAAGGACTGTATCAAGAGAGACCTGGAACACACAGAAGAAGATGTGGATGACACAATGACAAGAAGAAGGGGACAGCCAAGGATTCGCTGAAAGGACTGTATCAAGAGAGACCTGGAACACACAGAAGAAGATGTGGATGACACAATGACAAGAAGAAGGGGACAGCCAAGGATTCGCTGGAAGGACTGCATCAAGAGAGACCTGGAACACACAGAAGATGTGGATGACACAATGACAAGAAGAAGGAGACGGCCAAGGATTCGCTGGAAGGACTGTATCAAGAGAGACCTGGAACACACAGAAGAAGATGTGGATGACACAATGACAAGAAGAAGGGAAAAACCAAGGATTCGCTGAAAGGACTGTATCAAGAGAGACCTGGAACACACAGAAGAGGAGATGGATGACACAATGACAAGAAGAAGGGGACAGCCAAGGATTCGCTGGAAGGACTGCATCAAGAGAGACCTGGAACACACAGAAGAAGATGTGGATGACACAATGACAAGAAGAAGGGGACAGCCAAGGATTCGCTGGAAGGACTGCATCAAGAGAGACCTGGAACACACAGAAGATGTGGATGACACAATGACAAGAAGAAGGAGACGGCCAAGGATTCGCTGGAAGGACTGCATCAAAAGAGACCTGGAACACACAGAAGAAGACTGGAGGACTTGGAAGGAGAGGGCGAAGGACAGAGTCAAATGGCAAAAATTGTTTAGAACGCGTCTAAAGTGTGATGGAGAACATGAAGTGACTACTGACTGCGGTTTTGAGAATGAATTGTTTATTTTGTGTATGACATTTCCCCCTACTCCTTTTCAGGAAAATGCGGTTCTTAAAGTAAAATGAATGAATACAAATAAATGAATTCTTTTTTGATAATTCTATAAGATAATTGAATTAAGACCTATTCCAACAATTCCAGATGTTGGACCGATTGATCTGACATAAGTCAAGCCGTGACCGCTAGGGCACGTCTACACGTGCAATTATATTGCTGACACTTTTCTATCCATGATAGGTGAGAGAAGACAAGCAAAGGCATGCATTCAAGAATAGTGCTTCATGCGTCATCAGATGGATTCCGGACAAAAGCAATGTAATAAATGGTGATAAAGAGAAATACATTGACTTCATCAGCTTATTATCCTCTGTATATCAGCAAAGGTGTCATCTAGACTTGCAACTTGTTAAACTTAAGCTGCCACTTTTTACTGCCACTGAGGTGATAGCAAACCGATGAGAACAATGCATTTCTCTTTATCATCAGTCCTATTTTGCTGTTGTCCGGAATCCATGTGATGACGCAAACGCATTCATTATTCTTGAAGGCATGCCTTTGTTTTCACTGCCTCTCTCACTGATCAAGGATGGAAAAGTGTTAGCAATCAAGTTGCACATGCAATCGCAGGCTTATGCTAGAGGCACTATTGACAAGCCGCATCCGCACCATATGCAAGAACAGCTGCTCAAACAGCCTCTGCTTGATGCTAGCATCACTTTCACAATCACTGAATGCACATAGTCAGGTAAAGAGTATTCTCTGACTATTCGAAGAAATAGCGATTTTCCAGTCAAATTTTTATTTTTGACGCAGAGAATGAAACTATAAAAGGAATGTAACCAGCTAATTTTCCTTACACAGTAGCTAGATCACGGATAATTGCATGCTGATTGTGATGTTTGTATTGTTCTTCCTGATGACTGTGTCTGTGATTGCAGATATGTTGCTTATTGTTTTACTTGTACATTATGTGATAAGTTTTACATTGGACAGACTTATATTCCGCTTTATATTGGTCCGCTTTATATTCGTTATGATGAACATTCTTGCAGAAGAGATAGTCTATAATTGTGGTGCACTTTTTGATGAGTGTCTGACCATGCGTGATTATGACATCAAAATTCTAAGTAGGCATCATACAGCGGTTGAGGATCGTATAGGAAGCGTCAGCAATTGAAAAGCCTCGTCCAACCATCAACCGGCGACATGAACTGACTTCTTTATAACAAAAGGCCGATATGATAATCCACTCAGTATTGTGATTTGTCATTTTTGTGTTTCATCGTGATCAAGCTACAATGTAGCGAAAATTTCATTACCTGCATCAAAAATATTCATTGGCAGTGGAAACTGTTTTTCTTAAAAGACTCAAAGAATGTGGTTCACCAATGTCCTCCCGCATTACGCCATCAACACATGGTTAGGATCAACTAATGTTTGAATTTCACTGTACGCGCATGATTTCGGCTTAAATTTCAAATACTCAGTGAATTCCAACACTTCAAACATCAAAACTTCAACATACTGTTGGAAGGTTCCTGAATCGTGTACATGGCATGCGTGTCTATAACTTTGAATTGTCATCAAGTTTATCCTTATTGGATTTTAAAACCAAGTCAATTGGAATTCGTTTCGGCGAAGATCTCAAATTTCGAGGCAATTTCTGGCTGCTAGTCTCCTTCATCAACTCAAGCTAAAGCAACGGCGGTCATTCTCAAGTTAATTGGACACTCGATCAGTAGGAACGTCCTTAATGTCTCATTTTAAGGATCATGTGTTAAATTTCTTGCTCTACAGACGGACTCAGAGTCTCTAAGGATGATCTGACAAACTCTAGCCAATGATGATTTATTTCTGTCGACAGAGGGCAATGAAAGTTTGAGAAGATAGTTTTCCCTTAACAATTTTGAACAGAGAATATCAGGAGTTATTAACTGAGGGATACATATCCTCGTGAAGAGCTTGAGATAATCTACAGCATTAGAAAAATGCGAGCTTTTGTGTAAGTTATTTGAGGATCGCAATTATGAAGTGAAAAAAGAGAGGTAAGCTATCCCAGGAAAATGCGTCATTTTTTGACGAAATGGATGTTATACCTGACTAAGAACTTGATGAATAGGGAATTCGACACAAATTTTAACCGTTTCAAGCGGAGTTTCGATAGAGAAGGAGAATGACTGGGAGGGAGAGAGAGATAGAGAAAAAGGTAGGAGAGGGAGAATGACTGGGAGGGAGAGAGAGAGAGAGATAGGAGAGGGAGAATGACTGGGAGAGAGAGAGAGATAGGAGAGGGAGAATGACTGGGAGAGAGAGAGAGAGATAGGAGAGGAGAATGACTGGGAAAGAGAGATAGTAGAGGGAGAATGACTGGGAGAGAGAGAGAGAGAGAGAGAGAGAGAGAGAGAGAGAGAGAGAGAGAGAGAGAGAGAGAGAGAGAGAGAGAGAGAGAGAGAGAGAGAGAGAGAGAGATAGGAGAGGGAGAATGACTGGGAGAGAGAGGAGATAGGAGAGGGAGATTGACTGGGAGAGGGAGAGAGAGAGAGAGAGAGAGAGAGAGAGAGAGAGAGAGAGAGAGAGAGAGAGAGAGAGAGAGAGAGAGAGAGAGAGAGAGAGAGAGAGGAAGAATGACTGGGAGAGAGAGATATAAGAGAGGGAGAATGACTGGGAGAGAGAGAGAGAGAGAATGACTGGGAGGCGAAAGTGAGAGAACGGGAGAATGACTGGGAGGGAGAGAGAGAGAGATAGGAGAGGGAGAATGACTGGGAGGGAGAGAGAGAGAGCGGGAGAATGACTGGGAGGCGAAAGTGAGAGAACGGGAGAATGACTGGGAGGGGGAGAGAGAGATAGGAGAGGGAGAATGACTGGGAGGGAAAGTGAAAGAACGGGAGAATGACTGGGAGGGAGAGAGAGAGCGGGAGAATTACTGGGAGGGGATAGTGAGAGAGCGGGAGAATGACTTGGAGGGAGAGAGAGAGAGAGATAGGAGAGGGAGAATGACTGGGAGGGAGAGTGAGAGAACGGGAGAATGACTTGGAGGGAGAGAGAGAGAGAGAGAAAGAGAGAGAAAGAGAGAGAGAGAGATAGGAGAGGGAGAGTGAGAGATAGAGAGCGGGAGAATGACTGGGAGGGAGAGAGAGGGAGAATGACTGGGAGGGAGAGTGAGAGAACGGGAGAATGACTGGGAGGGAGAGAGAGAGAGATAGGAGAGGGAGAATGACTGGGAGGGAGAGAGAGAGAGATAGGAGAGGGAGAATGACTGGGAGGGAGAGTGAGAGATAGGAGAGGGAGAATGACTGGGAGGGAGAGTGAGAGAACGGGAGAATGACTGGGAGGGAGAGTGAGAGAACGGGAGAATGACTGGGAGGGAGAGTGAGCGGGAGAATGACTGGGAGGGAGAGTGAGAGAACGGGAGAATGACTTGGAGGGAGAGAGAGAGAGATAGGAGAGGGAGAATGACTGGGAGGGAGAGTGAGAGAACGGGAGAATGACTTGGAGGGAGAGAGAGAGAGAGAGAGAGAGAGAGAAAGAGAGAGAGAGAGAGAGAGATAGGAGAGGGAGAGTGAGAGATAGAGAGAGGGAGAATGACTGGGAGGGAGAGTGAGAGATAGGAGAGGGAGAATGACTGGGAGGGAGAGTGAGAGGTAGGAGAGGGAGAATGACTGGGAGGGAGAGTGAGAGGTAGGAGAGGGAGAATGACTGGGAGGGAGAGTGAGAGAACGGGAGAATGACTGGGAGGGAGAGTGAGAGAACGGGAGAATGACTGGGAGGGAGAGTGAGAGGTAGGAGAGAGAGAATGACTGGGGGGGAGAGTGAAAGAGCGGGAGAATGACTGGGAGGGAGAGTGAGCGGGAGAATGACTGGGAGGGAGAGTGAGAGAACGGGAGAATGACTGGGAGGGAGAGTGAGAGGTAGGAGAGAGAGAATGACTGGGGGGGAGAGTGAAAGAGCGGGAGAATGACTGGGAGGGAGAGTGAGCGGGAGAATGACTGGGAGGGAGAGTGAGAGAACGGGAGAATGACTTGGAGGGAGAGAGAGAGAGAGAGAGAGAGAGAAAGAGAGAGAGAGAGATAGGAGAGGGAGAGTGATAGATAGAGAGCGGGAGAATGACTGGGAGGGAGAGAACGGGAGAATGACTGGGAGGGAGAGTGAGAGAACGGGAGAATGACTGGGAGGGAGAGTGAGAGGTAGGAGAGGGAGAATGACTGGGAGGGAGAGAGAGGGAGAATGACTGGGAGGGAGAGAGAGAGATAGGAGAGGGAGAATGACTGGGAGGGAGAGTGAGAGAACGGGAGAATGACTGGGAGGGAGAGTGAGCAGGAGAATGACTGGGAGGGAGAGTGAGAGAACGGGAGAATGACTGGGAGGGAGAGTGAGAGATAGGAGAGGGAGAATGACTGGGAGGGAGAGAGAGAGATAGGAGAGGGAGAATGACTGGGAGGGAGAGAGAGAGATAGGAGAGGGAGAATGACTGGGAGAGAGAGAGAGAGATAGGAGAGGGAGAATGACTGGGAGGGAGAGTGAGAGAACGGGAGAATGACTGGGAGAGAGAGATAGGAGAGGGAGAATGACTGGGAGGGAGAGTGAGAGAACGGGAGAATGACTGGAAGGGAGAGAGAGAGAGAGATAGGAGAGGGAGAATGACTGGGAGGGAGAGTGAGAGATAGGAGAGGGAGAATGACTGGGAGGGAGAGAGAGAGATAGGAGAGGGAGAATGACTGGGAGGGAGAGAGAGAGATAGGAGAGGGAGAATGACTGGAAGGGAGAGTGAGAGATAGGAGAGGGAGAATGACTGGGAGGGAGAGTGAGAGAACGGGAGAATGACTGGGAGGGAGAGTGAGCGGGAGAATGACTGGGAGGGAGAGTGAGAGAACGGGAGAATGACTGGGAGGGAGAGAGAGAGATAGAGAGCGGGAGAATGACTGGGAGGGAGAGAACGGGAGAATGACTGGGAGGGAGAGAGAGAGAGATAGAGAGCGGGAGAATGACTGGGAGGGAGAGAGAGAGAGATAGGAGAGGGAGAATGACTGGGAGGGAGAGAGAGAGAACGGGAGAATGACTGGGAGGGAGAGAGAGAGAACGGGAGAATGACTGGGAGGGAGAGTGAGAGAACGGGAGAATGACTGGGAGGGAGAGAGATAGGAGAGGGAGAATGACTTGGAGAGAGAGAGAGAGAACGGGAGAATGACTGGGAGAGAGAGAGAGAGATAGGAGAGGGAGAATGACTGGGAGGGAGAGTGAGAGAACGGGAGAATGACTGGGAGGGAGAGAGAGAGATATGAGAGGGAGAATGACTGGAAGGGAGAGTGAGAGAACGGGAGAATGACTGGAAGGGAGAGAGAGAGAGAGATAGGAGAGGGAGAAAGACTGGGAGGGAGAGTGAGAGAACGGGAGAATGACTTGGAGAGAGAGAGATAGGAGAGGGAGAATGACTGGGAGGGAGAGTGAGAGAACGGGAGAATGACTGGAAGGGAGAGAGAGAGAGAGATAGGAGAGGGAGAATGACTGGGAGAGAGAGAGAGAGATAGGAGAGGGAGAATGACTGGGAGGGAGAGTGAGAGAACGGGAGAATGACTGGGAGAGAGAGATAGGAGAGGGAGAATGACTGGGAGGGAGAGTGAGAGAACGGGAGAATGACTGGAAGGGAGAGAGAGAGAGAGATAGGAGAGGGAGAATGACTGGGAGGGAGAGTGAGAGGTAGGAGAGGGAGAATGACTGGGAGGGAGAGTGAGAGATAGGAGAGGGAGTTTACTTCAATTTTGAAATCCAACCATAAATTGAATCGTACTTGTTATCTGCTCGCATCTTTCCAATGTTGAAGAGAACTCGAAAGACCTTCACAACTTTTGCTGGTTGAAGCTAGATTGCCTTTAGGATCACGTCTTGGTACCACACATCATTTTGAGCATCGACGTTTGTGAATGAAGTTTGTGATCTCTTCATGCAAACTGAATTCTTGTTGACTGTTGATGACTGCATTGATAGACGAGGATCCTGCTAACATGTACTCACGAAAACACTACATTTACACACAATTACAATCGAACACTGCGGCGCGCTACTTGTTCCCACCACAAATTATATTATTTGTCACAATTAGGGAAACAATTTTTGGTTCACAATCTTCTTTGGAATCAAAAATTACTGTCAGGAACCTTCATCGACAGATGGAGATGTATAATGAAATAATGCACGTAATTGTTTGCCCATTCCTGGATATGATATGGTATGTCAAAAATGGCCTCTGGCTTTCTCAGGAATATAAAAAAACAAATTTCTAAGATACCAAGCTTTCGTATTCCTTTAACAGGGTATTCAATAGAATGCACAGATGTTTTACAGCCGTAAATCAATATTCAAAATTATTACTTAGATATTTCGAACAGCTCATCAACTACAGACAAAGATAAGAAAAACATGCATGAACTATGAAATGAAGATACAAAGCTAACTATGGTAAGACAATTGGACCAGCGGCTTAAAAATTAACAAAAATTTGATCAATGCGGCGAGACATTATTACCTTTTTTGAGATAAATTCATTTTTGTATCTCCTTTTATATAAGCTTTTAATACTTTTCAAATATTTTTTGTGAATTATGCTTTCTTGTATTCCACAAATTGATACACAGTGTTTAGGATAGATAGCTATTGATAGCTGCCATTTCATCCAATATCAAGAATCATCAGCAGGCCCAGATCACATCTCTCACATGGAACAGACCTGAGAATGGAACTAAATATCTAATTATTCTATTTACATTGTGCTTGAAAAAATGCAGCAGTTATCAATTATTGCTGAAGCACTAACTTATACGATTTGCCAGTAGTGTGTTTAAAGTGATATTTAATGAATGCCCGTGGACATTTCAATAACTTGCTAATTGGAAATCTCTTCTTGGCAAGCATTGAGTGGTTGCAGAATGCAATCCGCCCTTCACGTGCCTGCGTTAAAGCATTGCCTTCGTGGCTAATTCACGCTCTCAACAGATGGTCCGGTGGCCTTGTGGTTAGAGGGCATGTTTGCACGTCCTCTAGCTCCAACGTCGCTGGTTCAAACCTACCCAAGACTGATGAGGCCCAACAGGCCGAAACATGTCTCGTGGTGGTTACATCTGTTGAGATTTGATAAAATTACAATATCTACTTACAACAGCAAGATTCTACAACTTGCATGTTTCAGTAATTTATCTCTTCTAGAGATCTAGCAGCATTGACGTAGATCGGTGCCCAAATGAGCAGCTGAAATGACGGCTAGTGTCCTCTCTAGTCTCACTAACTTGAACAAAGCGAAAGGATTTTTAAGTGTAGCACCATGAAGGTGAGCTCGGATGTCTAATTACTCATTTTTTTGTTCGATTGTTTGTTCTCACTGATAATCAAATTCAACATGCTGAGCACCAAAGCATCCAATTCCCGTCTTTAGGTCATCGTGTCGCCAACATGTGCAGATTGTCAGTGAGCTCTGTATTACACAACATTTTGATATACTTTATACACTCACACGGGAGGTTGACCATTTGTTGAAAAATATGAAAAAATAAATTCCCTCCCAAGTTTTCAATTCAATCAATACAAACCTGAACGAAGCAGGCAACATGAGCGCTTTTGAATGGTCCACAAATGTTCTATATAAAGCCGATTTTAGTGTAGACGGTTATATTCCTTGAACGACGAAACGTCGGGTTCCAAAGTTGTATTTTATTCCAATATGAAGTCGTAAATTGGGGGTGAACTTCTTTTGTCGTATCTTTCATCAAGCAATATTTTGAATGCAAATTGAATAGACACAGAGAGTTAGATCTCCCTGGACATCACAATCACAGAAAATCATTTCGGTGTGATGCACAATGAAAAGAGTTGTTAGTCCCATGTTAGAGTAGAGCTGGATCAATCAATCATTTAATCAATCAACTTTTTGAGGCTAATCATAATCATAGTCACATCATTATAATTTAGTTCAATCATTAATCATAATCAAAATCATGTTAATTAATCAGCAAATTTGATTAAATCTGATTTCAGTCATCCGAACATCAGTTGAGATCAGAGCACGACCGCTCATGGCAGACTGACAGCCAGACTACAAACTGTAAACCGTAGACCGACAATTATCCTACAAAATTACTGACAAAATCAACCGACGATTGTCACCTCCAATATCATGCGATGTCCGACGAATTTGTAGGTTCTCCACCGACATCGAAACAGATGCTTTCTATGCAAATTAAACAAAAACTGTTGAATATTGATTGATTTTTTCGATTAGTGATTGCTTGACTTTTGGGCAATCTGTATTATTGTGTGGCAAAGCAATGATTTATTTTGACATAATTTAATTAATTACCAACATTTTTGATAAAATTTAAGCTATAATTCATTGCTATTCATTTTGTCGCTTTTTGTCAGATATTGTAGGTGTTCAATGGCAATCATCCTACAAGAACTACCAATGACGGACAAAATAGATTTTGTAGAATAAATGTCCGTCAATTGTCAGTCAACGGCTTACAGTGCATAAGGATGGTAACTACACAAAGAGTACCAGTCCTTGATGCACAGTCGATGAACATGCGTTCACGCCTCGTCATCTTCACTACAATATCATCCCTCTCATGTTTTCTCTTTACGTGTTCTTTAGAATATCAAAACATACTCAATACACTACTGGGTTCAACAATTTTGTCAATTTGTGAGAAATGATGTTACTGAACGAAACGGAATAATTACAGAACCGGTGATAATACTAATTTAGTACGGCTTATTAATTGAACAAGGAGATGATCTATCACGATCTATCCCAATCAGCATTCAATCTACCCAGGCATCATGATAAAGTGTCTGACCACATTATTCACAGTCACAATTTCGAACACCTTGATTGTAATCATAATCAAGTCTATGGCCGCCTCAATCATAATCCACAGTTTTTAATGTTGGTTAATCGTTCCAGCTCTATGTTAGAGTGCTTCACAATGACTCAGAAATGAAAATGCGCCGCTTTCACAGTCGTAATTAACACCGACATTCGATGATTTCATTTCCAAGCTCAAAATCATGAAGTAGATAGTACTTGGCTATGGTAAGTAGTATGGTGAGAGAGAGAGGATTTTCCGAGGCAGAGAATGTAAGGTCATTGGATTTCCATCTGAAAAACGCAGACAAGGAATTCCTGGAACGTAAAGAATTCTCGCTACGCCAACCGTCGCGGATTGATGACACCTTCAACCAGAAGACCGAGCTCGTATTAAGTGACTACCCACATTACTGAACATAAAAAAATCAATAAACCGTCGGACCTTCAATTCGATCCCTTTGCCGATGATTGAGATGTTCATCCGCATATAATTTCAAATAAAGGAAGTAGAGAGTGCTCCTGACGAGTTTGCAATGTGCTCTACCAGCCGAGTTCTTCTTATTTCCCAGAACACGTCAATATACCGTCACATAACGCAGTCCATCAAGCTTTTCAAAAAGCCAAGAGTTTTACTCTGGAAATTATCTTATGTCTGACTGCATTAATGATGGTTCATATAGTGCTCACAAAACACGTTTTGAACGTCTTCGACTTCATTTAGGGATTGATCGGGCGTCTCGTGCTGCGTGTACCCTTTCTCCAGATGAAATATTCTGCTAGATGTACCATCTCCAACATTCTAAGCGTTAAGGAAGATGTCTTGTTAGGAAGATGTCATAATTTTGTACAATTTAAGCCCGAAAATTCATTGTTAGCCGTAGACGCTGCCTACAAGGGCTCGTCAGTTAAACTACAACAGCTCCAAGAAATTTTCAAAATCAAAATATTCTCCTCCGAAGTATTTGTGCCATGATAATTACAAATTCGATGCAGTAGATAAAAGCTCCACAGTTGCTATCGTTTCGGACCCTGACCCCTTATCAGGACGTTTCAGGACACGAAAAGTTGGCAACTGTGGCGCTTTTATTTACTGTATCGAATTTGTAATTATTATGGCACAAATACTTCGGAGGAGAATACTTTGGTTTTGAAAGCTTCTCGGATGTGGCCCTCCCGCCCACTGCCATTACTTATACAAGATCTCGGAATGTCCCAAAGTAGCATAGAATTAGTCCGGGAGCTAGCGTGAAGTTGTGCAGGGAACGAGGTAGTACATAAAACTTTCACATAGCATAGTGCACCTCTAACCTACTGCAAAACTTCGCGTCTGCCGGATCAGATCATTTGCTTTTCAGAAATAGAGAGGATAACACAATCCTATGTATTTCCAGTGGTAAAATTGTGACATTTAAGGTGTTGACTCCATTTTTTCGAATTTTTGCTCATAAAAGTTACACAAATTGGTATTTTGTTGAATTGGTTATTATAGAAATCATCTACAGATCATGATCTTTCAAATGAGTTATCATTCAGTGACAGAGGATGAAGTGAAGTGTACAAACAGACACTTTTCGTTGGTGTAACTGCAAATTTTAACATAGAAATTTCAGGAAAATTGTTGATATACAGATTGTTTCATAAAAAATGGATCACCCTTAAACATCGCCTTAACTTCAATTTTGTCTAACTCCGCCAAACTTGAACGAATTTCTCTGAAATTTGGAAGATATGTCAGTTGTGCTTATTTATATCATTGTTGGAAATTTCAAGCATGAATATTGAGTTGTTTTCCTGTTATAGATAAAAAAGTAGTAGATAATTTGATCTTCATTTAGCAATGTTACACAAAATCATACCTCACTCTTATAAAATTACATTTGTTTCCTTTGTTATGTGATATGTTGTTCTACAAGCCAAAAGCTATCAAGCAAAGCAAAAATAAAGAAAATCGGTCAATCAGAGCCAGTATAGCACCATTATTCATCAACAATAATGTAACTGCTACATGTGATTAACTGGACTTCATGTTCCATAGCTTCCTGACTTCGTTGCAGTGGTGTTGGCAGCACTCCTGATTGCTTTCAGCTAGAAATCTATCTCTTACCGGTTGAAAACAATACAAAGCACAAATGAACAATAACGAGATCGCATTCACAAAAGGCAAAGTGTCAGGGTTTTCTTTGCGAGCTACAAGCAAGCGACTAAATGTCCCTTACACAAATGTGCATCGATGGCATAATGATAATTTTCGACTCTGTCGTAAAGAGGGCTCTGGCCGTCCACGCAAAACATCCAAACGTATAGACCGCCTAATTTTGAGATTTGTTAAAGTTGATCCAAGTCTCTCGTTAACTGAGATGGCTGCACTAGACTCGTCTATTTCTAAGTCCACTATTCGTAGAAGACTTCACATACAGCAAGGAACCATGAATTCTGAACGCTATGTGAATGTTTTACGAATGAACATTGGCCAAATGACAGATCAACTTGGTGATCCATCGACTTGGTTATTTATGGATGATAATGCTACGTGTCACAGGAGTAGTAGAGTCAACTTATGCAAGTCTCAATTAGGGCTTAGGACATTATATTGGCCAGCTCGTTCTCCTGATCTGAATCCCATAGAAAATGTTGGAGTATTCTAAAACGTAACGTTCGTCGTTCACTGCTACCTACAGATGGCGTATCACAAACTTACGTCACTGTTAAAAAGAGAGTGGAGAAAGTTAGATCAGTCAAAAATCAACGATATCATCGAATCAATGCCTAGACGAATTGGTAATGTCATTGACAATAAGGGTAGGGCCACAAAATATTACTGTATCATAGCTTATCAGATTATATAAGGACATTTAAATATATTAGGGACAAGAAATAACATGAAAAATGCTTTCTGTATCATACTTATGTTTTATTTAGTCAAATTTTAGGATGATCCACTTTTTATGAAACGGACTGTACTTTAACGAAAAGTGACTGTAGGGCTAGTTGTCCTTTATCTACGACTACAATATGTATTGATCATTTGTGCTACGCTGGTTTATCGTTTTATTATGACATGATTGAAAAAGTGTGTTATTATAATAGAATTAAAGGGCACTCTGCACACTTTCAATAAAATATAAGAAAGTTAACTCCAGAAATGTTTCTCGCTATTCGCATTAAAGCAAACTCATGCGTTTTACTGTAAAATGTATCGCCTTCAAAATTTTCCACATCCTAGCAGCAAAGATATTGGTTAATGGCACCATCATACAAAAATAAAAATGATTCGGCATGATGACAGTGATTTCATCAAGGTGGAGCAATGCATACTGGCAAACGTGACGACAGAGTAGCAACTAATTGAAGCCAACGAGGAGTGGTGCACTAAACCGATACTATTAAAGGCATATTCCTAGAATTCGTATGCTCATTTCGCGATGTCAAATGACCAGTTCAGCGACCGGGACGAATTCGCGTATCAAATTGGCACTTTGGAAGATGCAATTCTTTATTTTTCTGCTGCGAATGCTTGGTTTGATTGTGTAATAGAATTTTGTCTACACCTCACATGTGACAGGTCTTTTCTTTGATGATCTCATCGTTTGTATCATTAAGAAGCACATGAAGGGGAAGATGAAATATAAGAATATGTAAGAAATATAACGACTTCGACTCTTTGCATCGATCATTTTAGAAATGCTGTAAACATTTTTGTTTTGTTCAAAATTTTTTTAGATTATCGACATAACAAGTAAACTTCATCACGTGGTGCATTATTGTTTATAGACAAATCAAGAGGAGATATATTATTGGACTTAAATAAACCAAATCAAACTTTAATGTAATTATAAGAAAACACGGTGTAAGACAAACACTGATGCTTTTCCTTTCAAAAGGCTTGCGCTTAGGTTATAGGCCCAATGATTTTTCTTCAAGACTTACTACAAAATATAATCTGAGTTATCCTTATGTGATAAAAGAATCTATATAAGAATTATAGAACATCACGAGATAGAATATTCCATATATTGTAGCTCTCTTGATCATTTTAATAAGGGTGCTTGGTACATCCACTGTGCCAAGCGCCTTTATTTAAAATTCAAAATTTAAATATATTCGAATTTTTTGCATGCGTTTTAGTGCTAACACATGCCTGTTCACTAGTAACTAAATGAGTATGTAATTAGAACAAAAAATATTTTCGATGAGGGCGCTTGGTACACTTACTGTACCAAGTGCCCTTATTGGAAATTCAAAATTTCTGCTTCATGTGCTTTGGTTCTGCTATATAGCTGTTTACTAATACTAAATTAAATTTATAGTTAGAACCAAAAACAGCCCTATTTTCTTGAATTTTGTGCAGACTGCCCTTTTGTACAGAGAGCCCTGATTTTTGTTGCAATTGCGTGTAACAAGCACCATAATTACTATAACATAGATTATAGAAGTCCCAGTGTTTTGATATCGATTAAGCCGCAAGTATACTTAGAGTTTGTGAAACAGGTCCAGTGGACCCCATCATGTCTTAGACGGTTAGAAAAAGCTAAAGTCTCTGGGTCTTGAATACCTGATTAACAATATTTTTCTTTGAAACAAAACTCTGCACTCATTTGCTTTGCACTTTGGTATAACTAGCATTACAGTATCACTTAAGAGTTCGTGTGTAATACAATTCGAAAAGATGAACTTATTACTTAGTTCAGTATTGGATAGAGCACAAGTTTAGATGATGTCTGAAAAAGAAACCACGACGGCGAAGTTGGAGTCCTCTTGATCAGATATCATCCAAACTTGTGCTCTATCCGACTTTGAGCATTGTAACATAGCACAAATAGAACTTCATGTTTTTGATGAACATTTACTCCTAGACATTAGAGCTGCAATATCCTAGAGATCCAAGGAGTAGATATCTTTGTTACATAGTACAGAACATCAAGATATCCAAAGAAGTCCATGTTTCATGTCATGATTTACCTAATGTAGTCGTACCAACTCTTCTCTTGTTTAACGACGCTTGAATAATTTCATCGCTTCTACAAATTTTGAAAATGAAATGTAAAACCAGCACTCCATCGATCGAAGAAGAAATCATCGGATGCGATAAAGAAAAGATAGTTGAATTGTATCTTAGTAAACTCTCTCGGATACAAACTCAGCTCTGAATATTTGTGATATCCTGAATTGCTACAAGAATAAAATGAAGAAAATATGAGCAATCATGCATCATCAAAAAAAGAGAAGTGTGATGAAGAAATGCTTATAAAAGAACAGTGAGACAACGAATGTGTCACAGTGGAAACAAATAAAGAGCAAGAAGACGGTACAATGTTCACTCATATAATTCAACGCAAGACGAAGCTAAGAAATATTCTGCTCAAAATGCGATTGAATTAAGTCAGTTCCATCAAGTCCAAGCATGCGGATGCCGATTTAATAAATATGGTCCGGCAGCCAGAACGAGTTTCTGCAGGGAACGAGGCCGAAAGTGAGACTTTCACAGAATGATGTACATCCAATGAATTTCAATCAATTTCAAAAGTTTAGCGTGCAGACATTTCACGCATTAAAGGTTTATGAAGAGATATTCGATGTCATTGGGATATTGTATTTCAGGTATCTGAGATATTATGTCCGATTACTGCTGCAGACTGTGACGTGATAGGTCCCCTATACAACATGTTCAGAAATGTCAAGGCAGATGCTTCGCTCCAGAAGGGCGAAATCAAAACGGCACATACAGACACCCAGCTTTTATTGATCATAGTGATAAACTGATTGAATAATTCAAGTACGAATGTTTTGAAAAATAAACAGCGAAGAAGGAACTTCATATTGTCGGCCAGTGAAATTCAATTGTTATATTTTGGAAGATTTATGATTTAGGAGTTTGAGGTATTGTGAAGAATCAGCACGTCGATACTCAAATAACAGCACTTGTCCCTGTATTACCCAAAAACTGGAGAAATTGATGTCCCCTTGAATTGCTCAGTTCAAGCTCACAACAAACTAATCAGACCTCAACGATAGACGAAGAAAATGAGGCAATAACTAATATTTAGCCTCGTGTAAATTCTCAATTTTCAGTGCCTCACATTCTCTATTTATACGTACATTTGGTTGTACAGTCAGAGATCGAACCTGGAGTCTCCTTATTCGACTTATGAATATTTCTAGTAAAATTTAATTGATTTTTTTCAGCAATCAGTTTGTAACATTTGCGAAAGGTCTACAATTTGATGTTTAATTCAACGTGTGCCTGAGTAGCTATGCATTTTGCTGTTAATGACGTTCGATGAATTGTTACTGTTGAACAGAATGCCTCAATCACCTCATAGTTCCGCATTGATGTGTTTTTGCACCTGTACATGTGTCAATTCAATTCAGCAAACAGTTCATAGTTAGTTCTACCATGCTGCCCAATTGATTAGCATAATCAAATTGAGTTAGAAACTCTACCAATCACGAGTCTAGAACACTGAATATTGCTATCAAATTCTGGTATCGAAGTTCTGGAACCATGGCCCATTAGCTCTCCAGATTTCAAACCCATCGAGTTCTGCTGTACTGTGGTGTGATACGAGTTGATCAACGGAAACCCACTTCTCCCAGTGATCTCAAGATACGGCAATGGAAGAGCAGACCACCGAAATTAGCAAAGATTATTTCAAGAAGTTGATTGAATCCCTGCCTCAACGCATAGAAGCTGTCCTGAAGGCCAGAGGAAGAGCAATCAAATAATAACATTTTAACTGTAGTGTTGAAGTAACCACCTTAGACTTCAGAAGTTGGAATAGATGTTATTGTATCAATATAACATTAACATGGATTTTTGAGGGCAGCAATGTAGGAAAAAAGCGGGCAACGATGCTATGAATACACGTGTAGATATACGCTGATTGAAATTTCAAAAATGTCTTTTACATGCATAGAGAGAGAAATCATCATTACGAGATACATTGTTGCCTTTCTTTTTCCACATTGTACCATAGCTCAATTATGCACAATATACTACTTTCTAACTCAGATTGAAAATTATGCCAATCGAATGGCCTGCATGGTAAATAGTTAGATGCTCTTAGTTGATAGTTAATTGTCTTATACCGTACTGTACGTTATATCGAAGCATTATTAATTGTTTTTTAAGATCGTCTGACAGCAGTGCGACGATAAACAAGCAGAGTCTCGCTACTAGCACGATCAAAGGATTGAATCCACTTGAAATTCTCGTGAAAGTCAAAAATACAGTTGGACATTCGAAATTCAAGCTTTGAATGAGCTTGTAAACAAGAACTTTGTTTCATTCAGGCTTCCAAGCTAGAATAATTCAGCTTCACTATTAATAAAAATGTTCGACCACGCCAGGACTCGAACCTGGAATCTCCTGATCCGTAGTCAGGCGCCTTATCCATTGGGCCACGCGGCCGACGTCTTTCCCTTCAAATTGACAGCGTTGTCATACCGTTGATGAATGTGTATGAGTAGATCTGCGTGTAATCGCTGTAGTGACGACAACAAAAGAATGAACTGCCCCGCATCACGCTCATGTCCAACGTCATGAGTCTCAGGAGCAACATTTCTTCTGTCTAAAGAGAATGACTGAAATTCCCACAAAGGATGAAAATTCTCAGCATGTGTCTGATAAACAAGATTATCTCTTCCCTGCTGACAAGTTTCAAAGTTCTTATCAACCGCATTGTCTCACTAGCCGCTGATATAAATAACCTGCTCGAATTCTTAGGCTATTTTTTACGAGTGTCTTATCCTTTCATTTTCTATTTGTTCTCAGCAGCTGCTCTCCATTTAAAGTGGCGATATCTTTCCCGTTGCATCCACCAAACTACGCTCGTCATGGAGACGACGAAGGGAAGATCGAGTACCGGTGATGATTTGTCGGAGTGAGCAGCTGATTAATTGAATAAGGCTTAGTCTTTCCTGTTGCTGATCGAAGAGAATTCTTATTGAAAAGAAACGGTTATCAACGCTATCATGATAAGGAATGCGAAGATATTTGGGTGATTCCAATTAGTGTCTTCTAGTTAGATGACAGATGCTTCGTCAGATGCACTGTCAGATAGTCCGATACACTGTCCAATAGTGTGTCAGATACACTGACCGAGAGTCCGTCAAATGTACTGTCCGAGAGTTAGTCAAATGAGTTAGTCTGATAGTCCGTCAGATGCACTGTCAGATATTCTGTTTGTCAAATTAGAAAAACGATCTTTGAATAACAATTATGGCTGTCAATCCTTTGAATTGCAGACAATATAAAGCTAAATTGTCTCGAAGATATCGTCACATATGACATCGACAAGTTTGACTTTTTCATAGAATTCTACTCAAAGATGATGGATCATCTTCTTGCAAACGGCAACTAAGATACTGCCTTGATATCTAAGTCTCAGAATTCTGAATGCCTTCAGATGAAGTGTTGTGGAGCAGTAACGTGAAGAATCTCAGCGGTTTAAGCCCGGAGAAGTCGAAAGATGTTTTGCCGAAAACAACATAGAATACAGTATTGATGAAAACATTTGAAATTTGAGGTCTGCATTTCAAGTCTTTGATGTTATTGGTGCAATAATGTTCCTTTGATACTCTGAATTCATTTCATTAAAATTATCATTCGGAATGTTGAAAAACGTTGCGGAACCTTTGAAAATGTCTCGAACTTTGCCATAAATTTTGACCTCAATCAATGAAATCCTACAAACTGCAATTGATAGAAGCAACGCGGTTTAATTGATGCATGAGGATTCCCCGCCGTAGATTGAGTGACGAAATGATTTCAAATCTCTCAGTGACGCATCATGAGCGCATTTGAAGCCATGTCAGAGCATCGGGGAGAAGTGAATGAAGTTCAGTGCGGTATCATGCAGGTTGGTTAGAAGATGACAAAGTATTGTGTTTTTAGAATGTTCAAAACAGAATTCAAACGTTGGTTTGATAAAATGTGACACGTTTGAAGATGGATGGCGCCTCTCACTGAAATATCGACACTGAAAGGGTAAAGAGAAAAGATCGTGAACGACCAAGTTTCTGCTGTCTTGTCAATCTGATGACACCGGTGTGAAAGATAATGCCGCAATCTTATTCTACATTCTGGACGAAGATGAAGATGTTTGAGATGTTGCAAGCAACAGAATTCCAACTTTTCGCTTTACTTAGGTTAGTGAGATTGAAATGGACAGAAAATGTCTGTTGATGTTTATTTCAGCCGCTCGGGTATGCGCCGATTGATGGGAACAAATTGCTGAAAAATGGAACAGTTGTACACTGTCAGCAAAATGGTCCGGATTAAGGGCACAAAAGGGTCCGAAATCTATCAGACAAATTTTCTAAATTGCATATTATTTGCAAATATTTCTCCAGATAAGAAAATAATTAATTATGTAGAGTAATGCAAAGAAAAATTGCAAGAAAGATGCACTTTCTGTGAAATCTGGATAAGGTCCGTATTTAAATGTCACAAATAGAAGTGCGAAGTAACAAATGCAGTCGTATTCGGGATGGGTACGTTTTTGAGGTACACAGGAGAAAGCCGGTCCAATGAATTTATAAGTAGTGCTGTGAGCATATTTCACAGGTGCCAAAATAACTCCTTTGAAAATTGAAATGACGGACAAAGTCATCTAAGGCTCTTTATTGCGGATAAAATATACAATCATCACATGATAAGAATTGGGAACATTTATAGAAAAATTTGAAAGTTACTATTTTCATCGGTGATTTCGGCTGCAAACATTTTACATAAATTGACAAATCAACCGAGGCATTGTAAGTCGAATTGTCCTCTTGGCAAATTGGTAGAGGGTGAAGACTAGAGCTACTACGGGATGGGTAGGTATCTGAATGTAAGTACTCGTAGTAAATGGTAGGACCATTCAACCAGTCCATAATACTTAGTCATACGTTGTATTATGCTATAAGTCACTATACGGACTCCTTTGTAGGCTGCCTTCAAAACGGACCCCACAGTAATATGGACCCTTTCGAAATATGAACCACATGGTCCACATATAGTGACTCTCCGGAACTATGGATACGGACCATTCTACTTAACAGTGTAGATTCTTGCCGCAGAGTGATTTATAGTAAGTTATTTTATCAACATGCTTTTATATAAAGAGAAATTATGGCAACTTTGAATATTTGACAAACCACACTAATAATACTCATTTTCAGCCACTAGCAGCCGCCATCATTTACGTTCCGTTGTCATGACATAGAAATGTCTTCGATGTCAATGTTCGTTTAGTCTTTTGTAATTTCATTGAATATCACGCCAATCTGTCTCGTCTCTCTAAGAATAAATTTGCTGCTAAAAATATGTACATGTCCGAGCTTTCGCGAGCCAGCTCTCATTGTCAAGGAGGCAGGAGTGAGGGCACGTTCAACATCTGGCTATTTCGTGTCTTTGATTGAGTGCTGGTCTTTGTTCTTCAATATGATTGACCTCTGAAAGTCTCGGCTCTATCGGTGATCTGCATCTGTCAATAATGTCTAGCTGGAAGTCTATGATGGTATTGTTTTTCATGGAACTGTAGAATTAAGGGTAAACACTAGTCAACTTCCAGTCTAAGTCACTAGGTCAGCTACCTTTCGGGTCACTATTCTCTGAGACGTTGATCAGTACTTCGGACGGTTGCTCTTGAATGGTCGGACCATTTGCTGTCAAATCACTGAGTCAGTTGTCTTTCGGATCACTGTTCGTTTGGGGAATGGAACAGTCCTTGACTCAGGTGCCCTTCGGAACACCTGATCATTGAGTAATTTGCCTTTCGGGTCACCTGGTCGCTGACTCAGTTGCCCTTCGGATCTTCTGATCACTGAGTATTTTGCCCTTCGGTTCACCTGGTCGCTGACTCAGTTGCCCTTCGGATCTTCTGATCACTGAGTATTTTGCCCTTCGGGTCACCTGGTCGCTGACTCAGTTGCCCTTCGGACCTTCTGATCACTGAGTATTTTGCCCTTCGGGTCACCTGGTCGCTGAGGCATTTGCCCTTCGGATCTTCTGATCACTATGTCATTTGCCCTTCGGATCTTCTGATCACTGAGTATTTTGCCCCTTGGGTCACCTGGTCGCTGACTCAGTTGCCTTTCGGATCAGCGGATCACTGAGTGTTTTGCCCTTAGGGTCACCTGGTCGCTGAGGCATTTGCCCTTCGGATCTTCTGATCACTATGTCATTTGCCCTTCGGAACACCTGATCACTGAGTATTTTGCCCTTCGGGTCACCTGGTCGCTGAGGCATTTGCCCTTCGGATCTTTGTGATCACTATGTCATTTGCCCTTCGGATCAGTGGATCACTGAGTGTTTTGCCCTTCGGGTCACCTGGTCGCTGACTCAGTTGCCTTTCGGATCAGCGGATCACTGAGTGTTTTGCCCTTCGGGTCACCTGGTCGCTGAGGCATTTGCCCTTCGGATCTTCTGATCACTATGTCATTTGCCCTTCGGAACACCTGATCACTGAGTATTTTGCCCTTCGGATCTTCTGATCACTGAGTATTTTGCCCCTTGGGTCACCTGGTCGCTGACTCAGTTGCCCTTCGGATCTTCGGATCACTGAGTGTTTTGCCCTTCGGGTCACCTGGTCGCTGAGGCATTTGCCCTTCGGATCTTCTGATCACTATGTCATTTGCCCTTCGGATCAGCGGATCACTGAGTGTTTTGCCCTTCGGGTCACCTGGTCGCTGAGGCATTCGCCCTTCGGATCAGCGGATCACTGAGTGTTTTGCCCTTCGGGTCACCTGATCACTGAGGCATTTGCCCTTCGGGTCACCTGGTCGCTGAGGCACCCTGTGGGAACGCATCTTGCTAATATCAACAGATTATCTGGCGAGGTAGCGATTTTGTGGATAATTTTTGTAAAGGTTCATTTTCGTGTAAAAACTATCTCCGCATGTGAAAATGGTCATCATTTATCCAAAAACATGTGTAAAATTAAAAAACGACAGGTGGCGAAAAAGTTGCTATAATTAGTTGGTAGATATTTGTTTACTAATGAGAGCTGATTTTTCGCCGACCGGCGAAATCGTGGATATTGTAGCAACTAATTAGTGGTAAGTAGTAATGTTCGTATATTACCTTCACATGAAAATGTATTGTATTCTCAGTCTGATCTGATAAAAAGGGATCTTTTTTAATTCACGAAGGCTTAAACTAAAAAATATTTATCTTCCATAAATGTTGCGGTAAATACTATCATATTATTCAAATATTCGTCATTGTTGTAAATTATTGAATGTCAAGAGATGTTATGAAAATTGATATAAGCGGATTCTCTATATTCTTATCATTATCAAAGAATGATAGTCTACACTTATTTCTTAGATAGATTAGCCATACAACTGTATGTGGGTGATGGTGAGGAGGTGAGGGAGAAAATAGAGCCTCGGCTGTAGAGGCGGACTACTAAAGAAAATAAGAGAGAAAGTCAAAATTAAAAGGTAACATATAGAGCGGGAATTGTCGCCGGCGAACTTCGCCAGCGAATATCCTGCAAATATGATTGAGCTTTAGCATGATATTCTGCAGCTGACATTCGCCAGTTTTTCGCAAGATTCGTTCCCACAGGGCATTTGCCCTTCGGATCTTCTGATCACTATGTCATTTGCCCTTCGGATCAGCGGATCACTGAGTGTTTTGGCCCTTGGGTCACCTGGTCGCCGACACACAATCCCTCAAACTCACTCTCTCACCTACAATGCCGTGCGTCTCCTCTCCTGAACAGAACAGCTGACCTGTGAGATGATTCATCGCATAGACGGAAAACATCAATGAATTAATCAATTCCACATAAATTTCGGAATTTATCTTCTCTCAGTTCACACCACTCACATAGTTTAGGAAGTGGAGTGTTTCTATAAATATCACCTTGACGACGAAGACGACTGTCGCGCCCGGTTCGACTTATTGATGACTTTAGAAATCACTGGTGTCTGAAAATGCTTGTTTGTTAGAAAGAAGTGGATTGGAATTACTTTTGTTCTTCCAATCACGCACTCACTCCCTCACGTGACGCCACTTTCTGCTACACTGAAGCTGTTGTGGAATCTTTATCAGAATTCGAGGGTTTATCACTCGCAGACTGTTCCATTCCTGATCCTGGGGTACATTTCGGTTTAAACAAGAGAAAATGAGAAGTCATGTGACCGTTCTCAACATTTCTAATATTTGAGGGAGGCACGGGGATTATCAGACAAAGAAACCATTTTCATGACAATGAAGAAAAATTCAAAAATCATTGAAAATACTTAGTCAAAAGATATTGAGAAGAAAACGAATGAAAAATGAATGGAAAATGATTCGAAAACGTTTTGCAGGTTTTGCTAATTATTAATCATTGGAAGAAGACACTCGAGAGACAATGCAAGGCAATACCGAAAGACACATGGTCAAAACTATTAGAGAATTAATTGGAAATACGGGCGTAATCAATGAAAAAACACAAAGTGAAAATGTATGTGTTAAATATTGATTTGAGACAGCCGAATAAAGTTTCAAGAATACAAATTTAAAACCAATTTAAAGAACTTTGAAGTTTAGGAATATTTATGCTGAGAAATAATTTGAAGCTAGTTACAAGAAGTCATGTCTAAAAGATATCTTCGAAATTCCTTGAAAAATGCGTGCTTGAGAAAACTTGCAAATAATTGGATGTATCTTTAAAAGCCTAATTTACACTAGGCCAGTGACTGAGTTCCGGTGATATTCTTCTCTCTCATATTACAGCGCGCGCATCACTAGCTTTATTGATCGGTTCAGTGACTGGAGTCCGGTGATATTCTTCTCTCTCATATTACAGCGCGCGCATCACTGGCTTTATTGATCGGTTCAGTGACTGGAGTCCGGCAATATTCTCCTCTCTCATATTACAGCGCACGCATCACTGGCTTCATTGATCGGTTTAGTGACTGGAGTCCAGCAATATTCTTCTCTCTCATATTACAGCGCGCGCATCACTGGCTTTATTGATCGGTTTAGTGACTGGAGTCCGGTGATATTCTTCTCTCTGATATTACAGCGCACGCATCACTGGCTTTATTGATCGGTTCAGTGACTGGAGTCCGGTGATATTCTTCTCTCTCATATTACAGCGCGCGCATCACTGGCTTTATTGATCGGTTCAGTGACTGGAGTCCGGTGATATTCTTCTCTCTGATATTACAGAGCGCGCTTCACTGGCTTTATTGATCGGTTCAGTGACTGGAGTCCGGCAATATTCTTCTCTCTCATATTACAGCGCGCGCGTCACTGGCTTTATTGATCGGTTCAGTGACTGGAGTCCGGCAATATTCTTCTCTCTCATATTACAGCGCGCGCATCACTAGCTTTATTGATCGGTTCAGTGACTGGAGTCCGGTGATATTCTCCTCTCTCATATTACAGCGCGCGCATCACTGGCTTTATTGATCGGTTCAGTGAATGGACACCGGCAATATTCTTCTCTCTCATATTACAGCGCGCGCTTCACTGGCTTTATTGATCGGTTCAGTGACTGGAGTCCGGTGATATTCTCCTCTCTCATATTACAGCGCACGCATCACTGGCTTTATTGATCGGTTCATTGACTGGAGTCCGGCAATATTCTTCTCTCTCATATTACAGCGCGCGCATCACTGGCTTTATTGATCGGTTCAGTGACTGGAGTCCGGTGATATTCTTCTCTCTCATATTACAGCGCGCGCATCACTAGCTTTATTGATCGGTTCAGTGACTGGAGTCCGGCAATATTCTTCTCTCTCATATTACAGCGCGCGCTTCACTGGCTTTATTGATCGGTTCAGTGACTGGAGTCCGGTGATATTCTTCTCTCTCATATTACAGCGCGCGCATCACTGGCTTTATTGATCGGTTCAGTGACTGGACTCCGGTGATATTCTTCTCTCTCATATTACAGCGCACGCATCACTGGCTTTATTGATCGGTTCAGTGACTGGAGTCCGGTGATATTCTCCTCTCTCATATTACAGCGCGCGCATCACTGGCTTTATTGATCGGTTCAGTGACTGGAGTCCGGCAATATTCTTCTCTCTCATATTACAGCGCGCACGTCACTGGCTTTATTGATCGGTTCAGTGACTGGAGTCCGGTGATATTCTTCTCTCTCATATTACAGCGCGCGCATCACTGGCTTTATTGATCGGTTCAGTGACTGGAGTCCGGCAATATTCTTCTCTCTCATATTACAGCCCGCGCATCACTGGCTTTATTGATCGGTTCAGTGACTCGATTCCGGCAATATTCTTCTCTCTCATATTACAGCGCGCACGTCACTGGCTTTATTGATCGGTTCAGTGACTGGAGTCCGGTGATATTCTTCTCTCTCATATTACAGCCCGCGCATCACTAGCTTTATTGATCGGTTCAGTGACTGGAGTCCGGCAATATTCTCCTCTCTCATATTACAGCGCGCGCATCACTGGCTTTATTGATCGGTTCAGTGACTGGAGTCCGGCAATATTCTTCTCTCTCATATTACAGCGCGCACGTCACTGGCTTTATTGATCGGTTCAGTGACTGGAGTCCGGTGATATTCTTCTCTCTCATATTACAGCGCGCGCATCACTGGCTTTATTGATCGGTTCAGTGACTGGAGTCCGGTGATATTCTTCTCTCTCATATTACAGCGCGCGCATCACTGGCTTTATTGATCGGTTCAGTGACTGGAGTCCGGTGATATTCTTCTCTCTCATATTACAGCGCGCACGTCACTGGCTTTATTGATCGGTTCAGTGACTGGAGTCCGGCAATATTCTTCTCTGTCATATTACAGCGCGCGCATCACTAGCTTTATTGATCGGTTCAGTGACTGAAGTCCGGTGATATTCTTCTCTCTCATATTACAGCGCGCGCATCACTAGCTTTATTGATCGGTTCAGTGACTGGAGTCCGGCAATATTCTTCTCTCTCATATTACAGCGCGCGCATCACTAGCTTTATTGATCGGTTCAGTGACTGGAGTCCGGTGATATTCTCTTCTCTCATATTACAGCGCGCGCATCACTGGCTTTATTGATCGGTTCAGTGACTGGAGTCCGGTGATATTCTCCTCTCTCATATTACAGCGCGCGCTTCACTGGCTTTATTGATCGGTTCAGTGACTGGAGTCCGGTGATATTCTTCTCTCTCATATTACAGCGCGCGCATCACTGGCTTTATTGATCGGTTCAGTGACTGGAGTCCGGCAATATTCTTCTCTCTCATATTACAGCGCGCGCATCACTGGCTTTATTGATCGGTTCAGTGACTGGAGTCCGGTGATATTCTCCTCTCTCATATTACAGCGCGCGCATCACTAGCTTCATTGATCGGTTCAGTGACTGGAGTCCGGCAATATTCTTCTCTCTCATATTACAGCGCGCACGTCACTGGCTTTATTGATCGGTTCAGTGACTGGAGTCCGGCAATATTCTTCTCTCTCATATTACAGCCCGCGCATCACTAGCTTTATTGATCGGTTCAGTGACTGGAGTCCGGCAATATTCTTCTCTCTCATATTACAGCGCGCGCATCACTGGCTTTATTGATCGGTTCAGTGACTGGAGTCCGGCAATATTCTTCTCTCTCATATTACAGCGCGCGCATCACTGGCTTTATTGATCGGTTGAGTGACTGGAGTCCGGTGATATTCTCCTCTCTCATATTACAGCGCGCGCATCACTGGCTTTATTGATCGGTTCAGTGACTGGAGTCCGGCAATATTCTTCTCTCTCATATTACAGCGCGCACGTCACTGGCTTTATTGATCGGTTCAGTGACTGGAGTCCGGTGATATTCTTCTCTCTCATATTACAGCGCGCGCATCACTGGCTTTATTGATCGGTTCAGTGACTGGAGTCCGGCAATATTCTTCTCTCTCATATTACAGCCCGCGCATCACTGGCTTTATTGATCGGTTCAGTGACTGGATTCCGGCAATATTCTTCTCTCTCATATTACAGCGCGCACGTCACTGGCTTTATTGATCGGTTCAGTGACTGGAGTCCGGTGATATTCTTCTCTCTCATATTACAGCCCGCGCATCACTAGCTTTATTGATCGGTTCAGTGACTGGAGTCCGGCAATATTCTTCTCTCTCATAGACAGCGCGCGCATCACTGGCTTTATTGATCGGTTTAGTGAATGGACTCCGGTGATATTCTTCTCTCTCATATTACAGCCCGCGCATCACTAGCTTTATTGATCGGTTCAGTGACTGGAGTCCGGCAATATTCTTCTCTCTCATAGACAGCGCGCGCATCACTGGCTTTATTGATCGGTTCAGTGACTGGAGTCCGGTGATATTCTTCTCTCTCATATTACAGCGCGCGCATCACTGGCTTTATTGATCGGTTCAGTGACTGGAGTCCGGTGATATTCTTCTCTCTCATATTACAGCGCGCACGTCACTGGCTTTATTGATCGGTTCAGTGACTGGAGTCCGGCAATATTCTTCTCTGTCATATTACAGCGCGCGCATCACTAGCTTTATTGATCGGTTCAGTGACTGAAGTCCGGTGATATTCTTCTCTCTCATATTACAGCGCACGCATCACTGGCTTCATTGATCGGTTTAGTGACTGGAGTCCAGCAATATTCTTCTCTCTCATATTACAGCGCGCGCATCACTGGCTTTATTGATCGGTTTAGTGACTGGAGTCCGGTGATATTCTTCTCTCTGATATTACAGCGCACGCATCACTGGCTTTATTGATCGGTTCAGTGACTGGAGTCCGGTGATATTCTTCTCTCTCATATTACAGCGCGCGCATCACTGGCTTTATTGATCGGTTCAGTGACTGGAGTCCGGTGATATTCTTCTCTCTGATATTACAGAGCGCGCTTCACTGGCTTTATTGATCGGTTCAGTGACTGGAGTCCGGCAATATTCTTCTCTCTCATATTACAGCGCGCGCGTCACTGGCTTATTGATCGGTTCAGTGACTGGAGTCCGGCAATATTCTTCTCTCTCATATTACAGCGCGCGCATCACTAGCTTTATTGATCGGTTCAGTGACTGGAGTCCGGTGATATTCTCCTCTCTCATATTACAGCGCGCGCATCACTGGCTTTATTGATCGGTTCAGTGAATGGACACCGGCAATATTCTTCTCTCTCATATTACAGCGCGCGCTTCACTGGCTTTATTGATCGGTTCAGTGACTGGAGTCCGGTGATATTCTCCTCTCTCATATTACAGCGCACGCATCACTGGCTTTATTGATCGGTTCATTGACTGGAGTCCGGCAATATTCTTCTCTCTCATATTACAGCGCGCGCATCACTGGCTTTATTGATCGGTTCAGTGACTGGAGTCCGGTGATATTCTTCTCTCTCATATTACAGCGCGCGCATCACTAGCTTTATTGATCGGTTCAGTGACTGGAGTCCGGCAATATTCTTCTCTCTCATATTACAGCGCGCGCTTCACTGGCTTTATTGATCGGTTCAGTGACTGGAGTCCGGTGATATTCTTCTCTCTCATATTACAGCGCGCGCATCACTGGCTTTATTGATCGGTTCAGTGACTGGACTCCGGTGATATTCTTCTCTCTCATATTACAGCGCACGCATCACTGGCTTTATTGATCGGTTCAGTGACTGGAGTCCGGTGATATTCTCCTCTCTCATATTACAGCGCGCGCATCACTGGCTTTATTGATCGGTTCAGTGACTGGAGTCCGGCAATATTCTTCTCTCTCATATTACAGCGCGCACGTCACTGGCTTTATTGATCGGTTCAGTGACTGGAGTCCGGTGATATTCTTCTCTCTCATATTACAGCGCGCGCATCACTGGCTTTATTGATCGGTTCAGTGACTGGAGTCCGGCAATATTCTTCTCTCTCATATTACAGCCCGCGCATCACTGGCTTTATTGATCGGTTCAGTGACTCGATTCCGGCAATATTCTTCTCTCTCATATTACAGCGCGCACGTCACTGGCTTTATTGATCGGTTCAGTGACTGGAGTCCGGTGATATTCTTCTCTCTCATATTACAGCCCGCGCATCACTAGCTTTATTGATCGGTTCAGTGACTGGAGTCCGGCAATATTCTCCTCTCTCATATTACAGCGCGCGCATCACTGGCTTTATTGATCGGTTCAGTGACTGGAGTCCGGCAATATTCTTCTCTCTCATATTACAGCGCGCACGTGACTGGCTTTATTGATCGGTTCAGTGACTGGAGTCCGGTGATATTCTTCTCTCTCATATTACAGCGCGCGCATCACTGGCTTTATTGATCGGTTCAGTGACTGGAGTCCGGTGATATTCTTCTCTCTCATATTACAGCGCGCGCATCACTGGCTTTATTGATCGGTTCAGTGACTGGAGTCCGGTGATATTCTTCTCTCTCATATTACAGCGCGCACGTCACTGGCTTTATTGATCGGTTCAGTGACTGGAGTCCGGCAATATTCTTCTCTGTCATATTACAGCGCGCGCATCACTAGCTTTATTGATCGGTTCAGTGACTGAAGTCCGGTGATATTCTTCTCTCTCATATTACAGCGCGCGCATCACTGGCTTTATTGATCGGTTCAGTGACTGGAGTCCGGCAATATTCTTCTCTCTCATATTACAGCGCGCGCATCACTGGCTTTATTGATCGGTTCAGTGACTGGAGTCCGGTGATATTCTCCTCTCTCATATTACAGCGCGCGCATCACTAGCTTCATTGATCGGTTCAGTGACTGGAGTCCGGCAATATTCTTCTCTCTCATATTACAGCGCGCACGTCACTGGCTTTATTGATCGGTTCAGTGACTGGAGTCCGGCAATATTCTTCTCTCTCATATTACAGCCCGCGCATCACTAGCTTTATTGATCGGTTCAGTGACTGGAGTCCGGCAATATTCTTCTCTCTCATATTACAGCGCGCGCATCACTGGCTTTATTGATCGGTTCAGTGACTGGAGTCCGGCAATATTCTTCTCTCTCATATTACAGCGCGCGCATCACTGGCTTTATTGATCGGTTGAGTGACTGGAGTCCGGTGATATTCTCCTCTCTCATATTACAGCGCGCGCATCACTGGCTTTATTGATCGGTTCAGTGACTGGAGTCCGGTGATATTCTTCTCTCTCATATTACAGCGCGCACGTCACTGGCTTTATTGATCGGTTCAGTGACTGGAGTCCGGTGATATTCTTCTCTCTCATATTACAGCGCGCGCATCACTGGCTTTATTGATCGGTTCAGTGACTGGAGTCCGGCAATATTCTTCTCTCTCATATTACAGCCCGCGCATCACTGGCTTTATTGATCGGTTCAGTGACTGGATTCCGGCAATATTCTTCTCTCTCATATTACAGCGCGCACGTCACTGGCTTTATTGATCGGTTCAGTGACTGGAGTCCGGTGATATTCTTCTCTCTCATATTACAGCCCGCGCATCACTAGCTTTATTGATCGGTTCAGTGACTGGAGTCCGGCAATATTCTTCTCTCTCATAGACAGCGCGCGCATCACTGGCTTTATTGATCGGTTTAGTGAATGGACTCCGGTGATATTCTTCTCTCTCATATTACAGCCCGCGCATCACTAGCTTTATTGATCGGTTCAGTGACTGGAGTCCGGCAATATTCTTCTCTCTCATAGACAGCGCGCGCATCACTGGCTTTATTGATCGGTTCAGTGACTGGAGTCCGGTGATATTCTTCTCTCTCATATTACAGCGCGCGCATCACTGGCTTTATTGATCGGTTCAGTGACTGGAGTCCGGTGATATTCTTCTCTCTCATATTACAGCGCGCACGTCACTGGCTTTATTGATCGGTTCAGTGACTGGAGTCCGGCAATATTCTTCTCTGTCATATTACAGCGCGCGCATCACTAGCTTTATTGATCGGTTCAGTGACTGAAGTCCGGTGATATTCTTCTCTCTCATATTACAGCGCGCGCATCACTAGCTTTATTGATCGGTTGAGTGACTGGAGTCCGGCAATATTCTTCTCTCTCATATTACAGCGCGCGCATCACTAGCTTTATTGATCGGTTCAGTGACTGGAGTCCGGTGATATTCTCTTCTCTCATATTACAGCGCGCGCATCACTGGCTTTATTGATCGGTTCAGTGACTGGATTCCGGTGATATTCTCCTCTCTCATATTACAGCGCGCGCTTCACTGTCTTTATTGATCGGTTCAGTGACTGGAGTCCGGTGATATTCTTCTCTCTCATATTACAGCGCGCGCATCACTGGCTTTATTGATCGGTTCAGTGACTGGAGTCCGGTGATATTCTCTTCTCTCATATTACAGCGCGCGCATCACTGGCTTTATTGATCGTTTCAGTGACTGGAGTCCGGCAATATTCTTCTCTCTCATATTACAGCGCGCGCATCACTGGCTTTATTGATCGGTTCAGTGACTGGAGTCCGGTGATATTCTCCTCTCTCATATTACAGCGCGCGCATCACTAGCTTCATTGATCGGTTCAGTGACTGGAGTCCGGTGATATTCTTCTCTCTCATATTACAGCGCGCGCATCACTGGCTTTATTGATCGGTTCAGTGACTGGAGTCCGGTGATATTCTTCTCTCTCATATTACAGCGCGCGCATCACTGGCTTTATTGATCGTTTCAGTGACTGGAGTCCGGCAATATTCTTCTCTCTTATATTACAGCGCGCGCATCACTGGCTTTATTGATCGGTTCAGTGACTGGAGTCCGGCGATATTCTTCTCTCTCATATTACAGCGCGCGCATCACTGGCTTTATTGATCGGTTGAGTGACTGGAGTCCGGCGATATTCTTCTCTCTCATATTACAGCGCGCGCATCACTGGCTTTATTGATCGGTTCAGTGACTGGATTCCGGCAATATTCTTCTCTCATATTACAGCGCGCGCATCACTGGCTTTATTGATCGGTTCAGTGACTGGAGTCCGGCAATATTCTTCTCTCTTATATTACAGCGCGCGCATCACTGGCTTTATTGATCGGTTGAGTGACTGGAGTCCGGTGATATTCTTCTCTCTCATATTACAGCGCGCGCATCACTAGCTTTATTGATCGGTTCAGTGACTGGAGTCCGGCAATATTCTTCTCTCTCATATTACAGCGCGCGCATCACTGGCTTTATTGATCGGTTCAGTGACTGGAGTCCGGTGATATTCTTCTCTCTTATATTACAGCGCGCGCATCACTGGCTTTATTGATCGGTTCAGTGACTGGAGTCCGGCAATATTCTTCTCTCTCATATTACAGCGCGCGCATCACTAGCTTTATTGATCGGTTCAGTGACTGGATTCCGGCATTATTCTTCTCTCTTATATTACAGCGCGCGCATCACTGGCTTTATTGATCGGTTGAGTGACTGGAGTCCGGTGATATTCTTCTCATTCATATTACAGCGCGCGCATCACTAGCTTTATTGATCGGTTCAGTGACTGAGTCCGGCAATATTCTTCTCTCTTATATTACAGCGCGCGCATCACTGGCTTTATTGATCGGTTCAGTGACTGGAGTCCGGTGATATTCTTCTCTCTGATATTACAGCGCGCGCATCACTGGCTTTATTGATCGGTTCAGTGACTGGAGTCCGGCAATATTCTCCTCTCTCATATTACAGCGCGCGCATCACTGGCTTTATTGATCGGTTCAGTGACTGGAGTCCGGCAATATTCTTCTCTCTTATATTACAGCGCGCGCATCACTGGCTTTATTGATCGGTTCAGTGACTGGAGTCCGGTGATATTCTTCTCTCTCATATTACAGCGCGCACGTCACTGGCTTTATTGATCGGTTCAGTGACTGGAGTCCGGTGATATTCTTCTCTCTCATATTACAGCGCGCGCATCACTAGCTTTATTGATCGGTTCAGTGACTGGAGTCCGGTGATATTCTTCTCTCTCATATTACAGCGCGCGCATCACTGGCTTTATTGATCGGTTGAGTGACTGGAGTCCGGTGATATTCTTCTCTCTCATATTACAGCGGCGCGCGCATCACTGGCTTTATTGATCGGTTCAGTAACTGGAGTCCGGTGATATTCTTCTCTCCCATATTACAGCGCGCGCATCACTGGCTTTATTGATCGGTTCAGTGACTGGAGTCCGGCAATATTCTTCTCTCTTATATTACAGCGCGCGCATCACTGGCTTTATTGATCGGTTCAGTGACTGGAGTCCGGCGATATTCTTCTCTCTCATATTACAGCGCGCGCATCACTGGCTTTATTGATCGGTTGAGTGACTGGAGTCCGGCAATATTCTTCTCTCTCATATTACAGCGCGCGCATCACTGGCTTTTTTGATCGGTTCAGTGACTGGAGTCCGGCAATATTCTTCTCTCATATTACAGCGCGCGCATCACTGGCTTTATTGATCGGTTCAGTGACTGCAGTCCGGTGATATTCTTCTCTCATATTACAGCGCGCGCATCACTGGCTTTATTGATCGGTTGAGTGACTGGAGTCCGGTGATATTCTTCTCTCTCATATTACAGCGCGCGCATCACTAGCTTTATTGATCGGTTCAGTGACTGGAGTCCGGCAATATTCTTCTCTCTTATATTACAGCGCGCGCATCACTGGCTTTATTGATCGGTTCAGTGACTGGAGTCCGGTGATATTCTTCTCTGTTATATTACAGCGCGCGCATCACTGGCTTTATTGATCGGTTCAGTGACTGGAGTCCGGCAATATTCTCCTCTCTCATATTACAGCGCGCGCATCACTAGCTTTATTGATCGGTTCAGTGACTGGATTCCGGCAATATTCTTCTCTCTTATATTACAGCGCGCGCATCACTGGCTTTATTGATCGGTTGAGTGACTGGAGTCCGGTGATATTCTTCTCTCTCATATTACAGCGCGCGCATCACTAGCTTTATTGATCGGTTGAGTGACTGGAGTCCGGCAATATTCTTCTCTCTTATATTACAGCGCGCGCATCACTGGCTTTATTGATCGGTTCAGTGACTGGAGTCCGGTGATATTCTTCTCTCTGATATTACAGCGCGCGCATCACTGGCTTTATTGATCGGTTCAGTGACTGGAGTCCGGCAATATTCTCCTCTCTCATATTACAGCGCGCGCATCACTAGCTTTATTGATCGGTTCAGTGACTGGAGTCCGGCAATATTCTTCTCTCTTATATTTTAGCGCGCGCATCACTGGCTTTATTGATCGGTTCAGTGACTGGAGTCCGGCGATATTCTTCTCTCTCATATTACAGCGCGCGCATCACTGGCTTTATTGATCGGTTCAGTGACTTGATTCCGGCAATATTCTTCTCTCATATTACAGCGCGCGCATCACTGGCTATATTGATCGGTTGAGTGACTGGAGTCCGGCAATATTCTTCTCTCTCATATTACAGCGCGCGCATCACTGGCTTTTTTGATCGGTTCAGTGACTGGAGTCCGGCAATATTCTTCTCTCTCATATTACAGCGCGCACGTCACTGGCTTTATTGATCGGTTCAGTGACTGGAGTCCGGTGATATTCTTCTCTCTCATATTACAGCGCGCGCATCACTGGCTTTATTGATCGGTTCAGTGACTGGAGTCCGGCAATATTCTTCTCTCTGATATTACAGCGCGCGCATCACTAGCTTTATTGATCGGTTCAGTGACTGGAGTCCGGCCATATTCTTCTCTCTTATATTACAGCGCGCGCATCACTGGCTTTATTGATCGGTTCAGTGACTGGAGTCCGGCGATATTCTTCTCTCTCATATTACAGCGCGCGCATCACTGGCTTTATTGATCGGTTCAGTGACTGGAGTCCGGTGATATTCTTCTCTCTGATATTACAGCGGCGCGCGCATCACTAGCTTTATTGATCGGTTCAGTGACTGGAGTCCGGTGATATTCTTCTCTTTCATATTACAGCGCGCGCATCACTGGCTTTATTGATCGGTTCAGTGACTGGATTCCGGCAATATTCTTCTCTCATACTACAGCGCGCACGTCACTGGCTTTATTGATCGGTCCAGTGACTTGATTCCGGCAATATTCTTCTCTCATATTACAGCGCGCGCATCACTGGCTTTATTGATCGGTTCAGTGACTGGATTCCGGCAATATTCTTCTCTCATATTACAGCGCGCACGTCACTGGCTTTATTGATCGGTTCAGTGACTGGAGTCCGGCCATATTCTTCTCTCATATTACAGCTCGCGCATCACTGGCTTTATTGATCGGTTCAGTGACTGGAGTCCGGTGATATTCTTCTCTCTCATATTACAGCGCGCGCGTCACTGGCTTTATTGATCGGTTCAGTGACTGGAGTCCGGTGATATTCTTCTCTCTCATATTACAGCGGCGCGCGCATCACTGGCTTTATTGATCGGTTGAGTGACTGGAGTCCGGTGATATTCTTCTCTCTTATATTACAGCGCGCGCATCACTAGCTTTATTGATCGGTTCAGTGACTGGAGTCCGGTGATATTCTTCTCTCTCATATTACAGCGCGCGCATCACTAGCTTTATTGATCGGTTCAGTGAATGGACTCCGGTGATATTCTTCTCTCTCATATTACAGCGCGCGCATCACTGGCTTTATTGATCGGTTGAGTGACTGGAGTCCGGTGATATTCTCCTCTCTCATATTACAGCGCGCGCATCACTAGCTTTATTGATCGGTTCAGTGACTGGAGTCCGGTGATATTCTTCTCTCTCATATTACAGCGCGCGCATCACTGGCTTTATTGATCGGTTCAGTGACTGGAGTCCGGTGATATTCTTCTCTCTCATATTACAGCGCGCACGTCACTGGCTTTATTGATCGGTTCAGTGACTGGAGTCCGGCAATATTCTTCTCTCATATTACAGCGCGCGCATCACTAGCTTTATTGATCGGTTGAGTGACTGGAGTCCGGCAATATTCTTCTCTCTGATATTACAGCGCGCGCATCACTAGCTTTATTGATCGGTTCAGTGACTGGAGTCCGGCGATATTCTTCTCTCTTATATTACAGCGCGCGCATCACTGGCTTTATTGATCGGTTGAGTGACTGGAGTCCGGCGATATTCTTCTCTCTCATATTACAGCGCGCGCATCACTGGCTTTATTGATCGGTTCAGTGACTGGAGTCCGGTGATATTCTTCTCTCTGATATAACAGCGGCCCGCGCGTCACTAGCTTTATTGATCGGTTCAGTGACTGGAGTCCGGTGATATTCTTCTCTCTCATATTACAGCGCGCGCATCACAGGCTTTATTGATCGGTTGAGTGAATGGAGTCCGGTGATATTCTTCTCTCTTATATTACAGCGCGCGCATCACTAGCTTTATTGATCGGTTCAGTGACTGGAGTCCGGTGATATTCTTCTCTCTCATATTACAACGCGCGCATCACTAGCTTTATTGATCGGTTCAGTGAATGGACTCCGGTGATATTCTTCTCTCTCATATTACAGCGCGCGCATCACTGGCTTTATTGATCGGTTCAGTGACTGGAGTCCGGTGATATTCTCCTCTCTCATATTACAGCGCGCGCATCACTAGCTTTATTGATCGGTTCAGTGACTGGAGTCCGGTGATATTCTTCTCTCTCATATTACAGCGCGCACGTCACTGGCTTTATTGATCGGTTCAGTGACTGGAGTCCGGTGATATTCTTCTCTCTCATATTACAGCGCGCGCATCACTAGCTTTATTGATCGGTTCAGTGACTGGAGTCCGGTGATATTCTTCTCTCTCATATTACAGCGCGCGCATCACTGGCTTTATTGATCGGTTGAGTGACTGGAGTCCGGTGATATTCTTCTCTCTCATATTACAGCGGCGCGCGCATCACTGGCTTTATTGATCGGTTCAGTAACTGGAGTCCGGTGATATTCTTCTCTCCCATATTACAGCGCGCGCATCACTGGCTTTATTGATCGGTTCAGTGACTGGAGTCCGGCAATATTCTTCTCTCTTATATTACAGCGCGCGCATCACTGGCTTTATTGATCGGTTGAGTGACTGGAGTCCGGCGATATTCTTCTCTCTCATATTACAGCGCGCGCATCACTGGCTTTATTGATCGGTTGAGTGACTGGAGTCCGGCAATATTCTTCTCTCTCATATTACAGCGCGCGCATCACTGGCTTTTTTGATCGGTTCAGTGACTGGAGTCCGGCAATATTCTTCTCTCATATTACAGCGCGCGCATCACTGGCTTTATTGATCGGTTCAGTGACTGGAGTCCGGTGATATTCTTCTCTCATATTACAGCGCGCGCATCACTGGCTTTATTGATCGGTTGAGTGACTGGAGTCCGGTGATCTTCTTCTCTCTCATATTACAGCGCGCGCATCACTAGCTTTATTGATCGGTTCAGTGACTGGAGTCCGGCAATATTCTTCTCTCTTATATTACAGCGCGCGCATCACTGGCTTTATTGATCGGTTCAGTGACTGGAGTCCGGTGATATTCTTCTCTGTTATATTACAGCGCGCGCATCACTGGCTTTATTGATCGGTTCAGTGACTGGAGTCCGGCAATATTCTCCTCTCTCATATTACAGCGCGCGCATCACTAGCTTTATTGATCGGTTCAGTGACTGGATTCCGGCAATATTCTTCTCTCTTATATTACAGCGCGCGCATCACTGGCTTTATTGATCGGTTGAGTGACTGGAGTCCGGTGATATTCTTCTCTCTCATATTACAGCGCGCGCATCACTAGCTTTATTGATCGGTTGAGTGACTGGAGTCCGGCAATATTCTTCTCTCTTATATTACAGCGCGCGCATCACTGGCTTTATTGATCGGTTCAGTGACTGGAGTCCGGTGATATTCTTCTCTCTGATATTACAGCGCGCGCATCACTGGCTTTATTGATCGGTTCAGTGACTGGAGTCCGGCAATATTCTCCTCTCTCATATTACAGCGCGCGCATCACTAGCTTTATTGATCGGTTCAGTGACTGGAGTCCGGCAATATTCTTCTCTCTTATATTTTAGCGCGCGCATCACTAGCTTTATTGATCGGTTCAGTGAATGGACTCCGGTGATATTCTTCTCTCTCATATTACAGCGCGCGCATCACTGGCTTTATTGATCGGTTGAGTGACTGGAGTCCGGTGATATTCTCCTCTCTCATATTACAGCGCGCGCATCACTAGCTTTATTGATCGGTTCAGTGACTGGAGTCCGGTGATATTCTTCTCTCTCATATTACAGCGCGCGCATCACTGGCTTTATTGATCGGTTCAGTGACTGGAGTCCGGTGATATTCTTCTCTCTCATATTACAGCGCGCACGTCACTGGCTTTATTGATCGGTTCAGTGACTGGAGTCCGGCAATATTCTTCTCTCATATTACAGCGCGCGCATCACTAGCTTTATTGATCGGTTGAGTGACTGGAGTCCGGCATATTCTTCTCTCTGATATTACAGCGCGCGCATCACTAGCTTTATTGATCGGTTCAGTGACTGGAGTCCGGCGATATTCTTCTCTCTTATATTACAGCGCGCGCATCACTGGCTTTATTGATCGGTTGAGTGACTGGAGTCCGGCGATATTCTTCTCTCTCATATTACAGCGCGCGCATCACTGGCTTTATTGATCGGTTCAGTGACTGGAGTCCGGTGATATTCTTCTCTCTGATATAACAGCGGCCCGCGCGTCACTAGCTTTATTGATCGGTTCAGTGACTGGAGTCCGGTGATATTCTTCTCTCTCATATTACAGCGCGCGCATCACAGGCTTTATTGATCGGTTGAGTGAATGGAGTCCGGTGATATTCTTCTCTCTTATATTACAGCGCGCGCATCACTAGCTTTATTGATCGGTTCAGTGACTGGAGTCCGGTGATATTCTTCTCTCTCATATTACAACGCGCGCATCACTAGCTTTATTGATCGGTTCAGTGAATGGACTCCGGTGATATTCTTCTCTCTCATATTACAGCGCGCGCATCACTGGCTTTATTGATCGGTTCAGTGACTGGAGTCCGGTGATATTCTCCTCTCTCATATTACAGCGCGCGCATCACTAGCTTTATTGATCGGTTCAGTGACTGGAGTCCGGTGATATTCTTCTCTCTCATATTACAGCGCGCACGTCACTGGCTTTATTGATCGGTTCAGTGACTGGAGTCCGGTGATATTCTTCTCTCTCATATTACAGCGCGCGCATCACTAGCTTTATTGATCGGTTCAGTGACTGGAGTCCGGTGATATTCTTCTCTCTCATATTACAGCGCGCGCATCACTGGCTTTATTGATCGGTTGAGTGACTGGAGTCCGGTGATATTCTTCTCTCTCATATTACAGCGGCGCGCGCATCACTGGCTTTATTGATCGGTTCAGTAACTGGAGTCCGGTGATATTCTTCTCTCCCATATTACAGCGCGCGCATCACTGGCTTTATTGATCGGTTCAGTGACTGGAGTCCGGCAATATTCTTCTCTCTTATATTACAGCGCGCGCATCACTGGCTTTATTGATCGGTTGAGTGACTGGAGTCCGGCGATATTCTTCTCTCTCATATTACAGCGCGCGCATCACTGGCTTTATTGATCGGTTGAGTGACTGGAGTCCGGCAATATTCTTCTCTCTCATATTACAGCGCGCGCATCACTGTCTTTTTTGATCGGTTCAGTGACTGGAGTCCGGCAATATTCTTCTCTCATATTACAGCGCGCGCATCACTGGCTTTATTGATCGGTTCAGTGACTGGAGTCCGGTGATATTCTTCTCTCATATTACAGCGCGCGCATCACTGGCTTTATTGATCGGTTGAGTGACTGGAGTCCGGTGATCTTCTTCTCTCTCATATTACAGCGCGCGCATCACTAGCTTTATTGATCGGTTCAGTGACTGGAGTCCGGCAATATTCTTCTCTCTTATATTACAGCGCGCGCATCACTGGCTTTATTGATCGGTTCAGTGACTGGAGTCCGGTGATATTCTTCTCTGTTATATTACAGCGCGCGCATCACTGGCTTTATTGATCGGTTCAGTGACTGGAGTCCGGCAATATTCTCCTCTCTCATATTACAGCGCGCGCATCACTAGCTTTATTGATCGGTTCAGTGACTGGATTCCGGCAATATTCTTCTCTCTTATATTACAGCGCGCGCATCACTGGCTTTATTGATCGGTTGAGTGACTGGAGTCCGGTGATATTCTTCTCTCTCATATTACAGCGCGCGCATCACTAGCTTTATTGATCGGTTGAGTGACTGGAGTCCGGCAATATTCTTCTCTCTTATATTACAGCGCGCGCATCACTGGCTTTATTGATCGGTTCAGTGACTGGAGTCCGGTGATATTCTTCTCTCTGATATTACAGCGCGCGCATCACTGGCTTTATTGATCGGTTCAGTGACTGGAGTCCGGCAATATTCTCCTCTCTCATATTACAGCGCGCGCATCACTAGCTTTATTGATCGGTTCAGTGACTGGAGTCCGGCAATATTCTTCTCTCTTATATTTTAGCGCGCGCATCACTGGCTTTATTGATCGGTTCAGTGACTGGAGTCCGGCGATATTCTTCTCTCTCATATTACAGCGCGCGCATCACTGGCTTTATTGATCGGTTCAGTGACTTGATTCCGGCAATATTCTTCTCTCATATTACAGCGCGCGCATCACTGGCTATATTGATCGGTTGAGTGACTGGAGTCCGGCAATATTCTTCTCTCTGATATTACAGCGCGCGCATCACTAGCTTTATTGATCGGTTCAGTGACTGGAGTCCGGCCATATTCTTCTCTCTTATATTACAGCGCGCGCATCACTGGCTTTATTGATCGGTTCAGTGACTGGAGTCCGGCGATATTCTTCTCTCTCATATTACAGCGCGCGCATCACTGGCTTTATTGATCGGTTCAGTGACTGGAGTCCGGTGATATTCTTCTCTCTGATATTACAGCGGCGCGCGCGTCACTAGCTTTATTGATCGGTTCAGTGACTGGAGTCCGGTGATATTCTTCTCTCTCATATTACAGCGCGCGCATCACTAGCTTTATTGATCGGTTGAGTGACTGGAGTCCGGCGATATTCTTCTCTCTCATATTACAGCGCGCGCATCACTGGCTTTATTGATCGGTTGAGTGACTGGAGTCCGGCAATATTCTTCTCTCTCATATTACAGCGCGCGCATCACTGGCTTTATTGATCGGTTCAGTGACTGGATTCCGGCAATATTCTTCTCTCATATTACAGCGCGCGCATCACTAGCTTTATTGATCGGTTCAGTGACTGGAGTCCGGTGATATTCTTCTCTTTCATATTACAGCGCGCGCATCACTAGCTTTATTGATCGGTTCAGTGACTGGATTCCGGCAATATTCTTCTCTCATACTACAGCGCGCACGTCACTGGCTTTATTGATCGGTCCAGTGACTGGATTCCGGCAATATTCTTCTCTCATATTACAGCGCGCGCATCACTGGCTTTATTGATCGGTTCAGTGACTGGATTCCGGCAATATTCTTCTCTCATATTACAGCGCGCACGTCACTGGCTTTATTGATCGGTTCAGTGACTGGAGTCCGGCCATATTCTTCTCTCATATTACAGCTCGCGCATCACTGGCTTTATTGATCGGTTCAGTGACTGGAGTCCGGTGATATTCTTCTCTCTCATATTACAGCGCGCGCGTCACTGGCTTTATTGATCGGTTCAGTGACTGGAGTCCGGTGATATTCTTCTCTCTCATATTACAGCGGCGCGCGCATCACTGGCTTTATTGATCGGTTGAGTGACTGGAGTCCGGTGATATTCTTCTCTCTTATATTACAGCGCGCGCATCACTAGCTTTATTGATCGGTTCAGTGACTGGAGTCCGGTGATATTCTTCTCTCTCATATTACAGCGGCGCGCATCACTAGCTTTATTGATCGGTTCAGTGAATGGACTCCGGTGATATTCTTCTCTCTCATATTACAGCGCGCGCATCACTGGCTTTATTGATCGGTTGAGTGACTGGAGTCCGGTGATATTCTCCTCTCTCATATTACAGCGCGCGCATCACTAGCTTTATTGATCGGTTCAGTGACTGGAGTCCGGTGATATTCTTCTCTCTCATATTACAGCGCGCGCATCACTGGCTTTATTGATCGGTTCAGTGACTGGAGTCCGGTGATATTCTTCTCTCTCATATTACAGCGCGCACGTCACTGGCTTTATTGATCGGTTCAGTGACTGGAGTCCGGCAATATTCTTCTCTCATATTACAGCGCGCGCATCACTAGCTTTATTGATCGGTTGAGTGACTGGAGTCCGGCAATATTCTTCTCTCTGATATTACAGCGCGCGCATCACTAGCTTTATTGATCGGTTCAGTGACTGGAGTCCGGCGATATTCTTCTCTCTTATATTACAGCGCGCGCATCACTGGCTTTATTGATCGGTTGAGTGACTGGAGTCCGGCGATATTCTTCTCTCTCATATTACAGCGCGCGCATCACTGGCTTTATTGATCGGTTCAGTGACTGGAGTCCGGTGATATTCTTCTCTCTGATATAACAGCGGCGCGCGCGTCACTAGCTTTATTGATCGGTTCAGTGACTGGAGTCCGGTGATATTCTTCTCTCTCATATTACAGCGCGCGCATCACAGGCTTTATTGATCGGTTGAGTGAATGGAGTCCGGCGATATTCTCCTCTCTCATATTACAGCGCGCGCATCACTAGCTTTATTGATCGGTTCAGTGACTGGAGTCCGGCAATATTCTTCTCTCTTATATTACAGCGCGCGCATCACTGGCTTTATTGATCGGTTCAGTGACTGGAGTCCGGCAATATTCTTCCCTCATATTACAGCGCGCGCATCACTGGCTTTATTGATCGGTTGAGTGACTGGAGTCCGGCAATATTCTTCTCTCTTATATTTTAGCGCGCGCATCACTGGCTTTATTGATCGGTTCAGTGACTGGAGTCCGGCGATATTCTTCTCTCTCATATTACAGCGCGCGCATCACTGGCTTTATTGATCGGTTCAGTGACTTGATTCCGGCAATATTCTTCTCTCATATTACAGCGCGCGCATCACTGGCTATATTGATCGGTTGAGTGACTGGAGTCCGGCAATATTCTTCTCTCTGATATTACAGCGCGCGCATCACTAGCTTTATTGATCGGTTCAGTGACTGGAGTCCGGCCATATTCTTCTCTCTTATATTACAGCGCGCGCATCACTGGCTTTATTGATCGGTTCAGTGACTGGAGTCCGGCGATATTCTTCTCTCTCATATTACAGCGCGCGCGTCACTAGCTTTATTGATCGGTTCAGTGACTGGAGTCCGGTGATATTCTTCTCTCTCATATTACAGCGGCGCGCGCATCACTGGCTTTATTGATCGGTTGAGTGACTGGAGTCCGGCGATATTCTTCTCTCTCATATTACAGCGCGCGCATCACTGGCTTTATTGATCGGTTGAGTGACTGGAGTCCGGCAATATTCTTCTCTCTCATATTACAGCGCGCGCATCACTGGCTTTATTGATCGGTTCAGTGACTGGATTCCGGCAATATTCTTCTCTCATATTACAGCGCGCGCATCACTAGCTTTATTGATCGGTTCAGTGACTGGAGTCCGGTGATATTCTTCTCTTTCATATTACAGCGCGCGCATCACTGGCTTTATTGATCGGTTCAGTGACTGGATTCCGGCAATATTCTTCTCTCATACTACAGCGCGCACGTCACTGGCTTTATTGATCGGTCCAGTGACTGGATTCCGGCAATATTCTTCTCTCATATTACAGCGCGCGCATCACTGGCTTTATTGATCGGTTCAGTGACTGGATTCCGGCAATATTCTTCTCTCATATTACAGCGCGCACGTCACTGGCTTTATTGATCGGTTCAGTGACTGGAGTCCGGTGATATTCTTCTCTCATATTACAGCTCGCGCATCACTGGCTTTATTGATCGGTTCAGTGACTGGAGTCCGGTGATATTCTTCTCTCTCATATTACAGCGCGCGCGTCACTGGCTTTATTGATCGGTTCAGTGACTGGAGTCCGGTGATATTCTTCTCTCTCATATTACAGCGGCGCGCGCATCACTGGCTTTATTGATCGGTTGAGTGACTGGAGTCCGGTGATATTCTTCTCTCTTATATTACAGCGCGCGCATCACTAGCTTTATTGATCGGTTCAGTGACTGGAGTCCGGTGATATTCTTCTCTCTCATATTACAGCGGCGCGCATCACTAGCTTTATTGATCGGTTCAGTGAATGGACTCCGGTGATATTCTTCTCTCTCATATTACAGCGCGCGCATCACTGGCTTTATTGATCGGTTGAGTGACTGGAGTCCGGTGATATTCTCCTCTCTCATATTACAGCGCGCGCATCACTAGCTTTATTGATCGGTTCGGTGACTGGAGTCCGGTGATATTCTTCTCTCTCATATTACAGCGCGCGCATCACTGGCTTTATTGATCGGTTCAGTGACTGGAGTCCGGTGATATTCTTCTCTCTCATATTACAGCGCGCACGTCACTGGCTTTATTGATCGGTTCAGTGACTGGAGTCCGGCAATATTCTTCTCTCATATTACAGCGCGCGCATCACTAGCTTTATTGATCGGTTGAGTGACTAGAGTCCGGCAATATTCTTCTCTCTGATATTACAGCGCGCGCATCACTAGCTTTATTGATCGGTTCAGTGACTGGAGTCCGGCGATATTCTTCTCTCTTATATTACAGCGCGCGCATCACTGGCTTTATTGATCGGTTGAGTGACTGGAGTCCGGCGATATTCTTCTCTCTCATATTACAGCGCGCGCATCACTGGCTTTATTGATCGGTTCAGTGACTGGAGTCCGGTGATATTCTTCTCTCTGATATAACAGCGGCGCGCGCGTCACTAGCTTTATTGATCGGTTCAGTGACTGGAGTCCGGTGATATTCTTCTCTCTCATATTACAGCGCGCGCATCACAGGCTTTATTGATCGGTTGAGTGAATGGAGTCCGGCGATATTCTCCTCTCTCATATTACAGCGCGCGCATCACTAGCTTTATTGATCGGTTCAGTGACTGGAGTCCGGCAATATTCTTCTCTCTTATATTACAGCGCGCGCATCACTGGCTTTATTGATCGGTTCAGTGACTGGAGTCCGGCGATATTCTTCTCTCTCATATTACAGCGCGCGCATCACTGGCTTTATTGATCGGTTCAGTGACTGGATTCCGGCAATATTCTTCCCTCATATTACAGCGCGCGCATCACTGGCTTTATTGATCGGTTGAGTGACTGGAGTCCGGCAATATTCTTCTCTCTGATATTACAGCGCGCGCATCACTAGCTTTATTGATCGGTTCAGTGACTGGAGTCCGGCCATATTCTTCTCTCTTATATTACAGCGCGCGCACCACTGGCTTTATTGATCGGTTCAGTGACTGGAGTCTGGCGATATTCTTCTATCTCATATTACAGCGCGCACGTCACTGGCTTTATTGATCGGTTCAGTGACTGGAGTCCGGTGATATTCTTCTCTCATATTACAGCTCGCGCATCACTGGCTTTATTGATCGGTTCAGTGACTGGAGTCCGGTGATATTCTTCTCTCTCATATTACAGCGCGCGCGTCACTGGCTTTATTGATCGGTTCAGTGACTGGAGTCCGGTGATATTCTTCTCTCTCATATTACAGCGGCGCGCATCACTAGCTTTATTGATCGGTTCAGTGAATGGACTCCGGTGATATTCTTCTCTCTCATATTACAGCGCGCGCATCACTGGCTTTATTGATCGGTTGAGTGACTGGAGTCCGGTGATATTCTCCTCTCTCATATTACAGCGCGCGCATCACTAGCTTTATTGATCGGTTCAGTGACTGGAGTCCGGTGATATTCTTCTCTCTCATATTACAGCGCGCGCATCACTGGCTTTATTGATCGGTTCAGTGACTGGAGTCCGGTGATATTCTTCTCTCTCATATTACAGCGCGCACGTCACTGGCTTTATTGATCGGTTCAGTGACTGGAGTCCGGCAATATTCTTCTCTCATATTACAGCGCGCGCATCACTAGCTTTATTGATCGGTTGAGTGACTAGAGTCCGGCAATATTCTTCTCTCTGATATTACAGCGCGCGCATCACTAGCTTTATTGATCGGTTCAGTGACTGGAGTCCGGCGATATTCTTCTCTCTTATATTACAGCGCGCGCATCACTGGCTTTATTGATCGGTTGAGTGACTGGAGTCCGGCGATATTCTTCTCTCTCATATTACAGCGCGCGCATCACTGGCTTTATTGATCGGTTCAGTGACTGGAGTCCGGTGATATTCTTCTCTCTGATATAACAGCGGCGCGCGCGTCACTAGCTTTATTGATCGGTTCAGTGACTGGAGTCCGGTGATATTCTTCTCTCTCATATTACAGCGCGCGCATCACAGGCTTTATTGATCGGTTGAGTGAATGGAGTCCGGCGATATTCTCCTCTCTCATATTACAGCGCGCGCATCACTAGCTTTATTGATCGGTTCAGTGACTGGAGTCCGGCAATATTCTTCTCTCTTATATTACAGCGCGCGCATCACTGGCTTTATTGATCGGTTCAGTGACTGGAGTCCGGCGATATTCTTCTCTCTCATATTACAGCGCGCATCACTGGCTTTATTGATCGGTTCAGTGACTGGATTCCGGCAATATTCTTCCCTCATATTACAGCGCGCGCATCACTGGCTTTATTGATCGGTTGAGTGACTGGAGTCCGGCAATATTCTTCTCTCTGATATTACAGCGCGCGCATCACTAGCTTTATTGATCGGTTCAGTGACTGGAGTCCGGCCATATTCTTCTCTCTTATATTACAGCGCGCGCACCACTGGCTTTATTGATCGGTTCAGTGACTGGAGTCTGGCGATATTCTTCTATCTCATATTACAGCGCGCGCATCACTGGCTTTATTGATCGGTTCAGTGACTGGAGTCCGGTGATATTCTTCTCTCTGATATTACAGCGGCGCGCGCGTCACTAGCTTTATTGATCGGTTCAGTGACTGAAGTCCGGTGATATTCTTCTCTCTCATATTACAGCGCGCGCATCACTGGCTTTATTGATCGGTTGAGTGACTGGAGTCCGGCGATATTCTTCTCTCTCATATTACAGCGCGCGCATCACTGGCTTTATTGATCGGTTGAGTGACTGGAGTCCGGCAATATTCTTCTCTCTCATATTACAGCGCGCGCATCACTGGCTTTATTGATCGGTTCAGTGACTGGATTCCGGCAATATTCTTCTCTCATATTACAGCGCGCGCATCACTAGCTTTATTGATCGGTTCAGTGACTGGAGTCCGGTGATATTCTTCTCTTTCATATTACAGCGCGCGCATCACTGGCTTTATTGATCGGTTCAGTGACTGGATTCCGGCAATATTCTTCTCTCATACTACAGCGCGCACGTCACTGGCTTTATTGATCGGTCCAGTGACTGGATTCCGGCAATATTCTTCTCTCATATTACAGCGCGCGCATCACTGGCTTTATTGATCGGTTCAGTGACTGGATTCCGGCAATATTCTTCTCTCATATTACAGCGCGCACGTCACTGGCTTTATTGATCGGTTCAGTGACTGGAGTCCGGTGATATTCTTCTCTCATATTACAGCTCGCGCATCACTGGCTTTATTGATCGGTTCAGTGACTGGAGTCCGGTGATATTCTTCTCTCTCATATTACAGCGCGCGTCACTGGCTTTATTGATCGGTTCAGTGACTGGAGTCCGGTGATATTCTTCTCTCTCATATTACAGTTGCGCGCGCATCACTGGCTTTATTGATCGGTTGAGTGACTGGAGTCCGGTGATATTCTTCTCTCTTATATTACAGCGCGCGCATCACTAGCTTTATTGATCGGTTCAGTGACTGGAGTCCGGTGATATTCTTCTCTCTCATATTACAGCGGCGCGCATCACTGGCTTTATTGATCGGTTCAGTGAATGGACTCCGGTGATATTCTTCTCTCTCATATTACAGCGCGCGCATCACTGGCTTTATTGATCGGTTGAGTGACTGGAGTCCGGTGATATTCTCCTCTCTCATATTACAGCGCGCGCATCACTAGCTTTATTGATCGGTTCAGTGACTGGAGTCCGGTGATATTCTTCTCTCTCATATTACAGCGCGCGCATCACTAGCTTTATTGATCGGTTCAGTGACTGGAGTCCGGTGATATTCTTCTCTCTCATATTACAGCGCGCACGTCACTGGCTTTATTGATCGGTTCAGTGACTGGAGTCCGGCAATATTCTTCTCTCATATTACAGCGCGCGCATCACTGGCTTTATTGATCGGTTGAGTGACTGGAGTCCGGCAATATTCTTCTCTCTGATATTACAGCGCGCGCATCACTAGCTTTATTGATCGGTTAAGTGACTGGAGTCCGGCCATATTCTTCTCTCTTATATTACAGCGCGCGCATCACTGGCTTTATTGATCGGTTGAGTGACTGGAGTCCGGCGATATTCTTCTCTCTCATATTACAGCGCGCATCACTGGCTTTATTGATCGGTTCAGTGACTGGAGTCCGGTGATATTCTTCTCTCTGATATTACAGCGCGCGCGTCACTAGCTTTATTGATCGGTTCAGTGACTGGAGTCCGGCGATATTCTTGTCTCTCATATTACAGCGCGCGCATCACAGGCTTTATTGATCGGTTGAGTGACTGGAGTCCGGCGATATTCTTCTCTCTCATATTACAGCGCGCGCATCACTGGGTTTATTGATCGGTTGAGTGACTGGAGTCCGGCAATATTCTTCTCTCTGATATTACAGCGCGCGCATCACTAGCTTTATTGATCGGTTCAGTGACTAGAGTCCGGCAATATTCTTCTCTCATATTACAGCGCGCGCATCACTAGCTTTATTGATCGGTTCAGTGACTGGAGTCCGGTGATATTCTTCTCTTTCATATTACAGCGCGCGCATCACTGGCTTTATTGATCGGTTCAGTGACTGGAGTCCGGCAATATTCTTCTCTCATACTACAGCGCGCACGTCACTGGCTTTATTGATCGGTTCAGTGACTGGATTCCGGCAATATTCTTCTCTCATATTACAGCGCGCGCATCACTGGATTTATTGATCGGTTCAGTGACTGGATTCCGGCACTATTCTTCTCTCATATTACAGCGCGCACGTCACTGGCTTTATTGATCGGTTCAGTGACTGGAGTCCGGTGATATTCTTCTCTCATATTACAGCGCGTGCATCACTGGCTTTATTGATCGGTTGAGTGACTGGAGTCCGGCAATATTCTTCTCTCTCATATTACAGCGCGCGCATCACTGGCTTTATTGATCGGTTGAGTGACTGGATTCCGGCAATATTCTTCTCTCATATTACAGCGCGCGCATCACTAGCTTTATTGATCGGTTCAGTGACTGGAGTCCGGTGATATTCTTCTCTTTCATATTACAGCGCGCGCATCACTGGCTTTATTGATCGGTTCAGTGACTGGAGTCCGGTGATATTCTCCTCTCTCATGTTACAGCGCGCGCTTCACTGGCTTTATTGATCGGTTCAGTGACTGGAGTCCGGTGATATTCTTCTCTCTCATATTACAGCGCGCGCATCACTGGCTTTATTGATCGGTTCAGTGACTGGATTCCGGCAATATTCTTCTCTCATATTACAGCGCGCACGTCACTGGCTTTATTGATCGGTTCAGTGACTGGAGTCCGGTGATATTCTTCTCTCTCATATTACAGCGGCGCGCGCATCACTGGCTTTATTGATCGGTTGAGTGACTGGAGTCCGGTGATATTCTTCTCTGGAGTCCGGTGATATTCTTCTCTCTTATATTACAGCGCGCGCATCACTAGCTTTATTGATCGGTTCAGTGACTGGAGTCCGGTGATATTCTTCTCTCTCATATTACAACGGCGCGCATCACTAGCTTTATTGATCGGTTCAGTGAATGGACTCCGGTGATATTCTTCTCTCTCATATTACAGCGCGCGCATCACTGGCTTTATTGATCGGTTCAGTGACTGGAGTCCGGTGATATTCTCCTCTCTCATATTACAGCGCGCGCATCACTAGCTTTATTGATCGGTTCAGTGACTGGAGTCCGGTGATATTCTTCTCTCTCATATTACAGCGCGCGCATCACTGGCTTTATTGATCGGTTCAGTGACTGGAGTCCGGTGATATTCTTCTCTCTCATATTACAGCGCGCACGTCACTGGCTTTATTGATCGGTTCAGTGACTGGAGTCCGGCCATATTCTTCTCTCTTATATTACAGCGCGCGCATCACTGGCTTTATTGATCGGTTGAGTGACTGGAGTCCGGCAATATTCTTCTCTCTGATATTACAGCGCGCGCATCACTAGCTTTATTGATCGGTTCAGTGACTGGAGTCCGGCCATATTCTTCTCTCTTATATTACAGCGCGCGCATCACTGGCTTTATTGATCGGTTGAGTGACTGGAATCCGGCGATATTCTTCTCTCTCATATTACAGCGCGCGCATCACTAGCTTTATTGATCGGTTCAGTGACTGGAGTCCGGTGATATTCTTCTCTCTGATATTACAGCGGCGCGCGCGTCACTAGCTTTATTGATCGGTTCAGTGACTGGAGTCCGGTAATATTCTTCTCTCTCATATTACAGCGCGCGCATCACTGGCTTTATTGATCGGTTGAGTGACTGGAGTCCGGCGATATTCTTCTCTCTCATATTACAGCGCGCGCATCACTGGCTTTATTGATCGGTTGAGTGACTGGAGTCCGGCAATATTCTTCTCTCTCATATTACAGCGCGCGCATCACTGGCTTTATTGATCGGTTCAGTGACTGGATTCCGGCAATATTCTTCTCTCATATTACAGCGCGCGCATCACTAGCTTTATTGATCGGTTCAGTGACTGGAGTCCGGTGATATTCTTCTCTTTCATATTACAGCGCGCGCATCACTGGCTTTATTGATCGGTTGAGTGACTGGAGTCCGGCAATATTCTTCTCTCATACTACAGCGCGCACGTCACTGGCTTTATTGATCGGTTCAGTGACTGGATTCCGGCAATATTCTTCTCTCATATTACAGCGCGCGCATCACTGGCTTTATTGATCGGTTCAGTGACTGGATTCCGGCAATATTCTTCTCTCATATTACAGCGCGCACGTCACTGGCTATATTGATCGGTTCAGTGACTGGAGTCCGTTGATATTCTTCTCTCATATTACAGCGCGCGCATCACTGGCTTTATTGATCGGTTCAGTGACTGGAGTCCGGTGATATTCTTCTCTCTCATATTACAGCGCGCGCGTCACTGGCTTTATTGATCGGTTCAGTGACTGGAGTCCGGTGATATTCTTCTCTCTCATATTACAGCGGCGCGCGCATCACTGGCTTTATTGATCGGTTGAGTGACTGGAGTCCGGTGATATTCTTCTCTCTTATATTACAGAGCGCGCATCACTAGCTTTATTGATCGGTTCAGTGACTGGAGTCCGGTGATATTCTTCTCTCTCATATTACAGCGGCGCGCATCACTAGCTTTATTGATCGGTTCAGTGAATGGACTCCGGTGATATTCTTCTCTCTCATATTACAGCGCTGGCATCACTGGCTTTATTGATCGGTTCAGTGACTGGATTCCGGCAATATTCTTCTGTCATATTACAGCGCGCGCATCACTGGCTTTATTGATCGGTTCAGTGACTGGATTCCGGCAATATTCTTCTCTCATATTACAGCGCGCACGTCACTGGCTTTATTGATCGGTTCAGTGACTGGAGTCCGGTGATATTCTTCTCTCATATGACAGCTCGCGCATCACTGGCTTTATTGATCGGTTCAGTGACTGGAGTCCGGTGATATTCTTCTCTCTCATATTACAGCGCGCGCATCACTAGCTTTATTGATCGGTTCAGTGACTGGAGTCCGGTGATATTCTTCTCTCTCATATTACAGCGGCGCGCGCATCACTGGCTTTATTGATCGGTTGAGTGACTGGAGTCCGGTGATATTCTTCTCTCTTATATTACAGCGCGCGCATCACTAGCTTTATTGATCGGTTCAGTGACTGGAGTCCGGTGATATTCTTCTCTCTCATATTACAACGGCGCGCATCACTAGCTTTATTGATCGGTTCAGTGAATGGACTCCGGTGATATTCTTCTCTCTCATATTACAGCGCGCGCATCACTGGCTTTATTGATCGGTTCAGTGACTGGAGTCCGGTGATATTCTTCTCTCTCATATTACAGCGCGCACGTCACTGGCTTTATTGATCGGTTCAGTGACTGGAGTCCGTTGATATTCTTCTCTCATATTACAGCGCGCGCATCACTGGCTTTATTGATCGGTTCAGTGACTGGAGTCCGGTGATATTCTTCTCTCTCATATTACAGCGCGCGCGTCACTGGCTTTATTGATCGGTTCAGTGACTGGAGTCCGGTGATATTCTTCTCTCTCATATTACAGCGGCGCGCGCATCACTGGCTTTATTGATCGGTTCAGTGACTGGAGTCCGGTGATATTCTTCTCTCTCATATTACAGCGGCGCGCATCACTAGCTTTATTGATCGGTTCAGTGACTGGAGTCCGGTGATATTCTTCTCTCTCATATTACAGCGCGCGCATCACTGGCTTTATTGATCGGTTCAGTGACTGGAGTCCGGTGATATTCTCCTCTCTCATATTACAGCGCGCGCATCACTAGCTTTATTGATCGGTTCAGTGACTGGAGTCCGAAGATATTCTTCTCTCTCATATTACAGCGCGTGCATCACTGGCTTTATTGATCGGTTCAGTGACTGGAGTCCGGTGATATTCTCCTCTCTCATATTACAGCGCGCGCATCACTAGCTTTATTGATCGGTTCAGTGACTGGAGTCCGGTGATATTCTTCTCTCTCATATTACAGCGCGCGCATCACTGGCTTTATTGATCGGTTCAGTGACTGGAGTCCGGTGATATTCTTCTCTCTCATATTACAGCGGCGCGCGCATCACTGGCTTTATTGATCGGTTGAGTGACTGGAGTCCGGTGATATTCTTCTCTCTTATATTACAGCGCGCGCATCACTAGCTTTATTGATCGGTTCAGTGACTGGAGTCCGGTGATATTCTTCTCTCTCATATTACAACGGCGCGCATCACTAGCTTTATTGATCGGTTCAGTGAATGGACTCCGGTGATATTCTTCTCTCTCATATTACAGCGCGCGCATCACTGGCTTTATTGATCGGTTCAGTGACTGGAGTCCGGTGATATTCTCCTCTCTCATATTACAGCGCGCGCATCACTAGCTTTATTGATCGGTTCAGTGACTGGAGTCCGGTGATATTCTTCTCTCTCATATTACAGCGCGCGCATCACTGGCATTATTGATCGGTTCAGTGACTGGAGTCCGGTGATATTCTTCTCTCTCATATTACAGCGCGCACGTCACTGGCTTTATTGATCGGTTCAGTGACTGGAGTCCGGCCATATTCTTCTCTCTTATATTACAGCGCGCGCATCACTGGCTTTATTGATCGGTTGAGTGACTGGAGTCCGGCAATATTCTTCTCTCTGATATTACAGCGCGCGCATCACTAGCTTTATTGATCGGTTCAGTGACTGGAGTCCGGCCATATTCTTCTCTCTTATATTACAGCGCGCGCATCACTGGCTTTATTGATCGGTTGAGTGACTGGAATCCGGCGATATTCTTCTCTCTCATATTACAGCGCGCGCATCACTGGCTTTATTGATCGGTTCAGTGACTGGAGTCCGGTGATATTCTTCTCTCTGATATTACAGCGGCGCGCGCGTCACTAGCTTTATTGATCGGTTCAGTGACTGGAGTCCGGTAATATTCTTCTCTCTCATATTACAGCGCGCGCATCACTGGCTTTATTGATCGGTTGAGTGACTGGAGTCCGGCGATATTCTTCTCTCTCATATTACAGCGCGCGCATCACCGGCTTTATTGATCGGTTGAGTGACTGGAGTCCGGCAATATTCTTCTCTCTCATATTACAGCGCGCGCATCACTGGCTTTATTGATCGGTTCAGTGACTGGATTCCGGCAATATTCTTCTCTCATATTACAGCGCGCGCATCACTAGCTTTATTGATCGGTTCAGTGACTGGAGTCCGGTGATATTCTTCTCTTTCATATTACAGCGCGCGCATCACTGGCTTTATTGATCGGTTGAGTGACTGGAGTCCGGCAATATTCTTCTCTCATACTACAGCGCGCACGTCACTGGCTTTATTGATCGGTTCAGTGACTGGATTCCGGCAATATTCTTCTCTCATATTACAGCGCGCGCATCACTGGCTTTATTGATCGGTTCAGTGACTGGATTCCGGCAATATTCTTCTCTCATATTACAGCGCGCACGTCACTGGCTATATTGATCGGTTCAGTGACTGGAGTCCGTTGATATTCTTCTCTCATATTACAGCGCGCGCATCACTGGCTTTATTGATCGGTTCAGTGACTGGAGTCCGGTGATATTCTTCTCTCTCATATTACAGCGCGCGCGTCACTGGCTTTATTGATCGGTTCAGTGACTGGAGTCCGGTGATATTCTTCTCTCTCATATTACAGCGGCGCGCGCATCACTGGCTTTATTGATCGGTTGAGTGACTGGAGTCCGGTGATATTCTTCTCTCTTATATTACAGAGCGCGCATCACTAGCTTTATTGATCGGTTCAGTGACTGGAGTCCGGTGATATTCTTCTCTCTCATATTACAGCGGCGCGCATCACTAGCTTTATTGATCGGTTCAGTGAATGGACTCCGGTGATATTCTTCTCTCTCATATTACAGCGCTGGCATCACTGGCTTTATTGATCGGTTCAGTGACTGGATTCCGGCAATATTCTTCTGTCATATTACAGCGCGCGCATCACTGGCTTTATTGATCGGTTCAGTGACTGGATTCCGGCAATATTCTTCTCTCATATTACAGCGCGCACGTCACTGGCTTTATTGATCGGTTCAGTGACTGGAGTCCGGTGATATTCTTCTCTCATATGACAGCTCGCGCATCACTGGCTTTATTGATCGGTTCAGTGACTGGAGTCCGGTGATATTCTTCTCTCTCATATTACAGCGCGCGCATCACTTGCTTTATTGATCGGTTCAGTGACTGGAGTCCGGTGATATTCTTCTCTCTCATATTACAGCGGCGCGCGCATCACTGGCTTTATTGATCGGTTGAGTGACTGGAGTCCGGTGATATTCTTCTCTCTTATATTACAGCGCGCGCATCACTAGCTTTATTGATCGGTTCAGTGACTGGAGTCCGGTGATATTCTTCTCTCTCATATTACAACGGCGCGCATCACTAGCTTTATTGATCGGTTCAGTGAATGGACTCCGGTGATAGTCTTCTCTCTCATATTACAGCGCGCGCATCACTGGCTTTATTGATCGGTTCAGTGACTGGAGTCCGGTGATATTCTTCTCTCATATTACAGCGCGCACGTCACTGGCTTTATTGATCGGTTCAGTGACTGGAGTCCGTTGATATTCTTCTCTCATATTACAGCGCGCGCATCACTGGCTTTATTGATCGGTTCAGTGACTGGAGTCCGGTGATATTCTTCTCTCTCATATTACAGCGCGCGCGTCACTGGCTTTATTGATCGGTTCAGTGACTGGAGTCCGGTGATATTCTTCTCTCTCATATTACAGCGGCGCGCGCATCACTGGCTTTATTGATCGGTTCAGTGACTGGAGTCCGGTGATATTCTTCTCTCTCATATTACAGCGGCGCGCATCACTAGCTTTATTGATCGGTTCAGTGACTGGAGTCCGGTGATATTCTTCTCTCTCATATTACAGCGCGCGCATCACTGGCTTTATTGATCGGTTCAGTGACTGGAGTCCGGTGATATTCTCCTCTCTCATATTACAGCGCGCGCATCACTAGCTTTATTGATCGGTTCAGTGACTGGAGTCCGAAGATATTCTTCTCTCTCATATTACAGCGCGTGCATCACTGGCTTTATTGATCGGTTCAGTGACTGGAGTCCGGTGATATTCTTCTCTCTCATATTACAGCGCGCACGTCACTGGCTTTATTGATCGGTTCAGTGACTGGAGTCCGGTGATATTCTTCTCTCTCATATTACAGCGCGCGCATCACTAGCTTTATTGATCGGTTCAGTGACTGGAGTCCGGTGATATTCTTCTCTCTCATATTACAGCGCGCGCATCACTGGCTTTATTGATCGGTTCAGTGACTGGAGTCCGGTGATATTCTTCTCTCTCATATTACAGCGCGCGCATCACTGGCTTTATTGATCGGTTCAGTGACTGGAGTCCGGTGATATTCTTCTCTCTCATATTACAGCGCGCGCATCACTGGCTTTATTGATCGGTTCAGTGACTGGAGTCCGGCAATATTCTTCTCTCTTATATTACAGCGCGCGCATCACTGGCTTTATTGATCGGTTGAGTGACTGGAATCCGGCGATATTCTTCTCTCTCATATTACAGCGCGCGCATCACTGGCTTTATTGATCGGTTGAGTGACTGGAGTCCGGCGATATTCTTCTCTCTCATATTACAGCGCGCGCATCACTGGCTTTATTGATCGGTTCAGTGACTGGATTCCGGCAATGTTCTTCTCTCATATTACAGCGCGCGCAGCACTGGCTTTATTGATCGGTTCAGTGACTGGATTCCGGCAATATTCTTCTCTCTTATATTACAGCGCGCGCATCACTGGCTTTATTGATCGGTTGAGTGACTGGAGTCCGGTGATATTCTTCTCTCTCATATTACAGCGCGCGCATCACTAGCTTTATTGATCGGTTGAGTGACTGGAGTCCGGCAATATTCTTCTCTCTTATATTACAGCGCGCGCATCACTGGCTTTATTGATCGGTTCAGTGACTGAATTCCGGCAATATTCTTCTCTCTTATATTACAGCGCGCGCATCACTGGCTTTATTGATCGGTTGAGTGACTGGAGTCCGGTGATATTCTTCTCTCTCATATTACAGCGCGCGCATCACTGGCTTTATTGATCGGTTGAGTGACTGGAGTCCGGCAATATTCTTCTCTCTTATATTACAGCGCGCGCATCACTGGCTTTATTGATCGGTTCAGTGACTGGAGTCCGGTGATATTCTTCTCTCTGATATTACAGCGCGCGCATCACTGGCTTTATTGATCGGTTCAGTGACTGGAGTCCGGCAATATTCTTCTCTCTTATATTACAGCGCGCGCATCACTGGCTTTATTGATCGGTTCAGTGACTGGATTCCGGCAATATTCTTCTCTCATATTTCAGCGCGCGCATCACTGGCTTTATTGATCGGTTGAGTGACTGGAGCCCGCAATATTCTTCTCTCTGATATTACAGCGCGCGCATCACTAGCTTTATTGATCGGTTCAGTGACTGGAGTCCGGCCATATTCTTCTCTCTTATATTACAGCGCGCGCATCACTGGCTTTATTGATCGGTTCAGTGACTGGAGTCCGGCGATATTCTTCTCTCTCATATTACAGCGCGCGCATCACTGGCTTTATTGATCGGTTCAGTGACTGGAGTCCGGTGATATTCTTCTCTCTGATATTACAGCGGCGCGCGCGTCACTAGCTTTATTGATCGGTTCAGTGACTGGAGTCCGGTGATATTCTTCTCTCTCATATTACAGCGCGCGCATCACTGGCTTTATTGATCGGTTCAGTGACTGGAGTCCGGCGATATTCTTCTCTCTCATATTACAGCGCGCGCATCACTGGCCTTATTGATCGGTTGAGTGACTGGAGTCCGGCAATATTCTTCTCTCTCATATTACAGCGCGCGCATCACTAGCTTTATTGATCGGTTCAGTGACTGGATTCCGGCAATATTCTTCTCTCATATTACAGCGCGCGCATCACTGGCTTTATTGATCGGTTCAGTGACTGGATTCCGGCAATATTCTTCTCTCATATTACAGCGCGCACGTCACTGGCTTTATTGATCGGTTGAGTGACTGGAGTCCGGCGATATTCTTCTCTCTCATATTACAGCGCGCACGTCACTGGCTTTATTGATCGGTTCAGTGACTGGATTCCGGAAATATTCTTCTCTCATATTACAGCGCGCGCATCACTGGCTTTATTGATCGGTTCAGTGACTGGATTCCGGCAATATTCTTCTCTCATATTACAGCGCGCACGTCACTGGCTTTATTGATCGGTTCAGTGACTGGAGTCCGGTGATATTCTTCTCTCATATTACAGCGCGCGCATCACTGGCTTTATTGATCGGTTCAGTGACTGGAGTCCGGTGATATTCTTCTCTCTCATATTACAGCGCGCGTCACTGGCTTTATTGATCGGTTCAGTGACTGGAGTCCGGTGATATTCTTCTCTCTCATATTACAGCGGCGCGCGCATCACTGGCTTTATTGATCGGTTGAGTGACTGGAGTCCGGTGATATTCTTCTCTCTTATATTACAGCGCGCGCATCACTAGCTTTATTGATCGGTTCAGTGACTGGAGTCCGGCAATATTCTTCTCTCTCATATTACAGCGGCGCGCATCACTAGCTTTATTGATCGGTTCAGTGAATGGACTCCGGTGATATTCTTCTCTCTCATATTACAGCGCGCGCATCACTGGCTTGATTGATCGGTTCAGTGACTGGAGTCCGGTGATATTCTCCTCTCTCATATTACAGCGCGGGCTTCACTGGCTTTATTGATCGGTTCAGTGACTGGAGTCCGGTGATATTCTTCTCTCTCATATTACAGCGCGCGCATCACTGGCTTTATAGATCGGTTCATTGACTGGAGTCCGGCAATATTCTTCTCTCTCATATTACAGCGCGCGCATCACTAGCTTTATTGATCGGTTGAGTGACTGGAGTCCAGCAATATTCTTCTCTCTCATATTACAGCGCGCGCATCACTAGCTTTATTGATCGGTTCAGTGAATTGACTCCGGTGATATTCTCCTCTCTCATATTACAGCGCGCACTTCACTGGCTTTATTGATCGGTTAAGTGACTGGAGTCCGTTGATATTCTTCTCTCTCATATTACAGCGCGCGCATCACTGGCTTTATTGATCGGTTCAGTGACTGGACTCCGGTGATATTCTCCTCTCTCATATTACAGCGCGCGCTTCACTGGCTTTATTGATCGGTTCAGTGACTGGATTCCGGCAATATTCTTCTCTCATATTACAGCGCGCGCATCACTGGCTTTATTGATCGGTTCAGTGACTGGATTCCGGCAATATTCTTCTCTCATATTACAGCGCGCACGTCACTGGCTTTATTGATCGGTTCAGTGACTGGAGTCCGGTGATATTCTTCTCTCATATTACAGCGCGCGCATCACTGGCTTTATTGATCGGTTCAGTGACTGGAGTCCGATGATATTCTTCTCTCTCATATTACGGCGCGCGGGTCACTGGCTTTATTGATCGGTTCAGTGACTGGAGTCCGGTGATATTCTTCTCTCTCATATTACAGCGGCGCGCGCATCACTGGCTTTATTGAGCGGTTGAGTGACTGGAGTCCGGTGATATTCTTCTCTCTTATATTACAGCGCGCGCATCACTAGCTTTATTGATCGGTTCAGTGACTGGAGTCCGGTGATATTCTTCTCTCTCATATTACAGCGGCGCGCATCACTAGCTTTATTGATCGGTTCAGTGAATGGACTCCGGTGATATTCTTCTCTCTCATATTACAGCGCGCGCATCACTAGCTTTATTGATCGGTTCAGTGACTGGAGTCCGGTGATATTCTTCTCTCTCATATTACAGCGCGCGCTTCACTGGCTTTATTGATCGGTTCAGTGACTGGAGTCCGGTGATATTCTTCTCTCTCATATTACAGCGCGCGCATCACTGGCTTTATTGATCGGTTCAGTGACTGGAGTCCGGCAATATTTTTCTCTCTCATATTACAGCGCGCGCATCACTAGCTTTATTGATCGGTTGAGTGACTGGAGTCCAGCAATATTCTTCTCTCTCATATTACAGCGCGCGCATCACTAGCTTTATTGATCGGTTCAGTGAATGGACTCCGGTGATATTCTCCTCTCTCATATTACAGCGCGCGCTTCACTGGCTTTATTGATCGGTTAAGTGACTGGAGTCCGGTGATATTCTTCTCTCTCATATTACAGCGCGCGCATCACTGGCTTTATTGATCGGTTCAGTGACTGGACTCCGGTGATATTCTCCTCTCTCATATTACAGCGCGCGCTTCACTGGCTTTATTGATCGGTTCAGTGACTGGAGTCCGGCAATATTCTTCTCTCTCATGTAAACCAATTCGAAAAGTCCTCATTTCATATGTGGATGCTTGAGTTGTATTCCGATCAATCTTCTCGATCTCCCTTTGTACTTCTCAATACATTCAGACAGTTCTTATCGCAAACAGCAATCATTATAATGTGTCATTATTACATAGCAAAATCTACATAATAATGATATATTCCTAAGCTGTATTTCTATGGGAAAATATTGATATGATAAGTTTTGGGGAAACTATCATGGAAAAGCTTAGGACAATCAATATTTTGTAGCTTCAAAATTTTCAAGAATACATGTAGGTCAGGTTTAGTGCTATATGGTCTTGAACTGCTATTTATAACGCGAAGATCTGTGAGCTTCCACAAATGATTTCTGAGCATTCGTTAGACCTTCAGGATATCGACGCGCTTCAGATGGCGGTGTAGATGAGATTAATGAAAGGGACCGCGGAGATCACGTTCCTGTGGTCCAAAAAAGTTTGGAGCAGTTTTGAAAAAGCTAAATTTTTGCCAATTTATATACCTCCAACATGACGTCCCTTTATTAGTAGTATGAAACAGGTTGGAAGATGTCAACTAGGCCTGCTGATGATTCCTGATATTGGATGAAATAACAGCTATTCAGGTCTGTTCCCTTTATCAATTCTATTTACAAGTCATATTACACTTTGTTTTCCCGGCTCTGCAACTATTTTGTCATCGAATTATTAAATTATTCTGCTGACATTCTTGCCGACAAAGTATCGTATTTCATGCATTCTGTGTCTTAAATAGTTTCCTCGTGCAAACAATGAACATGGTATTCCGTGAAACATTTCAGACGATGAAGCAGCACATGGAAGATCCACAGATCAACTTTCTCACAACTCTCCGTTGAGCTGTAACACGGAGAATTTATCAGTCGAAAACAATTTTCATTTATTCAAATTTATGAAATAGAAAAATCAACTTGTAATCAATTTCAGTCTTCTCTGCGCTCATCCGTGTCCTCCTGAAGCCTCTCGCACGTCTGGTTGTTCTGAGATGCCAAATGATAACTGCCCATCCATCATTACGATTGTTCCTGGCCATCTAATCACATGATATGCATCACTTCCTGCTCAGTGTTCGCCTGAGGCGCGAGAGATAGAAGAGTTGCGTGAGAAGACCAGCGTTGATTTTCATTCACGAAATTCCTCAAGTTAGTTAAGATGAGACGATACGACGGAGAGAGAGAGAGAATTCACCACAGGCAAGTGTTCATCTGTTTGGACTTCAATTAAAATCTGAGAAGAAGAAACATTCGACGATGTACATGTGTTTATCGCTCATTCAAGCGAATTTCAATTGAATAAACGCTGAGAATTCACTGAAATGTAACTGCTACTCGACTAAGATCTGACGTGATGTTTGACTGAAATTCAACGGAAAATCGACTAAGATTTAATGGAAATTCGATTAAATTTTGACGGAAAATCGACTACTATTTCACTGAAACTTGACAGAATGCTTGACTGAAAATCTACTGAGAATATCCTGAAATACAATTACCGGTCGACTAAAATTTGACGGAAACAACTAATATTTCACTGAAATTTGCGGAAAATTCAACGGAAAATTAATTAAAATTTAATGGAAATTCTACTGAAACTTGACTTAATTCCACTGAAGTTTGACAGAAAATTGACTAAAACCTGACGGAAAATCGACTAATATTTCACTGAAACTTGACAGAATGCTTGACTGAAAATCTACTGAGAATTTCCTGAAATACGCTGTAACGTACACGCAAAATATTCCCGGCAAAATATCCTATCTGAGTAATAATAAAATACTCCGGCTATAACGAACACGACTATAGCGTACAATTGGATATAACGGACAGAAATTTCACTCCAATGAAAAATAACGCACAAATTCGCTGCTGTTTATCTCAATTCCTGACAGTTGTAAATATTCTCAATAATATTTCGATGTATAAGTGTCGCCTGCGATTCTGACTGACTATTAGCCATGTGAGTTATTTTAGGCAGATGAGACTACCCTATTCTATTCAATTACATCCAAGTAAAACCTTCACTTACAACGATGATTCATGTCATTGAGGGAAATAGGCCTATAGCAAGCAACCTTTGACTCTCATGGTTGGCGTAAACATATGGTATCTGAGAAACTCCTAATTTTCGCAATAGGAAAGTCAGCCGTATACAATCATGTAGGCCTACATAATTTACCACTTAAAAGGCACGCTCTTATGACTACCTTCGTCAATCCACTTTGAATGCAGTATGCAAAGTAACACCAGCAATTTCTATTGGCAACTTTGGATGCAAGTGAGTTGTAATTGACTTTCGCATGCTATCAACATGCATTTTCTAATCATAATTATCAAAAGTCATAATACCAAATAACTTACTTCATTCAGAAAATGTGAAAAGCGATTATATAAAAGTGGTCCTGGATGGTTATAAATTGAAAAGTGTCTTACCCTTGATATAACGTACATGGGATATAACGGACATTTTTATCATTTCCAAGAGTTATAACGGAATTATACTGTACAACTACGGCCAGACTAAAATTTGACGGAAAATCCATTGAAATTTGACTGAAATTCCACTGAAGTTTGACGGAAAATCAACTAATATTTCACTGAAACTTGACAGAATGCTTGACTGAAGATCTACTGGGAATTTCCTGGAGTGCAATTACCACTCGACTATACTGTGACTGAAATTCCACTGAAGTTTGACGGAAAATCAACTAATATTTCACTGAAATTTGCGGAAAATTCAACGGAAAATCAATTAAAATTTAATGGAAAATTGACTAATACGTGACAGAATGTTTGACTGAAGATCTACTGAGAATTTCCTGAAGCTAAAAACAGTTAAAAACTAAAATGCCTCTATTGAAAACAGGCAAATCGTGCCAGAAAGTTTTCATTGCATTTTTTCTTCCCTGTGCTTAAATATGCATTTTTCTTGTAAAGTGCATGTCTCATATTTACAATGTTCAGCTTCTATACAAAATTAACAGAAATGTCAACACCAAAGGTCAATCGTTAAAATTAAGTTAATTTCATTTGATTAAAAAAGCGTCAGGAATCATTCAAGTCATGTGTCCAAAGGCTGCTCAGTTATTCTTGTCGTTTCACTCAAGTTGTGAAAAGCAAATAAAAGCCATAAGGAATGGATAATTCAAATAATATATTTATTTACCTGCTATATATTGCTCTTGTCTGTGGCACGTAGAAGAAGTATTGACTTTTTCCATATTTTCTGTTCTCAAGTGTTTGTATTTGCCATGTCACAACGTTGAATGTTTGACTTTTGTCTCTTGGTGTTTTCTATATTTATTTTTCCAAATTTAACGGACTCCTGGTGGATACAAAGATATGCATCCACTCCGGATTCTAATGCATTTGAGAAGCTCAACTCAGGATTTGTAAGAAGTTATTGAATGTTTGGATTGTTTTGATTCCTAACAAGGCAAAAATCAGAACATTTTGCACAAACATTGAAGTACAACACATGAAGACTGCTCTCAGCGATGATGAAAACCTTCCATTATGCATTCATAACAGACATAGTTATTGGAAAATTGAGTAATTGATTGAAGAAGTCCACACGTGACCAGAATTTGTCTTGCTTCTCATCACCGTCAGATTCATATCTCACTATGAGCATCCTCTTCGTCATTTGCTTTTGCCTCTCATGGAGCATTTCCCTGCATTTTCGTCAACCTATGTCGACTTCCGTAGCTATGCGTGACCGATCTTTTCTGATGTCTATGTCAAAACTGTATAGCACTGGTTTCTCTATTTGGTTTACTCACTTTCCTTTAATTTGCTATGAATTCATTTGTGCTGCATTCTTGTATCATTTGAATCGGGGTCCCACGACTACTGTGATTTGAACTGGTGTGCTGCACAAATATGTGTCTTTATTATTATAAATAAAGACTGATAACGCTTCCCAAATCGTAGTTTTACAAACGCACGACGAAACCGTTCTTAATAGAACTCAATGTCATGTAGATTTCTCGTGGCAACGAAGTAAAATTGGTCAGTCGGTGCAGTGGCCTTGTGGTGGAGTACTCGCTCTGCGTACGGGAGACCTTGACTCAAACCTTGCTCGGATCAAATCTAAGACTTTCGAAATAGGTTCACTCTGCATTCTTGCTAAACACTCAGCACAAAATGAGAAAAATGAAATGCTGCTTGTCTAATGTGCTTTCGAGAATAAACAAGGTTCATTAATTTATTTAAATATTTTGATGAGTTCTTGATTTGAATTTTAAGTGGCTCTCCACTTCAACTCTATAGGGATTCTGTGTTTAGTGCAAAAACGGAATAGCTGACGGGCATGTAGGTATTTATCATCCAAAACATCCAAATCACCCGCTATTCCTCATCAATCATAATTCAACAAAGTTCACGAAGAGGCACCTTGGCAGACTCGCAGATGCATAGTATATGTGCAAGTATATATGCAAGTGTCCATCACACTGCGAGTCTCACTTTCGGCTTCGCTCCCTGCAGACACTCGCTCTCTGGCTGTTTTTGACAGAAATTCCCCAACTCAATTACAATTACAAATTCCTACAGTTACAGTTCACGAATGCTTGCATGTCACAGCGTTGTGTGCATGTGTTGTAGCTTCGATATGGATGAATGACTGGAGTTTCTGATGAGCAGTGTTCAGGAAGAGACTTTATCAAAGGTTGAAGGAAGTGCTGGGAACGTTTTGATCGCCAACGATCGGCAACTAATGCATACAGATCAGAGAGCCGTAAAAGAAACAGAAATTTTTTGACGCAACACGGATGGCAATGGGAAGTTGATGTCAACCTAAATTTTAGACTTCCATTTGCCCCACGTCGCAGGAGATGGTAAACAATTCGACAACATGGATTGGAAGGGGCAAAGCGGAAAGTGTTAAGCTGTCACTACGAGAATCGACAAAATCATTTGACCTTGGCTGACTTCAACCTGTCCGTCTTCACGGCGAATTTTATATACCAGAGGTTGAGAACGGTTCAGAATGAAGCGGAGTTTTCCATGTACAATAGAGAGACGCCATCCTACCTGAGTTCGTGTCTTCATGAGTCAACTCGCTTTTCATTGACGATTCTCTGTGGAAATGCAATCATGTCTGTAGGCCTAGAGACTTTCATCCGCGGGAGGCGGAGATTCTCATGATTCTTAGTTTTAGCGCATATTCACAAACTTTCAGAAGAATTCGTTGGACTTGGTGCACTTGAACGTCAGTTATGTGCATTGCTATTTTGAAAAGTATATTCTACTTTCAAAGTTTTGAAAATGGGGATTTCTCGCAAGCATTTCTATGATAAGTTCAAAGAAAGCGTATCCATTTTCAAAGTGAGTACAGACCTCTGTAGGTATGCATGCACGAGCTCGAAGGCGAGGTAATAGTTTGTTGTTCGAGAAAAATGCAATTAACATGGATATCTTTGCACGAGTTGAGTAAGCAACTTTGTATTTCATAGGATCGTCAGACTCTATTACCTTCAGAAATTCAAAGATATAAACATTATATTCCTATCGATTTTTACAAGCAATATCACAAAGTCAATGAGGGAAAGGAGTCAACTGAGCCGGCGAGATATAATTGCCTGGGCATCACAGCGCATCAGGCTAGTACCCAGACGCCCTTAGACCTCTCTGGTTGCAATTCTGAGACGCATTTGCTGCTGTACCGATATGCGGACAGCCAGCCAGTCTTTTTAAGAACTCAGTTGCAGTGTCACCAAATTCTCCAAAGGAATTCATAACTGTCACAAATCTACCTCTGTTTGTTATGGAATTGCAGATATCAGCGGTATTTCTTGAGATTTCCATGTAGAATTTACCGTTTTAGGGGATGAACTTCCTATGTGCTAATGTACTTCAATGAAGGAGTGCAATAGAGACTGTTTATTGTGCGTAATTGAGATATCGTACAATGTGCAAAAAAGAAAGGCAACAATGTATCCCGTAATGATGATATCTCTACTTATGCATGTGAAAGACATTTTTGAAATCTCAGTCAGCGTATATCTACATGTGCATTCATATCATTGCTGTCCAGTTTATTTCAATTACGGACATTAGTATTAACATGGATTTTTTCTGGCAACAGTGTAATATTGCAGTTTAGACAGCTGAACCGCAATATGCTATGAGGTTGAGGGCGTCAGGCCCGAAGCCATAGCTTATTGCGGTTCCGATGTCTAAACTGTAATATCATTGTGTTTCGGTTTTCTATGTAACTGAACTGCAATATGCTATTATTGAACCGCAATATACCCACGAAGCATATTGCTGTTCAACATCATAGAATTCTAATTCAAATTTGGACTTAAATGGAATGTTTAAAATGTTTTTCATATATCTACGTTCTTTATTCTGAACTGCAATATGCCAAACCGGCATATAGTGGTTCAGTATTTTAACTAAGGAAGATATACGAACCCAAACACAATGTAGGACATTTGAGGCGCGGAAGTGCATGAAAATGTCCTATATTGTTGCCCTCAAAAATCTATGTTAACGTTATATTCCAGTCGTTGAAGTCTATGCACTCTTTGGAAAGCATAAACGTTATTATTATGGAAGCAATAATCATAGAGATTACTGCACTGTAAAGTATATAGACTGTTTATTGGACTCTTTAAATTCTTTGAAATTTAAAACTCTCACTCATTCTCACGTTATAAAATATATGAAAAACTAAGCCTTTTAAGACACTAAATTTTGAGTCCATAGATATAGTGTACTAAGAAAGTTTGGTTTAGGCTTACATAATCGAACTCATACTGGTGCGGCACCTGCTCAAACCGCACTCATGCGGTACCTGAATGGAGAATTTCTAACGTACTTTCTGATGTTAATAATCTTTTTATTATACATGTTTTATACCACGGGTTAAACCGACATTTACAATGTCATTTGAAAGTTGTAGAAGAAGTTGCATTCATAATCATCTACTGCTTTAATGAACCTAGATGGACGCACGCAGTAACCATTTGTGAATGCAAGCAACATAAAGAGTATTTTTATATAGAAACGGGCATGCCATCATGGTCACGTTTTTCAATAGATTAAAACTAACCCATCTTGAGTCCCACGGTTCGTAAAAGATTAATTCATTTCAGATAGAGGATTCCCTAAGTTATTTGTAATGAACATTTAGAGAAGTCTTTTCTTGAAATACAGTGTTGTTAATTCCCCATTCTTCAAAGAAGGCGATTCCCCTGTGGAATATTATTCTTTCACCAAGAGATCGTTGCCTATGTGCAGAGAGATCGCCAGCAGTGGCCTTTCAGTTGTTATCCACGTCACCGCGTATTCCTCTTCCGCAATCATTGACAAGTTAGAGAACGTGACGAGAAGGCATGACCTCCAGCGAGGGACTCTTGATGGTCTTCCTAATCAAATCAGGCGGTAAATTCTTCACACTGCATCTGACATCTCAATACAATCAAGCCAATCTGCGCTCGTTCCAATTTCAATCACCACGCGGAAGATAATGAGCATGTTGGGAAATGTAGCAATTTTCATTCCAGCTTCTCCGTTGGCTCACCATCTGAGAAACAACTCACTGATCCGACTCTGTTGACATCTGCTCTCAATGCTTTTATCTGCCGCCCAATTGAACTTCATTCATTCTCTCCACTGTGTCTGACAGGCCTTCTCAGAGCAACGGAGAGCCGCTCTGAGGTTCGTCAGGTTGAATACGGGGAGTGCAGATCAACATCTCTGCTAATGGTGAGGTGATGTGTAAGTGTGAAGCTCATCAGGTCGAATATGCGAGCACAGAACAATATCCATGCTGATGGAAAGGCACAGATCAATATCTATGCTCATGGTGAGACACACATCAATATCTATGCTGATGGAAAGGTACAGATCAATATCTATGCTCATGGTGAGGTACATGTTGATATCTATTCTCATGGTGAGGCACAGATCAATATCTATGCTCATGGTAAGACACAGATCAATATCTATGCAGATGGCGAGGTGATGTGTAGGTGTGAAGCTCATCAGGTCGAATATGCGTGCACAGAACGAAATCTATGCTGATGGTGAGGCGCAGATAGATATCTATGCTAATGGTGATGTACAGTCAATATCTATGCTCATGGTGAGACACAGATCAATATCTCCGATGATGGTGAGGTGATGTGTAGGTGTGAAGCCCATCAGGTCAAATGTGCGAGCACAGAACGAAATCTATGCTGATGGTGAGGCGCAGATAGATATCTATGCTAATGGTGATGTACAGATCAATATCTATGCTCATAGTGAGGCACAGGTTGATATCTATGCTGATGGTGAAGCACTGATCAATGTCTTTGCAGATGGTGAGGCACAGATTAATATATATGCTGATGTTGAGGCACAGATTAATATCTATGCTGATGGTGAGGCACAGATCAATATCTATGCTGTTGGTGAGCACAGATCAATCTCTATGCCGATGGTGCAGGCCAACTTGCCCCCTCACAGTGCGGGTTGGACAGGGCTGACTGCAGGGCAACTTGCCCCCTCACAGTGCGGGTTGGACAGGGCTGACTGCAGGGCAACTTGCCCCCTCACAGTGCGGATTGGACAGGGCTGACTGCAGGCCAACTTGCCCCCTCACAGTGCGGATTGGACAGGGCTGACTGCAGGTCCAACTTGCCCCCTCGCAGCGCGGGTTGGACAGGGCTGACTGCAGGCCAACTTGCCCCCTCACTACAGAATATCAGCAGCGGCGGACTTCTTATTGACGGCGGAACATCAAGAATTGTGCTCAAAAGTCAGCATCCATCCGTTATCCTTCCATTGCATTCCATTAATTTCCCGTTTTGTCCAAAATCTTTGATACTTCTTTGGAACACGCGCATTAGACAAATTTCGGTCATATATTCCAATAAGGCGTAGAAGTGGAAGAAAACGTCAACTCACATTAATTAAGGTTTCTGCAATGATAAATTCGTGTGAAAAAATAATGACTAGCTTTGATAAAGAAACAGCGTCGATTTATTCGCAATGAAAAGAAACTGTCGAGTCATTTCAACCGGGAAGAAATCATTTCCGATTGTTTACAAGATTGAGAAATATAGAAAGCGATAATAAATGTCTCGTAGATACGGAGTCAGGCTGGAAAGTGAGTCATTTAAAGTACCGGACGTAGCGATAGTTCAACATAGCAACCTTTGTTGTTATCGGAGAGGTTTCTCCTTCTCGGCATTCTTAAAACTGATTTGATCTTTAGAAGTACCGTGCCTTATGAAGTGTCCTTTCCAACCAATCAATAGGTCGTACTTGAGGTCTCTCCAGAATTCTCACTTCTACTTGCGGAGAAGCGACGTCAACGTCAGAGATCGATGGATGATATTTCATTGAAGATCAAATCAGGTGAAAGTCATATCCATGGAAGTCTGACTTGTCACTTTGTCTGAGTCAGTGAAGCTCACAGAATTAGATTGTTTTAGCGCATCACTTTGCTAGAAGTGCAAACTAATTCAAAACGATGGCACATGCAGGAACTAACCAAGTGGACAAAAAGAAATTTTCAATACCCTTCACAGATAGGAAAAAAGTCGTGCGTCGCTTGCGGATAGCTGTGAATTCCTTCAAAATGCTCCGATCGCCATGATTCCTTCAGATTCGAAGAATTCAAATCATTGCGCAAAAGTTTTCTCGATAATGTTGGGCCTTCCGATCATTATTAAAAAAGTTCGCAGGCGCACGAAAAAAACGTTTGCAAACTTCTCTGTAGAGCTTGACATCGTCTGTGTCTCTTTGCTGTGTGATCCGGTTGATAACAGTCACTGAAAATTTGCACAATTTGGCGTGTTCAATGTTGAACTGGCTGTTCATTGTTCGATTGCTATGGTATTATGTCAGGCATAGAAATAAACTGTTTATCTGAAGTTCGCTGGAATGGAAATTGACTCAAGGTCGCGGCACATCCGGGGGAACTTAGTTGGGGCATGAAGAGCCAATTAAAAGCTTCAATTTACTCATGTGACTGATTCTAACCCAATGATACAGACGTTGGCAGGTGCATCTAAGTGAAAATGCGTGCGATTTATGTGCCGTTATTGTGTATTGCATGAAGCCTAATTTCCATTCTAGAGGTTTTATTGGTGTCAATTTCTATGATGTCAGGAGATTGTGCCATTTCATTAGCGTTACATGTTCCAATGCTTCCTTTCTAGTCAAACGGAAGAAGAGACGACCTGTCTAATTCTGTGCCTCAAACAGATACTTCTGGAAATGCAGGCAAATTATGAATGGTTGAATGAACGAGTGTTTTAGTGACTCCAGGAGGCCCCGAATATTCGGACAAGGCGTGTAAATAGGCTTGAGATACTGTTAATGTCATAACTCTACAACTGTTGCAACTACGTCCCAAAAGCCACGTTTTCAGCATCTGTGCAGGATTTCAAGGAAACATTACAAGGTCCCTTCCCTCCTTTGCAACTACTTTTCTCATTAAGCTCAATAAACAAGTGATCCAGAGATCCTCCTGTATGAGTCATTAGCTTTCATTTCAATGAAATTGATCAATATCTCTCTTCATTGTTAGATCAAAGTTGGAAAAATGTGAGAACATTTCTGAGTCATTCCTTCGAATACTGAGATAATTATTCGATAGTTAAGTGGAATGTCGGAGTCTTTGAGCGAAGGAATCTGCAGATAACGTTCGTGAAATCATCTCAAATGTTCTTGACTAAAAATACAGCATCTGAAAATAGATGAAATTCTCTACTATCAACAAATTCAAGCAGTGTGGGCGTGAATTTGACTGAACTAAAGGTTGACGGATTTTACCTCTATTAAATGCAGACCGACAATATGCGATTCCTCGACGGGCGGATGTTTCCAATGACTGTACATGTCTATACGATGAACTTCTAGTCACTATCTCTATTCTCCTGAAAACGTACGCAACTATGTTCATAGATCAGAAGAGATTGCAAAACCGCTGAAGTTTAACAGTAAAGTACAAAAAGAATGGTGGTAAGAATAGTGGCAGATCCACAGAATTAGATTCATCTGCGCGTGCTTCGGTTTCCTAGAAAGGAAGAATTGTATGCAACCTTAATATCGAAATGGCACATCACAGAATTAGACAACTTGCTCCTTCTCGAATGGATAATTCGTGCATCACTTGCTATTGGAAATGGCAAACAATAAGCTGTCAGCAGAGGACACCAGAGCCAGTGAGAGATGCGTGCGTGCTGTGATATCACTTCGCACACACCAAAAACACACATCCTTGGCTTCGATTCAGTGTATGCACTATACAGTGAGCAATGCCGAGGAGAGGATGTGAAAACATCAAGTGAACTAATTTTCGTACGCCTGCTACTTTCTTTAATAATGATCGGAAGGGCCAACATTATGGAGAAAACTTGTGCGCAATGATCTGAATACTTCGAATCTGAAGGAATTTTGGCAATCGAAGCACTTTGCTGGAACTCACTGTAATCCGGAAGGGACGCACGACTTTTTTTCCTATCTCTGTAAGGTATTAGGAATTCCTTCTTGCCCACTTAATAGGTTCCTCTATGTGCCGTCAATTTCGTATTAATCACACTTCTAGCAAACCGATGCAGATAAACAAAATATTTAATTCTGTGGGCAGAACACTTCTCCACTCTATGCGAGAGCCTCGTACACGATGGCTTAGGGCTCTCATATAGCTCGGCAGTCAGAACGGGTTTCTGCAAGGAAGAAAGGTGTCTTGCTGGTCCAGGTCCTGATACAGAGGTGGCCTGCTCACTGCTCAGAGAGATCAAACTGCCGTACATTTTCACGAGAAGATGCAAAGTGGTTCAGAAGGGAGGTTTCAACCCCTGCGTCTGACAACATGCAACCCGAGCGGCTAACAATGATCTCTGAACTAAGCTCTCCGCCAACAAGACACATTTCTCTTGTGATTGATTTTCCTTGTCCTGTTCCTGCATTCGAAGATTAAAGCCTTCTGCGAGTCGTCATTCATATCTGATTATTGACAATATGGAGCCTCCTTCTGTAACTCTTTTCTCTCAATACGGTTCACAAGGATCGGCAACTAGAGATATTTCCATTTTTTCTCTTCCTCAACTCTCGCCACGCACTTGTCGACAGTTGGCTTTGTCCTGCCGACTTCCTCGCTAACAATAAACCTCTCCGCGTCCACTTATGTTTGCTCGCAGGGAGATAGACCGCGAGGAGTCAACAGCTCGTGCGGTATGCCAAAGAGAAGACAGGTGCGCCTTCACGTTCTTCCACATCAGACGCTGTCGAGTTGGAACCCAGAAGTCAGAAGCTCGTCATTTACACACCGAGCCGTGCTGTGATGCGAGATCATTAATTCCATCCATTCTCTCAGCACAACATATCTCCAATGATGGCGTTTACTTGCACTAATACTCTGAAATATTGCTCTATAAATACCAATTTCGAATTTCAAATCCACAATTTTGCCGATTTTTAAAATAACTTGAATTTGAACAAATTGTTTTTAGAAATCGTCCTTATCGCCAACAGTTATGACGCAAAAATGGCGATGATACATGATAGTTAACCGATACATGCTTAAATGCATCAATATGAAGTACAATATCAGCCTCATCTTGTATACGTGCTGTTTTAGATATCTGTCCAGATGCTAATGCAGAAAGAAATGATATTATTTCACAGATCGTCCGTGTAGTCATGACAGCCTTGGAGAGGTAATGTTTGTTAAATTGGCAATTCGATGACCTGATATTGCTTTCATGGTGAACCTCAAGAGAATCTTCTTAAGCGTGATCATTTCATAAGCAACCTGCCGCAGGTACAGCAAAATAACAGAATCAAAGACAGTGGTTTTAATGAAAGATATAAATGGTTCTACATCACTATTCAGATTCAAGAAGTGAATCATAAAATGATGCCGGTGAAAACTGAATTAAAAACATGAAATTTCAGCCACGACAGCACAATAAGATGTCGACTTTTCCATGAAGACTTCCATTATAAAGCTGTTCACTAGATTTCCTTGATCATCAGCATAATTTCCGCTTAGCTACGATGTTTGCTAGCAAGTATTAACTCATTTTCATATCAAACTTGTTTCATGCTACTTATAAAGCAGCTTCATGTCGGTAGTATTTAAATTTGCAAAAATTTATCTTTTTAAAAATTGCTCAGATAATTTTTTGGACCGCAGGTATCTCAACAAAATACTGAACCTTTCATATAAAAAATTTCACTGTATACAGATACTTTTCTGAGTCGGCATTCTACGAATATATACTTACTCTATGCGTTGTGCGAAGCATAAAATGAACATCTGCATATTCCAACATATATATTTATATATTATATATAGATTTTATGTATCTATGCCTAATTTCGATAATTTTGAAATACATTTCATTCCCATGACTAGCCTCATGAAATGAGGTGAAACCGGTCGGGAATCAAGATCCTTTTGTTTTTCCTGAGTTGTATTGGATTTTCTTATATATATATATCAAGAAGTGAAACACAAATTTATTGAATCATAAAATGATGCCGGAGAAAACTGAATTGAAAACATGAAATTTCAGCCACGACAGCAAAATAACTATATATATATATATATATATATATATATAAATATTGAAATAATTGAAGTGAAACACATGAAATCCACAAGCGCTTTCTTTATTCTTCAGGTGCAAAGTGAAACATAAAGAAAGATTATCCTTATTTCAAATCTACATTCATCATAGATATGGAAGTTGCAATGTCATTTGCAGAATAGGACATGTACATGTATAGTAAATAGAAAAATAACTTTGTTGCAGTTTTCTATGCTAAAATACATCAAAGATATCTAATTTATGTATTAGATTGAGGACTTACCTGTATAGAAGAGCATATACGCGAACTAATATAGAAGGCATCTCATTAATAGTGAATGAATCATAAGAAACGTATAAAAATGATTTATGAATTTAATTTTGGATGGAAGCGATCGATAAAATTAGTTCGATGTTAGATCGCGTATATGCTCTTCTATACTATGTTTCAATCTAATACATAAATTAGATATCTTTGATGTATTTTAGCATAGAAAACTGTGACAAAGTTATTTTTCCATTTACTTTACATGTACATGTCCTACTCTGCAAATGACAATGCAACTTCCATATCTATGATGAATGCATATTTGAAAGAAGGATAATCTTGCTTTATGTTTCCCTTTGCACCTGAAGAATAAAGAAAGCGCTTGTGGATTCCATGTGTTTTCATTTCAATTATTTCAAAATATCAAATCAATTGCTGAGACTCAGAAATTTTTTTTACATACATGTATATATATATATATATATATATATATTAAAAAAGGAGAACTCAAGGAAAAGTCAGTATTCCCGATCGGTTTCACCTTCTTCTTGGAAGGCTACTCATGGGAATGTGATATATTTGAAATTAAATAAACCAAAATACATACAAAATCTATGAAGCTGCATTCAACTTAAGTATAAGCATAGAAATAAAATACTGCTCTTTCCTGTCTCTTTCCAAACGATTCGTAGATGGATGCTGATGATATATTGGCGCAGCTTCAAAAGGCATCGGAAGATTTCTACAACACATGGCAATCAGATCACCAACACTAAGGATTCTATATTTCTCATTATTGATTTGCTGTCTATGAACAGTCAGTCTACTACGAAAAACATCCCCAGTCCGCCCCACATATACTTCGTTACAACCTTTACAGCGGAGGATGTAAATGACATTTCTGGATAGACAGTTCATATTCTTTTTATATGAAAAGTCATATAAGTATATCAACCTTAGGATCTATGGTTTTCCCAGTTATAAGAGTAGGACAGCAGCTACATCGAGCGTCTCCACACTTTGTGACACCCTCAATAGTAGGAAGGTAGTTCGTCTTCAACAATCTATACAACGTTGGAGGTTGCTTAAACGATCGCAAAATATTGTTTGTACCTATGGAAAGGATCAATTAATGATAGGCTGCTGATGATCGGTCTTATCACTTTTCCATATATATATTGGGATTGTTCTTATTATAAGAAGAAACAAATGCAATATCATTAGTCCTGTCCCTCCGTTGTAACTCATGTGGCTTTGACAATGCACGAGTGAAGGGAGACTCAATGATTCCAGGTGGGTATTTGAGCTTCAAAAGTTTTGATTTCAAGTGTTTTAACTGACGATTACATTTATTTTCCTTAGAGACAATCCTTGCAATCCTATAAGCTAATGTAAAAGGAATATTTTTACGTAAGTGTATGGGGTGACAGGAGTTAAAAGGGACATAATTTTGACTATCGGTGATCTTACGGTAAATATCTGTCTCAAGAGACCTATTTTCTTTATAAATCAATACATCTAAAATATTCATCTTATCCGAATTGCAATCAGTATTAAAAGAAATATCATTATGTAGGCTATCGAGAATAATATGGAAATCACTAACGTTACCAAATTTCCTATACCAAAGAATAAAACAATCGTCTATATAACGAACCCACCTATTTATGATACGAGTAGACGAATCATTATCGTAAACTTCTTTTATTATGGTGTACATTCGTTCTTCTAAAAAACCCATCACCAGAATTGCGTAGGTGGGAGCCATCACAGTAGCCATGGCAGTCCCAGATGTCTGAAGATGAATGCAATCCTCAAATGAAAAATAGTTATTCTCGAAGACAATTCGTATTGCTGATAAAATGAATTCATCCGAGAACCTCTCCGGGACAGTTTGACTCCGAATATCAGCAGGGGGATGTTTTTCGTAGTACACTGACTGTTCATAGACAGCAAATCAATAATGAGAAATATAGAATCCTTAGTGTTAGTGATCTGATTGCCATGTGTTGTAGAAATGTTCCGATGCCTTTTGAAGCTGCGCCAATATATCATCAGCATCCATCTACGAATCGTTTGGAAAGAGACAGGAAAGAGCAGCATTTTATTTCTATGCTTAAACCTAAGTTGAATGCAACTTCATAGATTTTGTACGTATTTTGGTTTATTTAATTTCAAATATATCACATTCCCATGAGTAGCCTTCCAAGAAGAAGGTGAAACCGATCGGGAATACTGACTTTTCCTTGACTTCTCCTTTTTTATTAACTACACCATTTTGATACTTTTTAATTTTATATTTATATCAAGAGGTGAGAACAAAATCTGACTTAAATCATTACGGGAACTACAAACGTTTCTGGCTTATTTGCCGTCATCAGTGTAGTATACCCTATTGCAGAGAATCAGTAAATCAGACGCCGATAAATCGTCATCCGACCTCCAGACATCTACAATTAATTTAATTAATTAATATAATATAATAATATATTAGATAATATAATTTAATAAATTAATACGATATATTATTATTATTATATCTTATTTATTATTATTATTATTATTATTATTATTCATTATTAAAATACACATCGTCAGACATCAAGAAAATATAAAAATATATATATAGGACATCCTCGAACACCTGCCAACGCCGGTCAGACTTCATATTTCTGCACCCGACACTCCGACATAAGACAGTATTTGCATTGGAGGAACCTCTCTCCAAGCGGATAGTCAACCGCCGTGCTCCAATAATCCAATCATTTCTAACCTACTGTTTCAAGTCGCTCTTCTACAACATCTTTCAAAATTGGCTTTTACAATTTCTAATGGCAGACTGACGAAATAAGGACTGACGCCACCAAAATGCCATTAATATAATCAGGAATTATAAAAAGTGAGTAATTGAAAATTGTCAACCTACAGCATACATCAGTTCTCATCGCATACGCTACTCAGGTGCATAAATTAATTAACGTAACACACAGTGACCACACAAGAGTCACATCACAAGACTGGCGAGAGTATCACTCAAAATTGCCGCTAGCACTTCATGATGCATCTCATCTTCAATAAATAGCATTCAGCTCCTTACAAATTAACAGTTTTCCGCTGCCGTCAACTGCTGCTGCTTAGCAATGATTTTCTTACTCGTGTTGATGAATTTTGACCTTGGTGAGTCTTTAGTTTGTAAATCTTCGCTGACTCCGACTAGTCGATCTCATGCATGCATTCGACATGCTGCCCATCTCAAGTCATCGGCGATCGTCTTCAATCCTAACGGTTCTTGTACTCAAATTCCGACTTGTCCTCAGCCCACGAAGTGGAACTGCCCCATCTATCGACCCATGACCACAATACTGCTGCTCCTAACTTTGGCCAACCAATCGTTATCACCCTACCAGCTTCTCGTCGACACTGCAACATTTTCCGTTCATCAACTCACGAAAGATGAGGTCGCGAGGAGTGTTGAATGGTTCAAATCTCCACTCCTACGTTTTCCTTCAGTGCAGTTTTCGAGGATTCAGCTTCTGCTGTTAAATAGTGAGCAACATATTAGCGTGTCATTAGATTTTGAAATGAAGTCCACTGATGGCGCAGTCAGTAATGGTCGTTGGTTTGCCAAGTCGCGTCTATTGGCCTCCCGCCCTTGGTCAGTGAGGAAGTTGAAAGATAGAAAATATTTCTATTTCTCAATGGCCGGTTAAGGTGGGAATAGCGCAGCAGTTCAACGTTGATTTTATATTCAAACAATGTACCATACATGCATAGGGGAAGCCGGGATTTGGAAAGACAGAATTGAGGAAGAAGAATTTCGATTATATGGCACTCTCAAAACTGAATACAAGCTTTCTACTGCTACAGATCATTGCTGATTGATATCTCTCTCATCCTTGTTTTAATGCACAAATGCTTTCACCTGACATTTGCTTGATACAAACCCTGAAAAGATCCACTCGACCTCGGATTCCGTGTCTTTCACCACATTGAGTGACATGTGCTCCTGATACAACCACAAGAAATGGTTGCCCTGCTGACGACCGTACCCAGTCATCGGCAGAGTTGGAAATGGGTCAACGAAGTCTGACCCACGACCCACTTCCAACTCTGGTCATTGGAACTTCGCAGCTGGTTCTTGCCCTTCACCAGCTGTCCATTTGCAGTCCATTTGTCATTTGCAGAATAGGACATGTACATGTATAGTAAATAGAAAAATAACTTTGTTGCAGTTTTCTATGCAAAAATACATCAAAGATATCTAATTTATGTATTAGATTGAGGACTTACCTGTATAGAAGAGCATATACGCGAACTAATATAGAAGGCATCTCATATTAATAGTGAATGAATTCATAAGAAACGTATAAAAATGATTTATGAATTTAATTTTGAATGGAAGCGATCGATAAAATTAGTTCGATATTATTTCGCGTATATGCTCTTCTATACTATGTTTCAATCTAATACATAAATTAGATATCTTTGATGTATTTTAGCATAGAAAACTGTGACAAAGTTATTTTTCCATTTACTTTACATGTACATGTCCTACTCTGCAAATGACAATGCAACTTCCATATCTATGATGAATGCATATTTGAAATAAGGATGATCTTGCTTTATGTTTCCCTTTGCACCTGAAGAAAAAGAAAGCGCTTGTGGATTCCATGTGTTTCACTTCAATTATTTCAAAATATCAAACCAATTGCTGAGACTCAGAAATTTTTTTACATACATGTATATATATATATATATATATATATTAAAAAAGGAGAACTCAAGGAAAAGTCAGTATTCCCGAAAGGTTTCACCTTCTTCTTGGAAGGCTACTCATGGGAATGTGATATATTTGAAATTAAAAAAACCAAAATACATACAAAATCTGTGAAGTTGCATTCAAATAAGGTTTAAGCATAGAAATATAATATTGCTCTTTCCTGTCTCTGTCCAAACGATTCGTAGATGGAAGCAGTTGATAGATTGGCGCAGCTTCAAAAGGCATCGGAACATTTTGACAACAAATGGCAATAAGAGCAGTAACACTGAGGATCCTATATTTCTCATTATTGATTTGCTGTCTATGAACAGTCAGTGTACTACGAAAAAAATCCCCACTCCGCCCCACATATACTTCGTTACAACCTTTACAGCGGAGGATGTAAATGACATTTCTGGATAGACAGTTCATATTCTTTTTATATGAAAAGTCATATAAGTATATCAACCTTAGATCTATGGTTTTCCCGGTTATAAGAGTAGGACAGCAGCTACATCGGGCGTCTCCACACTTTGTAACACCCGCAATAGTAGGAAGGTAGTTCGTCTTCAACAATCTATACAACGTTGGAGGTTGCTTAAACGATCGCAAAATATTGTACCTAAGGAAAGGATCAATTAATGATAGGCTGCTGCTGATCGGTCTTATCATTTTTCCATATATATTGGGATTGTTCTTATTATAAAAAGAAACAAATGCAATACCATTAGTCCTGTCCCTCCGTTGTAACTCAAGTGGCTTTGACAATGCACGAGTGAAGGCGGACTCAATGATTCCAGGTGGGTATCTGAGTTTCAAAAGTTTTGATTTCAAGTGTTTTAACTGACGATTACATTTATTTTCCTTAGAGACAATCTTTACAATCCTATAAACTAATATAAAAGGAACATTTTTACGTACGTGTATGGGGTGACAGGAGTTAAAAGGGACATAATTTTGACTATCGGTGATCTTACGGTAAATATCTGTCTCAAGAGACCTATTTTCCTTATAAATCAATACTTCTAAAAAATTATCTTATCCGAATTGCAATCAGTATTAAAAGAAATATCATTATGTAGGCTATCGAGAATAATATGGAAATCACTAACGTTACCAAATTTCCTATACCAAAGAATAAAACAATCGTCTATATAACGAACCCACCTATTTATGATACGAGTAGACGAATCATTATCGTAAACTTCTTTTATTATGGTGTACTTTCGTTCTTCTAAAAGACCCATCACCAGAATTGCGTAGGTGGGGGCCATCACAGTAGCCATGGCAGTCCCAGATGTCTGAAGATGAATGCAATTCTCAAATGAAAAATAGTTATTCTCGAAGACAATTCGTATTGCTGATAAAATGAATTCATCCGAGAACCTCTCTGGGACAGTTTGACTCCGATTATCAGCGGGGGGATGTTTTTCGTAGTACACTGACTGTTCATAGACAGCAAATCAATAATGAGAAATATAGGATCCTTAGTGTTAGTGATCTGATTGCCATGTGTTGTAGAAATGTTCCGATGTCTTTTGAAGCTGCGCCAATATATCAACTGCATCCATCTACGAATCGTTTGGAAAGAGACAGGAAAGAGCAACATTTTATTTCTATGCTTAAACCTACGTTGAATGCAACTTCATAGATTTTGTATGTATTTTGGTTTATTTAATTTCAAATATATCACATTCCCATGAGTAGCCTTCCAAGAAGAAGGTGAAACCGATCGGGAATACTGACTTTTCCTTGACTTCTCCTTTTTTATTAACTACACCATTTTGATACTTTTTTAATTTTATATTTATATCAAGAGGTGAGAACAAAATCTGACTTAAATCATTACGGGAACTACAAACGTTTCTGGCTTATTTGCCGTCATCAGTGTAGTATACCCTATTGCAGAGAATCAGTAAATCAGACGCCGATAAATCGTCATCCGACCTCCAGACATCTACAATTAATTTAATTAATTAATATAATATAATAACATATTATATAATATAATTTAATAACTTAATACGATATATATATATATATATCGAAAATTGCGAGATATGGAGATAGTTGATGAATATAAAAAAAGGAGAGAACCAGAGGATGGCCTTGGTGTTACCGGTTTCCGTGTTTATTAAAATACACATCGTCAGACACCAAGAAAATATAAAAATATATATATAGGACATCCTCGAACACCTGCCAACGCCGGTCAGACTTCATATTTCTGCACCCGACACTCCGACATAAGACAGTATTCGCATTGGAGGAACCTCTCTCCAAGCGGATAGTCAACCGCCGTGCTCCAATAATCCAATCATTTCTAACCTACTGTTTCAAGTCGCTCTTCTACAACATCTTTCAAAATTGGCTTTTACAATTTCTAATGGCAGACTGACGAAATAAGGACTGACGCCACCAAAATGCCATTAATATAATCAGGAATTATAAAAAGTGAGTAATTGAAAATTGTCAACCTACAGCATACATCAGTTCTCATCGCATACGCTACTCAGGTGCATAAATTAATTAACGTAACACACACTCACCACACAAGAGTCACATCACAAGACTGGCGAGAGTGTCACTCAAAATTGCCGCTAGCACTTCATGATAGCAGCTCATCTTCAATAAATAGCATTCAGCTCCTTACAAATTAACAGTTTTCCGCTGCCGTCAACTGCTGCTGCTTAGCAATGATTTTCTTACTCGTGTTGATGAATTTTGGCCTTGGTGAGTCTTTAGTTTGTAAATCTTCGCTGACTCCGGCTAGTCGATCTCATGCATGCATTCGACATGCTGCCCATCTCAAGTCATCGGCGATCGTCTTCAATCCTAACGGTTCTTGTACTCAAATTCCGACTTGTCCTCAGTCCACGAAGTGGAACTGCCTCATCTATCGACCCATGACCACAATACTGCTGCTCCAAACTTTGGCCAACCAATCGTTATCACCCTACCAGCTTCTCGTCGACACTGCAACATTTTCGTTCATCAACTCACGAAAGATGAGGTCGCGAGGAGTGTTGAATGGTTCAAATCTCCACTCCTACGTTTTCCTTCAGTGCAGTTTTCGAGGATTCAGCTTCTGCTGTTAAATAGTGAACAACATATTAGCGTGTCATTAGATTTTGAAATGAAGTCCACTGATGGTGCAGTCAGTAATGGTCGTTGGTTTGCCAAGTCGCGTCTATTGGCCTCCCGCCCTTGGTCAGTGAGGAAGTTGAAAGATAGAAAATATTTCTATTTCTCAATGGTCGGTTAAGGCGGGATTAGCGCAGCAGTTCAACGTCGATTTTATATTTAGACAATGTACAAGTACCATACATGCATAGGGGATGCTGGGATGCTTTCAATAGTTGAGCGCGGAAGTTGTCCATATGAAACACAAGCCACTCACAAACCAGCTTATCTGTGGACATTGTTAAATGGAAAAGCCGGGATTTGGAAAGACAGAATTGAGGAAGAAGAATTTCGATTATATGGCACTCTCAAAACTGAATACAAGCTTTCTACTGCTACAGATCATTGCTGATTGATATCTCTCTCATCCTTGTTTTAATGCACAAATGCTTTCACCTGACATTTGCTTGATACAAACCCTGAAAAGATCCACTCGACCTCGGATTCCTTGTCTTTCACCAGGTTGAGTGACATGTGCTCCTGATACAACCACAAGAAATGGTTGCCCGGCTGACGACCGTACCCAGTCATCGGCAGAGTTGGAAATGGGTCAACGAAGTCTGACCCACGACCCACTTCAAAACTCTGGTCATTGGAACTTCGCAGCTGGTTCTTGCCCTTCACCAGCTGTCCATTTGCAGTCCATTTGTCATTTGCAGAATAGGACATGTACATGTATAGTAAATAGAAAAATAACTTTGTTGCAGTTTTCTATGCTAAAATACATCAAAGATATCTAATTTATGTATTAGATTGAGGACTTACCTGTATAGAAGAGCATATACGCGAACTAATATAGAAGGCATCTCATTAATAGTGAATGAATTCATAAGAAACGTATAAAAATGATTTATGAATTTAATTTTGGATGGAAGCGATCGATAAAATTAGTTCGATGTTAGATCGCGTATATGCTCTTCTATACTATGTTTCAATCTAATACATAAATTAGATATCTTTGATCTATTTTAGCATAGAAAACTGTGACAAAGTTATTTTTCCATTTACTTTACATGTACATGTCCTACTCTGCAAATGACAATGCAACTTCCATATGATGAATTCATATTTGAAATAAGGATAATCTTGCTTTATGTTTGTTTCCCTTTGCACCTGAAGAATAAAGAAAGTGCTTGTGGATTCCATGTGTTTCACTTCAATTATTTCAAAATATCAAACCAATTGCTGAGACTCTGAAATTTTTTTTACATACATGTATATATATATATATATATATATATATATATATATATATATATATATATATATTAAAAAAGGAGAACTCAAGGAAAAGTCAGTATTCCCGATCGGTTTCACCTTCTTCTTGGAAGGCTACTCATGGGAATGTGATATATTTGAAATTAAATAAACCAAAATACATACAAAATCTGTGAAGTTGCATTCAAATTAGGTTTAAGCATAGAAATAAAATGCTGCTGATTCCTGTCTCTGTCCAAACGATTCGTAGATGGAAGCAGTTGATAGATTGGCGCAGCTTCAAAAGGCATCGGAAGATTTTGACAACAAATGGCAATAAGAGCACTAACACTAAGGATCCTATATTCCTCATTATTGATTTGCTGTCTATGAACAGTCAGTCTACTACGAAAAAGATCCCCACTCCGCCCCACATATACTTCGTTACAACCTTTACAGCGGAGGATGTAAATGACATTTCTGGATAGACAGTTCATATTCTTTTTATATGAAAAGTCATATAAGTATATCAACCTTAGATCTATGATTTTCCCGGTTATAAGAGTAGGACAGCAGCTACATCGAGCGTCTTCACACTTTGTAACACCCTCAATAGTAGGAAGGTACTTCGTCTTCAACAATCTATACAACGTTGGAGGTTGCTTAAACGATCGCAAAATATTGTACCTATGAAAAGGATCAATTAATGATAGGCTGCTGCTGATCGGTCTTATCACTTTTCCATATATATTGGGATTATTCTTATTATAAGAAGAAACAAATGCAATACCATTAGTCCTATCCCTCTGATGTAACTCAAGTGGCTTTTACAATGCACGAGTGAAGGCGGACTCAATGATTCCAGGTGGGTATTTGAGCTTCAAAAGTTTTGATTTCAAGTGTTTTAACTCACGATTGCATTTATTTTCCTTAGAGACAATCTTTACAATCCTATAAGCTAATGTAAAAGAAATATTTTTACGTACGTGTATGGGGTGACAGGAGTTAAAAGGGACATAATTTTGACTATCGGTGATCTTACGGTAAATATCTGTCTCAAGAGACCTATTTTCCTTATAAATCAATACTTCTAAAAAATTATCTTATCCTAATTGCAATCAGTATTAAAAGAAATATCATTATGTAGGCTATCGAGAATAATATGGAAATCACTAACGTTACCAAATTTCCTATACCAAAGAATAAAACAATCGTCTATATAACGAACCCACCTATTTATGATACGAGTAGACGAATCATTATCGTAAACTTCTTTTATTATGGTGTACTTTCGTTCTTCTAAAAGACCCATCACCAGAATTGCGTAGGTGGGGGCCATCACAGTAGCCATGGCAGTCCCAGATGTCTGAAGATGAATGCAATTCTCAAATGAAAAATAGTTATTCTCGAAGACAATTCGTATTGCTGATAAAATGAATTCATCCGAGAACTTCTCTGGGACAGTTTGACTCCGAATATCAGCGGTGGGATGTTTTTCGTAGTACACTGACTGTTCATAGACAGCAAATCAATAATGAGAAATATAGGATCCTTAGTGTTAGTGATCATATTGCCATGTGTTGTAGAAATGTTCCGATGCCTTTTGAAGCTGCGCCAATATATCAACTGCATCCATCTACGAATCGTTTGGAAAGAGACAGGAAAGAGCAGCATTTTATTTCTATGCTTAAACCTAAGTTGAATGCAACTTCATAGATTTTGTATGTATTTTAATTTATTTAGTTTTAAATATATCATTCCCATGAGTAGCCTTCCAAGAAGAAGGTGAAACCAATCGGGAATACTGACTTTTCCTTGACTTCTCCTTATTTATTAACTACACCATTTTGATACTTTTTAATTTTTTATTTATATCAAGAGGTGAGAACAAAATCTGACTTAAATCATTACGGGAACTACAAACGTTTCTGGCTTACTTGCCGTCATCAGTGTAGTATACCCTGTTGCAGAGAATCAGTAAATCAGACGCCGATAAATCGTCATCCGACCTCCAGACATCTACAATTAATTTAATTAATTAATATAATATAATTTAATAAATTAATACCATATATATATCGTAAATTGCGAGATATGGAGATAGTTGATGAATATAAAAGAGGAGAGAACCAGAGGATGGCCTTGGTGTTACCGGTTTCCGTGTTTATTAAAATACACATCGTCAGACACCAAGAAAATATAAAAATATATATATATATAGGACTTCCTCGAACACCTGCCAACGCCGGTCAGACTTCATATTTCTGCACCCGACACTCCGACATAAGACAGTATTCGCATTGGAGGAACCTCTCTCCAAGCGGATAGTCAACCGCCGTGCTCCAATAATCCAATCATTTCTAACCTACTGTTTCAAGTCGCTCTTCTACAACATCTTTCAAAATTGGCTTTTACAATTTCTAATGGCAGACTGACGAAATAAGGACTGACGCCACCAAAATGCCATTAATATAATCAGGAATTATAAAAAGTGAGTAATTGAAAATTGTCAACCTACAGCATACATCAGTTCTCATCGCATACGCTACTCAGGTGCATAAATTAATTAACGTAACACACACTCACCACACAAGAGTCACATCACAAGACTGGCGAGAGTGTCACTCAAAATTGCCGCTAGCACTTCATGATAGCAGCTCATCTTCAATAAATAGCATTCAGCTCCTTACAAATTAACAGTTTTCCGCTGCCGTCAACTGCTGCTGCTTAGCAATGATTTTCTTACTCGTGTTGATGAATTTTGACCTTGGTGAGTCTTTAGTTTGTAAATCTTCGCTGACTCCGACTAGTCGATCTCATGCATGCATTCGACATGCTGCCCATCTCAAGTCATCGGCGATCGTCTTCAATCCTAACGGTTCTTGTACTCAAATTCCGACTTGTCCTCAGTCCACGAAGTGGAACTGCCTCATCTATCGACCCATGACCACAATACTGCTGCTCCAAACTTTGGCCAACCAATCGTTATCACCCTACCAGCTTCTCGTCGACACTGCAACATTTTCCGTTCATCAACTCACGAAAGATGAGGTCGCGAGGAGTGTTGAATGGTTCAAATCTCCACTCCTACGTTTTCCTTCAGTGCAGTTTTCGAGGATTCAGCTTCTGCTGTTAAATAGTGAGCAACATATTAGCGTGTCATTAGATTTTGAAATGAAGTCCACTGATGGTGCAGTCAGTAATGGTCGTTGGTTTGCCAAGTCGCGTCTATTGGCCTCCCGCCCTTGGTCAGTGAGGAAGTTGAAAGATAGAAAATATTTCTATTTCTCAATGGCCGGTTAAGGCGGGATTAGCGCAGCAGTTCAACGTCGATTTTATATTCAAACAATGTACCATACATGCATAGGGGAAGCCGGGATTTGGAAAGACAGAATTGAGGAAGAAGAATTTCGATTATATGGCACTCTCAAAACTGAATACAAGCTTTCTACTGCTACAGATCATTGCTGATTGATATCTCTCTCATCCTTGTTTTAATGCACAAATGCTTTCACCTGACATTTGCTTGATACAAACCCTGAAAAGATCCACTCGACCTCGGATTCCGTGTCTTTCACCAGGTTGAGTGACATGTGCTCCTGATACAACCACAAGAAATGGTTGCCCGGCTGACGACCGTACCCAGTCATCGGCAGAGTTGGAAATGGGTCAACGAAGTCTGACCCACGACCCACTTCCAACTCTGGTCATTGGAACTTCGCAGCTGGTCTTGCACTGGTTTGCATCTGGTTCTTGCCCTTCACCAGCTGTCCTTTCAAGAATGTCCTTTGCTGCTTGGCTTGCATGCACTTTATTGTTTTTTGTGGAAAAGTCATACTTCGGAAACTGCTGCTCTGTAAACCAGTGAGGCTACAAAACACCGGCACAAATGCATCGGTTGAAAACTTCCATCTCATCAAAGAGACGGGTGATGTGAGTATTTTCTTTTTCTTGAAAGAATGCCGAATCTGGTCTGTCACTATTTCCAAGCAAATTTATGCACTTTGGCTCTGATGCGCTCAAAATCGCTTCTTTGTTGTATGATGTTGAGCTTAATTTTGTGAAGATCTTGGTTTTCCCATCAACAGTCCCTACAATGTCATCGATATGTTTGATATGTTTGATATGTTTGAACTTCCAACAGTTCATTCTCCAAGTGTTTTACAAACGATGTTTTCATGTCAATCTCAATTCTGTACTTATGTTCAAGATAAGTTTTGCAGCTTGTTTCTATCGTTTTGACATCCAGTACAGCGCTAAAACAGTAAGTTCCTTGCAAACAAATAGTGTTTGACCACCTATTAACTTCAGGGTGGCGGCCGATTGACTTTTTGTTGGAGCCAGGAATCGCCCTTAAATTTTAGCGAGATGTGCAGTTAGTCCTTAATTAGCCCGGGAATACCATTTTGTGATTTTTACCACTAAGGTGAATCAGCATAATTTCTTGATTTCAACTACTAATAATACAAATGTTATTGAGCCCACTATTTCTATTACATTTGATCTTGGTTGAAATAACCAATATGTTTGCACAACATCTGGATGAAATATTCATGACTTCATCAATTTGCTTCGTTTCCATAAAGTTCCATAAAGTTTTGCAAATCAGTAGTGTTGCATCCTATACAAGGAATTCGTGCCTATTCACTTGTTGGGTTGACTATACGTCAATTAATTGGTACATGTTAGTATAAACTCAGAATCAATCGATAGCGGTCGCCAAAACCTTGCCTTTGTTTTTCGTGTTTCTTAACGTGCTTGCATGCAATTTCGTAACAGACTCGTAAAATGGCAGACTGGAAAATTATGAAGCCTCGTATGATGTCATTAAAGTTTTGAGTCTTGCATGCTAAAAAAAGTCATGTCTAGATGATCCCTTATCTTCGCGCTATTAATTTCTTACTTAAGCTGTAAGATATTTTGCAAGACCACAACTTTTTTGAACAATAAAATGTCTGAGAAAGAACAGCACAATTTCACAATACAGGTTACTTTTACACCTTCATCCACACCAAGGTGAAGAATGATATCGGTTGAAAGTCATACCAACAGAGTTCTACCAACGCTGCCACTGACAAAAATGTACATCAAAGTTCTCGCTGGTATTTTGAGTATAATTATAATGGCTGAGATAAGTGATGAGTTCGAAGACCTAACAGAGAATCTTGACAACAAAGCCACCCAAACCAATGGGACCTATGTATACCGATAGACCACCGCTTCCAAATATCGGGGTCGCGACCGGAAAGGGAGTCGCTAGTATATGGAACCATCTGAAGGTTCCATCAATATCCATCTTTACACTTGGACTAAGTCTTCTTGATTGGATTTCACGCAGTTCAAAGCTAAAAAGTGTAAAACAGACCTTCGAATAAAAGAAACATCAGGACCAGCAGTGCCGTCATCTGGGGGTGATTTCGACCACTTGAGAAAATATTCTATGTAGCCATTTTTTGGGAAGACGACTCAAGTTACTCCGCCAATTCATTGATAGGTATGATCGTCAATTAATTTAGTTCATAATAGAATATTTCATTTGGTAAAATTACTCCTATAGATGTGCTTAGCAAAAGAGAAGTAAAAAGATGATTGGTGTAGGAGTTTTGAAAGTCTTCTAACAAGGAAAAATCTTGGTCGATTTCATGTTACTTCAATAATGAGATGACGGTACCGTAGAAATGCTGAAAAGCATAAATACTGACAACAAAGGAAACACGCTGAACCGTCAGCGTGGCCTAGTGAAGAAGGTGCGAGCTCGACTCCACCGCGGACTTCGGTTCGATTCCTAGGTCAGGCGAGTGCGGTTGGGGAATCAAGGGTGTTGGCGTCTTGTATTGACTTAATAGCTGTCATTCTCTTTCGATATTCAGCATAAATACTTGATATCTCATTATCCTCCGATTTCTTTCACTCTCCTGAGATATTTTTATTTTGATCCGCACCAGGAATTATTTGCTAGCCTATACCACATGCATAGAAAAATAAGGTGAAGCTATTTAAAACCTGGATGCATGTGTTTAACTGGTTAACGGCGATATGCCCGTATGTATTTCTTAACGCGCACTGCCAATCGACGGTCAAATGAAATATTTCAAGAATACCGAATTGGCTGATGGTCTGTTCAGATAATATTAAAATAATATTGAAGTCTATTATTTATTACATTTGAAAATAATCAGAACCATAAACGTTCTTCGAATTAACTTAATGAGGCCTACACATGTAATCACACACAGCACAATTCTGTGCTTCAATCAGTGATTTGTAGCCCGTGAGCTGCTTATGAGATTTGAATAATTTTACAACGAACGATAGAAGTGTTCTATTTTCGTACTTTCCAATGTTCACAAAATATTTATTTTCATCAACTGATTTATATAATCTTATCAATTTTTTCATATAATTTTTGATTTTAGTCAGTTTTCATATTTCAACTTGCAAACATGCAAAGCTGAAGTAGAAAATTGCCTTCCGAGACGTGATAATTTCAAAAACTTTGTATTCTCAATTAATTGTAGGCCTGTTAACATTTTATTTTTTTCGGCATGTTATGATTTTTATTTTAATAAACACCAAATAGAAGAAACTGACGGAATTACTTATACAATGCGAATAAGAGGCAAGTTGAATAATTTGATTAGGAGGAATTGAGTCGTTGAAAGTCATTGAGTCAAATTAAACCAGATAAAGAAGCTTCTGAGATGGTTTGATCTGATCGTAATGTCCCCAATACCGAGGTAGCATTGTTGCGTTGCACCGCATTCGCTGAATTCAAGAAAAAAATCGAGACCTTGATTCTCCAGTATTTTTCTACAATTCTACTTAAATTCTACCTGACTTTGCGCTAAACATCAGACACAAATTTTATGACTGGCGGCTACCATTCGTCTGCCTCCGCAAGATGATATAAAAGATGATAATAAGGAATTCTTCTGGCGCTTGCGATCTTCGTCAATTGTGGCCGTTATCCTTTTTTCTCTTGTCGATATTTCTTGGTAAATTGGGGTCATCGTGCCTTTGCATTAACCTGTGAATTCTGAAATCACGGTTTTCTATCATGGCAAGAATACGCTGCAGTTTAAAATGTTGCGTTCCAAAATGCGGTTTGTTGGTTCAACTTAATATTTTAGAAAATTAAGGTGGGAAAAATCGGATAGATACGACTGCATAGAATTTTATGAATCAGATGATGAAATGAAGTATTTGCTTTACTATAAAAGATCGTTGGAAAGTTCAAGAAGGAAGTTTTCTATCGGTATGAAATCATGTAGATATTTTACTGAAGGTAAGTCGTCTTCAAGAAGTGGCTATGAAAACAAATTTTGTCTATCGTCTTTTCAGTGACAACAATTTCTGTCATTTTCTGATATCTTATGTAAAAATTTATGTGCACGTATTTCTCAGTTACTAGATTATTTCCCTGAAGACGGTAGAATGTTCCTACACAAAGAGCTTGGTATTGCATAATTTCACTATAAGTCAAGTATGAAAGTGATTGTTTTGTTTTATTCTTGTTGCAAAAAAATATAGTCTCCAGTATAAACGCACTTCATGTTGGAGGTGCCCGCCATACGGCCATTGAAAAAATATATGTCTATAATCTTAAGAACCACCCCGCTCACAGAATTAAAAAAACTTGGTGCGATAGAGTCAAATATCGTTCAAGTCAAAAATTGGTTCAAAATTCAAACAGGAAATGTCTCATATTTTATGACAAAAATAGATTAAAGAAGTGTCCAGATAATTTTTCAGCGGTGTAATTGGAAAAACATAATTGGTCAATATAAAGATAGCGTGGAAATTCGATGAAATAGTCAGGCAATCACCCGGGAATTTGGAGCTTGAAATCTGGCCGCCACCCTGAACTTTCTAAGTTTGCCTGTCCTCTCGGTTTGGTATTTACCCGCATAACAAGATCCTTATTTTAGTAATGACATGCACACCTGGTACACGCCTTTATCAAACATTCGATCTCTTTGTATATTATAGCAATATTCACGGCGATTGGTATAAAAAGAGCTCCCTCTATAAAGATCAAGAGAATACGACGCATGGGTTCAACGTTTTTTTAGTTTTGATTATAAATTAGTTTTCATAAAATTAATTGGGTATGCAACAATAACTGCACTAAAACATAGAAGGTCGATTTTGAATTTTCTATTAGGATGCCTTGTGTGTTAAGTGTACCAAGAGCCCTTATTGAAATGATTAAAACAGTCAAATATTAACAATTATAAATATGTGTATTATATAAAATCTGTTATCATAAGAAAATACCTTAAATCTAATTGTACTTGACGTTGAGTCGAGAAAAGAATCACACGTCATCTGAGAGAATAACATCAAGGCATATCTTCGAATATATTTGACTCATATTAAATATACGGTGAACTGAAATGATAGTAATGACCTCAAGTCCTGAATATTGGCCTCAATTAAACTTTGCTTTTAGATATACATGTACATGTATGTTCATTCCAAGAACAATAATTCTTACGCCCATTCAAATGAATTAATAGACAAACATATTTACAACTGTATGATAGTGAAAGCAAATTGTGAAATCGTGCATGATTATGGCAGCGGTCAGTCATATCATGCACATTTCCACGTCTGTTAATGAAATAGACATGCTGCATGTGATTCTGCATTGGTTGGTAATGTGAGGAAACCTAACTTGCAGGTCCTATTCTGCCTTTCGTCCTATTTGTCTGCTGCTGATTGATGTAGAAATGCATTGAATGTCCAAGTCATTCAAATGTTTGACCTACACTGTTACTCATGAAGTCCCAAATGAGTACTAGAAAGGGTACCAAACCTGAGTACCAACTACGACGGCTAAAAATGAGTCCCAAAATCTAGTACTTCTTGAGTTCAAAAATATTAGTACTCATTTCAGAACTCTTTTGGTCACTCATTTAATGAAGTGCATAGAACTAGCACCTCCACTATATCAAACAATGCCATACGGCATATGTGACCTGCTACATCACATGCGCACATCCATCGAAGAACTACTTTGGCAATCAAACACAAATGCACCTGGATCAATTAAATATGCACAAGAATCAAAGCACAGTCGGTGAAATGGGTAAACGTTTGGCAAGACTCAAAGCACTGTCGGAGAGGATAGAAAATGTTGGCAGGACTCAAAGTGCAGTCGGAGAAAACGATAGACGTTGACAGGGCTCAAGGCACTTCGTAAAGATGCTTTTCATCCGCATTGATGCATTGAGAACTTTGTCAACATCCCATGTTTGGTGTGGAACTAAAAATATAATTATATAATGATAGCCTTCCTGTTGGTCAACCAGTCACTTTCGATCAGGCAAAATCCTCGCATTTACTGTCTTCTAGCGCAACACACAAACACGAACCCGATATAAGTAATAAATACATCCATTTCAGGTATAATGGGCCATGATTGACATGTACAATTATATTTTAGATGTTAGAGAGAATTAAAGAGAATTTCTTCACCCTCACATGCTTGAGGGGGTAACAACTGACCCCTTGAACTTCTTACCGTGCTTCTACTAAACCAATGGCAATGAAATGTCACCTACAGAATGACAGTTGAAAATGATGATTTCACATGGTCCTGAGAGGCTGATATCTAACTTCAATCAAAGCATTGAAAGAAAAAGAAGTGGCTCCGGAGTCCTCTGGATTGCCTTCTGCAGTCTCTGATGGTTAAATCCAAGTTTGAAGTGGTTCCTATTGAATGTAATTACTTTGAAATACCTAAAAAGCCAACAGAACATGTTTTAAATCACGCCATGTTTTTTTCAACATTACTCGTTGTCAGCACAATGAAGTTCATCCTTCGTAGCCGCCTGAGAGTGGCCCCTTCCTTCGTGGATGGAGAGATCTCGGTCCTGATTCACCAACGCCGACATAACATCGAGCTGACATCCTCAGGGGAACACTTGCCAGCAAGATTTGCCATCTAATTTCGCTTTTATTTTCTCATCCATGGTCTGCACAGACGGTGTGTGGACTTATTGGAGACACAAATTAGACTTTCTGCGCACTCGCCCCTCCTCACAATGACCACGCAGATATGAGAGAGAGAGGGTGATGAGGTAGGGACGTGAAAAGTGCAAAAGTTTGGAGAAATAATGAAGAAAACAATTGATTTCCGTTCTATCCGTCCAAGTAGACAAAGAATGGACGGACAGAATGAGTGAGAGAGTCTGACGATCGATTTCACAAGTCGAAGAATTGACATATTCAAACTTTCTCTTTCATTGCAGGTCGTGGAAGATGTCGGGAAAGAAGAATTCGAGGAGTTGATGAAAACGTGCGAACGGAGGGAAATAGACGAATTATGGGCCATAGAATCCGACACTCGTGCAAATGCAAGGAAACAGGCGAATTATAGGCCATAGAATCCGACACGTGAAAATGCAAGGAAAAAGGCAAATTGTGGGCCATAGAATCCGACATTCTCGAGGAGAGACATAGAAATTGAGACTGCCATAGACATTTCTTGAGTGGAAATTGCATAGAGATCATGACACACGCAAGGGAACGTAATTGAGGGAAGAAGAATTTGACAACCTGTTTTTATTGTTCCCGTTAACCTTTGGTAAGGCAAAACTACATAGATCTTGGCTGTTGTTCTTTCACAGTGCATCATGTGTGCGACATGTTTAGTAAATTTACAAAATACAGCGGCGACAAGACGATTAAATCATTGAAGCGTTCTGTACGTTCTCAATTTCGAAATATCATCACATTATATTCTCATCAGGAGTATGACTAGGCATAGATATAGCCTAACATATCCATTTTACGATGATGCACTACTTACCTTGAAATCAGAGGCACAGAAGTCCATGTTCCATCATTTTACTCGAAAAGGAATTTATAGCATGAATCAGTATCTTCAAATACAAACTCTCAAAATATTGCCCATGCATATCGCATGTCCTATTCATCGACAAGTTAGAGAGAAAAGAGTGAAAAATAAAATAATATCCAAAAATTGAATTAATGCATGTAGAACTATAGTTGAACTCCAAAGTCTCATGATTCTAGACAAGTGTAACTCAATTCTACACACTCATTTCTATTAACCCTGGAATGCATTCTGCTAGATGTCAGCCCTATCTGGAACGGGCGTTTTTTAGCGTCATAGGACCGCAACCCCTCAAATTTTCCGCGTTCCGATGGATGAAACATTTTGAAGATAAGGTCACCATGTATTTCGAGTCTTCTCTTTTCAATGGTAGCGCCTATTTTGCATGATTCGAAGACCTGCATACCAAAAATTCAAATTTAAAATTGAAATTTCAGTTTTTTCTATTTTTTATGAATCTATGTATATTTTTTGACTCTTCAAAAATTGTTAAGTGCAGCTAAAGTATTTCTGCAAACTTTTACATTCGGAATGCAATCTTTCGAATGGTGATATGTATTTTGCATTATTCCGTGGGTTTCATATCTAAAAATTCACATCAATACTTCATATACTTCATAGGCCTATGCTGTATGTGTATATTGCATGTACATTTACAATTATGCATGTCCTCATTTTGGGAGATAAGATGTTGACAATCTTGAATTGCACATATTTTCACATTTCATAAAATTACAAATTTCTGTTGAGGTTTTTAGCCCACCAAATATTTATCCTTCACGCGAGATATCTTTGCGTATGTGAAAACTGCACGTCTTGGCGGTGATAAATATTGATTCAGCATTCAATACATGCCACTACATCATAATATTTGCTGCAGCTAAAAAATATCACGATTACATGTAGGCCTATACTATACATGTACATTGCATATGCGTGTGTAACTCATGTATAATTATACATGTCAATATTACATTTTGAGAGATAAGATGAATATGGATGTTAACAATCTTGCATTGCACATGAATATCATGTAAATATGATGCAGAACCACTACATCAATAATCGATGCTCAGTGTTTTATCCAGCCCTGTTTTGGGGAAAACTTTCCCCCAAAATGTCAGAATTCCCCCTTTGATGGAAGACATAACTAAAATCATACACTAGATGCAGGATGTACTCGTAGCTGCAAATTTTTAGGATCGCCTTTTAAGTGATGCTCTGCTGGCCGCAGACCTGGCAAGGTCAGACGATTGCCAATTCCAGCCAGTAAACAATAACATTTTATCTCATACTTTTCCTGTGTTTTTGAAACAATGAGCTTTTATAATACAATGGCAATTTTTCTACATTATGCAAAAGTACTAAGGAATTCAGGGAAAGTGTACACGCGTACATGTGAATGTAATTAATGATGTAATGATAATGATAATAAATTGATGTTAATTATAATGGCGATCAAATAAATAACTTTCAGACAATAAAGTAATCATTAATCTGAAAACAAGTGATTAGTTAAAAGTTACAATTTAAAAACATTTCTGTCGCCTCGAAATTAGGCCTAAAATAGGCATACCTATATTAGCATGTTTTTGAAGTATTCATGAACAGATCAGATCAGTGACATGTCATATGTAGAGGCCCATTTATATTGTACATAAGGAATTACAATTTCTCATTGCCTGATGAGATACATAAAGTTTCAGAACACCCCCTTAAGGAAAATTTCCCCTTCCCCCTGAACCACTGGGAGTGGATAAAAAACTGTCAATGCTACTCTAAATGAAAACCACCAATTTTTTAAAAAGTTCTTTTAGAAATGACCTTTGAAACTGACCTTACAGTACGTCAAGTTTGCCCAAATATTTACTGAAACTTCAACATACATGCCAACCAAAAGTCAGCAATATCCAATCATAAGCCTGCGCGCAGTCACAAGTCCAATACAGCATGATTGCACGAATGATGCTAACTTTCACAGTTTCAGAGGCTATAAAAGTGTCTATTCAAAGGGTCTATTACGCAAGATTTAATGAAAATTTAGAAAACATGACAAAAATGTGATACACAAACACAAGTATAAAACACACATTAATCAATGAGAAAATTGTATTAGGCACTGCATGTAGACATTATGTAAAACTGTAAGATTGTACTACCGATCTAGAATAAAGTCAGATGTTGTCCTATTGCAGTATGTGCATGTATGTATACTCGATTGTGTTTTTAACATACAGGTTAACTAATAACATAATAATATGTAGCCTTATCGCCTCTAAAAAGCTACAGGGGAAGAAGATGAAGCCAGTAAGTTGAGAGTGTTGAGACTCATGTATCTACCAGAGCTAAAAGTGAGGGATCAAGATGGTTCGCTGACAGCTGTTGCGTAATAAGACCATTGATGTCTGTCTGTTATTAATACATAAAGTTAGTGAACACGTATTTATCGTTCCCCTGCAATCTGAGGTCGTGATAACCAGGGATCAGAGAACAACAAATTACTGAGGTCGTAAGTCGCGTAAGACAGGAAGTCGTTAACCCTTTCGCGACCTAAGTGAAACTCATTACATTGTCGCAAGTCACCATGACGTGCTCTGCACGCACAATCGAAATATGCTCCAATGACGACCTCCTAATCATGGTGACTTTGAATAATTGATGTATGACGTGCTCTGCACACATTGGTCGCGAAAGGGTTAAAATGAGGGTCAACTGTACATGCTACCATTTAGCCTTTTTGAAAAACGAACCATAGACTAACTTTGCTATGTCAGCAAGCTGGAAAGTTCAGCCAAGAGAGTAAGTAAATAACGTACAAATAGAGCACAAAGCGTTTTCAACTTTTATCTAAGTTTTTTCAAGTTTCTGTGTTAGCCTGCTGACCCTTAGATCATCAGAAGATCTTAACCCATTAGCTGCTAAAGGTCGGGCAGCGCCCGACCCAAAAAGTTAACAGTGCACGCGTCAACAGAAATTGTTTCAACTCGTTTCCACGCGGAAATGTTAGTATAATAGTAATTTTTTAGCAACATAATTGATTGGGCGTCAATTTCAATCATTTGATGTATTGGTCGTCACTCAACCATGTTAAAACTGTGCCGGATGTCTGCACTTGATGATTACTTGCTTGAATGAACAACAATATTTCAAATGCACAAACAATGTCGAACTCAATGAGTCATAAAATCCATAGTCCATGTGAAATTGGTCTATTTACCAGGCTTGGCGCTAAACAACAAGCATGTAAAATATTATTCCTCATCGATTATGAATGTCATTCAATAACCGCATTGCTTAGATTTCATACAGAGCCGACGCTGCACATATGAGTCGTCTATGCGAAATAAGGCGTCAATTTGCTAGTGTTTGCAAATGACACAAGATGAATTTGGTAGATAGAAATAAAATCGTATCACTTGTGTGAAAAGATGCTTGATGTTGATAATTTAATAAAGTTACAGTGATACTTGTATGAGATGGAAATTTATCCCTAGATAATGGTCACCTTAAAATTTATAATATACAGGTTTTAGGTAGTGAAATGTAAGAGCATATTTATAACAACAAATCAATTGGCTTTCCTGTATCATGTAACAACTACATTATACTCTTTCATGTTTCATTGTAGAGTGTTTTCATTTCAATTATTGACAATATCATCAGCCTACCCTAACATTTAGGCCTACAACATAATTAAAATATTGATGAAATATTTACCTTATAATTTTATCACATGAGAGGTAATAACGCTCGGGTCGGGCGGAGCCCGACTTTCCGCGTGAGAGGTAGTTATCATACGGTCGGGCGCTGCCTTTCACGGTCGGGCACCGCCCTACACAGTCGCAGCTAATGGGTTAAATGATACAATTCGATCATGTTACTGGATAGCCGTTTCTAGAATATGTTTTCGGCTTCTTCTACAGCTAACTAGTAGTAGGTTGAGTGTGATGCATCAATGAATGTAGTAGCTCAAAGGCAATCCACGGCGTAGCACTACTGTTTTATGGTCTGAGGAAAATTTCTCACGAGAGAGATGAACAAAATATCCAGTATATTTCAAAGGCACAACAAATACGAGTATTGATCTTTGATTATACTAGTCGGTAATAGTCCGGCAGCCAGAGCGAGTTACTGTAGGGAACGAGGCCGAAAATGAGAATTTCACACAATGATGTACATCCGATGCCTACTACGAATCTGCACGTCTGCGAGTTCTACCAGGTACCTCTTCTTGTCAGACAGGATCAAAGAAAAACACAAATGAGATGCAGATCACAATTTACGATAAAAATGAGATTTTTAATTTTTTCTCTCATTGAAGGAAAATTGCAGTCCAGGAAAAATGGAATAATCTAATTTTTGACATGGAGCATCTTCAAACCACATTTCTGGTCGGTGATGTATGCGAGAATGTGTTACATGTGGCGAAAACGTTGTGCATGTCGACGTTAGGATGCATACAGAATTTGCCGGACAGGAAGAGGAGGAAGCATTGGCGTGCGGTCAATAGATGCGGTGCATGCGGCGAATGCCTCACTTATATTCTGAAAATTAATATTTTCATCCTTCCCATGATTGAGGACAGTTTGGGCTCTGAATATCGCATAAAATCTAATAGAAAGTCATTTCATTGAGGGAGATGACATCTAAAGAGCTTTAACAACGGCGAGGCATCGCCGCATTCACTGGTGCTATCTATTTGCATTGACCAACTCGCAGTCTGTACACGCTGTCTTCTCGCACAGCTCCTATACAAAAGCCTGTGAAATTATATAGTGGCTACATTCGGCGAAATGGTCGCATCGCTCACTTCAGGGAAAATGATACAGATAGACCAGATCTCATCAGACTGACTTGTGTGCATGTGTATGCATTGTATGAGCCAGTCTGATGTGTTATATATTGGTCATCCATCACCAGAAAAGAACAAAGCGTTGTCTGATGTACAATGTAGAACTGTCTTGGACATTTTATGCTATCAATTTGTTTACCGATCTGACGGAATATTTGTCGAAAAAATGTTGTTGAAGCTGGGCGACCGATGCCCAAAATGAAATTCAAATGAAGACCGAAGCGCTGAAAGACGAAAAGAACCCAAGTTTTTGAACCCATGGTTTTGAAACCCAAGTCTGAATGTCCATTGAGAAAACTTCACTTGTAACCTTCGAATGATGTAGGAAGGCTTTTTCTATCATTAGGTCATTTGATGACTTCGTTAAAAAGTCAAGGAGGATGGATTTCAATTTTAGATAATTTCGTGAATATTCGCGCTACGTGTTAGCGCCATTTTCAATATCGAATATGATACATGCCATAACGTGCAAGGACAATGTCTAACTTTGAACGCATGGGCATTTAGAAAATATCAAATTCTGATTCTGCGCATCGCATGCCTATCGATAAGTAGCACCGCACGCAACTGGGAGCAAGATAAAACTCAGCAGATTCATAGTAGGCAAGGTGTACATCATTCTGTCACTCATTTTCGGCCTTGTTCCCTGCAGAAACTCTGTGTGGCTGCTATGAACATGTTCATATTAGTTCCTACTATGCTACTTATTGTATTTTTCTTAGAACATTCGCGAGACAAATGTTGAAAAGTTAATGAAATAAGAGGCACAGTGAGAGGAGCAGTTGCCTGAATCGCAAAATACAGTTCGTGTAATAAACGTTCGTTGACCAATGATTCTATATTGCTTCATAGCTTTCTCAGCGAATATTCCACGGATTATGCCATGTTTCGCATTGCTAAGATTTGTAAATATGTAATTGTATTTACATCAGGATTAAAGTCTGCAAGTAATATTAGCTCAACCATCGTCTGAAATTGATATCCTTTTTGTCAAATGAGAAAAATGCTATCAGCTGCTCTCTTGCATTATCATTTGCAGATGGAAAACTTTGCTAGACTTCCTTCAAAGTTGCATTAGAATGCTCAAAATATTGTCAAATAGTGGAAAATGTTGAGAAGAGCTTCTCTGATATGAACTTTAGTCAAGAGAAGGTCGGCTGTTTCCCCGGATGTATATGAGTTCATGAACCTTGTCGGTAATGGTATCAGGGAACAGCTGGTGGATTTAGTGAATTGATGCTCGAAGCTGACATTCGAAGCGATGGATTCTAATTCTGTGAATACAGCAAGCAATCCTTCACGAAAACGGCGTTTGACCTGAAAGCGTTGTCTGTCGGAGAGGAAATTTTGCTTGTCATCGAAATGAAATGAAAACATAAAATTGGCAGAGGATACCTAAATTGAGATATTTTCTGTGATCATTGTCCAAGTCCGTAAGTAAGTGGTCATTGAATGAAAGATAAGAATCTGACGAATTCAATTTTCAAATTTCAAACAACTTTGCAAGCAGATAACGTGAAAAGCCTAAATGTACAGTTTGAAATTGAAAACCTAATCATGGAAATCAAAGGACGAACAGCGCTTTGAAACATTTTACAGGCTGTAGAGTACAATGTCCGAGTTAAATTATCTTTCATTAAATATTATTCGTGTGTAGGTTCGACAAGTTTGTTGACATCGAAGTGATGCGGCCTGAGTTAAACCGGCCAGGAATTTCGAGGCATTGACTTGCGCCGGCTCCAACTGCGGGTGGAACAGCCTCAGAGTAACGAAAATCACCAACCTGACGGCAGCCATGTAACACCTGGTGAATATTCTGACCTGCGTGGCCTTGAAGTGCTTGCATTTGTGCATCATGGACATTGCCTCCTATCTTTCTATGTGCAGGGATTTTGCTTTGTATTTTTCGTGCTTATTGAGCATGTAGCCGTGTTCCAATATAGTCAGCTTTGCATAAGGGATGTCACTGAATGCAATGTTGTAGAACTCGGGATAAACAACTCCTAAGGCGTGGAGAATTGACTGCGGACTATAATGCGACAGTTCGCAACATTTATGTTGACTGTTCCCCCATGTTATAGGCTCAATTTGATCCTGTCTGAAAAGAAATGAACTGGGTGGAACTCGGCAGACGCGCAGATTCGTAGTAAACAAGGATATGTAATCCTACATAATTTTCTGAAAGCCTCATTTTCGGCCACGTTCTCTTTACAGCTATTTGTGCAAGACTTGTTATTGAAATGATCGCAGAATTATCATAACTATGACATGAGTATTCGTAGTATTATTTCGTATTACAGGCCTACACTTTGACAGCAGGGCATGATTGATCAATTGTAGTACTCTCACCGATTGCACTGCATTTGCGACGCATTTACTTATAACTTTAAATAAAACATAGAAACTTCCATTGTCAGAAGATGATATTTCAGCCCACAGTCAACTCTCCACACTTTGGGAGTTGTGTTTCCCGAGTTCTTTGTATTTGTATTCATAGACGTCCCTGTTGTTATCTATGTAAGCAAATGGACATCGCGTGTTCAACACCACTCATGTAGTGACTAGGGACAGCTCAAATTCATCATTGTGAGATGTTTGCTGTCAAAACATTGGTAGGCTAATTGGGGCGGTGCATAATGATTTACACATCGTAAATCTATTTGTTTTCACATCACACCACATACATGTAAGCACAGCAGAAGTCTCTCAAGGACCATTTACCTCGTTTATCCCGGGGCGATCGAGGAAAACAACCTTCTCAACAATCTATTCCATCATCAAAGAACTCGCTCAAACCTGTTAAGCAAAAGGGTTCGTTTAAAGGGTATGAAAGAGTCCGCATAGTAAAGGTCCGACATATATTTGACACATTTTCAGAATTACATGTTTTTTATAAATGATTTGTCAGGATAGAACAGAATAAAAATGAAGTTGGATGTAAAATCATTGCTGAAAACATACGTTACTGCACAAAGTCTGGAAGAAGTCCGTATGTTTATTCCACAAATGAAAGTCCGGATCAACAAATGCGGTTCCTGGTCTACATGGGCGCGAAATGGATGTGCAAAAAAGAAGCAACTGGTCCGATGCATTTGTGAGTAGTGTTGTGAGTATATTTTTCACAAACGAAAATATTTCCTTCGAAAAATTAGCTGATATATAGAAGCATCTATGCTCGATATATATCACGGATAAAATAGATAATTATCGAATGATTATAAGAGTTCTGAAGATCGTAGAAAATTCAAAAATTCCTACTTTCATTAAAATTTTCAGTTGCAAGCATTTTAAAAGACATTTCATGTAAATTGACGCATCAGTCAAGTGATAGTCAATCACATCTCCAAAGGAAAGTAGTGCTGGGTGAACAACACAGGGATTGATGTGGTGAGGGCAAGGTAGTGCTCTGCAATAAGATAAAGATGATTTGAATACCTAAAGATTGAAACTTTATTTGAATCCCCATACGTTCCCATAGGGACACGGACACTTTCGGTCCTTCAAAGCAAGCCGCTTAGCATAACGAATGTCATGGTCCCTATGTAGTGACTGTCCCAACCTATAATACGGACCTTTCTGAACCTTTAATACAGACCATTTCATTTATGAGGAAATAGTTTCTCAAAGGCATATTATCACCTACAGAATGTCATAATAGGAGCCAAGAACCCAAAAAGCAACCCTGACATCAAGTTATCAGACCAAGCACCAGAACACGGTATGACAATATTGTGCGAACGACTTGTGTCAAGATATGGTTAGTAAAAAGAGGTCTCAGCGTCTTTTCTTTCCTGTGAATCACCATTACTTGGAAGAATATAGAGAGTTCAATGAAACCAAGTATTGTCGATAAATTACGAATAAATAAAAAGGTAAGAAGCTGTTGCGTTGCAGTCACTTGTTATTTACAGCTATTACAGACAATTATACAAGTACCGCTTTTATCTTCAATTTTTGGATTGTGAAACAGTGTAATGTTGCAGGAATACTCGGAGGTCGCTTCGGCTGCCTCTCTCTCTCTCTCTCTCCCTCCCTCTCTCTCTCTCTCCCTCCCCTCTCTCTCTCTCCCTCTCTCTCTCCCTCTCTCTCTCTCCCCCTCTCTCTCTCCCTCTCTCTCTCTCCCTCTCTCTCTCTCTCCCTCTCTCTCTCTCCCTCTCTCTCTCTCGATCTCTCTCTCTCTCTCTCAACCAACTGTGGTTGCCTCCTCTCCTACGGCTCTTGCGCCGTCAGTGATTCCGGTTCCGATACATGATGTGGATTTGGACGCTTCCCGGCCACCGATGGTACAAAGTACTCTGGTGGATGTCAACACTTTCAGGCCTACGGACTACAAAGCTGAGAAGCACGACTTGGATTGTTCCAAATCTAGTCTTATTGTGGGTGATAACAACCTCAGGGGTCTTTCATCTACCCTCTCGGAGTGCTCGGTGTTCCACAATGATAGTTGTCGCTTAAGCTATTTGAAAAGTGTCCTTCAATCAGAGAAGGCGGTGCATCCTTTGGTTACCGCCTTCGTCCTGTGTTTCTCTTACTTGGATGAACAGAACAAGCCCACCACGAACTATACTACTTGCAGGTCAGTCCTGCACAATGCAAGAAGGCTCTTTCCCAATGCTCGCCTTGGTGTGCTGTTATACGTGCTACCCAAAGAAGCTAAAGACCCCTCCAAATCAGACATGTTGGAATTCAATGCCAACGTCAGCAAGAAGTTACCCTCCGGCTGTGAAGTGGTCCCGGTAGCAGCTGACTTCAATGTCTTGGATGCTTCGTGTTGGTCCCTCTCCGAGAGGAAGGTTGTCTTTGACAGCATCAAGGCTTTTTTAGGACAGTAGCCAGTCACAGCTTCGGCGCCAACACCAGACCTTCTCATGTGGCTGGTATGAACTTCCTCTGCACCTCTCCTAGTTTTCCTACTTCTTCTACCACGAATGACCTCCTTCAGCACACTAGAAGCTTTATTCCGGCTCCAACGGGGAAGTGCTGTCATCGTTCGATTGCTACTGGGGTGGAGGATTTCCTCCGGAAGCTTCAATGGCGCTCGGTTCTTTCAGGTCGAGACTCGGCCCCTCGCTGTCGCTTTTCGTATTCGAGTAGTCGCTACCCTCCGAGTGATCTTGTTCCCCAGTCCGTTTCTGACACTTGCTCCACCATCAGGACTTCAGTTCAGGATCTCCTTCGAAACTGCAAATCCTGCTTCCCCCGCGACAATTTGTCCCCTTTCCAGAGGTCCGAGCTGCTCCGCCTTAGCTCTGAGGATTCTGTGGTAGTTACTCCAGTAGATAAGGGTAGTGGTTGGATGATCATCCCCAACTCACATTATGAGGCGGAATCTTTCCGTCAACTCAGCAACGAGAATCACTATCAGCCACTGGAGCGCGAGATCGATCGGCATGTACGATCGGCAGGCTATGTGCTCCTCTGACCCACATCTATCAGAATGGTTTTCTCACCAAACGCGAGTTTTCGGCCCTGGAACCCTGTCAAACGATGAGACCCCGTCGCTTCTATCTTTTACCGAAGATTCATAAGACTGTTTGGGGGTATGAGGGTATGCCTCCTGGCCGCCCCATCGTCGGGGATGTGAACAGCGTTACTCGTTCGTGTGCTATGCTTTTGGAACATTTCTTGGCACCGCTGGCTCGTTCGGGAAAGAGCTTCGTTAGAGATTCCTTACATGTCATCAGCTTGCTTCGCGACTTGCCAGTTAACGAGGAGTCGTTGCTTGTCACTTGTGACGTGGCTGCCCTGTATACCAATATCCCTACTGAAGCTGGGATCCAAGCTGTAAGGAGGACTTTCGAGAAGTTTCCTGACACCAGCCGACCAGATCTTTCCCTCCTCTCGATGCTGCGGATTATTCTTACCTCCAACAGTTTCAGCTTCCGGGGCGAGAGTTTCCTTCAAGTTCAGGGCACAGCTATGGGTTGTCCTTTTGGTCCCTCATACGCGACTATCTTCATGAACGATTGGGAAGAGTCGGTTTATGCGTACCCTACGAAGCCACCTATCTGGATACGGTATATTGACGATATTTTCTTTGTGTGGGATGCTGGTGAGCCCAGCCTCTTCCCCTTCGTGGAGTACATTAACGGGCTTCGCCCTACCATCACTGTCGATCTGTGCCACGATTCAAAGAGTATTCGTTTCTTGGACCTGGTGATATACAAACAGGGTAATCGTCTTGGTTTTAGAGTCGGATTCAAGCCTACTGATACGCATGCCATCCTGAGTCCGTCTTCGTACCATCCGAAGAGTGTGTTTGTGGGCGTCCTATTCAGTCAAGTGTATAGGTGGTGCACTCATTCTTCAACTTATGCTGACTTTCAGACGACGAAGAGTACTGTCCAACCTGTTTGGATCAACCAGGGCTACACCCGCTCTGCCATTAGAGACACTGTTCGTCGAGTGTTTGCCCTTACGGGCCAAAGTCCTGTTAACTGGGACACTGGTTTCTTTCCGTGCAGTTGTAGCATATGTTCATATGGACGTTTTACGTGTACAGTCCTTAATCCGTATACCAGTAGTCGTTTTTATATTGTACATAGACTTATCTGTCAATCAACTAACGTTGTTTACTACATACAGTGTCAACGGTGCAACATCGGTTACGTCGGTCAGACTTCCCGTTCCTTGTCTAAGAGAATTTCGGAGCATCTGTACCACATTCGTAGCTCACAACCTACCCCAGTCGGTCTGCATTTCAACGGTGGTTGTTCTCTTGGTGATTTTTCCTTTTTTGGTCTGGAGCACTGCCCTCGTGAGGGTAAAAGACTTTTGAAAGAGAATGCTTGGATGACTCGCCTGGGGTCTTTGAAACCTGATGGCCTGAATCAATCATTGAATAAATCGGACAAGCTGCATTTAGTTGTTCCTTTCAGTGACTGCTCCAGCCGTGTTGTTAAGTTATGTAAGGACCTACTTCCTGAGATCCCCGTGTGTGCATCATTGACAATGCACCCCAACCTGGAGAGATTACTTACGACCAACCGTTAGTCGTCCTATTGTTTAATTCTTTCTATGTATTCTTCCATACATATCGCTTTAACTCCAGTATGCCTAGTTCACGCATACCAGTATTATACACTTTTTTACATTTACTTTACTTAGAAGCATATCATACCTACCTTTATGTGTTGTGTGCATGCTTGTGGATATCTGCATGCCGAGTGCTTCTGTTTATGCTTATTGCTGCTTATTATTAGTGCATATCTTCTGTTTATTCATGCTTTTTAGTTAATGTTTTGTGTATGTATTTGTGTTCAAGTATTTAGATGCAGGCCATTTAAGTTTCATTCCAGTGATGTTGTGTTATCAGTTAATGCTCTATTGCATGTCTTATCTGCTTTCACATTTGAGTTCTCAAAGAGTTTCTGCTTTCTTGCAGTTTATTTGGCATTGAAAAAGTTAAATAACGAAACCGGTCTGCCATTACTCTTGAGTTTTTCCCTCATTACATGTACATTGGTTGGTCGCTGCTGTTTTCGGATTGTTGGTGTGGTCGGTGTGTGGATCTCGGAGGTCGCTTCGGCTGCCTCTCTCTCTCTCCTTCTCTCTCTCTCTCTCCCTCTCTCTCTCTCCCTCTCTCCCTCTCTCTCTCTCTCTCTCTCTCTCTCTCTCTCTCTCTCTCTCTCTCTCTCTCTCTCTCTCTCTCTCTCTCTCTCTCTCTCTCTCTCTCTCTCTCTCTCTCTCTCTCTCTCGATCTCTCTCCCTCTCGATCTCTCTCCCTCTCTCTCGCTCTCTCTCTCTCAGGTGTGTTCCCATTTTTGAACTGAGGATGCAACTCAATACTTGATTATTATATTTACATTGTGAAATAGAGTCTGAATGATTGCAATGAGATGTGATCACCAATGAATATTGATGATAATTTGCAAACGAATTTTCTGGAATTTGATTACATGACAGTAGTGTCACATGTGGAGGTTTGACTTCATGATTCATCACTTGGTTGCTAACTCTACTCCAAGAGAACCATAAAACGTCAGAATTTGTTTCTCATCCCAAACTGGGATATCGACGACAGATTCTTTATTTAATGACCTCAAAGTTTAACGGTGACAATCAGATTCCGTGACACTTGAGAAATTGAGGAACTTCTCTTTAGACCGTCACCACCGAAGTGTGGCGCCTGAGACGACTACACTGTTAACATAAATGTCCATGGACTGGAAGATAATCCGAACATCTTGTCAAAAGGAAGTTCAGTGACATAAGACAGCTCAAGGAGCCAAAGGACGGACATGCGCACTTTCAGTACCATTGAAAGAGGCTTTGAATCCACAGTGCTAATCAGCTGATCAATTTCAGTATGCTCCGTGGCATAGAAATAAACTGTTTATCTGAAGTTCGCTAGAATGGAAATTGACTCAAGATCGCGGCACATCCGAGGGAACTAAGTTGGGGCATGAATAACCAATTAAAAGCTTCGATTTACTCATGTGACTGATTCTAACCCAATGATACAGACGTTGGCAGGTGCATATAAGTGAAAATGCGTGCGATTTATGTGCCGTTACTGTGCATTACATGAAGCTTAATTTCCATTCTAGAGGTTTTATTGTTGTCAATTTCAATGCTCCGTGAGCTACTTTCTACTACTGACATTGTGTGAACAGTAGTATGAAAAGATGAAATTTATGGAAGCAAGCATTCTTCTTTAGATCAAAGGTGAATAATAAGGGGAACGTAAAACAAGGTTGACTGCAACTACGATGTGACTGTCTACAATGCCTGTCACATATCCTTTTACCCACCTTCGGTGTGATTTTTTTCCATCTAGAAATAAAGATTGCTACACCTTATAGATTACGAAAATGCATCGAGCTCTCTTTGCGCAGGTGAGAGCAACCCCTATTTCACCCGGGCGGTAGGGAGGCGCCTACATTGCTTGACATTTCTATAGAACAACAATAGATGCATCTCTATCCGTTTGTCACTTCTTTGTGTTTTCTAATAATCTTGCCAGATTTTGTCAAATTTGGACAAAGGGAACATCGAAATTTTGACCTTCATTTCAAAGTGATTAAATATCTTTATGAAATATATAGTATTTTATAGTAAAATAAAATAACTTGATGGATTTGAACCACCGACTTCTGTTCTAGGCCAGGCCTCTACCACCTGAGCTATCCACAAGTGACAGTAGAGCAAAATTCACCAGTTGATGAATCCGCGTGATCCAATCAGATGACTTCATCTCTCACCAAGACATAGTCACCGTGATGAGGCCACAATTATCATTCTCATCTGTCCCTTTGCTCTCGATTTCTTCAGAACATAGAATGTAAGACCAACGATGGCAGAGACTAGAAAAGTAATCGGCAAGATGTTGAATTTCCCATATTACATCATACATGTATCTAGAAGGCGATTGATTTCCTTAGAAAATATTCAAAAATACAAAATGTGTAGATAATGTAGAATATAAAATGCTGTTCAATTGTTTTTAATTTAGTGCCAAAACTTATTTGCATGACTATCAGGAGGCAACATGTACATGCATATATGAAACAAATTAACGGACATCAACATCCTGATTGCAATACATTCACTTCTGTTGCTGCCTAACCTGCGTTCGAATCTTTATCGGGAGGACAAGATGCTAGCTTCCACTTGGATCTACTTCCTGTCACATCAAATGACTACAACAAACCCAACAACAACCGTTTGATTTGACTTTGCGTTCAACTTTCCAAATTGACTGTCAGGCATGGCTATTTGATATCTATCCAGTTGCACTATCTCACTGCTTTGAAGCAAATTTTCATCCAAAATGAGGTCATAGGTGTTCTAGAAACACTTCAAAACTGAAGTTCATTTATTTGAAATTAAAATTCAAGAATAATGTCAATTGAAACTATAATAATTATGACACGAGCGCAGATAGCGACCGATGATAATATGAACGAATAGTTTACTGATTCTCGATGCATACACAAGGACATCGCAAGATTAATTCGTATATGAGTAGTATGATGCAGAGGAAGAATATTTCGGAAAAAGAGAAATAAATATTTCTTCACAGATTAAAATCTTGTACTGCTTTCGTTTTTTTGTAACCAATTTCAGTGTTGGGCAGTGTTATTATGACAGTTTAGGAGGTGGGCATGAGAAGTCTCGATCTTTGCCAAAACATGATTCTCGAGGTCTTAGAGACATCACCAGACAACAAAAAACCCAGGAGGGACTGCACACTGCATTCGTGCCCTCAAAGTACGGCGTAAAGGCCCAGGAGGGACTACTTGCTGTGTTCTTGCCCTCACAGGATGTTGAAAAGGCCCAGGAGGGACTGCGCACTGCATTCGTGCCCTCGCAGGACGTTGAAAAGGCCCAGGAGGGACTACTTACTGTGTTCTTGCCCTCACAGGATGTTGAAAAGGCCCAGGAGGGACTACTTACTGTGTTCTTGCCCTCACAGGACGTTGAAAAGGCCCAGGAGAGACTACTTATTGTGTTCTTGCCCTCACAGGATATTGAAAAGACCCAGGAGGGAAAACTTACTGTATTCGATGTCCTTGAACTTCTCCATGGCGATGAATTCCCTTCCTCGGCGATCACTGGCCAAAGATTCCGTCTGTAAAGTCGTCGCAAAGGGCCAGGGATTGGCCAACGGCGCAAGAGGCGGCGGAAGAGTGGTCTCTGCGGAGATGGGCGCAAAGGCGGAAACTCCCTCGAAGGTGACCGAGCAGCGCTCGGAGTCCTCGCCTGACTGCAAGAAGAAATTCCACGAGTCAATTGGCGATCATGGTGAGGAGGGGCGGATGACAAACTCCTGGGCGCGTCAGAAGGAACACAAGGTAAAGAAGAGAATGCAACGGCTCAACGGAAGCTGCCTGACGTATAGGAAGCTGAGAGACGCGCGCGGACTGTGTGTCGACGCGGGTACGCGCCTGCGTGTGTGTCTGCGCATTGCGTTGTCTTATGCCCGAGTTGAGCGAGACGCCTGGACGAAATTAGTTAGAGATTATTTATCAGCAATGCCATTTTTGTTTTTGTCTTGTCGGCGTGTTGATCTCTCCTGTACCTTTTTTCATCGCCACCAATCGCACTCATTTCCAAAGTATTAACTGTTTCTACTCACTCGATCAGCCTGCGCTCGGCTGAAATAATCCAAAATCCTTCTCCGTGTTGCAGAACTGTCAATGAAAGTGTTCTATTAGAGAACTAACTCACACGAGATGGAGATGAATAGCAAATTGACATCAAATCATTCAAAAGTGAAATCATTTGGCAGATATCTATTCAAATGTGTGTGAGGAGATCATTTGGCAGATATCTATTCAAATGTCTGTGAGGAGATCATTTGGCAGATATCTATTCAAATGTGTGTGAGGAGATCATTTGGCAGATATCTATTCAAATGTCTGTGAGGAGATCATTTGGCAGATATCTATTCAAATGTGTGTGAGGAGATCATTTGGCAGATATCTATTCAAATGTGTGTGAGGAGATCATTTGGCAGATATCTATTCAAATGTCTGTGAGGAGATCATTTGGCAGATATCTATTCAAATGTCTGTGAGGAGATCATTTAGCAGATATCTATTCAAATGTGTGTGAGGAGATCATTTGGCAGATATCTATTCAAATGTCTGTGAGGAGATCATTTGGCAGATATCTATTCAAATGTCTGTGAGGAGATCATTTGGCAGATATCTATTCAAATGTCTGTGAGGAGATCATTTGGCAGATATCTATTCAAATGTGTGTGAGGAGATCATTTGGCAGATATCTATTCAAATGTGTGTGAGGAGATCATTTGGCAGATATCTATTCAAATGTGTGTGAGGAGATCATTTGGGAGATATCTATTCAAATGTGTGTGAGGCGATCATTTGACAGATATCTATTCAAATGTGTGTGAGGAGATCATTTGGCAGATATCTATTCAAATGTCTGTGAGGCGATCATTTGGCAGATATCTATTCAAATGTCTGTGAGGAGATCATTTGGCAGATATCTATTCAAATGTGTGTGAGGAGATCATTTGGCAGATATCTATTCAAATGTGTGTGAGGAGATCATTTGGCAGATATCTATTCAAATGTCTGTGAGGAGATCATTTGGCAGATATCTATTCAAATGTGTGTGAGGAGATCATTTGGCAGATATCTATTCAAATGTCTGTGAGGAGATCATTTGGCAGATATCTATTCAAATGTGTGTGAGGAGATCATTTGGCAGATATCTATTCAAATGTGTGTGAGGAGATCATTTGGCAGATATCTATTCAAATGTCTGTGAGGAGATCATTTGGGAGATATCTATTCAAATGTCTGTGAGGAGATCATTTGGCAGATATCTATTCAAATGTGTGTGAGGAGATCATTTGGCAGATATCTATTCAAATGTGTGTGAGGAGATCATTTGGCAGATATCTATTCAAATGTGTGTGAGGAGATCATTTGGCAGATATCTATTCAAATGTGTGTGAGGAGATCATTTGGCAGATATCTATTCAAATGTCTGTGAGGAGATCATTTGGGAGATATCTATTCAAATGTCTGTGAGGAGATCATTTGGCAGATATCTATTCAAATGTGTGTGAGGAGATCATTTGGCAGATATCTATTCAAATGTGTGTGAGGAGATCATTTGGCAGATATCTATTCAAATGTGTGTGAGGAGATCATTTGGCAGATATCTATTCAAATGTGTGTGAGGAGATCATTTGGCAGATATCTATTCAAATGTGTGTGAGGAGATCATTTGGCAGATATCTATTCAAATGTGTGTGAGGAGATCATTTGGCAGATATCTATTCAAATGTGTGTGAGGAGATCATTTGGCAGATATCTATTCAAATGTGTGTGAGGAGATCATTTGGCAGATATCTATTCAAATGTCTGTGAGGAGATCATTTGGCAGATATCTATTCAAATGTGTGTGAGGAGATCATTTGGCAGATATCTATTCAAATGTCTGTGAGGAGATCATTTGGCAGATATCTATTCAAATGTGTGTGAGGAGATCATTTGGCAGATATCTATTCAAATGTCTGTGAGGAGATCATTTGGCAGATATCTATTCAAATGTGTGTGAGGAGATCATTTGGCAGATATCTATTCAAATGTGTGTGAGGAGATCATTTGGCAGATATCTATTCAAATGTGTGTGAGGAGATCATTTGGCAGATATCTATTCAAATGTGTGTGAGGAGATCATTTGGCAGATATCTATTCAAATGTCTGTGAGGAGATCATTTGGCAGATATCTATTCAAATGTGTGTGAGGAGATCATTTGGCAGATATCTATTCAAATGTGTGTGAGGAGATCATTTGGCAGATATCTATTCAAATGTCTGTGAGGAGATCATTTGGCAGATATCTATTCAAATGTGTGTGAGGAGATCATTTGGCAGATATCTATTCAAATGTGTGTGAGGAGATCATTTGGCAGATATCTATTCAAATGTGTGTGAGGAGATCATTTGGGAGATATCTATTCAAATGTGTGTGAGGAGATCATTTGACAGATATCTATTCAAATGTCTGTGAGGAGATCATTTGGCAGATATCTATTCAAATGTCTGTGAGGAGATCATTTGGCAGATATCTATTCAAATGTGTGTGAGGAGATCATTTGGCAGATATCTATTCAAATGTGTGTGAGGAGATCATTTGGGAGATATCTATTCAAATGTGTGTGAGGAGATCATTTGGCAGATATCTATTCAAATGTCTGTGAGGAGATCATTTGGCAGATATGAATGTACAAACTTAGTGTTCCTTGGCTGAGAATATCCATCTTAGAGATCCATTATCTATAAGGATTGGGTCTAACTCGTTCTACATGTATATGCAATGGTTCAATGTAAACGGAATTTTTGAATCAACAACTTTGATTCCCTCTCGGAATATTTTATGTCTGGTTCAATGAACATTGAAAATCAGGTCACCGCCACCGGCAGTGATGGCACTGCTCGTCACTGCAATGAATTTGAATAGATGGATAGGAGTGAAGGAAGTGTGTTTCACAAAGTACAATGTCTCAGTTTTTAAAATTCGAAAATTGGTTTCATGTCTCAATAACTTTTTTAAACAATTTACTTCACCTCATAATAAAACGCATTATTTAAGGCTACGATACTACCATTCTTCAACTTTTTCTACTATATTCAATTAACTTTGGCAGACCAGTTACCATATTCTTGCTACTATATAGAGGTGAGAGGAATTGAGACGATTCTTTGCCACAGTCTCAGTTGAATAACGTTTTTTGCATTGCGGTCTCCGTGCCTCAGTGGTTAAGTGCTTGGCCTAGCGATCTTATGGTCCACAGGTCGAGCCCCGAGACTGTCATTGGAAGTCGGCAGGAAGGGCATCCGGACTAGAAGATCACAACGCTCCAGAAAAGTCTGACTATAAGTCTGACAAAGTCCCCAGTATAGGGGGGGGGGGGGAATGACGTCCCAGCTTCATTCTGGCTACAGGTTCAAGCACATTGGCTTTTTCATCAAACTTTGATCTACATGTTGGTCAGGCAATCAAAAGGATGAGCTGAGGCGGCCCTTTTATAGACACGCGTCTCATATCAACGTGTTGATTGACCACGGTGTGATAGTGCTATCCGTGAGCGGAATTATTTCATGTACACTGTCGTATTTCAATTCAATGTTTCCATCCTCGCCACTTCCGGAATTTTACCTTCCTGAGAAAGTCTAACATTGATTTCACTTGTCCACAATAGTTTCCGTATCGATTGTTGGTATACACTGTGCAAGCAAGAATAGTTGCATTGAGGTCCTCCTCAGCTTCGAACCCAGCATGTAAGAATCGAAGTGGAGAGATGATCTTAAAATCGAATGTCAGTACTTCAGAACAAACTCTCTAATCCTTACATGCGACTCCTGTACAACGGCTACAATCGATAAACCTTCAATTGATTACTTTCTGTACTTTCAAAGTACAAACAACTCAAACTTTCATTAGCAACTCTCTGCTCGTTGTCTTTGAAGCAGAGAAAATATACGTCGCTGTTCTGTTCATTACATTAGTAAATTTGTTTTTGTTCATATTTGTATAGTACGCCTGAAGCTGGTTGGGTCTGAAGTGTTTGTATGATGATAATTAATCCATCTCATGATAGAACAAATCCTCAAAAGTAATTAATAATATTACAGTTCGACTGATAAACGTGCGCACGAGACAGATGGCGTGTCTAGATTACTAAACAAACACTTTATTCATTCAGAGAACAAGTTAGAATTGTTGCTAACAAAATCCTTAACAGCATTCAGAGGAAATGTCCGGCAAACTTGGGAGTAATGTTATCCGGAGAGGCTGGAACGGAGAAATGCAAAGGACACAAATCACGGATGGAAATGGCATGTGAGCCAAACCGAGTTTGACTTAAATCCAACACAAATCGGAGTCAACCAAAGTCTAGCCACATTCTTGATCCGATCTGGACCCAAAATCCACCCACTCCAGTGCCCATCCCAAACTACATCTCACACCCAAATTCGAGTCAACCGTACCCATTGTCGAATTCGAGGAAGACTCAACCCCAACCTGACACAACACCTTTCCCAAACCCCACTCACTCTACGTTGATTCAGTGACAAATCTGACTCGAAACCTGCGCTACTCAGCGACTCAAAGCTCGCCCGAACACGAGGCAAGACCCAGGCTACTACAATAAACATCTAACTAGACCCACATCCAGATCTACTCAAGGTGTGATTCAAGCACCACCTTATTCACCATAGAAATCAACCACAACAACACACAAGACGTACACGAAAGGATTTGATCTCAACAGCAAACATTTTTGCAAGAAAACATTTTTACGCGTGGACAAAACATTGGCAAGTGGATGACAATGATTAGGTGGCGATTATTTGTCAGTGTATTTGCTTTGCAAATATTCACAAATACTGTCATTCTCATTCAAGATCGAACCACTTCGATAAAAACCTGAAAACATACTACCTTCGTACATGAATGTACAATAATTGCATGTTTCAGTAATTAGATTCTTCTTCAGACTCATGTGCCGTGCACCGTATATTTTATCTTAGGTATTGTTGATCATCAAACCTGAAACATCATCATCATGAAACCCTTCTCATCAACAGTTTGAAAGATCGCATACATTGAACTAGAAGAATTCTCTAGCTTCTCCGGAGTAGTTAATATGCTGTGAATTTGTTTCACCATTCGAACTTGTGACGCGTAGGCTAAATGGTATTGATCATTGCTCAATAGACATGGCACATTTGCAGCAGTTGTCTACCACACAAGCGTATTGTCCAATATTTCCTTTTATATCTCTGAAAGCATGCGCAGGAGTAAACAATAGGCTGCGTAACCCTTCATCTCCGGTGGCCTTGGCTTCGCTACACTAAACTGTACACCGTTAAAAATAGCTAAAATAACTGTTAAACTTAACAGAAAATATCCGTAGATATCTGTTAAAATGATGACGTCACAACGTGATGAGTTGTGACGTAACAGCGAGATGAGTGATGACGTCACTACGTGATGAGTGATGACGTAACAGTTAAAATCCATTCATATCAGATAAAAAAAACGTCTGTTTTTACGGATTTTTACAGATACAGTTCAGACTGTAAAATCCGTGAAACTAATTTTTCCTGTTCATTTAAACAGATATTTGCGGTCTACAGTTTACAGTGTAGAACAGGATATCGAGGTCATGAGAGTGGTCCTCTTTCTATGAGTGAAAAATGTCGCGATTGAAGCAGGAACTGTGAAGTTAGGTGAGAGAAAGACTTCTCGAAACTCTCACGCAATCAATAGCATTCATGTCGAACTTTCAGGGTCTAAACTTATATTTTATTCATCTCCATCTCATCTATTTCTGCACTTTTCCTCTTTCACAGCTTTGGCCGCTACTTTTTCTCGTAGGGAGATGAGATGGTGTAAGACGTCCTTGTCTGCGATCTTTCTGCTGTAAGTACGCAGTGGACAGATGACGTTCATTAATTATTTATCATATCATGCATTCTTACACGACTCTCAGATGTCAAGGGCTGTTGAGAGAGACAGCTGTCATCAGATACTGTAACGGTTAGCTGAGGAAATATTCCGATCCTATTTTAAGTCAATCAAGTATATTTAGCGATGAATTCATTGACGTCGTGAAGTTAAGCGAGGCATTAGCCCACTGCGAGATCACCATGCGGACGGACCGACGTTCGATTCTCAGCAAGGATTCGGCGGTACCCTCATCTCCGCCGAAATAACGATGATGTGCACTAAAATGTATTACAATCCATCGCATATTTAAGTTATGACTTGAAGAGGAAAGCCGTATTAGCATGCAAAAATCAGGGAAAGTGTAACAAGTGGAACCCTTTGAGTTTTACAGTTGAAGTCACGCGTCTATTCGAATGGATAAAACTGACCCGCACAGGACCTCAGAATCCAATCAAATTGAAGACAAGGAATGTTCCCACTGCATTTGATTTTGATAATCTGATCTCCAAATTCCACTCGTCAATACCGGCACTTTTTTCTCCTAAAGCGATGAGCATCGCTGTAGTCTAACAACTTTTGTTGTTATCTGTAAATTTAATTCGATGCAGATTTGTGCATATTTCAAAAGAAAAAGCATCAATCTCTGAAGTCACTTTGTGAGAAAATGCGCTGACAGTGCACATATACCTTACCATTGCCAACCACAGTACGCCGCCATTGCTTAGGCACTGTTGTCATGCATGTCCTGATATGATGACTGTTACTTTCAATGGACAAACCTCCTCCTGCCGATTTATATTTTAGATTTCCATGGTCAAGGCAACGGGAAAACACACTAAGTATTGCGTTTTGTTTCGTATTACAGTTTGCTTTTGTAAGTGGTTTTAGCTACACAATTAATAATGTCTTCTTGTGATCTCGCTATCACTCTGGACATCATAGATGGACATTCTAAAGAAGCACTTTCCATGCACACAGCTCTTATAGTCGATGAATTGTAGGACTTCGGCTATCAATTCTCGTCATTACGTGTACGTTATTCGTGTACCTTTCGCAAAGGCTTTCAACGGGACTTTGTCACAGGAAACTACTGCTAAAATTGCGAAATTATGGAATCAAATACGAGCTTTTCTACTGGATAACAAAGGTCTGAAAGTAGTACGGGAACATTTTAAGAGATACTGTGAAGCTATCTATAAAAACAGTGGGATAAATGTCTATTGGAGTATAAATTCTACTGACGAATTTCTGTCGAAAATTAGAAATTTAAAGATGCACAATGTACAAGTGTTCGATTTTTCTACTTTGTATACAAATTTAGATCAAAGTGACATTCTAAAACACATCAATAGCCTTTTAGATTTGATTTTCAAAAACTCAAACAGAAAGTATATGTGCATCGGTTTTGACAAAACTTTTTTGTCCGGTATTAAGTACGCAGGCTATAGTGTATATGATAAGAAATCGTTTAAAGCAGCGATTGAATCTGTAGTTAACGAAGTGTACGTCACTTTTGCTGGTCACGTGTTTCGTCAGACTAAAGGAATACCTATGGGAGGGAATTGCAGCCCTCTTTTGGCTGACCTTTTCCTTTCGCATTGCGAATTAATATATATGACTGACCTAATTAAAGACAAGAAAACAGGACTTGCTCATTTATTATCCAATACATCTCATTACATAGATGACATCTGCATTATCAACTACACGAACTTTGGTTCGAGAATCCCAATGATTTATCCTGATAGTCTGGAAGCTAGTCGCAGTGGGCATGACGACAAATCTGTAGAGTATTTGGATGTATAATTAGAAATTTCGAAAGATGGCTTAAAAACTTCCGTGTATCACAAAGTACATGTAGATGACTTCAATTTCCCCGTTACTTTGTTAACTTTTCCGGATAATACGATTCCGCATAAGATGGGTGCTCGTTTTGCGAGCCAAGTTTTGCGATATGGTCGCATCTGTACACACGAATTAGATTTTATCAATAAAGTTCGGAATACATTTCAGCTTTTGGTAGCAAGAGGCTACTCTAGATTTGAACCTAAGCAGTCCGCTCAGAGACAGTTGCAAAAACATTGGGAAGTTATCTTAATATTCGGTTATTATTCAGCTAAGCAAATGCTAGACAATCATTAATTTATAAGATTTATAAGATAAAAAAAGCATTTTGAAGTTACCGTTTATAAGCGACAGTCTTAATCGGAAAATTAATTACCAAATAAGAAAACATAGGTTGAATGCCCGTCTCGTCAGTACGGGCAACAAAAAACTGCGTAATGTTTTGAAGAAAAAAGGCAAAAAAAGTAAACACAATGATTGTAGAATATGCAGAAAGTGTGGTGATAAATATATAGTACATTAGATACAACAACACAGTCTATTCGTAATAAAAATTATCTAAGTGCTTTGTCTGAACACATTAACGGTTCGATTGATGATTTTGATGTTGAATTTCTTCGCTGCTTAAATGATCCTGTTGAAACAAGCGTGGTGGAATCGCGATTAATCAATAAGTGCCATCCTAAAATGAACAGACGTCATGAGACAACCGGAGCTATACTGCGTATCTAACGAGCCAGTTTAGACTGTGTCATTTTATTGCTGCCTTGCCTTGAGAAAGGGTCTGGACCCGAAACGTCGGCTGTGTACATATTTTTTATTCGTAATTATTTGTGGCATTAAATTACTCGGGAGAGAAAGTTGATTTTTTTCACATCATTGATTAATCATTTATTTTAATGTTTATTCTGATTTGAATAATTGATTAATAACGATTAATTTGATGGCAATTTTTTTTATATTTATTGTCGCAGCTTTCATTTTATAAATTATTAACTGTGGATTGAGGCTGCCTCTGTGCAGGGTCCCGCTAGGGTGGGTTTGAGTGTTCAGAGGTGAGGGACCGAAACACAAACGCCCTACCCTAGTCTCTGCTGATTATAGTTCTTTGCTTTTATTTCCTGAATAAGAATCTGTTATTTTGACACTATTCCATTCACCTGTAGGGAACGTTTGATCAGTCCTCTTAAGGATTAAATTTCTCACTTATCTTTTCATCAAATCTTCATTTCACAACTTCATTTCATTCGGGATTAATTTGATGGGTTATGTCTGGTATCACTAATGATTTTGACATGTTGATACAGTATGAGTATGAGGGATAGCAGACCTGATCGCCTTTATCTATTGGTAAGGAGAACCAGGTGCACGAGCGTTAGGATAGTTAATACCGCTAAGTACTAGGATAAATTGAAGCGACAATTCTGACAACCTCAGTTGGACAGAATTCACTCGCTGAGCAAGCTTGCTAAATTCTCTTTTTGTACTTTTCGATGCATGAATTATTAATTGGTATTTCGTAGCGTATTTTCAGTAGCAGTAGTTTCCCCCTGTTTAAACAATAATATGAATTGCTTAGAGGGTAGAGTACTTAATAGAATTTAAACTAATTAACCCTATGTATTTGACCTATTGGTTAACGTATAACGTTTTAATCATAACAAATAATCCTCAATAATTGAAAAATGCCCATATTGTCTATGTTCGCCATCTCCTTGAATATTGGACACAAGTGTGGAACCCATGTCTAAAGAAAGGATATCATTACTATTGAAAAAGCAAAAATATTTCACAAGACATATTTGCAGGCGTGCCAAATTAAGCTATAGTGACTACAATTCCAGACTATCGTTGCTCGATATGCTCTCTCTTGAGAGGAGAAGAATAATTTTTGATCTCATAGATATCATGCGGACATCGTGCGGACATTGCACGGACATCGTATGGACATCGTATGGACATCGCGCGGACATCGTATGGACATCGCGCGGACATTGTACGGACATCGTGCGGACATCGTATGGACATCGCGCGGACATCCTATGGACATCGTATGGACATCGTATGGACATGGCGCGGACATTGTATCACATCGTATGGTCATATCAATCAGCATTGCATTACTGCAACTTCAACAAGAAAATATTCATTCAAGATCAGGTCGGATATGACTGTAAATCTCACAACATGGATGTGTGTGCATCTCCTGCTCATTGCAGAAACTTTATTCAGGAGAAATTCTGTCTTTAATGAAAAGTGTGACAATTATTCCCTTTCCACTTCACTTGATATTCCCGTGTTGTCCCTTTACTCGTCTCTAACAAAGGTGTTTCGTGTCCTGAAAATTGCAATTTAATTTCGAGATTGTCAGTCAATCAGATGTACAACATCCATGTAATTTTGATGAAAAGGTCAATTTTGATAGCACAAATTTCCCATGTGGTGGAAAGAGAAAATAGATCGGAACGATAATTACAAACGTTATTTATACAGCAGTCGAAGAACGAGGACAGTTAAATATCTGTGGAGAAATCTGTCAATTTCAAATTAATTGCATTCATCAAGTTTGGAGAGAAAGAGAATTGATTCGCTGATGAAGAACTGGGCAATCATCGGAAACTGCTGCATGTGGAAACTTGAAATAGGTAGTGATTAACCCGGAAAGCCGATTTGAACCCCTCCTTAACTTCCAAGCTTCATGAGGATCACAGAGAAATGCGGCAGGGGCCAAATCAAAACTCCAGTATGGCTAGGATCAAAATGTAAGCCACAATGAGGGGAAAGATCGCTAATCTTTGCAATTCCCACTCCAAGACTCCAATTTTGCGTTGGAGAGGTCTGGATGGTGTTACAATTGTCTCGCTGATCTTCGTCCACAGCAGTTGACCAAATTTCAACGAATTTGTTGCAATTTCGGGCATTTAACTTGCAAGTTTTGCTGATGTCTCATTATTGAAAAAGAGAATCTGTATCAATGAAACTGCATTGCATGGGCAAGGCTTTATTGGCGCTATGAACGTGAATCGAACACCTCTGATATTTCCTGCTGAAATATTTCATTACAGAGATGAAGTTTTCGTGAACTTTACACAACCATATCGTGAAATATCTGATAGAAAGAAGTTCACAAGAATTCGTTAAAAAAATGCTCATAGACAAAGTCTTCATCACTAACAAAGTGTTTTCTGATGTTGCCTCTCCGTGGACTTTCTGCCGTTGTTCTCTCCTTCATTGGCCTGTGAATCATTTCAAATGATTTAGTAGGAATCTGAATGCAAGCGGCGTCGGATGCAAGTCACGTGAGCATGAAAATCATGAAAATACTGTGCCAACAAGATCTATCTTCTCTAATTGCAATAATAAGCTTTATTGATTTTATATCCAAAATAATGTTCTGACAAAATTGACAGGTCAAATTGTACATCTGAAATTAAAGTAACTTATGTGCTATGAAATGTACACAGTAGAGCCTGTGATGAATGGCGACTGAAATAAAATGTACCTTTATACATTTTGAACGGAGAAACGTCAGAAAAACATTATCTGTTTATAGCTGATTCTGACTCTGTCACCATCGACTGCATCTGATATTAACAGACATTTTCCATCGAGTTTTTCTGTTATTTTTTTCTTCATTTGTGGGGTGTTACTTTCAGGTGCAGTTATTTATTCATTTTAACTGCTTTTGTAACTTGAACAGGATGATCCTTGCTGTGATATCAAACTGATTGAGTGCGCTGAGACATTACTTAGGAACGCAATATGAAACTGAAAAGATTGACTGGTGTGAGGAATCCACCTCATACATGCAGGCTACATTATGTATACTTACTTATATGAACTGGAAGATTTTCCTTCAAAAGCCTATGTAGCCTTCAACTCATATGTAGCCGTGAACTGGTCAGCTCTTGGCAGCTTCAAATGCAATCATAAGGAAGAAACACAAATTGAAGTCATGTGTTAAGATCATAGAAATTAACAATACCATAGAACCTATGGTATTCTACTTCTATGGTTAAGATATTGATGTTCGATATCTTGTATTTTATGGAGTAACTATTCCATTGTATATCTATGTTTATTGCCTTCCTGTATTATCAAGGTTTATTTATCCTTAGTGCTCTGTGACCTTCGTTTGAATTACGTTTGAAGCTATTTCGTGTCTATGGGCACGGTAACATTCTATCCCAAAATATCCCGGTCCCAAAATATAAAACATACTCATGATATTGCTTGAGTTGTACTGACGTCTGCTAGAGCTACTGCTGGGACCGGGAACTTTATCATGGCGACGAGATTCACCGAGATGCCCATGAACTATCTTGAAGTGGAGAGTTACTTTCAACGGCTCAGTTTCTTCATCGAGGCCAATGACAAATCTGCAGTGAGTAAGTCAATACTATTGTCAAGTTGTGGAGAGGAAGCTTTCAACCTGATAGAAACTTTACTTTCTCCAACGGAGGTAATTGAGAAATCCGTAACGTTTGAAATTATTCAAAACGCGGTATTAACTCACTTGAAACCAAAGAATATACCACATTATGATAGGCACATGCTGCACAGTATGGTTCAAAAGGCAGGAGAAGGAACTGCTAAATTCATACAAAGATTGAAAGATCAAGCAAATAAATGTAAATTTTGACTTTTAAATGACGAACTTATTCATTCTCAATTTATTTTCGGTATTGATTCCGCCGAATTACGTTCCAGACTACTTGGGAATCCTCCTTAACATTAGATGAGGCTTTGAAAGAAGCATTGCTGTATGAAAGTGTAAAAATTGCGAACCCAAAAGACTCTGTAATTAACTCATTACGCGCATCAAAGAACAGTGCCTACAAGAAGAAAAATACTAATAGCCCTACAAAACCTTACTCAAAGAATAATTATCAATCAAAACCAAAACCGAATCAATCCTTATTTAAATGCCACAGTTGCGGAAAATCAAACCATCGGAGAGAAGAATGTAAGTTTCGTAATGCAAAATGTTATAAATGTCAACGTATAGGTCACTTAACAACTCAGTGCAGGTCCCAAGAAAATCATAAGACTAACAATATCATTTCAAAAGATAATGAAGAATCGTGTGCATTCTCAGAAAATGTGGTACTATCTCTAATGCAGGAAGTAGTGGTAACCTGTTCTATGCCAATTTGAAAGTTGGAGAAGCAACAGTTAGATTCATGCTTGACTCTGGATCTCAGGTATCTTTGATTCCATTCAATTTAGTCCACGAAACCGGTCTTCAATACGACAACGTTTCACATACAACAAAAGTAACTGACTTTGGTGATCATCATATTCCGATAACAGGTATAATTAATGATTGTTTGATCACGTATCACGGATTATCTCATACCGGAAGAATTCTTCTCACTCAATCTGAATATAAGTGTATTTTAGGCACAGATTTCCTAGAGCCACTTGGATTTTTAAGAGGCATACAAAATTCTCCACAAAGTAATCCTATTATCTGTGATGAAAACTCGTGTTTTGTTGCCAGTTTCAGGTTGAAAACGAATGCAATCTCAGACGGACTCTGTTACGCAGCTCGCTCATTACCCTTCGCGATGAAGACGATGGTCGGGAACGAATTACAAAGATTATTGAATGCTAATGTAATATATCGCTTTGAAAATCCAAAGGTTTCTGCTCCTATTGTTCCAGTGGTTAAACAAGCTGGAGCAAGAAATCCGATACGAATATGTGGTGATTATTCAATGACTTAAAAGGTGTCGCTACGTATCAAGATGATATCATTATTGCTACTACGACAAGAGACCAACATGACGAATTACTACAGGAGGTTCAACGAAGATTGCACAAATTTAACTTCAAAATAAACAAAAGTAAATCTCAGATAATGCAAACTGCAGTACGATTCTTAGGCTTCAAGATAAGTAACGGAAAGTTATTACCAGATGAAAAGAAAATTGAAATTTTTTACAAGTTGTCCAGTCCTAAAGACAAAGATCAACTCAGGAGTGTTTTAGGAACATTACGTCACTGCGGAATATTTTGCGAAAACTTTTCTGCACGAGCACGAAGTTTATACAATCTTCTTAAAAAGAACACTCAATGGAATTGGCTTTCAGAACATGAAAAAGCTTTTAGTGATATCAAAAATGAAATATCCAAAGGACAAATAATGTGTTATGACCAAAAACGACCACTCTATGTATATTATGACGCGAGCAAGAATGGCATTGGTTACGTTCTGTGTCATGATCAAGAGCAAAAAGAAATCGTGTGGCTTGGCAGCAGAGTGCTTTCTCAGGCAGAAAGTAATTACTCCAACATAGAAAGAGAGGCTTTGGCTTTAGTGGAAGCAGTAAAGTACTTTCATAAATTTCTAGCCGGAGGAAAATTCACTATAATGTCTGACCACAGGCCTTTGAAGTTTATCTTCAATAACACTAACAAAGTATCAGAGAGGATATCAGCTCAATTGCAATGCTGGGCAATAACATCAAAAGCCTACGATTACGAAGTTCAATATATCAAAGGTGAAAATATGCTAATGGCTGATACTTTATCTCGTATACCTTCAAATGGAAGTATTTGTGCACCAACAGTCAATCTTTGCGAGTTAAATTCCCTCGACGACTTTACTAACAATAAAAGTTTGCTTGCTAAAATATCTTCAACAAAAGATAAGCATATACTACGCTTAAAGAAATTTATCACAACTGGTTGGCCTGTTCATATTTCATCTGATATGCTGAAGTATTCTCAATCACGCAATGAGTATTCTGTTCAGAATGGTTTGGTGTACAAAGGCCTGCGAATAGTACCTCCAAGAGACTTGTATCCAGAAATTCTCAGCTTGCTTCATTCTGACCATCCCGGAATAAATCGTATGGTGCGAACAGCTCGAAATTATTTTTGGTGGCCTAATATCGATCAGCAGATAAACAGCTTCGTGCAAAGGTGTAAAACCTGTCAAATCAACGCAAACAAAAGAGTGAAAGCACATATGTCTTCGTGGGAAGAGCCTAAGAACTTTATGGAACGAGTTCATATTGACATTGGAATGTGGAAGCAACACAAATTCCTGGTGTTTTGCGATGCGTATTCAAAATGGGTGGATGTGCAATTGATTAATAATTTATCAGCTGATGCCACAATTAAAGCTCTTCGAAGAACATTTAAGTATGTCGGGTTACCCATGTCAATTGTTTCGGATAATGGTACTCAATTCACGTCCGAAGATTTTCAAGCATTTCTGAAGAACAATTTTATAACACAAATATTTACTCCTCCAGGTCATCATTGTTCCAATGGTTTGGTTGAGAGAATGATCCAAACTTTCAAGAACTATATTCGGAAATTTGAATCTGATTCGATTGAGAAGGTAATTAACTCCTTCTGCTTGTTTAACAACACAACATTTACTGCTTCAGGTGCTATACCTGCTAATTTGGTCTTTCTTCGGACTCCACGTACCCGGTTGCCAGTGTTATGTACAGAGTTCAAGCCCAAGGAAAATAACATTCCAACTTTCATACGAGTTGAGAACAAACTTCCTGCTCCAGCAAGAATTACTAGACCATGTGGTACAAATACCTACGTCGATGAGTGTAGTCGATTAGTGGATCGTTCGGACATTACTCCTGCTCACCCTTCTAAAGAGGATGTCAAAAAAATGACGAATGCCCCTCGGATAGTCTTCAAAATGATGATGAAGATAGATTTGATCGTCAGAACTCGGTGCCTGAAGACAGGATAGATGAAAGTCCGAAGTTACGTCGATCTACAAGGATTCGGACTAAGCCTGAAAGACTTCAGTACTGTACTTAGCAAACACCCCGTGTTCTCCTCGAGTGTGGGGGTGTTAAGATATTGATGTTCGATATCTTGTATTTTATGGAATAACTATTCCATTGTATATCTATGTTTATTGCTTTCCTGTATTATCAAGGTTTATTTATCCTTAGTGCTCTGTCACCTTCGTTTGAATTACGTTTGAAGCTATTTCGTGTCTATGGGCACGGTAACATTCACTGGTCCCAAAATATAAAACATACTCATGATATTGCTTGAGTTGTATTGACGTCTGCTAGAGCTACTGCTGGAACTGGGAACTTTATCATATAGAATTCAAATAATTAGTAAAATGCACAAAAATGAATACTTGAATTCGTCATTTCTACTAAAAATTGATGAGGGGTATTTTCATAGCATTAGCATTATCATTACTCGATTGTTCGATGTCTATGGTATAATAGATGATCAGGACTTGATTGACACACTTATATTTATTACATACTGTAGTCATATGCAATGTGTTGCTAATGGAGTCCATCAAGGTTCTCTACTAGGTCCCTTCCCATATTGCTCCAATGAGAATCCAATTCATCAAAATACGTTTATCGTGCAATATGCAAATGACCTGTGTGAAGTGATTTCAGTTGTAAGCGATTGGAGCTCTTTACACACATGGACATCAAATTGATCGTGGCATAGTTATTTACCGGCTTCGGAATCACGTTGCTCAAAGAAACTTTTTTCTGTGTGTTTAGAGTGATGATTTGTTTCCGCATCATTGATTGAATGTGCCCCTCTATTGCTCTACTCTCTTTGGTTATCTAAATTACAAATTCAAGTCAATCATCAATAGACGTTTTCAAAGAGCTCGACGCATCATCTGTCCGTATTTGGCAAGCGATTGCTCAACTAGACTCACCGACAGATTCCGCGACAGGCGACCATGCTGCATGCACCTTCATTCGCAACATAACACAATCAATGATCGATCACTAACTCGAGATATCTACATATACTTAGATGCTTGCCAAATGCAAACTACTGTAGTATTGGACTGCTATGACCGCTGTGTGTCTACGAGCATGTCCTTAACTTGATGATATCTTTTTCCCATCAACTGCTTTCTAACTTGCCGTCTAAACCTTCGAATTACTTCTTTTTAAATGCAGAATAAATGCAGAACTTGGATTGGATTCTCGCCAAATATGCAGGAATTTTGTATTTTAATGAGAAAATGACTTCAGATGGTTCAATAGGTTCACATTTTCTCTCAGACGCCGTTCTGTAATGAACAGCGGTAAAATCGGATATTGTGTTTGTCAAATAAGCTGCTTGCTTTCCTGCCAGGAACCTCAATCTGTGAAACCGAACGCTCGGGAAAAATAAATAACGCAGCGGATAAAAATAAGTGTCCTTTACAAAGCTTTTGTTGGCGTCTTTGCACTTTGAAGAAGAAAGGCTGTTATAAGAGGTCGGAATTATAGAAGTGTTAATGGAGTCAACCGATGACGCTACAGTGAGCATGCGAGCTCTGACCGCGAGTAACTTTATTGTCTCAGAATAGTAGGAACATCTCAGGATCTCATGCAATGGGCCATGAAGATCAAGCAGGTAAAATCTGGAAGCGGAATTCATAACTGAGAGCAACTTCTATAAATACATTTTCATATGTGGTCTAAAGACCGCTATTTTCATTAATATTCATTGTAACTGAAGTCCGCTAACGTGCAGATCACACATATAGTAAAATATATAAATTAATGTATTATATATAATATAATAAAATAATATTAATTATAATAATTAATTAATTAATTATAAAATAAATTAATATATTATATATAAAATAATGTAAGGTAGTTCTGAAATTGACTCATTAAGCGTTCACTGGCTGGACAGATGTATTCTCAAAACTTCACAAAGAGAAGAACGAAAATATAATTTAAAACTGAACAAAACAACACTAAAACAAATATATACAAGGGGCTCATTAGCAAGATGACCAACTGCTTTCGTCTCGTTTCGGATCCTTTAACATCTTGGACGAATAAGCAGTGCGGACCCACGCCATAGGCGTACCCCATAAACCAAAAACAAAAATAAAATACACAGAAATAATGCTGTGGATACACTCAAATCATACCACACTGGACGGACAATTGTCTGCTTAAAAACAAGCCAAACTTTGGCAGGAGTGAAGGATGGTCACGTAGACGTTTTTCCATGCGTCTTCTTAAATCACATAAAAGATAACCTCTTTTTGCAAACAATTGGCATGTGATTTTAATCTTATCAACAACACAGCATAAATGTGAGCAAATGCGTAAATATCTGAAAACTTGACCTGCAAAAATTGTACTATCCATGTAGGAAGGAAGAAGATTTTCAGGAAAGGTGAACAATACAACTTCAAAAGGGAAATCATGAACCTTCTGATGCACTGATGAGTGGACTCCATCTTGAAAAGCACAAATACAAACATCTAACTAAGCTACGCACTTGTTGTTATTCCCGTTTACTTGTTGTTATTCCCGTTTCTTTCCGAAATCAAATCATCCGGGTAGACTTGCATTAACATATTCCTAGTTTACCTGCTTAAATCGATATCAAAACATTAGGAAAGTTGATTTTAAGTAAAACAATGATGTTTGCGTGTAGCAGGTCGGTATAGCGAATCCCTTGAGTGACTTTCAGCCTTCTCAGTAGACACGTACGAAAATATGGTGTTTTTGTAAGTCAACTACATTTAGTACAGCATCATTTGTACTAGGAGGCGGCTTTACGATATTTTGTGTCACCATAAAGCCTCAGATAGTTGATTTTGATGAAATTGATTTAATTCATGCAGCTAATCCTTTCCATTTGTACATTCCTTCAAATTTATCCAAAGCTATCAGAAATAGACCTAAAATGAGTCAAAATTGCTGTACTTCTAGAACCAAAAACAACTGTGGAGATCTCAAACTTATCATTACTGCTGTGAAAAGTTTGTCATCAATCAGTTTTTGGTGCTCAACTATGAATATAATGATAGCTTTCATTTCGGACATCGATTTATGTCGAGTTGTTCATATAGGCCAACCAGTCACGCGAGATCATGTGCGAAAGCAAAATATTCACATTTTGCGATCTTCCAACACACTGCACATCTACGAGCATGATGCAAACAATGAATAGATGACTTTCAGTCTTTATACACCATCGTGGACATGTTCGAAATCATTTTTCATCCAATTACAAAAATTTAATGATGGAATTTCTACACCCTCTGAGACCTGAGGAGGGTGGTCCAGTGGACCCCCTTGGCCTATCTGGCATACTTCTACTGATTCAATTGAAATGAAATAACACATGCAGATTCACTGTCAGAAATGATGATTTTGTATGGGCTTGAGTGTTTGATATATCGTCAGCGTAAAAAATGAAATAGAAAAATGTGGCTCCGGGGTCCACTGGACCCCAACTCAGGTCTCTGAGGGTTAATAAACTGTCAAAATGTTGATAATTAAAGATGCATAAGTCATGTATATATCTCGTATTTAGTGACAATAACTTGGCAAGGCCAAATTCTTGCTTGATACCAACTTCAGACGATTGACATCTACATCTCTCAAATGGATCTTTCTCTGCGTGAAAAATGTTTACGGCATTTACCTCTGAAGTCATCTGAAGAAGAAGACCACAAAGTCCGCAACCAGACCGGCTGTCAGAGTGCAGACTGGTGTCATCACAGCAATCTCATCCCCTCGGATGGCACTGATATCCGACCTCTACGGTTCATACAATATTTCTTTATATTAACGTCACAGCTACCTGAGGGGATTTCTGTCCAAAAGTTGGTGAAATTCTTAAATCTTAAATTTAATTCTTAAAAGAAATGTCTGCAAATATTTGACGTCTCATCTGTTTCCGGAAAACCAATGGTAAATGCTGTAGAAAATGCTAACCAGTGATGTAGAGATCGGTCACCAGTGACTTTCATGCTAGACAGAGCAGTTTCGGAGCTGGACGGGGATTTGAATTCGGTCTCCCGAATTTGGAAGCGCAAACGAAGGTAAATGGCTTGTCAGTGCGGATTAGATAGAAAAGGCGTTTTCACCGCTTGCGTTCTGCCATTTCAAAACAATGGAATTTTCGATATCATTTTGTCTGACTATCCAATCTCAAAGTTTCACGATGTTGTCTGACTCCATTTTGAAGATTCAATTAATATGTCTATCTCTAGACAATGTAGCTAAAATTTAACATTTCTATGTTAATCTGCTGTCATAGATTGTAGCATTAGCTCAATTGAAACCGTTTAACATTAGATATTTAACATTACCTTCAACCATGGACTCCTAGATATATAACACCTGGGGCCTATTTCATAAAACTTTTATCAGCTATCAGTTGTCAGTTGACAGTTATCAGTTGTAAGTTATCAACTGATAGAATGTCAATTTCATAAACGAGTGATAGAAGTAACAGATAGCTGATAAAATGCTTGTCTGTTGCACGTCATTTTGACCTATATTTGTGTCTGATTATGCAGCATCGTCGCTATGCAACCTTTGTCTGATTGGCGATACAACAGACTTTTATAAGAAGTGCTTGGTCAAGAAAATTATTGTTGATGAATGATATTGAACGTCATGTTATCCGCGGAACAGAAACTATTGCTTCTTAAAGAAATTCTGAGTCGCAACAACATATTATTCGGCAGCTACAATGACTTCGCTGAAGGAAAAAGGAAGAAGAAATTGGCTTGGGAGGAAATAAAACCTGTTATGGAATCGAATGGCATCAAGAAAGAAAGTGAAGTTTGGAGAGACGTGGTGTGGAGGAATATTCGTAGATCAACCATGAAAAAGGTTGATAACCGTCGACAAACCGGCAGCGATGGGGGGTGTCGACAAGAAGTTGTCTGAAGCAGACGAAATGGTGGTTGCCATTATTGGTAGGGAGAGCCCAATCATGCAAGGTCTCCGAGTCACAGAGACTGAGGTTGTGCAACTTCAAGCGACCAGTGACAACGTTGTCTCCGCTGGACAGATCACGAAGTGTGTAGCAAAGAGGAAAACCGGAAGGAGAGCAGTTGAAGTGGAGAAAGATGAATTGTTATTGGAGCACTTGAGGCTAAAGAACAAGAAATTACGGCTCGAAATAAAGATCTTAAAGAGACAAGTGTCGGACTCCGATAGTGACTGATCATTTGGAATTTTCATTTTCATTTTCATTGTTATAATAAATAATTTGTTATCAAATAGAGTGTTTTTGACATGCCTCATCGAAATTGTCTTAGGAAATATAATTTGAGAAATTGTGCATTATAATGCTTCATAACAAAATTAGGAAACAAGAGTAGACCTACCTACTCGCAAGCATGAATTCTCCAACCTCCATCCGCACAACCCATTCCAGTTAGCAGTTATGAAGGCAGTTAAAAATTTTAATCGTTTGTTATATCTCTGAAACCTCATAAGAATAATACAAATGAATTTCAGAATGAAAGTTATCTGGTACGAAATGCTGATTGTTATATCCGTGAAACCCCTATATCTAAACGTGCTATATCTGAGTTGAAAATTTTCATTTGATGCACGGAAAATATTGCTATTGCGCAAAACTCTGGCATCATTCACGCTTCCCGGCCAAGAAGAATTGCAATAAAAAAATTCGTTGTTAGGGCCGCAGATTAGCATCACATTGAGAGAGTGATTTCCATGGCGATCCACAAACTGCTCCTCATGAAACGTCGGTCTTTCAATGTCGATCAGAGTTCCATCAACAACTCCACAGACTGAAGGCATGCCTGCAACTTCATAGAAGTCCTGTCTGACCTTATTACTGTCCGACAGGAATCGAACATATTCTTTGAACATATTGTCGTTTATAGCGGACGTGACTCTCTGAACGCAGCGACAAATTGTCGACTCTGACGGTCCGTGTGCATCCCTTAACACATGATAAAAGCTGTTGGTCACAAAAAATCGAATGCAGCTTAAGATTTGTTCCTTTGGGGAAAGAGCATGGTTCCTTTCTGTCTCATGCTTGAGGAGAGGACCGATAACTTCCTCTAATGCTTCGTAAGTACTCTCTTGCATTCTGAAACGCTGATGAAAGTCAAAGTCAGTGTCAAAATGCTCTCTGTTCAAAAATATTCTCGGCCTGCGGTTTTCAAACTCCCCAATAATATCAAGCAAATTCATTTTATCATGCGTCTGTGACTGACAAAATTCTACTCGCTTTTATCAGTGAAATTTAACAGTTGTCAGTCGATTCAATGTTTATGAAATTGACATTTTCATCAATTGATAGAAGATTAACACAACAGTCATGTGATTTATCAGTACCGTTTCTTGATCTGACCTACTTTCGCAGGGAATTCTATTTTAGCGTTCTGTCAGTGATTGTTTATGAAAGAGAGATCTATCAGTTCGGTTTTATCAGAATGATATCAACGATTTTGTCAGTTCATAGATATTGAACTGCCTCCGTTGTTTTATGAAATAGGTTACTGATTTATCAGTTGATTTTATCAGTTATCAGTGTTTTATGAAATAGGCCCCTGGTGTTATATATCTATCTGTCGTTGATGAGTTACACTTCTATGCCAAAGATGTTCATTTCATGGATATCTTGGCTGCATACATCTGTAAATCTATGGTCTGATTCATTGATTATGATGTATTTTTAGATATGATTTCTATAGCTAATCGCGATGTCTGTATTCAACAATAGCAATGTTGACACTCAGCTATACTCATTGGAAATATAGACATCACTTCGCACCTTCAACATCCTCAATGTCGTGTAGAAATCGGATTAACATTGCTATAATGTCAAACGGTCGTTCCTTAGCAAACGCAAAGCAAACCTTCAACACAAGATTTTTAGAAATGCTAGAGTTTGAGATATTATAGTTTGACAAAGCGATGTCACTTTAGATCTGCTGTCAGTCTTCGGCTTTCAAAAGTATCACTACAAGTTCCTTCTTATGTTAGAATTTCTGATTTCGAGGCACTTTAATATTTTATTGATTTCAGTTCGATGAATAATGGCGTTTTATCACCCAAGTGACTTCACCGTCGCTTTACAAATGATAAAAATCAACATTTAAAAACCTGTTCCATAAATAAGTCAATAAAAGTCTCTTAAAAGTCAGCAGACAAACAGAAAGCTGCATTTCGTATGGCGCGGTATTCTACACGATTTGAATTCAACAAGTTGTCATTATCTTCTAAATCTGTGAAGGCAAAATGCCACGATACGAAAAATGTGACACGGCATTATCTTTTATCTTGCCCATCTGGGGAGGGCAAGATCAGTTTTCCTAGAATATAGTCACGATCTAGCAATATGGACCAAGATGGACGTCCATAATAGACATAAATCTGAAGGCGCCCAGCATCCGATGCATTAGTGTCCATTCCGGATCGGAATCTAGATCCATATTGATCCTTTTATCATCATATTTGCAAACTCACTTCTCTTTGACGATCGGTCCGGTCCGTGTTGTAAATCATTCTATGAAAATGCAACGGGTGCATGATTGTAGTATAATGTAGGACACTGCAACGGTTGAAAATGTCCTACATTGCTGCCCGAATACATCTGTGTTAATAATGTGCATAATTGAAATGGACTGGGCAGAAAGCGTGATGTCATTCATCTTCCCTATTCGTATATCTATTTTTCTTAACTGCAATATAACATTGTTCAGACTGTCTATGGTACTATTTGCTAATAAGCGGTCAACAATGATGAAAAAAGCGGTCATGAAATGGCTAAGGTAATTATAATAACAATAATGATAAGGCTACAGTAATTATGCTTGCACAAAGCAATGTTAAATGTTACACCAACAAGATATCAGGTTTCTACTTTATTTACATTTATAATGGTAGTGTTAAAAACACCGGAGAAATGCATCGATATATGGGACGATTCTCTTGATAATAAAGTACCGTTCACTTCAAGGCGATCTTTACGAAGTTCTTGCACTCTTATTTTTCCACTCTTCAGTCTTCAAGCTTCTTCAGTTCTTCATCAATTGCCTCATTTTTCAGATCTACGAACTCAGGCGTCATTTCGTCATTTAGATTTTTGTCGAATTCAGGTGACATTTCATGAATGTATCGAATGCCAGACTCTGATGTAATCCAATCCAGCATTTCTGTATTCACGCCAGATAATTCACCTCCTGGAACATTTTGCAATTTCAATAACTGTTCCTCACTTATTCCATCCATGCTTCGTTCAGCTATGATTTGAAATGCCGTTAAGGACTGTGTGATGCTGCTACCCATAGAAATTAACAATACCATAGAAAATCTACTATTATCTACTTGTATGCTGCTACCAGCAGCTAGGAAATTAAAAATCAAAATTTGATAGTTGGAATAGAAATCTTGGAAATACGCCTACTTGGGAATATCATAGATTTATCAACTGAACCTCTATAAAATTTTGCCGATAACTCTGATCATAGACTTCTAAATTTCTCTGGACAGATAGGTTGAAATTGGCTTATACATGATCAGGCATGGACTCCTTAATACATATTACCTTACAGATAGACTGTCAATAGAGGTAATCGGAAATGTGATGATATTCATCGATAGTCTGAGCAACGTCTTTTCATTTTTTAAAGAAAGATACTATTTTCTTAGACAATTATTCAGTTTCAGTTATAATTTGTATAACCTGGAAAAATGGTTTTTCTTCGCTATTCTCACAAATACAATTTTATATGAAAAATAAAAAACTATTCCGTTTGATCTCATACAATACCCTCCAGCAAGGATTGTACAGTTGAAGCACACATACGTTTGGTGGAGAAGACTTCATATGATACATTTTGCTCAAAAACTTTTAGCCTCAGGGATGTCGAACATTGCCAACTCACTATTTGTGATATTACACTCACGACAAAAATCACTTTTTTTACATTTCAGGAGTGAAGGGCAGCAAGCACCACTTATTTCATCTCGAATATTAGGATTCATATTAAAATCAGTTTTTGCATGCAAACATTCTCCTGCATGCACATCATCTTCTATGGATGACTGCATGATATTTTATCATCAACACTTCTCAGACTAAATCCGGAAAACTTCAATAAAGTTATTGTTTTCATTTTCTCGTCACTCTCTGTAAGGTAACGAATGGAGATAAAATAATATGCACCAGTCATTTGACGTATCCAGCTAAAACCCTTATCAATGTGATCTGGCTGTGCTTTTCCGAGCATTGGTCATTGGTCTCAGAAGAGTCTCCATCACAGGTCGGATCGCCTGATAACTGTTCAGATCTCCTTAGATGTAGCTGCTCAGGTTGTAAATGCTTATTGTGTCCAACATGATTGTTTTCATGAAATTGAATGCAAAGAAGGATCTCCGTATAGTTCACTTTTCTGTTCCCCCTTATTTCAGGACATTCGTAGTGTGGAAATCGGTGGCTTATCTTTTCCTCTCGAAACTGACCCTTACATAACAATGGTCAATGCATCGGTTGGATCCTCCGTCCGTTGAAGTCGGCTTCACGGAACTTTGTCAGTCTTTCCCGAGTATTTCATAATTGAATACGATTTCGAATTTCAATCACTGGCTGGTCATCCAGAGATTATCCAGAAGTCATCAGATTGACAGCTTTGGAAAACTTGTGATAGATACATTATGTGCTGCTTGAAATGGATTTCTCTCTGATAGATGCAAACATTCGCAGATTTTTCGACAGTCAATGATGCGACGATGCTGAGGGGAAGATTTCAACTTATAATCGCCATTCTTAGTCCATTATCGTTTTGAGATGTCACAAACGCAGATGGAATGGTTTCTTTCTAAATTTTAGACAAAATTGTCACAACAAGAAATCTTCCGATTGTGTTTCCATTGCCAGGACATATACTTGAAAACGTGGCCATACCGGATCCCGGCTTTGTAGTTGTTTGGAAAAGCATCTAGACAGATAAAGGAATTTTGATGGAACTGTACTGTAGATCACGCTGTTTCATTTCTTCAATTTTTCTTCATCGCTTGCCATGATGATCCATGTCCTTCGTGGTAGCATTTGTCAGATTCATGGAATTGAAGGTTTAGTCCGGCAGCCAGAACGAGTTTCTGCAGGGAACGAGGCCGAAAGTGAAACTTTCACAGAATGATGTGCACCCTATGCATACTAAAAATCGGCACGTCTGCCGAGTTCTAGTGAGTTCCTCTTCTTGTCAGACAGGATCAAAGAAAATCACATGCAAATCCAATGGGACGCAGATTGCAGTTTTTGGCTAAAATGAAATTTTGTATATTTTCTCTGATTGAACGAAAAGTACTTAACCCAGAGTTATAATTTTTGGTATGGAATGTCTTCAGGTCATTTCCTATAGTGTGCATGCGCTTTTATCATGCATCTAATCGGCAATGCATGTGATAATATGGTTGAATGTGGATAAAGTAGCTCAAAATGTTTGTGTTTGCCGACATTAAGAGGCTCGCCAAATCTAAATGGGTTTAGCTTTATAGACAGGGGTGTATGAAAATGAAAGGAAATGACCTGAAGACATTCCATACCAAAAATTTTAACTCTGGGTTAAGTACTTTCTGTTCAATCAGAGAAAACATAGAAAATTTCATTTTTGCCAAAAACTGCAATCTGCGTCCCATTGGATTTGCATGTGATTTTCTTTGATCCTGTCTGACAAGAAGAGGAACTCACTAGAAGTCGGCAGACGTACCGATTCGTAGTAGGCATAGGGTGCACATCATTCTGTGAAAGTCTCACTTTCGGCCTCGTTCCCTGCAGAAACTCGTTCTGGCTGCCGGACTAGTTACACAAGACGTCACACAAGGTTGCACAAGAATATTTAGTTGGGATATAATACTTTCAACTAAATCGATGCAATCACAAAGTCAAATTTCATTGTTATGCAGGCAGAGGAATGTATTTGTGTTACACCGTCATTGCATTTCGGTTCACAGCCAGCAACGGTATACTGCATTTGCTTGCATTTTGCATTCAAATAAGCTGCAAAATTCGATCTTTTGCAACACGAATGTTGGTTGGCCTGAACATGTATAAAATGATTTCAAATTTTGCTCACCTATCTGTCCAGAGAAATTTAGAAGTCTATGCTCTGATACATCCATGGACGCCTAGATATATGAAGCACACATAAGCTAGATATATTGTCTTATAATATATATTAATATAATATATAATATAATACGTTTATACTATATAATATTATTATGATTTACTATATTGTCTTAATTGACGCAGAATAAAATAAAATGAAATGAAATATGATGCTTCATATATCTAGGCGTCCATGATACATCACACTGGGCATAGTTCTGTATAGTACCATAGATAACCTGAACAATGTAATTATATATGCCTATTTCTCGGTTACGCGACCTCCAGTTGGATCATTGCTGACCTCTAAATAGGCATATAAATATAACATTAACATGGATTTTTGAGGGCAGCAATGTAGGAAAAAAGCGGGCAGCGATGCTATGAATACACGTGTAGAGATTTCACGCTGATTGAGATTTTAAAAATGCCTTTCACATGCATAGATAGAGAAATCTTCATTACGGGACACATTGTTGCCCTCCTTCTTCTACATTGTACCATAGCTCAATCACAAACAATATACTTCTCCTTGCAGTTCAAAAATAGATATCCACAGATATTCGAGACAAATGCAGTTTGAAATTTTACAAATTTTTGGACAGAGCTGTGCCAATGATCATACGTGCATAAGTATTCCACTTTAACAAGTGACGTAGTTCATTTTGGATTCTAAAAAACCGCAAAGTTAATTCACACCAAACGCGGTGCGGCGCGTCTTCACGCGTCCAGAATTTCGTTCAGAACCTTGCCATTCAAAAGGTGTGCAGCTCGTTGGCAGGGCTCGAGCACAGAGATCCTAGGGTTAAGGACCTGCCGCTCTTATCATCTGGGGGGCAGCTGCTTAGATAGGATAGAATTACATCGTGTTGCCTATTCATCACTTGAGCGCGTTTTCAAGTTCCTCTGAACTTAACTGGATTCCTTCGACTGAAAGGTCAAACTGATGATTTTGAAAAGCATTTCCTTCAATGGTCTTCCACTCTTTTGTAGCACTTTCTGTTATAACTTTCAACGCTTTATCACTTTATCAATGTGTGCTTTAAAGGATAACAAATTTGAATTACATAACATAATGCTGTTTGCTGAAGGTTTTAGAAGTATGTCAAGCTGAATAAAAAATGATATTGAAGAACAGCATCTCTATGATAATGCAGAAATGCAGTTTGTCTCAGAGGCAGGATTGTCGGTTATCGCTGCTCTCTGGTCCGCAATCATGTTCTTTAATTATTACAGTTAATTGTGATCAACGCATGCGGTGGGGAACAATGCTAATAGTAGACTTGCCAAAGATTTAGAACTGTCATGGACTTGTATGTTCACATTGAATGATTTCTATATAACATTATGTATTTGAATGACACATCACTGTACCTCAGTAGGCCGATTGATTTTGACAAGTGGAATTTCTCATTTTGCTTGCATAACTATTCGACTATTACATTTAGGTTCTCACAGTCCTTTTCAAGTAACGTCATAGTTCATGATGGATTCTAAAAATACCTACAAGGTCCATTCATGCAGGATGTGATGCGGTGCGTTGTTACGCGTTCAGAACCTTAACACAGAGACGCGCGGGACTGCGTCGCGTCCGGTGTGACTGCATCTTAAGGCAAGAAGAGATTTGAAATTCTCATATTGCATTCTTTTCCAATAATTTTTCCAATAGATCTCATTAACAACCCCATTTAAAGAACGTTTCTAGAACATCCTGATCTGATGAGAATCTGTGTTAAAGGGTACTCACAGTTTGAAGAGGCAATACTTGGTGAATACCTCAGTTTGCAGAAATATTGTGCTATTTTCTCGTTAAGAAAACTGAAGGAATGGGTAATAAACTACAATATTCACGGAAAACTATTAGAATAGACTATGCTGTCAGATATACCGATGCTTCTATACTCTGCAAAACAATTATAAGGACACATTTCTAAATTCCATTTTCAACATGAAATGTTTGGACATTTTCAACTCGAATTCTGCCAACAGACTTTGACTCATGCTATATAATGACCGATGCTTGACTCTACTGTATTTAATTTCAAAATTTTGGAATTCTGTGTGCGTTGGTTCCTATAATTTCAAGACACATGCCTCTCTCTAATAACATTCAATAAGAGAAATATTTATTATTAGATCTAGATGGTTTTATATCGGTTGCATATTTGCATTCAGACAAGAGCAGTCGAAGTAAAAAATGTTTTTTAGAGAGCTGCATATTCATGCCATGATAGGCTACCATGATATCAGAATACACAGCTCCATGCAGTGACTTGAGAATTCACGTCTTTTGAAAATATTGCGCTGGAATGGTCAATATGTTGCTTCAACAATGCATGGCTGAAAAATGAAACATGGAAAATTGACTAAAACAACGTTATGGAATTATGTGATTCAGCTGATGAAAATGAAGTGTTCTATGATCATTAGAAATCACAGAAAATAGATTTTTCTATCATTGCAAAATCATTCACATCTCACAAAAGCTGGCAGCAAAATAGGAAGGAAAGATGTCTCAATTTTCATGCTAAAAAGGTTTCAAAAAGTGTCCGGATAATTGTATCGAGTATGCATTTCAACAAACTTGTTTTTACCAGGGCAAGAACACTAGAAGAATTAGGGCATTTTCAGCAAAATCGCATGAATTGCTTGGTTCAGGAGTCGGCCTGGTACTGCGTGAGGACATCGGTGATATTTCATACCGACTGATAGAAGAAATTTATGATAACACAGCCGGGCAAGAAAATCATAGAAATCTTCATCCGCTTCTTGCCCATCACTTTAAACCGAGATACCAAGGATACTAACAATCCGATTTCTATGTCTGCATCGATGTTACTCAAAAGAGGAATGATCGCTTCTCACTCTCTAGACTTCTAAAAATACTCAGCGATAACGAGACGATGAATTTATTGACTTCCAACTCTGAGACATCTTGGTAGAGATGGAAAGTCATCTCATTCTTTTCTAGCCTCTTCCGGATCCTGTGTCAAGTTTTCTTTGGCCTCATCGCCTCTGTACCGCTTCCGTACACGTTTTCCATCTCTAACCCACTTCCGTTAACTTCTCTCCACTCACACATTCTCTCAGCTTCTCCCGAAACTCTCTCAAGTAGGCGAATTCTGGTCTACACTTGGCTGGGTTTGATCACAGAAACTTGTCAAAGAAAGAACAACAAATATGTTAGCGGGTCAACAGCAACAAGTTCAAAATGATCGACGTCAGGCGGAACATCGATAAAGATGAGAATCTCCCTGTGAGAGAGAATATCATCATTGACAGCAAAGGTCTAAAGAGAACGACTACTGTTAGGTCAACAAAAGATAGCAAAGCCCTTAATTTGCCTGACCCAGAATTCGAGCTCGCACCTTCTTCACTAGGCCACGCCGACCGCACTCGCCTGACCCAGGAATCGAGCCGAAGTCCGCGGTGGAGACGAGCTCGCACCTTCTTCACTAGACCACGCTGACGATGCAAAAGAATGCGAGGCAAGGCATTCTCTAGGGGATATCGACAGCTTATTGTTTTGTATATTGACAGAATGCTAGCAGCATTCTTTCTGTATGAAGACGACATAACAGCATGCAATTAAATGATTCTGATGTGCAGTTCCTATGCATCCCCCCAGCCAACTGACTCACCACATGAGGATTGCTGAGCACCGTACGAGTTCCGATCTCTTTCTTCCTCAATAGGCCGCGGCAACGCATTCTGCTGTGACCCACACCTTGCCCAGTAGTGTCCGGAAAAACTACACGACAACTGTCAACAGAACGGCATCATTACTAATGGTGGGAGCGGTATGTTTTCGTGTTTCCAACTTCGTGTCACAGAATAACTGGCGAACTTGCTAATGATCGAAGTGATGTCAGTGACATTCCCCTCCTGTTCAATCACCTGACGACAAATCTGACTCAAGTTTCTTACAAGAACTTGTACGAACTTGCAAAGTTACTTCCCCGGTGTCAATTATGACTGAATTAGCTGCTTCCCAATGCAAACTCTTGTCACATTTTTTATTATTTGGTGTAAGATATCAAATGATGGAGAAATCATTCCCCATTCTCTCCGAATTCAGTAGGCTACTTCCTCTCAAGAAAACTAGCTGAGGGAAAAGGCCGGGTGATAGAATAATCAACAATTACATGTAATTTGATATAATATCATAGCAAGCAGAAATGTCCTTTGACGTCTTTCGACGTACACGCAGGTGTGCTTGAACGTTTTATCACAAAAATAGGGAGCATATTTAGCCGTGTCCATAAAGGGGAGGGGCGTCCTATTACCACTGTAGACCATTTAACGATGAATGGAATAGGATAATCGATAGATCAAATTGCCATGCAATACGGCAGTCCCTGGCTCCTGACCTGCCGCTATTATCATCTGGGGGGGAGGGGGGCGCTTACACAGGATGCAATTGCTCCTATTAATTGCTCGTATTTTCACTTAGCTGGATTTCTTCGAGTGGAGGGTCAAACCGAAGACTTTGAAGAACATTTCCTTTCGTGGTCTGAATCTTTCCTCGCTTTTATGGCATCTTCTGTTATAACTTTCAACGTTTTATCACTTAATTAATGTGTGCCTCATGTTGTAAACATGTGCGCTTCTGGGAGGGCATAGCAATACTTTATAGAAATATTTAATATCAAGGAAAAATTTTCATAGAAATGTTTTTTATTAAAGAAAAAGTTTCATAGAAATATTCGTATGATCACATTTGTTATTGGACATTTTGTCATTTTGCACAGATAGCCTCGATTTTGCATAGATCACACTAGAATGGAAGTTTGATATCTTGCCTATGTACAATGATGGCACATGGAAAAATCTAAAACATTGTATCATAGTCAAACTATTCGCCAAGTTGGTTGTGGAAGTTGTTGACAGCAAATTGCAGGATTTTCATGAAGAGAATTTTAAGTGAGATGGTGACATTGTTTCATATGAAATAGCCTACTATTCCATGGATTAATATACTGTGTCTATTTGTACCAGTCATTGACAACTATTTTTCAATTTTTCAACACTTGAATGCGAATTGAAATTTAGTTCAGAGAGTCATAATCGAAAGTAGTCGGTGTACTGGTTGTAAGAACATTTCAAGAATTCAAAGATAAAAATTCTAATTATTGGATAATTTCTCCTTCTAACGGTCAAGAAAACTAGCACTCTTCTGGAATAAACACATCGAAAGCTTCTCTAGCGACAGTCATCTATCAGATAAATGACATGTCGTTGGAACCTTTCAATTAATCACTAAATGATTTGTATGACATAGTGTGATGATATTATGATATATGATATCTCATATTCGAAAGCATGCAAAGGTTATGAAAATTGTTCAAATATAATGAACAGGGGAATCTTTCAAAATAAAATGAATACTGTAAGATTTCTTGGCCTCTGATTTCAAGCTGGAGCAATGTATGATCTGTAAATGGACATTACAAGTTGCATATGTTTCTGATTATGCTCTTGATTGATTATAGGAGCGATATTTCAAAATGATGACCATACAGAACGTTTTAAAGGATTTCCTTCTCTGTCATCCTGTCGCTGCACTATTTTGTAAATTCACTATTGCTTTTGTGTAAATGATCTTTGGACAAGGGGCAACAATCCAGATCACAAATGGACTTGATAATTGAAAATGCCAACCAGAAAACAAGAAAGCCATTCCGCAAAATTTGCTTTTGCCCCAACTAAGTTCCCCCAGCGTGTGCCATAATTTTCATGCAATTTCCATTCTAGGACTTTCTATGGTGTTGTTAATTTCTATGGTATCCGTAGAGCTATGGCCTCAGTCATTGATTATGATATATTTTTGAATATGATTTGTATGGTTAATCGCGGTGTCTATAGTCAACAATGGCAATGTTGATACTCATCTAAACTCATTGAAAATGTTGTATAGACATCGCAGGTGAAGAAAATGTGACGTTTTATATGTCGACATCATTACTAGCGATAGCTGGGTCACATAGCCACTTCACTTACGCGACTTTATTATCACTCAGCAATAATGAATTCTCTTCGGCTATTATCACTATAGACATTAAGACATAATATGTGCGCAACCATAGTGCACTCTGACATCGTAAAAAGATGAGAAAAAGTCACTCCCCTCATCACAAACATTTTCGTCGTTGAAGAATTTTCTAATTAGTTGATTTCTATTTCACCAAGTGGCTGCTGTGAAGTCTCGTTGTCAATACAGGATGTGTTTCAGAAACCTCATTGTCAGCGACGAAATTCTGCTCATTAATGCAAGACTGTCTCTTCTGCTTCAATTTTGAACGTTTTTGAAAGCATTTCGTCAAGAGTTCAAACCGACATGTTTGTTTACTTTCACAAAACTATGCAGACATGAATCAACAAGTTGATGACGGAACATATGGACAGGAAATCACTCCTGAAGGGCGATCAACTGCGCTGACATCGTTTTAAGTTACTGCTAAAGGGTTTTATCTTAGAGAAAACACTTCATCTAGACCTGCCTACACTCTACAGCTGCGTGTTTATCATGTATCCTTTCATCGGCGAGCACAACAATTGTAATGACTTTGATGGATTTCATCAAAACTCCAGGATGGTTGAAATTCTTTGACCTCTGAGATGGAAGAGACTTGAATTGTTTAGAGAAGAGGAAGCGAGTTCGAAGACAGAGAATTCTTGCTTATTGGCACATAGAAAGTCGACGTATAGCTTTGTATAATTAGCAGAATGGTGAACGAGGCCGACAATGAGACTTTCACAGAATGATGTACACCTCATAGTCCGGCAGGCAGCCAGCACGAGTTTGTGCAGGGAACGAGGCCGACAATGAGACTTTCACAGAATGATGTACACCTCATAGTCCGGCAGGCAGCCAGCACGAGTTTGTGCAGGGAACGAGGCCGACAATGAGACTTTCACAGAATGATGTACACCTCATAGTCCGGCAGGCAGCCAGCACGAGTTTGTACAGGGAACGAGGCCGACAATGAGACTTTCACAGAATGATGTACACCTCATAGTCCGGCAGCCAGCACGAGTTTGTGCAGGGAACGAGGCCGAAAATGAGACTTTCACAGAATGATGTACACCTCATAGTCCGGCAGGCAGCCAGCACGAGTTTGTGCAGGGAACGATGCCGACAATGAGACTTTCACAGAATGATGTACACCTCATAGTCCGTCAGGCAGTCAGCACGAGTTTGTGCAGGGAACGAGGCCGACAATGAGACTTTCACAGAATGATGTACACCTCATAGTCCGGCAGGCAGCCAGCACGAGTTTGTGCAGGGAACGAGGCCGACAATGAGACTTTCACAGAATGATGTACACCTCATAGTCCGGCAGGCAGCCAGCACGAGTTTCTGCAGGGAACGATGCCGACAATGAGACTTTCACAGAATGATGTACACCTCATAGTCCGGCAGGCAGCCAGCACGAGTTTGTGCAGGGAACGATGCCGAAAATGAGACTTTCACAGAATGATGTACACCTCATAGTCCGGCAGGCAGCCAGCACAAGTTTCTGCAGGGAACGAGGCCGACAATGAGACTTTCACAGAATGATGTACACCTCATAGTCCGGCAGGCAGCCAGCACGAGTTTGTGCAGGGAACGAGGCCGACAATGAGACTTTCACAGAATGATGTACACCTCATAGTCCGGCAGCCAGCACGAGTTTCTGCAGGGAACGAGGCCGACAATGAGACTTTCACAGAATGATGTACACCTCATAGTCCGTCAGGCAGCCAGCACGAGTTTGTGCAGGGAACGAGGCCGACAATGAGACTTTCACAGAATGATGTAAACCTCATAGTCCGGCAGGCAGCACGAGTTTGTGCAGGGAACGAGGCCGACAATGAGACTTTCACAGAATGATGTACACCTCATAGTCCGGCAGGCAGCCAGCACGAGTTTGTGCAGGGAACGAGGCCGACAATGAGACTTTCACAGAATGATGTACACCTCATAGTCCGGCAGGCAGCCAGCACGAGTTTGTGCAGGGAACGAGGCCGAAAATGAGACTTTCACAGAATGATGTACACCTCATAGTCCGGCAGGCAGCCAGCACGAGTTTGTGGAGGGAACGAGGCCGACAATGAGACTTTCACAGAATGATGTACACCTCATAGTCCGGCAGGCAGCCAGCACGAGTTTGTGCAGGGAACGAGGCCGAAAATGAGACTTTCACAGAATGATGTACACCTCATAGTCCGACAGTCAGCACGAGTTTGTGCAGGGAACGAGGCCGAAAATGAGACTTTCACAGAATGATGTACACCTCATAGTCCGGCAGGCAGCCAGCACGAGTTTGTGGAGGGAACGAGGCCGACAATGAGACTTTCACAGAATGTTGTACACCTCATAGTCCGGCAGCCAGCACGAGTTTGTGCAGGGAACGAGGCCGAAAATGAGACTTTCACAGAATGATGTACAGCCTATGAATACCGCGATGCTTCACGTCTACCGAGTTCTAATAAGTTCCTCTTCTTGTCAGACTTTTTTTTTCGTCTTTGGTTGAAGCAAATTTTTCTGTATAGCCTTTTTATTGATTAAACGAAACGTTTTCACCAAAACAACGTATGGCAAAAACGGAAAGTACTATGTCTGAGGACATTGCTTTTGATATGGAATGCCAACAGGACATTTTTCCGGCTATCGCGGTTTCTACTCAGATTCGGCAAGCCTCCGAGGTCGGCAAGCACAAGCATTTTGACCAATTTCATATAACCGCATTTCCGCATACATTGCCGATCAGAAACATGATAAAAACGCATGCACATAATAGGAAATGACCTGAAGACATTCCACGACAGAAATTATGGTCTAGATATCTTCATAGAAATGTTCATTTTAGCCGAAAACGTCAATCGGTCTCCTATTGTGTTTTTCTTTGATCTTGTCTGACAAGAAGAGGAACTCACTAGAACTAGACGCGCCGATTCGTAGTAGGCATAGGGTGTATGTACATCATTCTGTGAAAGTCTCATTTGTGACCTCGTTCCCTGCACAAACTCGTGCTGGCTGCCTGCCGGACTATGAGGTGTACATCATTCTGTGAAAGTCTCATTGTCGGCCTCGTTCCCTCCACAAACTCGTGCTGGCTGCCTGACGGACTATGAGGTGTACATCATTCTGTGAAAGTCTCATTGTCGGCCTCGTTCCCTGCACAAACTCGTGCTGGCTGCCGGACTATGAGGTGTACATCATTCTGTGAAAGTCTCATTTTCGGCCTCGTTCCCTGCAGAAACTCGTGCTGGCTGTCGGACTATGAGGTGTACATCATTCTGTGAAAGTCTCATTTTCGGCCTCGTTCCCTGCACAAACTCGTGCTGGCTGCCTGCCGGACTATGAGGTGTACATCATTCTGTGAAAGTCTCATTGTCGGCCTCGTTCCCTGCACAAACTCGTGCTGGCTGCCTGCCGGACTATGAGGTGTACATCATTCTGTGAAAGTCTCATTGTCGGCCTCGTTCCCTGCACAAACTCGTGCTGGCTGCCTGCCGGACTATGAGGTGTACATCATTCTGTGAAAGTCTCATTGTCGGCCTCGTTCCCTGCACAAACTCGTGCTGGCTGCCTGCCGGACTATGAGGTGTACATCATTCTGTGAAAGTCTCATTGTCGGCCTCGTTCCCTGCTCAAACTCGTGCTGCCTGCCGGACTATGAGGTGTACATCATTCTGTGAAAGTCTCATTGTCGGCCTCGTTCCCTGCACAAACTCGTGCTGGCTGCCGGACTATGAGGTGTACATCATTCTGTGAAAGTCTCATTGTCGGCCTCGTTCCCTGCAGAAGCTCGTTTTGTTTGCAGAACCAATAATTTTCTGGTTACGCTCCTCTTGAAAAATCATCCAAGTTTGCAAAAGTGCAGTACTTGTAGTTTCTAGTCTCTACTGTGATCTTTAGTCTTCAGGTACCATGGCTACAACTGCCCACTGCTTAGCATGGTTTTCATCACGAGTATCCAATCTGCAGAGATACATGTAGGTATCCACAGTGCTGTTCCTTAAGAAAATGTTTGTATAAAAAGTGTTTCATTCTCTGACATTTTATTAAATTAATTTCCAACATTTTGAAAAAGTTCATCATTGTCATAATTCTTTCATTGGTTGACTCATCTAGTCAACGTATTTTCAGATTTGAATCTTTCTGAATGTTGATATGATCTCTATGCCGCTAAATTAGTAGCCAATTCTTTAGAAGTACATGAAGATTGCACATAGAAGTGAATATTTCTAACGGTTGGGGACAGCGCACGATTGTAGCCAAATGATTGCATAATTCTACATGTCGAGATGTTTGCTTCATTCATGTTGGCCGTAATTCATATCATTGGTGACCTGTTTCTAATTTCTCTTCTTTAATTCTGCTTGTTCCGCTGAAAACGCGTCATTAATAATGTACACAGCGATCTCTGCTTCACTATTGCCTTCCAGACCTCTTCCAGGCTCAACGTCTCTCATGTTGTCGTGTGATTAATCATCTCATTACCTCCAACATAACAGTTTCCAAGGTCCTTATGGAGACGTGTTCTTCAGGTAGAAGAGGACATGCCAGTTTCTAATAGCTTAATACTCATCTTTTTCTTCCACTCCTGCCAAGAGATACATCTTTAAGTAAAATTAAAGAAAAACAAATTGACTTTCTATGATGATTCAAAATTATCCAGGTTAGATTGACTAATTGTGAGTGAAGTGCCTGGGACTTAAGGGATGTCTATGAAATGAGACCTTTCCCCTGAAACACTGTCCACTTACACGGGTAATTTAAGACCTTGTTGCTGGACGCTCCAAAACTAGTTTGGCATTATACTTGATGACCACATAACGGTATAACGTTTGACAGAATTTGGACAGATTTTTTTTCTTCCTTTCATTCGTTGATCGAAGTGAAGCACTACGTCCACTCCAGCTCGACGATATTTTTCTACGTCGTCGCTTCCTTCACAAAGTCGTCACCTCAATGAGTAAAATATGTTCATGATAAAACACATCACATGATTGCCTGTTAGTCTATCCGTTGTGCGAGTGATCGCCAACCAGATGAAATGCTCTATACACATGTCATTAAAGGTTTGTCCCAGGGATGGAAACCGGCCGAGATTTTCGGGCACAGGCCGGCAACAATCCAACTTCAGGCCAGTTCCGCACCAGTAGAAAGTCACTAAAATGCTGATGAGCCTAATATTTAACCTTTCAAAATTATTCAAAATCAAAGTAGCCTACAAGATCCAAGATTATTTACGCCGTGGACCTACGGCCAAATCTTCTGCGCGGAGTAATATTTTCACTTACAGGCTTAGCATACAAAGCGCGTTTTCTTCGTCTACAATGTAGGCTACTTGAGCAAGGTAGTATGATACGGGTACCCTTTTACAGTATACATCAATTTATGATTATAGCTATCGTTAAGTAATATTTCATCAAGGTGAGTACCTACCGATATCCTACAAATTGTACTGAAGCACGCTGTAAAATGATTACATAGTAATTATATTTACTTCTGCAATACGAAATCACTGTTGTTCTTGGTACCAGCACAACCGATGATGGATTGCACATACGATTACCCGCTCGATACTCACGAAACATAATTTTCATTAATTGAAAATTGCATGTAGTCTACGTTATCTATCAGATTTATTGTGTAAACCATTTACCCGTCAGATATTAGCTGATAATCAAAAGTCGCTTGGTGAAAAAATGCATTACTGCATGCTAAGTATCCATTCGAAAACGAAGAACAGCATTAAAGCAATAAGGATGTGCAGAATTTTGCATCAAGAGTTAGATGAAATTTCAGTAACCATGAAATCAAAATATCGACTTTCTCTGCTAACAGCCTTTATACAATCTAGAATTACTATCTGGTACTTTTGCAGGACACAAACAATAAAAAGTAAATTTAAAGTAAATAAAGTAAAGACACTAACAGTAAAAAAAGTAAAAGCCGGCCTCTGCCGGCCTAGGCCGGTTTCCTTCTCTGGTTATCCACTTATGCCGAAATTATCATTGTTCTACCGAGATGCAAACTGCCCAAGAGAGCAGAGACAGTGCAAGTAGGGAGACAGCTTGCTCTCTTTCAACCAGTTCCCCTGATGCGGACCGAGGAGATAAATAAAGCTATATTCAGTCAAAATCACCCGCTCAATCGCTTTTAAATGAGCTGCGAAAAGGCCGCTCGCTCACTTTTATCCGATGCCCCTCAAATGCTCTGGTTGTGACCTATGAGGAGACAAACAAAGGCATATTCAGGCAAAATCACACGGGTGTCATAAATAAAATCAAAAACCTTTCTAGATGTAGACAACATGGTTAATTTAATGTTCGTTAATCCATGTAAAATTTTCTAATTTATCTCAGAATGAATTTCTGCCACCACTATCTTATCAAATATTTTAATATCCTTCAACCTAACAATACATTCCTTTGTTCACCGTCTCTATCCAGTTCACCCTGCGCTTAAAATAAACTGACATTGCCTAAAACGAATACTGAGGCATCACCTGACAGCAGTGATGGATAGATGAAAATACATTGCTATTTCCTGAGATATCTCGGTCGATTATCTGTTGGCAAAAGACCTCATTACGTGAAGCATTGTTGAGAGATGCACTTGACAAGATAACTGACCTCATGAGTCCAGCAAATATCAATGTATCATCTCTCAGCCATAATAACAGTCAGAACAACATTCTCCTGATATAGACACAGAACTCGGTCATTCCTCATCTAAAGCTCGAAATCTGCGTAGGGATCCGACACCATGCACGTCTCAGAGACGCGGCGGATTAAAGTTCACTTAACGATTATCCACTTTTGTAAAAGAGCTTCAAACTGCTCAGAAACACTCCATCAATTATTTATTAGGGAGAAGTTGTCTAGATCGATTTCTCATTCCTTTGATCTCTTGTATACGTGATTGGCATCGTTAGAAACATCCAGTCCAACATTGTGTCTCTGACGCGTCAATCTTCAATTACCTCAAACCTTCACTTCGTCTCTACAGTTAGACAGATGCCTCAAAATTCCGATTTCTCAAAGCGTGATCAAATACCGGCAAGTTGAGTTGTGCTCAAACTCCCAAAGGAAATGTACTCCTTCGCGCGATTAGTAGCGTATCTACACCAAGTTTTACTAACTTGATTTATCACTTGGGAGTTTGAGTAAGATGCCATCAAGCCCACTAGTGAGAGAGTAAATTCAGCAACAAGATAAGGCAGTCTAATTATGGAAATTTTCTTTCGATTCATCATCAGCAAAACTCTCTCCGTTTGAGACTTTCTAAATTTGAGAATTATTTCTCCAACCATTGACCGGACCGTGTAGCAATCGTGCATGACAGCAAATGAACTGATATATTGCGGAAAATCTAAATCACTTCGCCGCTTTTAAGGAATGTGACGGCACGCACTCAAACTTCAATCCGTGAGATGTGGTGGTCGAGTCGCAGCCTCAGAGGACTCCAACATTCAATCCAGGAGGTGTAGAGGTCGAGTCGGAGCCTCAGAAGACTCCAATCTTCAATCCAGGAGGTGTGCAGGTCGAGTCGGAGCCTCAGAGGACTCCAATCTTCAATCCAGGAGGTGTGGAGGTCGAGTCGCAGCCTCAGAGGACTCCAACATTCAATCCAGGAGGTGTAGAGGTCGAGTCGGAGCCTCAGAGGACTCCAACATTCAATCCAGGAGGTGTAGAGGTCGAGTCGGAGCCTCAGAGGACTCCAATATTCAATCCAGGAGGTGTGGAGGTGGAGTCGGAGCCTCAGAGGACTCCAACATTCAATCCAGGAGGTGTAGAGGTCGAGTCGGAGCCTCAGAAGACTCCAATCTTCAATCCAGGAGGTGTGGAGGTCGAGTCGGAGCCTCAGAGGACTCCAACATTCAATCCAGGAGGTGTGGAGGTCGAGTAGGAGCCTCAGAGGACTCCAACATTCAATCCAGGAGGTGTGGAGGTGGAGTCGGAGCCTCAGAGGACTCTCACATTGAATCTAGGAGCCCAGATCAGGACCTTCTGTACATGTTATTGCTTGGGTATAAAAACAAACAACTACTTTCCATTTGGCTACCATCTCACTGCAACGCATGTCCATAGCGCATCACTGTCTTTCTAGCTCTTGTCGAACTCCCAAGTCTCAGAAGTACACTGTACACTGTAAATCGCTGGATGCGAAAATTGCATACAAACATATACCAAAATCACATACAATTTGAAACTAACGTCTGATACGAGATTCTGATACATAGATCTGGTATGTTTTTCATACCACATCTCACTTACTCTTGTATGTGATTGGTATGTAGCGATACGAACTATTCTATCTGTGATTGGCTGTTTTACACTGAAATACGAATTGTTGGTATGTTTTATATATGTAACATTGTGCTGGTATGACTTTAGTATGTAAAGCATACCACATTTGAAATAACATACGAAAGGCATACAAATATATACCAAGAGAATACAGAAATATACCAAAAAAATATTTTGGCATGCATCCTTCGTATGTGATTGGTATTGAGCGATTTACAGTGTAGGTTTACATTTCATGAAAATGCTCAATTAATTCTTCTTCCAACTTGTCTCCGTCTCGGCGAAAATAGCACGGAAATTTGAAGCAACCATCACTTCTTTCTATGATATGAATATCGAAGGGTCAACGCATTAAGTTGCAAACAATTACTAAATAATCGCTCAGAGCTCATGTCCTCCTCTCACACGATAGAAGAGAAAGAAATTCTTTCCATGCCTCAGTGTCACCGATTTGAAATGTCGGATCTTGTCGACCGTTTTCTTAGAAATGTCTACGTTCGCATCATCATGAGAGGAGAAATATATTTAGAAATGAAGAAACCTTCCCGAAGATCTATCATTCCATATCTATGCATTACATAGAAATGTAAGCCCTTCCAACGCTGTTGTATTCGCAATGGATAGAGGATGGCTATGCGATTCTCTGGGATATAGAGAGGGAAATTATTTGATGAATCCCGAGAGATATATCAAATAATTTTACGAGCTATGTCAGAGAATCTCTATCCGTTATTTAGAGAATACCACTCTTATTTGTAATGCAATTTCAATATCCAGATAAAGCTCTATCTAGGTTAATTTCCCTGCCCTGAAGGCAAGATATTAGTGCTCAAAAAATGAAGATTAGCATGGATAAGTCAGATCAGGTAGATATCTAATGAGATATCCACAAATAAATGTCTGAGAACGATAATTTTTAAAAACTATCTATGCCCCAAGTAGAGTGCCCTAGGGCACAGTTAGTGGATGATTTACATGTGATTAGCAACGATATCTCGTAATTGGTTAGTCGCCCCTCCTACCCCGGCTAATCTTATGAAGTCCTCCTCTAACCATTACAAAGTATGCAAGATTATTAGGACCATAGATATCCGCGATAGAATCCCTCTCTATCAAGATTTTCTGTGGGAACCAATTTATCAGATATAGAAGGGATTCTGAAATACGATTCTACAATTATGTAACAATCTGGTGTACCTTAAATAGAGTTAGAAATGGTAGGTTTATCAGAGGCAGAACTGACAAAGTAGTTGGAAAGAGAATGTTATTTCATTGATTCTTCCATCACTTTCAGATTGTTGTAAATTCCTTCACTATGATTTCAGAGCCCCCAGATGATGTTGCTTAAGTTCGGGGGCCATGTCTGATCTACGACTTGAATGATAGCACGCGTAGGGGAATGTGTTCGTAATTATTTTGCACTTATTGCTGTTTCCTTGACATCCCGTGCATGGCGGGAATTCTGCAAGAGATGTTCATAAGGGGTGGCATATGCATGTGCACTGGTACAATAATTGATTTTTTAAATTACTGAAGATTGCATTCTACTAGTATTATTAATAAATGCTGGGATGACTTTCACTAACTCATGAAGAACAGGAGTTTTTGACATTGCAATAATCTCTATGATTCACTTCGCTGATCGTGTAGGCATGCTTGAGTATAATTGACATCAAAATCGAAGCTTTCTAATGCGAGTGCATCCAATAGCATTCATAGAAATACAGGGTGTTCGCGATCTTCTAGCGGATTATTACAAGTTGTTATCATGCATAGCCTTTACATAGGTCTTTACAATGTTTAAAGAACCAAAAGTCGAAGACTACTGAATACCTTTACTAAAACTTTACTGTGACTTATATCACAGAGTATGCAAAGCTCACGGCGCATGACAAAATGCTGTTAAGCACGACAATTAATTAATCTGTGTTTATGTTGTCCAATTAATAATGTTAGTCTTCGTTTCAATTCATGCAAATGTTTTTTGAGTACGGTGTATTTTAAACACCATTTCGCGTGTGGCTTCATACCAAGACGTTTAACAGTGGAACGTCTAGTATGCGTATCCCGATCAATCAAATGATTATTCAATTTTGATGTCTGGAGTTCACCCTGTCCCATCCTCTTGGTGCATCAGTGCTCGATTTCATAGCTATCTTGACTGGAAGTACTTTGTACAACAGAATGCCTGTGTGGCGTTCTACATTGACTGTTTCCTCTATTACCTGGCGACTTATCCAATCGTAAGGAAAGATGAGACCACAGAGCAACGAATTGTCAAAGATGATTGCCTTGGTTTCGCGTCAATCAAGTGAGTTCGTGAGGTTGAAATTCCCAATGAGAATGTTGTCTGATCACTAAAACTGATATTGAAGATAAAATATAGGATCCTATATGTTAAACCTTCAATCATCAAAAGATAAAATTGAAGTCGATTACGAATAACTGAAGGTTTCAAATAGCTTACTGTAAAACAATGCTTCAAATGTTTGATAACCATTCCTTCAGTACATTGCTTTCGGGAAACAGAAAATTCGAGTTCGTGTTCAATCAACCTTTCTTGATGGAATCATCTTAGAAAGCTACAACGATATTTACCATCTTCACAACCGAAAGTCTCCGCACCTTGTGATCATCCACACATTTTCTCGGAGCCTTGGAAGGAGTTTCCATAATCAGGTTTTCCAAAGAATCGATGCTCTTGCTATCTGTGATCAATGCTCTGTCTGTCGATGTCGCAATTTTCACTACGTTTCACCTTCTCACGATCATGTTATCACAAAAGTGGCAACGGAAGCAATCTCAGTCACCTCTAGGAAGAGACCAGATAGCAAATGTTACGTACAACACAGAAAAGCATGGCTAGCGCCCAGCAAAGCAGCCACTGCGCTCCATTCCACATGATTGATTTTCTATCTAATGAATTAAAGCTCAAACTTATTTATTGATAGTGGACTTTTCCGTCGAGTGCATGCGTAGTTCATTTGTCCAACAACTCTGTTCAATGCGCAGTGGTATTCACCCTAGTGTTACTAGTAAAAATCCGCAAGAAGATCGCGAACACCCTATATATTTCAATCCAATGTAACATTGTATCATAGAATTTTTAACCATTTTTATATCAAAGGAACTAATGGATGATTTGGAGGGCATGTTGGTGCCCGACGAATCATGCATTGTTATTACAAAAATCTAAGATTTATATTGTGCGAAATTTTTATGATGATAACATGTATTGGTTATTTGATTGCGTGTATTGGGCCATTTTGATTCATGATGAATGAAATGAGATTCGCTTATTGCTATCATCTATTACTGGAAATATTTTGTTGCTACATTCTGTTGAACAATGGAAGCACAAATTGGTGATCTTCTTACAGTAACCACGGCTAGTTTGATTTATCAAAGAAAATCCCACCAACTGTGCGAAATGGCTCAATCCATGGTGAACAGCAAATCCGAGAAAACGCGGTATAATCTAACTTATCACTCTTCAATTGGGATAATGCCGTTTTGAAATACATGTTAACAGTGTCTATTTTTTGAGAATTTAAATCAAACATTTCACTGACACAGTAGTTTTTGTCGTGATAAAGACATGTGGCAAATCAATACAAAGTTAGTTCGAGTTCTTGAAGCGAATCATAAAAGGCACGAAGAAGTTGTAAAGCACCGAAGTGCACCACTCTGTAGCATTCCACGATGTAGACATCTTAAATGCCCGTGGGTGAGGATCATTTCAATTATTCGAATTCAATGCTATGATGAAGCAATCTCGTGCGCGAGTTGCGCAGAGAAATTTACATGACGACGTGCTATGATGATCAAGGACAGATTGTGATTGATATGTCTATGATCAACAATATTTGAATAGAAATTTAGTCTGATCAATCATGTAAATATCTATTCTCAGATATAGAGCAGGACAAGAGCTCTCATTGTTACTGAGTAAGTAAGCGTGTCAGCCCATAGAAATTGATAACAATAAAACCTCTAGAATGGAAATTAAGCTTCATGCAATGCACAATAACTGCACATAAATCGCACGCATTTTCAGTTAGATGCACCTGCCAACTTCTGTATCATTGGTTTAGAATCAGTCACATGAGTAAATCGAAGGTTTTAATTGGTTCTGCATGCCCCAACTTAGTTCCCCCGGATGTGCCGCGACCTTGAGTCAATTTCCATTCTAGCGAACTTCAGATAAACAGTTTATTTCTATGTGTCAGCCAGTATTTCACCTGTCATTTTTTTATGAAAGTCGATTAAACGATAAATGTCCAATTCCAAATTAGATAATTGCACAACTAAGGCGTTCTAATTTGCTATGTGATCCCATCGAGGTAGGAGCATTTTACTTTCCATCTTTGCATTCCAAATGAAAATGGTATTTAAGTGGTTCCTATGGCTCATATATCTCAAGCTTGACATATTTTAAAGTTCTGAGCTGTATAACCTTCATGTTATGTACGAAGAAAATTATCATAGATTTGAGACTTTCACAGGGTTTAATTGGTCCTCTCATGGGCGGCACAAATTTCGAAAATGAAATGATTCACTTAAATTCACAATTATTTGAAAATGTTCCCGCAGCGGGAACATGGTCGCCAGGGAACATGTACATTAGAACATCATAAAATTTGAGACCGCTAAATCCAACTGCAAATTACCTCTATTCTTGACTAATTATGCACTACAAATGATTTATATGTAACATTGGCATACTGTAGATACATTGTTCGTCTTTTAGCAGGAAGTCTGTTTTCATGTGTTTGTCAAAAGCTATTAATTCCGGTTATTCGAAGACATTTGGATTTCCTAACTCTATAGGTCAAACTTTTGGAGGCAACTTCATTGCAATTTTATATCTGTGTATTTTATGCTCTCTGTGTATCATGTGATCCTGACCGCAATGATCTTACCATAGAATCATATTACAATGCTACCGTAGACCAACAATTATCCTACAAAAGTACTGACAAAATCAACCGACGATTCCTGACAAAAACGACCTCCAATATCCTGCGATATCCGACGAATTTGTAGGTTCTCCACCGACATCGAAACAGATGCTTTGTATGCAAATTAACTAAACAAAACTGTTGAATATTGATTGATTTTTTTCGATTAGTGATTGCTTGACTTTTGGGCAATCTGTATTATTGTGTGGAAAAACCATGATTTATTTTGACGTAATTTAATTAATTACCTACATCTTTGATAAACTTTAGGCTATAATTCATTGCTATTCATTTTGTCGCTTTTTGTCAGACATTGTAGGTGTTCAGTGGCAATCATCTTGCAAGAACTAACAATGACCGACAAAATAGATTTTGTAGCATAAATGTCTATCAATTTTCAGTCAACGGTTTACAGTGTGCCAGCCTCGGTTACTGACGCAGCCTCGCAGAGTCATTGCTGCCCTCTCAAACATGCTAGCAGTTATTGATTGAAGTTATTGGACAATTTGTATAAATTGAAAGATAGGATTTCCCCAGGAGAGTGAAATTGCTGATCATAGATATTTCAGGATCACACGAGTTCACAGTCTTTATCTGCCATATTGTTTAGTGCCAGTCGTCATTTTGAAACCGCTTTTGAGTTCTACGAAACCAGTTTCTCTTCCGCTTGTATGTAGCTTTGGGAATCTCTATTTTCCTATCTCAATGGAAAGATAGTGTTTTGGATGATATACAGGTTCGCATGTGTAGAAATAGCTGCCAGATTTAGTATTAGCTTTGAATGCACGTGACATGATATTAGAATTCTCTTGGAGTGTAAGTTTCTATATTTGACTCTGCGAGCCTTCATTATTGTACGTTTCATGGATTCAACAGACCTTTCATCATTCTTCAAGTAAATTATGAAGCATGATATCAAATTATAAGAAAACAATCTTAATTCTCATAGACAGACACTCTGCCGAAAAAATCAATATATTTTTTTGTTGTTATGTGATGTTTTTTTCAACACATTTCATCTGCTTTTGCATCAAAACTAAGAAATACAACTACGTTTGAGATCATTTTACGTAGTTGGTCGTTAATGAGTTTAGATCTTAGATATCTAATGTCATAGATTTTCGTTTCTGTAACAATGCAATATTATGCTATGAGGCTGAGGGCCGTCAGATCATTGTATTGAGGGGGGCAGACATTCATCTGTCCCATCCATAAACATTTCGGATTAACGCAGTTTGAACCTTTACGAAGTATAGGACGGAACTGTGCCTCTTGATATTACGGGGCTACTCAAATTCCTATGAAGTTGAACCACAATGTCCGGAATAGGCACAGTTCGGCTCAATAATTAAACATGGGGAGATATAGAGACCTCAGTACAATGCAAGTGTTACCCTTCATTTAAATGATCATCCTACATCGCCTGGCGCGTGCCGATCATTTAGGCTGCCATTTGAAAGGTAAAATATCTTCATTCCAGCTTTTTGGAGTTAATATTGCCTCCCACGCGGGCAGTGATCGGCATTACAGATCAAATGAAGTGATCTAGACCTTCTTTATCTACGGTACTGTACATGCACGGAGACAACTTTATTAACATACATAAGCACAGCGAACGTTTTTCACCCTCTATCCCGGATTCATGCCCCGCACAGAATATTAAAGATCATGGTCACAGATTCTGAGGATTCTGTGAAATGTAAAGTTACTTACGAAACTCCATTTTTATTGCATTTCTCTCATCATCAACAGACTATGTCCTCATCCCTTAGGCTCCTGCATAGACGTTCATCTCGAGAAATGCAATGATGATGGATACTTTTCACCTGTTGTGGAAGTAACTATTCCATCCATGGGAGAAGTATCTGGGAACCTCCAACTTTACAACCAATACTCATCTAACTTGTAAGAAGCATTAAAAATGGGGAGAATATCGAATTACGTGAGTGCAGAGACCGGAAATGCTCATCCGTGGTAAAGAGATTGCTGAAACATGTGGAAAAGCTCTGACATGGAAACGCAAGGATTTTCTGTCTCCCATTCTCCCGATTGTGTTCACTCACCCTGCATGTAGATGGAGGCTTTAAAGAACAGTTCATCTCCTCGTTTCGAATCATCTGGACAAGGTCCATACGATTGAGGCGGATTGCAGACATCATTGGCGTCTCCCCACGATTATCAGCAATCCGTGTGCACGATCCGAAGCCGAGAATACAGCTGACCAGCGATGATGAGCCGCTCTCGACCGCCAAGTGAAGCAGAGACTTGCCCGATGCCTGCAGAGGAAAAGATTTTTGATGACTCACACAAGGTTGGGTCTTGGGTTCACTCTTGGGTTTGGAGTAGTCTTGGGAGGGTACCCAAGAATATTGGGGTGCGGACCCAAGAGTGAGAACCCAAGAGTAAAGAAAATGATTATGAATTATCATTTGCGGTTCTCTTGGAAAAATTCTACCTAATTATGACCACATCATGTCATAGCAATTCATCTACATGCAAGCTTACATGTATGTACATGCAAATATGTAACCTACTTCAACCACACGATTGGTCTTTCTATGATAAAACTGTGCTATCATCAACTTTGATATAGACCTACCGCAAATGTCCATCTGATAGTTTGTTTAATTGGCTTTTTAAATTGTGCTTTGATTACCTATGGCCTCCTTGTGAATTTAATCCATTAAGCTAGATGTAATGCACATTGTGTTAGGCAGAATTTTATATACATGTATATCATTTTGCGTGAAATAAAACAAATAATAAATGAAAAAGTGCAATGCATGAAACCAATACCTTTATAGCGCTTATGCTGTTAAATTGGTAGCCTACAACAAGATAACTTGCTTCATATAGCCTCTTGCCTTGGAAGTTAAAAACTTCGGCCTATATTGTTTATTCTACTATTAGGCTACATGTATTAGAAATAGAAAGATATCGGTATCATTTAATGCAGTGACATTCTGTGATGATTGCCTCTTACGATTAGTAAATATATCGTTATATCTACATTTATGCTATTTTCATCTTATACGAGGCCTATGCTATGTGTGTTTCGTTTCTCGATCAGACATGTTGTAAGGCATGTAGCTTAGTCATGCATGTTGTTCTAATTAGGAAATTATTAGGCTGTAGACGTAAACAGGGTTGATGATATTAAGCCCAGAGATAACCTCTGCCGATAATTAAAACTTTTAGCTTAATATTAATATGGCCTCAATTCCGCAATAACAAGTTCATGTAAAAAATAGTAATTAATATGAACATTAGATACATATTAATTGGATAGCAATAAATACAATATGGCATGATTCAAAACATCTTCATGTAATTTTAAATCACAATCAAAATTCCAAGCATGTTCTGGAAATTGTTGCTCCACTTCATTAGAGAAATAGCCACTCTTGGGTCCTATCTTGGGGTATCCAAGCCCAAGATTGGACCCAGCGTTGAGTCTCACATAGGAATCATTGGTTTTTTTAGTTGACGAAAATGAAGAACTTGCTCAAATGAATACCAAGTGTCTGAAGCTGTAGAATCTTACCCGCTCCGCTCCCTTCACAATATGGTTTAGCACACTTTCTGATTCCCATTTAAAAAGTGGAATATTTATGTCATTATAACTGATTCGATGACTTCTATAGTCCCTATCGTTAAAAAGTAATTAGTAATATCATCCATGATTCAGAAGTATTGAAAGTATGCACAGACGAGGCATCGGTACCTATAGCCAGTGTCAGGAAGCTGCCATCTTTAGATACCGTCGGTATGATAGAGGGCACGCTTTTTGCCGAAGATTTTGGCTGATAGATTCAGGTAGGCAATTATTCGTCATTATTCGGGTTTACTCGAATGAATATATATTCCAAGTATTTTGATGCCAGTTGTATTTCCATTGTATTGCCATTACAACGGTGTTATGAGCTGTCATTGAAAATTCATGTCCGTGGTGAATAGAAATTTCAGAGATTCAATAATTTTTCATTTTGTGTGAGAGTGAAAAGATATCTAAAAGATCTAAGCTGACAGGAGAAAAAATCAACTTTTCGTTCCCACGAGATCAGAAAGTTAAGTTTCTCTTCCCGAAGCAAACTTTTCCCACCCCCTTAGACATTCCGGTGAACTGAGTACCGCAACATCCTGTCCTCGGACAGTGACAGTATTCCTTGAGTTCTGCCCCGGAATGTTCCCACCACTCAGGAGCTGCTGCTGAGTACCGCAACATCCTGTCCTCGGACAGTGACAATATTCCTTGAGTTCTCCCCGAGAATGTTCCCACCCCTCAGAAGCTGCTGCTGAGTACCGCAACATCCTGTCCTCGGACATTGACAATATTCCTTGAGTTCTGCCCCCGGAATGTTGCCACCCCTCAGAAGCTGCTGCTGAGTACCGCAACATCCTGTCCTCGGACATTGACAGTATTCCTTGAGTTCTGCCCCCGGAATGTTGCCACCCCTCAGAAGCTGCTGCTGAGTACCGCAACATCCTGTCCTCGGACAGTGACAATATTCCTTGAGTTCTGCCCCCGGAATGTTGCCACCCCTCAGAAGCTGCTGCTGAGTACCGCAACATCCTGTCCTCGGACAGTGACAGTATTCCTTGTGTTCTGCCCCGGAATGTTGCCACCCCTCAGAAGCTGCTGCTGAGTACCGCAACATCCTGTCCTCGGACAGTGACAATATTCCTTGAGTTCTGCCCCCGGAATGTTGCCACCCCTCAGAAGCTGCTGCTGAGTACCGCAACATCCTGTCCTCGGACATTGACAATATTCCTTGAGCTCTCCCCCGGAATGCTCCCACCCCTCAGAAGCTGCTGCTGAGTACCGCAACATCCTGTCCTCGGACAGTGACAATATTCCTTGAGCTCTCCCCCGGAATGTTCCCATCCCCTCAGAAGCTGCTGCTGAGTACCGCAACATCCTGTCTTCGGACAGTGACAATATTCCTTGAGTTCTGCCCCCGGAATGTTCACACCCCTCAGAAGCTGCTGCTGAGTACCGCAACATCCTGTCATCGGACAGTGACAATATTCCTTGACCTCTCCCCCGGAATGTTCCCACCCCTCAGAAGCTGCTGCTGAGTACCGCAACATCCTGTCCTCGGACAGTGACAATATTCCTTGAGTTCTGCCCCGGAATGTTCCCACCCCTCAGAAGCTGCTGCTGAGTGCCGCAACATCCTGTCCTCGGACAGTGACAATATTCCTTGAGGTCTCCCCGAGAATGTTCCCATCCCCTCAGAAGCTGCTGCTGAGTACCGCAACATCCTGTCCTCGGACAGTGACAATATTCCTTGAGTTCTGCCCCCGGAACGTTCACACCCCTCAGAAGCTGCTGATGAGTACCGCAACATCCTGTCCTCGGACAGTGACAATATTCCTTGACCTCTCCCCCGGAATGTTCCCACCCCTCAGAAGTTGCTGCTGAGTACCGCAACATCCTGTCTTCGGACAGTGACAATATTCCTTGAGTTCTCTCCGTGAATGTTCCCACCCCTCAGAAGCTGCTGCTGAGTACCGCAACATCCTGTCCTCGGACATTGACAATATTCCTTGAGTTCTCTCCCCCGGAATGTTCCCACCCCTCAAAAGTTGCTGCTGAGTACCGCAACATCCTGTCCTCGGACAGTGACAATATTCCTTGAGTTCTCTCCGTGAATGTTCCCACCCCTCAGAAGCTGCTGAGTACCGCAACATCCTGTCCTCGGACAGTGACAGTATTCCTTGAGTTCTGCCCCGGAATGTTCCCACCCCTCAGAAGCTGCTGCTGAGTACCGCAACATCCTGTCCTCGGACAGTGACAATATTCCTTGAGGTCTCCCCGAGAATGTTCCCACCCCTCAGAAGCTGCTGCTGAGTACCGCAACATCCTGTCCTCGGACAGTGACAATATTCCTTGAGTTCTGCCCCCGGAATGTTGCCACCCCTCAGAAGCTGCTGCTGAGTACCGCAACATCCTGTCCTCGGACATTGACAATATTCCTTGAGCTCTCCCCCGGAATGTTCCCAACCCTCAGGAGCTGCTGCTGAGTACCGCAACATCCTGTCCTCGGACAGTGACAATATTCCTTGAGCTCTCCCCCGGAATGTTCCCATCCCCTCAGAAGCTGCTGCTGAGTACCGCAACATCCTGTCTTCGGAAAGTGACAATATTCCTTGAGTTCTGCCCCCGGAATGTTCACACCCCTCAGAAGCTGCTGCTGAGTACCGCAACATCCTGTCCTCGGACAGTGACAGTATTCCTTGAGTTCTGCCCCGGAATGTTCCCACCCCTCAGAAGCTGCTGCTGAGTACCGCAACATCCTGTCCTCGGACAGTGACAATATTCCTTGAGGTCTCCCCGAGAATGTTCCCACCCCTCAGAAGTTGCTGCTGAGTACCGCAACATCCTGTCTTCGGACAGTGACAATATTCCTTGAGTTCTGTCCCCCGGAATGTTCCCACCCCTCAGAAGCTGCTGCTGAGTACCGCAACATCCTGTCCTCGGACATTGACAATATTCCTTGAGTTCTCTCCGTGAATGTTCCCACCCCTCAGAAGCTGCTGCTGAGTACCGCAACATCCTGTCCTCGGACAGTGACAATATTCCTTGAGTTCTGCCCCGGAATGTTCCCACCCCTCAGAAGCTGCTGCTGAGTGCCGCAACATCCTGTCCTCGGACAGTGACAATATTCCTTGAGGTCTCCCCGAGAATGTTCCCACCCCTCAGAAGCTGCTGCTGAGTACCGTAACATCCTGTCCTCGGACAGTGACAATATTCCTTGAGTTCTGTCCCCGGAATGTTCCCACCCCTCAGAAGTTGCTGCTGAGTACCGCAACATCCTGTCCTCGGACAGTGACAGTATTCCTTGAGCTCTCCCCCGGAATGTTCCCATCCCTCAGAAGCTGCTGCTGAGTACCGCAACATCCTGTCCTCGGACAGTGACAATATTCCTTGAGTTCTCTCCGTGAATGTTCCCACCCCTCAGAAGCTGCTGCTGAGTACCGCAACATCCTGTCCTCGGACAGTGACAATATTCCTTGAGCTCTCCCCCGGAATGTTCCCATCCCTCAGAAGCTGCTGCTGAGTACCGCAACATCCTGTCCTCGGACATTGACAATATTCCTTGAGTTCTGCCCCCAGAACGTTCACACCCCTCAGAAGCTGCTGTTGAGTACCGCAACATCCTGTCCTCGGACATTGACAATATTCCTTGAGTTCTCTCCCCCGGAATGTTCCCATCCCTCAGCGAGCTGCTGCTGAGTACCGCAACATCCTGTCTTCGGACAGTAACAATATTCCTTGAGTTCTGCCCCGGAATGTTCCCACCCATCAGAAGCTGCTGCTGAGTACCGCAACATCCTGTCCTCGGACAGTGACAATATTCCTTGAGTTCTCTCCGTGAATGTTCCCACCCCTCAGAAGCTGCTGCTGAGTACCGCAACATCCTGTCCTCGGACAGTGACAATATTCCTTGAGTTCTGCCCCCGGAATGTTCACACCCCTCAGGAGCTGCTGCTGAGTACCGCAACATCCTGTCTTCGGACAGTGACAATATTCCTTGAGCTCTCCCCCGGAATGTTCCCATCCCTCAGAAGCTGCTGCTGAGTACCGCAACATCCTGTCCTCGGACAGTGACAATATTCCTTGAGTTCTGCCCCCGGAATGTTCCCACCCCTCAGAAGCTGCTGCTGAGTACCGCAACATCCTGTCCTCGGACAGTGACAATATTCCTTGAGTTCTGCCCCGGAATGTTCCCATCACCTCAGACGTTGCTGCTGAGTACCGCAACATCCTGTCCTCGGACAGTGACAATATTCCTTGAGTTCTACCCCCGGAATGTTGCCACCCCTCAGAAGCTGCTGCTGAGTACCGCAACATCCTGTCCTCGGACACTGACAGTATTCCTTGAGTTCTGCCCCGGAATGTTCCCATCCCCTCAGACGTTGCTGCTGAGTACCGCAACATCCTGTCCTCGGACAGTGACAATATTCCTTGACCTCTCCCCCGGAATGTTCCCACCCCTCAGAAGTTGCTGCTGAGTACCGCAACATCCTGTCGTCGGACAGTGACAATATTCCTTGAGTTCTCTCCGTGAATGTTCCCATCCCTCAGAAGCTGCTGCTGAGTACCGCAACATCCTGTCCTCGGACAGTGACAATATTCCTTGAGCTCTCTCCCGGAATGTTCCCACCCCTCAGAATCTGCTGCTGAGTACCGCAACATCCTGTCCTCGGACATTGACAATATGCCTTGAGTTCTCTCCCCCGGAATGTTCCCACCCCTTAGAAGCTGCTGCTGAGTACCGCAACATCCTGTCCTCGGACATTGACAATATTCCTTGAGTTCTCTCCGTGAATGTTCCCACCCCTCAGAAGCTGCTGCTGAGTACCGCAACATCCTGTCCTCGGACAGTGACAGTATTCCTTGAGCTCTCCCCCGAGAATGTTGCCACCCCTCAGAAGCTGCTGCTGAGTACCGCAACATCCTGTCCTCGGACAGTGACAGTATTCCTTGTGTTCTGCCCCGGAATGTTGCCACCCCTCAGAAGCTGCTGCTGAGTACCGCAACATCCTGTCCTCGGACAGTGACAATATTCCTTGAGTTCTGCCCCCGGAATGTTGCCACCCCTCAGAAGCTGCTGCTGAGTACCGCAACATCCTGTCCTCGGACATTGACAATATTCCTTGAGCTCTCCCCCGGAATGTTGCCACCCCTCAGAAGCTGCTGCTGAGTACCGCAACATGCTGTCCTCGGACACTGACAGTATTCCTTGAGTTCTGCCCCGGAATGTTCCCATCCCCTCAGACGTTGCTGCTGAGTACCGCAACATCCTGTCCTCGGACAGTGACAATATTCCTTGAGTTCTGCCCCCGGAATGTTGCCACCCCTCAGAAGCTGCTGCTGAGTACCGCAACATCCTGTCCTCGGACACTGACAGTATTCCTTGAGTTCTCTCCGTGAATGTTCCCATCCCTCAGAAGCTGCTGCTGAGTACCGCAACATCCTGTCCTCGGACAGTGACAATATTCCTTGAGCTCTCTCCCGGAATGTTCCCACCCCTCAGAATCTGCTGCTGAGTACCGCAACATCCTGTCCTCGGACATTGACAATATTCCTTGAGTTCTCTCCCCCGGAATGTTCCCACCCCTTAGAAGCTGCTGCTGAGTACCGCAACATCCTGTCCTCGGACAGTGACAGTATTCCTTGAGTTCTCTCCGTGAATGTTCCCACCCCTCAGAAGCTGCTGCTGAGTACCGCAACATCCTGTCCTCGGACAGTGACAGTATTCCTTGAGCTCTCCCCCGAGAATGTTGCCACCCCTCAGAAGCTGCTGCTGAGTACCGCAACATCCTGTCCTCGGACAGTGACAGTATTCCTTGTGTTCTGCCCCGGAATGTTGCCACCCCTCAGAAGCTGCTGCTGAGTACCGCAACATCCTGTCCTCGGACAGTGACAATATTCCTTGAGTTCTGCCCCCGGAATGTTGCCACCCCTCAGAAGCTGCTGCTGAGTACCGCAACATCCTGTCCTCGGACATTGACAATATTCCTTGAGCTCTCCCCCGGAATGTTCCCACCCCTCAGAAGCTGCTGCTGAGTACCGCAACATCCTGTCCTCGGACAGTGACAATATTCCTTGAGCTCTCCCCCGGAATGTTCCCATCCCCTCAGAAGCTGCTGCTGAGTACCGCAACATCCTGTCTTCGGACAGTGACAATATTCCTTGAGTTCTGCCCCCGGAATGTTCACACCCCTCAGAAGCTGCTGCTGAGTACCGCAACATCCTGTCCTCGGACAGTGACAATATTCCTTGACCTCTCCCCCGGAATGTTCCCACCCCTCAGAAGCTGCTGCTGAGTACCGCAACATCCTGTCCTCGGACAGTGACAGTATTCCTTGAGTTCTCTCCCCCGGAATGTTCCCACCCCTCAGAAGTTGCTGCTGAGTACCGCAACATCCTGTCTTCGGACAGTGACAATATTCCTTGAGTTCTGTCCCCCGGAATGTTCCCACCCCTCAGAAGCTGCTGCTGAGTACCGCAACATCCTGTCCTCGGACATTGACAATATTCCTTGAGTTCTCTCCGTGAATGTTCCCACCCCTCAGAAGCTGCTGCTGAGTACCGCAACATCCTGTCCTCGGACAGTGACAATATTCCTTGAGTTCTGCCCCGGAATGTTCCCACCCCTCAGAAGCTGCTGCTGAGTGCCGCAACATCCTGTCCTCGGACAGTGACAATATTCCTTGAGGTCTCCCCGAGAATGTTCCCATCCCCTCAGAAGCTGCTGCTGAGTACCGCAACATCCTGTCCTCGGACAGTGACAATATTCCTTGAGTTCTGCCCCGGAACGTTCACACCCCTCAGAAGCTGCTGCTGAGTACCGCAACATCCTGTCCTCGGACAGTGACAATATTCCTTGACCACTCCCCCGGAATGTTCCCACCCCTCAGAAGTTGCTGCTGAGTACCGCAACATCCTGTCCTCGGACAGTGACAATATTCCTTGACCTCTCCCCCGGAATGTTCCCACCCCTCAGAAGTTGCTGCTGAGTACCGCAACATCCTGTCTTCGGACAGTGACAATATTCCTTGAGTTCTCTCCGTGAATGTTCCCACCCCTCAGAAGCTGCTGCTGAGTACCGCAACATCCTGTCCTCGGACAGTGACAATATTCCTTGAGTTCTCCCCGTGAATGTTCCCACCCCTCAGAAGCTGCTGAGTACCGCAACATCCTGTCCTCGGACAGTGACAGTATTCCTTGAGTTCTGCCCCGGAATGTTCCCACCCCTCAGAAGCTGCTGCTGAGTGCCGCAACATCCTGTCCTCGGACAGTGACAATATTCCTTGAGGTCTCCCCGAGAATGTTCCCACCCCTCAGAAGCTGCTGCTGAGTACCGCAACATCCTGTCCTCGGACAGTGACAGTATTCCTTGAGGTCTCCCCGAGAATGTTCCCACCCCTCAGAAGCTGCTGCTGAGTACCGCAACATCCTGTCCTCGGACATTGACAATATTCCTTGAGTTCTCTCCCCCGGAATGTTCCCACCCCTCAGAAGTTGCTGCTGAGTACCGCAACATCCTGTCCTCGGACAGTGACAATATTCCTTGAGTTCTGCCCCGGAATGTTCCCACCCCTCAGAAGCTGCTGCTGAGTGCCGCAACATCCTGTCCTCGGACAGTGACAATATTCCTTGAGGTCTCCCCGAGAATGTTCCCACCCCTCAGAAGCTGCTGCTGAGTACCGTAACATCCTGTCCTCGGACAGTGACAATATTCCTTGAGTTCTGTCCCCGGAATGTTCCCACCCCTCAGAAGTTGCTGCTGAGTACCGCAACATCCTGTCCTCGGACAGTGACAATATTCCTTGAGGTCTCACCCGGAATGTTCCCATCCCTCAGAAGCTGCTGCTGAGTACCGCAACATCCTGTCCTCGGACAGTGACAATATTCCTTGAGTTCTCTCCGTGAATGTTCCCACCCCTCAGAAGCTGCTGCTGAGTACCGCAACATCCTGTCCTCGGACAGTGACAATATTCCTTGAGTTCTGCCCCGGAATGTTCCCATCCCCTCAGACGTTGCTGCTGAGTACCGCAACATCCTGTCCTCGGACAGTGACAATATTCCTTGAGCTCTCCCCCGGAATGTTCCCATCCCTCAGAAGCTGCTGCTGAGTACCGCAACATCCTGTCCTCGGACATTGACAATATTCCTTGAGTTCTGCCCCCAGAACGTTCACACCCCTCAGAAGCTGCTGTTGAGTACCGCAACATCCTGTCCTCGGACATTGACAATATTCCTTGAGTTCTCTCCCCCGGAATGTTCCCATCCCTCAGCGAGCTGCTGCTGAGTACCGCAACATCCTGTCTTCGGACAGTAACAATATTCCTTGAGTTCTGCCCCGGAATGTTCCCACCCCTCAGAAGCTGCTGCTGAGTACCGCAACATCCTGTCCTCGGACAGTGACAATATTCCTTGAGTTCTCTCCGTGAATGTTCCCACCCCTCAGAAGCTGCTGCTGAGTACCGCAACATCCTGTCCTCGGACAGTGACAATATTCCTTGAGTTCTGCCCCGGAAAGTTCACACCCCTCAGAAGCTGCTGCTGAGTACCGCAACATCCTGTCTTCGGACAGTGACAATATTCCTTGAGCTCTCCCCGGAATGTTCCATCCCTCAGAAGCTGCTGCTGAGTACCGCAACATCCTGTCCTCGGACAGTGACAATATTCCTTGAGTTCTGCCCCCGGAATGTTCCCACCCTTCAGAAGCTGCTGCTGAGTACCGCAACATCCTGTCCTCGGACAGTGACAATATTCCTTGAGTTCTGCCCCCGGAATGTTTTCACCCCTCAGAAGCTGCTGCTGAGTACCGCAACATCCTGTCCTCGGACAGTGACAATATTCCTTGAGTTCTGCCCCGGAATGTTCCCATCCCCTCAGACGTTGCTGCTGAGTACCGCAACATCCTGTCCTCGGACAGTGACAATATTCCTTGAGTTCTGCCCCCGGAATGTTGCCACCCCTCAGACGTTGCTGCTGAGTACCGCAACATCCTGTCCTCGGACAGTGACAATATTCCTTGAGTTCTGCCCCCGGAATGTTGCCACCCCTCAGAAGCTGCTGCTGAGTACCGCAACATCCTGTCCTCGGACACTGACAGTATTCCTTGAGTTTTCTCCGTGAATGTTCCCATCCCTCAGAAGCTGCTGCTGAGTACCGCAACATCCTGTCCTCGGACAGTGACAATATTCCTTGAGCTCTCTCCCGGAATGTTCCCACCCCTCAGAATCTGCTGCTGAGTACCGCAACATCCTGTCCTCGGACATTGACAATATTCCTTGAGCTCTCCCCCGGAATGTTCCCACCCCTTAGAAGCTGCTGCTGAGTACCGCAACATCCTGTCCTCGGACATTGACAATATTCCTTGAGTTCTCTCCGTGAATGTTCCCACCCCTCAGAAGCTGCTGCTGAGTACCGCAACATCCTGTCCTCGGACAGTGACAGTATTCCTTGAGCTCTCCCCCGAGAATGTTCCCACCCCTCAGAAGCTGCTGCTGAGTACCGCAACATCCTGTCCTCGGACAGTGACAATATTCCTTGAGCTCTCCCCCGGAATGTTCCCACCCCTTAGAAGCTGCTGCTGAGTACCGCAACATCCTGTCCTCGGACAGTGACAGTATTCCTTGAGCTCTCCCCCGGAATGTTCCCACCCCTCAGAAGCTGCTGCTGAGTACCGCAACATCCTGTTCTCGGACATTGACAATATTCCTTGAGTTCTGTCCCCCGGAATGTTCCCACCCCTCAGAAGCTGCTGTTGAGTACCGCAACATCCTGTCCTCGGACATTGACGATATTCCTTGAGTTCTGTCCCCCGGAATGTTCCCACCCCTCAGAAGCTGCTGCTGAGTACCGCAACATCCTGTTCTCGGACAGTGACAGTATTCCTTGAGTTCTGCCCCCGGAATGTTCCCATCCCCTCAAAAGGTGCTGCTGAGTACCGTAACATCGGTCCCCTTATCGTCTCTCTCTCTCGAGTTGCCGCGGTATTACGTCGGAGAACTCGATGAAGTTGGCGCGGTAGCGTGACAGCTTGAAGGAGTATGTGAAAGATTTATGAATGCTCAAGCCTTGCCGTACACGCACATCAACTATCTAGTGAATTGAGAGGCAATGGTGAATATATTTCATGTGAACTGAGATCCTCGAATGAGGCGGAGAATTATTCATGACCGACGGTGTGAATAAATTGGATTTTGTACAAGTCAGCGGGGAGTAAGCACAGATGTGCAGCCAGCCGACGTTTGCAGTACGAGTGTATGATGACAAGGAGAGAGGTTACTACTGAAATTTGTTAGATGATCTCAAGATTTTATTGCCGATTATTGAATGTGATAAACTCACGTGTATGTAGGCCTGCACACTGCTCTTCTTCTGCCATTCAAGAAGCAAATATTCGATTTCCTTGAGAACTAATTGATGATTCTAAAGGTCAGGAATTCAAGCAAGTGTTTTCATGTGAGCGGCTCTGACCTGTGACTGGTCATGACTGTTTCTTGGCAGTTCTGTGTGTACTGTTTTCAACTATCTTGCCACCTCTCAATGGGGCTGTCGCTTCTTCAGTCTATAGAGTGTGAACAGAATGAGAAATACGCAGGCCATTTATTCACCCAGGAGAAGCCGCAACCTTAATAACTGCAGGCTCACTGCTTGAACGTAATGTAATGTACATGCATGTGAATGCCGACATAGTATAATAAACTCAAATATGAGATAATGTGCAAATAACCATGTAATTCATGAACAAGATATGGAAAGTGATGAGATGAAAGTGAACTCAATATACTCCTACAAGTATCCTATTAGTCCTCTTTCGCTTGCGCTAGTTTTTAGCCATGTCATAGTGTTTTTATGCATCGAAGTATTTTTACATTTATTATCTTCCAAAACTGCAATGAAAGAGAGCATCCAATTCCCAAGTTTGAAATTAAAATTCAATTCCGAGTCATTAGACGGAAAATGCATGTTTGCAGAAGGAAATGGTTCACTGCCTAGCGGTGCTATGCGTACATAGAGATCGAACAAGCTAGACAAATGATGCAGAAATGAACGAGACATTCTAACATCGTAACGAAAGAAGTTGTTTGATTGCCATTATCTTCAAGACAGCCGATTTAGACCTACCTAATTCATTAAAGAAAGTAAACAACAATTTGCTATTGCATGATAGGTTCTAGTTACGAATAAGTATAATTTGTGGTTCCCCTGGAGGAATTCCTGCATACGCCACTGTATTATCGGCATGCTGTACAAAAGTACAAATTCTTTGATGTGTCAATAATCTTCGTTGTTAGTCAGAAGCCTAAAAGTGGAAAGGAAATTACAACCACATGAACCTCGATAACGCTGGTCTCAAATCATTTCGCGGATGCTGAACTTTCATGATGAGCAGATGCCCAAGATCTGATGTTCTGTTGGTCACATTCGACAAGCAACAACGACTCACACACTTACTTTTAGAGCAGCATTGACAAATACCCGATTATCTTAAATCTGCTGAAACAACAGCATCTCCTTGTCAATCCTCTCAGCATCTACTTCAATCAACAATCGGCACAACACCGGTGGATTATCTTAATACTTTCACGCCACCGATAATTGACACAATGCTGTCAACTGTTTTGTCACTGTAAGCTAAACACTGGAGGAATGATTGAATTATCTCGTTTAATTCGTCATTTTCTTATGAATTTTTTTCTTGATGACGCTTCTTTATGGCAGACTTTGACCTCAATGTGATCAAGACGAAGGTCAGGAAATGACAGGAGTTTGGAATGTGCATTCACAGTGGTTTAAAAACACGTCGATTGGTTATCTCTCTGTACAGCTTGAGCCTTCAATTTGTGAGATTGCCCGAAAACTTCCTCGGATCTTAAAGGAAAATATCCTTAAAGCATCATTGTTAACTTTCGCCCCACTTGGGGGAGGGGGTAGGCGTTTGTTGCCCCTCTTGCGAATATCTTTTAAAGGAAGCAAGCTTCGACCACCAGAAACCTCATAGCTAACTTTCTACGTATCATACAACGTTTGACGGAGGGAAAATAAAATTGGCAACATACTTTCGACGTGAGATCTATTTTAAAATTTGAATGTTTGGAACATTTTGGCTAATTTCTAGGGCGGTCAATAAAGTCAAAAAGTCAATAAAGTAAAAATACGGTCAAAATTAACAAATGAAGTCAATATAGTCAATAGGGTAAAAATAAAGTCAAAAAGTTTAAATAAGACAGTAAATTTTTCAGGAATCTGGTTTTCCCAGGCGCTATTTTTAGATTTGGGTTTCCCGAGCTCTTTTCAATCAAAACAAAAAGCTAAGCTATTGGGACACCAAATATTCTCGCAAGGATTTCAACGCACATAACTGCATCTTTTTGTTAACTGACAATGACTATCTTCGATTGTTCGAAATGCCCAAGACAGCTGAAAGTGATACATCCAAGCGCAAAAGAATTAGTTGCCAATATCCTCAAGAATTTAAAGTAACACCAAGGAATGAACTTTTCTGTGTGCTTTGTGAATGCCCGGTGAAATACGCGAAACAGTTTTTGATTGACAGTCATCGTAAAAGTGCCAAACATGCGACGAAGTTACAAAGAATTACCTCTTCATCATTAGATAACTGAATTAGGTAAAAAGATTGGGTAAAAATTTTACATTTAAGTCAAAATTTTAGGCAAAAATTATCTTGAAAATAAAGTCAAAATTCGTAATTTTTTGGGTCAATAAAAAACCGCCCTAGTGATTTCGGTATATTTACTTCTAATGTATGTGGTATCAATTCTTGATGAAATGAGTTGAGATTGCATTGTGGATTCTTCCTATCAATATAGAGATATTAACAAATGAAAAGCTTTTGAATTGGAAAATATTTACTTATTATGTGTGCATGTTTGAAATTTGAAATTCGAACTTCAAATATGCCTTTTTTCATTATTTTTGCACTTCTTAGCTTTCCATCCAATCAGCAAATATTGAAAATTTTCAGAATCGTGTTGCTTTTAGCCCAGTGTCTCGATAGAAGTCACCGAATTGTGTTGTTTTCTCACCTGCAGAAACTAGATACTGAAATGTGCAATTTTAGTGATATTTGAGTCAAACGAAAAGTTTGAATCATTTGACCTCCTCTACTGACGATGATGTAATCCCATACCTTTTGATAGTCATCATTTTATTAACCACCTTGACCAGATCACTCGATTGGTGTGTGGTTTATTAGTTTTTGTTGTTATCTTCCATTTCCTATAATGGAAATTTCTTAAATTGGCGTTTTTTTACCTTTGATTTTTACCTCGACCCTGAGATGACTTTGAAAATATATCCCCTTTGGATTGATGTGTGGTTTGTCAAAATTGGTTTAATAGTCTGGGGAAATCAACAGGGGTGCGCTGGGGCAAGGGGTAAACACATTTATAATGAGGAACCGGTTCACCTCCCCCACCACCCGCCTTTGGTTAATCAAAACATAACCGAAATCACTGGATTTGGACAGTTGGAAGCAAACTTTCAGCAACTTTTTCCACTTTTCGCGAATTTTATTGTGCGAAATCTTCAACTTTATTTTCAGTAGATGAATGCAGCATTTTGTGAATCATCTCGTTATTACAGACATTGAATAGTGGATTGAAATTCAAATGTTAAATATGGTTTATGTTTTAATAGGCTGCATTAGCTGAATGAACCCAATGTTGGCATGTTTTCCTGATCATTTAAATGCTTCGGGTTTCTGAAAGTCGTCCATCTTCTTTACAATTATATTTGAAGTTCTTTACAGCTGTGTAGAATGCTATTTTTCTGAGAGGCCTACATGTCCATTGGAATGTCGTTGGATAGGTCTGAATGCTTTCCATCCATCTATCTTATCAAGTAACTCCTACATTCAGCCAGTTTTGTATTGTAAATCAGCGTTCATTGAAGAGATTCATGACGAAAATTCGGTGAAATTGCAGAATTTTCAAGAATCACCCAGAAATGAATGCACGAATTTTTATTGATTGCACAAAGATGATCGAACTGTAGTAAATGGATAACACCATTAAGAAGCTCACACACCTATCGTATCCACCATGATGAGAAAATTGGACGAAAGATCTCGTGAAAATTATTATAAAGAAATTATTTCTGACATTTTTCATTTTTCAAGTACCTAAAGGGACATGACATCATTTCTCAACTTCCTTTAGTGCCAAGTTAAAATAATTCAATAATAAATCGTATTCAGCTAAGAAACTGATGTGTTCAGTATTGAAATAAACATATTTACAACCCATGAAGAGTTTTGGCATCATTGAATTAATTTGACTGCAGTTGACTACATTTTCATGACGTTGAGCGGTCCCACTGAGCATGAGTAATTGTGCATCACCGTATTTGAAAATCAAATCTTGAATTATTTCTTCTATTGGAGAAAAAGAGTCTGCAGACTTCGCAACATATTCGTGTGTACAACAACTAACATCAACAGAAAGTCTTCAAAGTTTGTCTGTGAAAAGAATTCCATTTCGATAATAAGAATTCGTTGCGAATGACGAGATTTCTTTTCGAATGTAAGACAATCAAAGTTGCATTATTCAGTTCAAAAAACTGCTCTTCTTATCGAAATATAAATCTTGCTGTTCACAATAAACTTCCAAAGACTGCAATTAGTTTCTTATCATCACTCTGAGAACACTCATCTCCTCTCTGAGTCATTTTCTATTTGTAGAGAGGATGTCTATTGTCATTTTTGTCTCGGAATTCTCAAAACATCAAACATTTGACGTTGGGGCATAGATATCCCTTCAAACACTCAACTTGAGAGCATAATGAGAAGATAAACAGAAAACACTGATGCCCCTGAAAACATAAAGAAAAGATGTCTGCGCATTGAAAATCATTGCATTCGAGTTGGTTTTGATCTCTGTTAGATAGTTTTGCACTTGACATGATTCGTGACGGTTCTAGATGCTATCAGCGATTTTCATAATGATTTGCGGCCTTGTATCTTCTGATATGATCTATAATGCTGAAATTATCGACTAGATTTGAATACTGCAGCAAACCTTTATCAGTTTTCATCAAACAACTTATGGAGAAAACTACTCGACCTCGTATCCTCAGCATATGAAATCATAAAGAAAGAAATAACTGTCCCTGGAGCTTTTTCACTCGGTGAGAGAATGGTGAACGTTTTTCATCTGTAAATCAGTAGAATATTGACTTCGATGCTGCAGTGAGGTTATAGGAAATGAATGCACTTGACTTTGTATTGTCTTTTATCGCCAAGCAATTAATGACGTTTTAAAGAAAGAACTTAGAAAGAACAAAATATCAATTTATTTCGTCTTTTGATTCTATTAAAATTGATCCTTCATCTTGTGTGTGCACGGAATTCCGCAAGCAAGTTCATGATTGAGGAAACTTCGAAGATATCACCTGCTTATTGTTAACGCATTCTGATTGGTCAAGTTGCCAGTTGTAGATCTATTTCTATGCACACGGATGCATTCGAATGACTCATTTCTTCAGGCTAAGTTGTGAATTATGGATCAAAGCTTTAACCAGCATGCGGTGTTAATCTCACGTTGAGAATTCACATGATAAAACAGCTCTGTTCAGCTTCCTATCTGTTTCTTGTTCTTACATGAGCTTTAGTAACTTTCTTGTGCGATGAATTAATGATAAGCAATGTAAATTCTATGAAGTCTGTAACGGCAAAAGTAAGTATACTAACTAGCGGCAGACTTGCAAAGAATCCAGGCGGGCCTCGAGCTGGGCTTGGGGCTTATGCATTTATATTTGAACAGAAACGGACTTGAAAACTCAAATCAATTTACAATATATTCCTTCAATATATTCAAAACATGCTACATTGACGAGTCTCCACAATAATTTGAGGTGCGCACAGACGGAAGTGTTTTCTCTCCACATGCAAAATTTCGAACAACTTTGTCAATTACGTTTTTAGATGGTTTGAATTGAGGGTGTCAGTGTGCAGAGTGAGCGATGTTCGTCGATAAAAGTGTGCCCCTACATTATCAACGCATTTAGAGCAGATTAATTGATTTGTCTTGCCGGCGATGTCGTTTTTAAAAATAAAAGAATTTAGCTAATAAATTAAATTAAATCATTTTTTGTTGTTGTTTATACGTTGAAATTTCCACCATTGTGGCAAGGTCAGATCGGCGAAATATATTTTAACAAATTTCATTGATTTTTGTGCGTAGAAAGACACAACTTTTTATTTTATTTCATTTCAATTTATAAACAACAACAAAAAAATTATATCAAAGCTTTTCTTTACCAGATCAATAGAAATAACAAAAAATAATTTAATTCACTTCATTATTAAAATCAATTCATCCAAATTTTATGACCTCATAGCAAGGACACTTTTGCTGAGATTTCTCTTGACCGCTGTGATATAAGAAGTCCACGAATCATATGTTGGACAAGATAGTCGTGTACCTCAATTATCCAGGATCTGACGATCAGAGACCGCCTACCTTTCACACTTTCGCCTCTAATTCTCAAAGTACGCATCTAGTCTGCATGGGCAGTCACATGCGGATTAAAATACACTCATCTACCAGCTTGTGAAGTTATGTGGCGTTTGTAAACGTTTTACAGCTTGTAGAAAGCTTTGAACCCCTGAGGGAGGTACCCGGTTGTAAGCAAGTCTCTCAAAGTTCCTTATCACAATATTCTTCTCTAATGCTTCATTATGTACTTCTTCATCGACCTTCAAGAGAATTTATTGATCGTCAAAGAGGATCACCAATAGAAATATTCATTGCTGGGAAGTCTTCACATACTCAGCTTATGATGCGCAATCAGCATATTGATTCAATTTCTGGGACCATTTATAAAATACTACATTAAACACATTACTGACATGTTACCTAAGTTAGTGCTCCTGTAATAATCAGTAAATGCTGCATTTCGCAAACACAATGTTAATAGAACAATTGAATATTGAGCAACATCCTCAGTTGAAAAATAATTGAAACAGACCTGAATAACTGGCATTTCACCCAACATCAGGAATCATCAGAAGGAGGAGTTCACATCTCTCAACATCGACACAACTGAATCGATTTGCCAGTAGTGTGTTTATAGTGATATTTAATGAATATCCGTTGAAATTTCACTAACTTGTTAATTGCACATCTCAGACACTGTCATGATTTGTTAACCGGCTTCACGTGTTGATGAAAGCAGGAAGCCTTTCCCTAATCCTTGATCTGTGAACCGTTGCCTACTTGAACTCTTCATTTATCGTGATATTAACCCATTAACTCTCAGAGACCTGAGGGGTCCAGTGGACCCCGGAGCCACATTTTTCTACTTTATTTTTTACGCTGACGATATATCAGCCACTCAAGCCCATACAAAATCATCATTTCTGACAGTGAATTTGTATGTGTTATTTCATTTCAATTGAATTAGTAGAAGTTTGCCAGATAGGCCAAAGGGGTCCACTGGACCCCCCCCTCAGGTCTCAGAGGGTGTGAAAAAGCTCAGGTCTCTGAGGGGTAATGCCCAAACTAAAATTTGACATAAAAGCCAGTCATTTGTATCTCCACATTCCTGGAAAATATCAGTTTCAGCATCAGTTCATTCTGCGTCACCTCTGACCAGTGCAAGTGGGCCAAATTCCACTCTATTAGCTTGCATGGACCGGAGAGGGTGCATCTGCATTATATTACTAATTATTCTAAGATGTTTTCTGATAACTGCAAATTAACGCCCTAGAAAATTATAGCATTGGTTACTGATTTGCTTTGAAGATGTCAGATACATTAAATCGGCTATGCATTTCAATATGAAGACTTGATCATCTATCTAACAAAAATTGTATTACCACATTTGTCGTATTGTGATGTTTCATGCATAGATAATTGTTCGACTAAACAGGTCTATACAAGTCTATAGTCCGGGAGCCAACGCTAACTTGTGCAAGGAACGAGGCAGTACATAAAACTTTCACATAGCATAGTGCACCTCTAACCTACTGCAAAACTTTGCGTCTGCCGGATCAGATCATTTGCTTTTCAGAAATAGAGAGGATAACACAATCCTATGTATTTCCAATGGTAAAATTGTGACATCTAAGGTGTTGACTCCATTTTTTCGAGTTTTTGCTCATAAAAATAATACAAATTGGTATTTTGTTGAACTGTTTATTATAGAAATCATCTACAGATCATGATCTTTCAAATGAGTTATCATTCAGTGACAGAGGATGAATTAAAGTGTGCAATCAGACACTTTTCGTTGGTGTAACTGCAAATTATAACGTACAAATTTCAGGAAAATTGTTGATATACTTTAACGAAAAGTGTCTGTTTGTACACTTTACTTCATCCTCTGTCATTGAATGATAGCTCATTTGAAAGATCATGATCCTTAGATGATTTCTATAATAACCAGTTCAACAAAATACCAATTTTTGTAACTTTTATGAGCAACAATTCGAAAAAATGGAGTCAACACCTCAGATGTCACAATTTACCATTTTGTTATCCTCTCTATTTCTGAAAAGCAAATGATCTGATCCGGCAGACGCGAAGTTTTGCAGTATGTTAGAGGTGTACTATGCCATGTGAGAGCTTTATGTATTACCTCGTTCCCTGCACAAGTTCTCGCTGGCTCCCGGACTATTATACTAAGCAAGTCTGTTTAGTTTATACGTGATGATGAGAAGTTAGGAATTGTTTCTTTCTGCACGTTAGACTCAAAGTCATGAACATTATACGGTAGGCCTACATATACTGGAACAGCAGACAGTTCTCCCAACATCGACGCAACTCCCTTTAATTAGCAGCCATGTTCGAAACAAGTTTGAGATGTGAAATCAACATATAAAGTGAAATTTTCGATGAGTTTGTTTCACATAATACTTATATATATTCCTGAAACTGGACCTGAGATATTTTGGAAGTAGAAATTGATACAGCATATGAAAAAGAATATGAATAGTCTTATCAAGCATTAAGTTGCATCCTCTGTTGAAATATAGGAACTTCATTGATCATTGAGCTTTATTCAATGCCGTCAAGAAATGACGTCTAAAATCGAGGCAAAAATGCCTTGTGAGCAGGATTCTTTTCATCTGTTTCAAGTTGATGAAGTGAGGAGTTACTTGAAAGTAGTGTTTTTGCATGAATTTTGTAAACGAATTTTATTCAGAAGATCATATAATAGGGCCTACTTGAGCTTACCTCATCTCAAAATAATTTGTGGAAAGAAAACTGATGAATTGATTTAATTGGAAGGCTCCTGTTAAGGCAGAGTGACTTTCTAATTTGTTTGTAAATCTCAGCCAGCATCTACACGTCATTTTCAATCATGTTTGGAAGACAGCCGAATCCATCCAGAACTAATCGACTTATTCCGCTAATTATCTAAGTGCTTCTGATGAAGTAACAGCTTTTGATCTTCTCAACCGGGATAGAGGTGTGGATAGATGACACCGGGACATGTTCTACATCCAAATCTCTCCAACTGACATGAAATGCACCGCACAACATATTTACCATCTAAACTGGTCCTATGCATTTCCTGATGTCCTACTCGTCTTCATGCCTCAATTAGCAATACAAACTTTGACTTTTGAAACGTTTGGATTTTGCAGAATTATCGATGTCGGCTACAGAATTCACATCATATGGAAGCAAAAAATTGCCGATCGGAAGAAATGAATCGGGAATTTTAGATGTATGTAAGAAAAAAAATTGATGTTGGAAACTGAAGCTGACAGTTGGGAAGCTGTGCATTGCGTCAAATGAGACCTCAGTTCCGAACTGACAATGCTTCCTTCCTCTTCTGGCAATGCTGTTCCGCGGTCTTTTCGAACATCCGACTGTGAATGTGGGGGTTTTCCCGATTTAAAACAACGTCGCCTCGCGGCGGCCCCTCTTCGTTTGTTCCGGGAATCTTCAAACATTGGCAACATATCCTATCTGACATCATGCCACAGCGATCATCGAGATCCAATCGCTTTATCTAGACCTTCACGGAGTGCTAGGCGCTTCAACACGTTTGCTCCATGCTGTTGTGCCATTAGTGAGAATTTGCTCATTCATTGACTTATTGGTTTCTTTCGAAATTGTGCCACGTATCAACCCGTATTTTCTGTGATTTTCATTATTTCAAGAAACACATGCCATGTTTCTGTAATTTGATTCTTCTTATAATCTAGGGAATAGGTCATTGCATGCTGAACTGACCATTAACAAATCGCTGGTGTCCTCTCTAGTCTCATTAACTTGAAGCGAAATTTTGGGTTCCTGCGGGTTTTTTCTATGATGCTGAAGAGTGAGCATGGATAGTTCTGTCACTAAATCATGAGTCATCATGTTGTTGTACTGTATTAATCCTTTATTAAAGTTGAAGTGTCAACAAGTACGTGCTTGAAATTAGTCAACATTAATGTTTTTACAGCATGACATTTTGCTATTTTTCTCAAGCTTTGGTAACATTTGTTACAATTCACATTCTTGAAAAACATTTCGATATTAAAAATTTCTATTCTAAATGTATGAAAATACTAAACATTCAAATTCTAAAACATTTCAACACTAGCAAAGTTTTTACTTCTTAAAGCAAGTTTCATTTCTTTAAGTATTATGAAGAATTTTGAGGAACACGATGTGAGTGAAACAGAAAGGATAACGTCCTCTGAACGCTATTTCAATGTTATTCAAGTAGAGAGAAATTTCATTGGAAACCTATTTTGCCTCTGATTCAAATTTCCTGCAATATTTTGAAATACTGCAGAGAAATATGAAAGAAATGAAACCAGTTGTTTGAACTTTTCATTAGAGATGACTCAGTTGGAAGCGTATTTCAGGCCAAATGTTTACCTATCGACTACATTATCCAATTCCGATACGCCAGGTTTAGTAATTATTTATCCACCATTCAATTCCAGCTTTGAATTACAAAGTCAAATGATGAAACTAACTCCTTTCATTCAAAGAGTTTGCGATAGATTTCTCTTGAGCTCCAATCTGCGGTCGAAGGTGAATATTCATTAACGTTTGATTGTGAAATGGTAAAACCACAGAGTTAGATTGTTTAAGCGCATCACTTTGATAGAAGTGCGAACTGATTCAAAACGATGGCACATCCAGGAACGTACTAGATGGGTGAAAAGGAATTTTTAATACCTTGCAGAGATAGGAAAAATCGTCATGCGCCACTTGCGGATTGCTCTGAATTCCTTAATTTGCTGCGATCGCCATGATTCTTTCAGATTCGAAGAATTCAAATCATTGCAAACAAGTTTATTCGATAATGTTGGGCCCTCCGATCAGTATTAAAAAAGTTTGCAGGCGCACGAGAAAACGTTCACAAACTTCAAAAAGTAAAGTCGCATTTCTCACTAAAATGTAAATCGAATCCCCTGTTGAAAGCGTGCGTTGTTTACGAATTCTCATGCCTGGGAGATCCAGGCAGCCAAACATACAGTACATTGACAAAACCAAATGTCGACTTCAGGAGAGGATCGAGGCACATTGTAAAACAGACACTTCCATCAAACAACATAGCATTTGCTAAACGTATGATATAAAAAAAACAGTTCCGTGTAAAATATAAAGGTACAAGTAACTATGAAATCAGCACTGTAGAGGCATTAATGATAAAAGAGCATCAGCCAAAAATTAGTCACTCTGCTGACGGAATATAACGGAATGTCGTATTTGCTAAAGGTATTTAATAAAATTCTTTGTCTTGTGCTAGATAACTGTAAAGTCACCCATAATTATATTGAATTGCGCAATTGTTTAATTAAATCAATCATGTTCTTGCTTCAGCGTTATTGATCAGCGTTCACAAACTTCTCTGTAGAACTTGACATCGTCTGTGTCTCTTTGCTGTGTGATGCGGTTAATAACAGTCACTGAAACTTCGCACAATTTGGCTACATAGACATATTTTTACAGACACCTACATTTGTCTATCTTGAGGCAACGATATCACAACGACATCATAGATTTTCGTAGATCATGCATCACAAATGTCACTTATTGGAAATACCTTAACAGCATAGACAAGCTGTGGGACATTTTTAAATATTTCGTTTAAACCTATAACAACTTATTTAGTCAGCAGGTTTCCAGTGGTCTCTAATGAGGAAGATAATTTTGATTTGCGAAATGCAAGCTTACAGGATTGCCTGATATCATGGACTGTAGACCCATAGAGAACGTGTAAAGTCGTTTGATTTACGTTATCTAATAACATACGAAGCTATCTATGGTAAGTAAGTTCCAATTGATGTTATTTCTAGTTCGCTCTCTGCTCATGTTCAATTTTTATAGCCTATAATCAATAGAATCATGTCAATCAGACGTCTGTTTTCTAATCTATTTCCGCTTGTATTTATCTTGGAGAAGTAGTTAGTTTGCCTGCAGGCGCTGTGACGATGCCGGGATGGAATACAATTCTGCTCTTTTCGTCTAATCCCAGCAAAGTGTTTGCGTAGCAAGAAACTCCAGTCTAAGTAAACGAATATACTCGCGAATGAGACATTTTGCGCACAACATCATCAAGAATGTATTGGCGGATGAGACGCACATCACTGTGATTTCTCAGTAAGTAAAAGTGAAGGATTTGCTATCCATACAATGCGAAGTGCATTATTGCTTTCAGCAAATGAATTTGCGAAGTGCATTGCGACGTTGTGTGAAGTGCATTGCTTAAGACAGATAATATAATATAATATTTCCTTATTCATAAAAAAAGACACAAGAAAATGAGCAAGATAAGCGCAGGTCATGGCCGAAAAAGTACTTACAGACGAGCGTTAATTTATAAAATGTAAACTTCATTGTGCAACGTCTTCATGAAAATGGTCGAGGTGAACATTATTCAGTCTCTCTTTAAAACAATTGACGGACGGAGCAGAGGTGCATTCATCGGGCAAAACGGTCCAAATTTTGTAGACACAATAAGGGAAAGTATTTGACAAATTGATGATGGAAAATGTACGGCTGAACTTGAAATGGGTTCTTTGATTGACTGCGTGTACAATACGTTGGTGGATGGTAGACTTAAATGGTCACCAATTCTAATGTCAACAAGACCATTACAAATTTTGAAAATAACCACAAGTCAAAAACAACGCACCTGCGTCAAAGTGGCTCTAGATTCAATAACAGGAGCCTTTGCTTGTGGTCTGAATAGTATATTTTACAACGTTTGCAGATTTTTCGTGTGAAGAGAATCTGTGCACGCGCTCCACACAAAGACTATCGCGCTTTAAATGCGGATTAAACACTTGACAATTGTGCTCAAGAAGAGGCCAGATGAAAGAAAGTCTTGTAATGAGCCATTAGGACATCTTTGTCGGCAAAAGAAAAACTATTTAGTAAACATGAAGCTGTAACAAAAGCTCATGAGGCTATTCTGTTACAATGTGAACTGAACTTTAAATCTGTGGTCAACAAAATGCCTAGATCAGTCACAGATTCTTGCATAGGATTAGACATTCAAATAGTACATTGTGTGTCAGGATGATAATGTCCTCCGAGCGGGAGCACCGAACATTTATCAGGCGAGACTTTAAGTTGCCATAGTTTAAAGTTCGCCATCGAGTTTGCTCTTATGACACATTTGGGAGGAGTATTTGATTGGGAAGATGCTAATTTTGCAGATGTTCTATGCATTCCAGATAATAAGACACCAAAATTGAATGAATTTACTGAAGTTTGCCAAAGACCAAAAATTAGACACAGCAGGATTCGAACCACGGTAATTCGGGACTCTACATCGATGACAGTTCCACTACACTGTACAGCCACCTGTCAATCGCAACGCTTATCTACACCCTAAACTTGGAAGTTTGCAAATCTATCGACAGCCAAATCTTGCGAAGCGGACACAAGAACTTTACAATTCAGCTTCAAGAGAGCAATGAACAAAAATTCATTTTAGACACGATGCTATACACTGTGAAAGGAACCGTAGGCAATCCAAATAGAATGGGATTACGATGTTAGCGCAGCTTGGCCAAATAAACAAGAACACACACACAAGCTGTAGAAAATTTGAAGGAAAACGACGCCGAATGACCATAGAACTGCCAACTGAATGAATGTCTGTTGCCGGAGAGACACCCGATAACCGACCAGCACGCTGGAATGGTTATTTTTTTCCTTGATTGGAGCAAATGAATTTGAGAAGTGCATTGCGACGTTGTGCGAAGTGTATTGCCTGCAGCAAATGAATTTGTGAAGTGCATTGCAACGCTGTGGGAAGTGTATTGCCTGCAGCAAATCAATACCGCTTTTGGATGAGCGCACATCAATTGTATTCAGTAAGGAGCAAAGGGTCAACTAATTTCTGATTTAAAATTATTGTCTCGACCATCCGCTTGTCCAAATCAAACGATCCTTGGTTAAATTTTGAAAAAGGCATTCGCAAAGCCAAAAGCCATAGGGCAAGGTCACATCGATTGATTTAGAAGGACCCCAGTGAAATGAGGTGGGAGCCAATTCTATCATCCAGTGTATAGAAAGGACAATTTTCAGTTTTCTAATTACTTTGTTCACAAACGCAGATAACGGATAAATTCTGACACAATATTCCTTCAAACTTTCTTACAATGAAATTCTTCTACTGATTTGTGTAGTTGACAGTAACAGTAAAAGTCTACATAATCTGATCACATCGATAAATCCGTGATAATCTCATCATTAGACATAGAAATAGATTGTTTATCTGAAGTTGACTAGAATGGAAATTGACTCAAGGTCGTGGCACCGCCGGGGGAACTAAGTTGGGGCATGAATGACCAATGAAAAGCTTAGAATTACACATGTGACTGATTTTAACCCAATGATGTAGCCGTTGACAAGTGTATCTAAGTGAAAATGCGTGCGATTTATGTGCCACTATTGTGCATTGCATGAAGCTTAATTCCCATTCTAGAGGTTTTATCGTTGTCGATTTCTATGTCATTAGACCTGCTTCAAAAAGGGAGAAAATGATTTTATTGGTGACAGGACTAAAATATTTCAATATGAATATTCCATCCCCTGAATTTATCCTAGTCAACAATACAAGAGTAATGAAAACGAATTGCTGGCATTTGGCTGTGATCAAAGTTGGAACATCGCCAAGGGTCTACTGACCACGATTATCTGACACCAAAGGCATCATTAAGTCATGACCATAGAGTCAGCATGTCAGGTACAGTAGGAACTCAATTCTAATCAACACCGGAATGTGAATGCAGTTTCGATTTTATTTAGCAAATTCTTGTTGCTGTATAGCATCACGTGACAGAAATGGAAATTATTGCAGTTTTGAAGAAATGAAGACGGAATTAACTGATCATGATAGCAATACAGGAGGAGAGCAATGTTTTGCAAATCCTCCGTGTCATGACAACCTTGGACAGGTAATGTTTGCTGAATTAGCTTCCATGAAAGCGGTTATTGCTTTAAATATGAGACTTGTTAAGAAGGGTATTTTCTTCGCTTTATCATGTCACAATCCACCTGAGACTGAAAGAGTGAAGCATCATAGCCAATGAAAATGATCACAATTACCTTAAAAACATATACACGCACAGCGTATATGGATGCGCCATATTACGAGCTTGTGGATAAAGAATATAACTTAATTTAGTGAATCATGAAATCATGCCTCAAAAATTGAGATATTCCACAATTGACTTTTAACTGCATAGATTACAACACAGAATTAGACAGGTCGTCTCTTCTTCCTCTGTTTGACTAGAAGGGAAGCATTGGAACATGTAGCGCAAATGAAATGGCACAATCTGCTTACTAAATACCATAGCAATCGAACAATGAGCAGCCAGTTCAACATTAAACACGCCAAATTGTGCAAAGTTTCAGTGACTGTTATCAACCGGATCACAAAGCAAAGAGACACAGACGATGTCTACAGAGAAGTTTGTGAATGTTTTTTTGCACGTCTGCAAACTTTTTAATAATGATCGGAAGGCCCAACAATATTGAGAAAACTTGCTTGCAATGATCTGAATTCTTCGAATCTGAAGGAGTCGTGGCGATCGGAGCATTTTGAAGGAATTCAGAGCAATCCGCAAGCGACGCACGACTATTTTTCCTATCTCTGCAAGGTATTAAGAAATTCTTTTTGCCCACTTAGTAAGTTCCTGCATGTGCCATCGTCTCAATCAGTTTGCACTTCTAGCAAAGTGACCGGCTAAACAATCTGCTTCTGTGGATTACAATGATTCCAGCCATTTTCATGGTAGAATGAATTCTGCCAGTTATTGATGTGGACAAAGGTCTTGACTTAACAGATCCATTTAATCCTGTTGAAAAAATCAACTTAACTAAGCCAGGAAACTCGAAAATTGAGCCAAGAAGAGAAATAAGTTTCCAATGTTTTGCATGAAGACTTGTATTGAGTCTATTAAGAAACCTTGCTCTTCATACCACGTGTAGCCTGTATTAGAATCAGAAGTACATAGGAATAATTTGCAGGAAGTTGGCATTTGAATATAAATTGATCGAACACAAACTGCGCAAAAATCTGAATACTTTGACATAAAAATACTTACATTTTGCATACATTTTTCGAGCCGACACTCTATCTACTTGGCTATATATTTACCATGGTCATGTCAAACATTTTATTCTTCATGATATCATCATTTCTGTGTATTGTTGTCTCCCACTGCATTGGGCAAGTTTTTAACTGAAGACATTATAGTTTTGATAAAGATTCTCAAATTGTTTCGATTTTCAGATTACATTTTCAACCTCCAAGTCGTTTGCTTCAGAGTCTCTGCATTGGCACGTGTTCCCTGTAATGCTGCAACGATTTCTCTTAACGCTTCGCACACAAGATCAGCAGGTGGACGCCATTTCACCTGGGAGGTAGATGTGATAATTCATCACCCCATAGAACAATTCAAGTAGCAAATTCATCAAATTGATTTTTCCAATTACAAGAACTACAAGTTCTACAAGTTTGGTTGTCCACAAGTTACACGTCTGCAAACTGAATATTTTCTACCTCAGCAAATACCTCCCATCATGGGAATGTTTGGCTGTTATTATGTAAAATCTATTATCAATTACCTTATGTTATTATGTAACGTTATCTGCAACTACATTTTACATGTCCCCGCCATGTGGTATCGGTTGGAGGTTCGGGGACGAAGCATTGCTTTATGCAACCACATGGTTCCTCATTGATGACACAGCGATCTTCTTTTAGCTTTCTTCAATTTCGTGGTTATCTTCATTTGTAATTTTGACTAGCTTCTCGACATGCTTAATTAAAGCCGATTTATTTTTTGTATTTTAATTCATTTATCTCTTCTCCTTAATAGTTGAGTCGATTAGCCTTTTACAAGTATTGTGCATCTTACTCTGCACTGGAGTATGGATCCCTATGTTTGAGGGATTAATTTGTATTTATGCGCCCTGGACTTCAAATAATCTTACTCGTTGCACAACTTTCCACTATTCGTTTGAGTTTGCATTCTTTTGCCTCATGGAGTCTTCGAATGTTTTAACCGTCACGTGATCTAAGTCTAAATTTCTAATTTCTTGTAGAGTGAAGCGCAGCGTCTGCGGCTCCCAAGGAATTTTTTTTCTGTGGATGTCTTTTCAATGTATGAATAGAATTTTATATGTTTGAAGCTTATTCATATCTCCGCACTGATTAGTAATGGTAAAGATAAATTAAAAGTACCAGGAAGTCAATATTCAAGACTATAGAAATTCGATTAAGATGGATGCGAATTTCTCAAGTTTTTTACATCTAGTAGACTGTCCATTCTGTCCGTGAAATGGGCTGATAAATTAGAAGACAAAAACAAGTACCAAAATAGAGTTGAGAGGATGATGACGATTTCAACATAGATATATTTAGAATATTTAGATCTTAATATTCATTATAAATCATGCAAAAATGAAAAGAGCTAATTTAGTGGTTTTCATTAAACCGTATCACTCCGTGGGAGTATACTAGTATACCTTCACCTGTCATCTCGCTAAGATTCAGAGCCAAGTCAGACCAGAGTTAAAAGCAGCACTATAGGCGACATGCTCCAATGGTTCCATACCCAAGATTGCTGGTAGGTTCTTCAGGAGACTTGAATTTTGGGATGACTTCAAATGTAGCTTTCATTCGCATATTTCTCACGGTACTTGGAAGTATACTAGTAAGTTTCTTAACATCTCGCACAGAACTTCCAAGGAAGCGCAAGCCTCCAGCCACTAGGGTCTGACTGTGACAACAGAGTTAATGCTACTCCAAAGAGCAATGTTAGGTAGAGTGGTAACTCCGCATATATTAAATCCCCAATGTGTATACACTTTTCATTTTATTAAATGAACTCAAGGGGGATGCAGTCGGAATTGTTTCCAAATGTGCGTTGTGCACCTTTATCGCAGTCCACGGAATAGAGTGATCATGTTTGTAATGCACATGGAATGATGGCATTTCACAGATTCTCAGTGTCATAACAGCCTTGGATTTTAAATGTTTGTTAAATTAGCAATTCAATAACTTCCTATTACTTTCATGCTCAAGCGTGATCATACCACAGTCAACCTGCCACTGGCAGAGCAAAATCATGTTATCAAAGGCAATGATTTCAATTAACTTTGAAAGATATGAAAGGGTCCACATCACTATTCAGATTCAAGAAATGAAACATGAATTCATAAAATCACAAAATCATGTCGGTGAAAATTGAATTAAAAACTTCACATTTCAGCCAAGAAAGCACTAATAATATCTCGATTTTTTCATGAAGACTTTCATTATGATACGGATCATGAAATTCCATTGATAGTCAGTTTAATTCCCGCTTAGTTAGGATGCTTATTAGCAAATATTCATTCCTTTTGATATCCAACTTGTTTCCTACTACTTATATAGGAGAGTCATCTCGGTAGTATTTAAATTGGAAAACTTTGATTTCTTCGAAAGTGCTCAAATAATTTTTTTGGACCACGGGATCGTAATCTCCGCAAAAAACTGAATCTTTTGATATAAAATTTTCACTGTATACAGATACTTTTTGAGTCGACACTCTACCTATATATCCCTACTCTATGGCCGAACGATGACATTACAGCACTGAAATATGAGAAGTCACTATCATATCGGAGTATTCATTTCGAGTATCGGAGTTCTGCAGAGAGGAAGGACACTTCCTTCATGCTGTGATGATTGTAAAGTGGTGATCCCAAGAGATGTCTGCTTTGTCTGAGGTCAGATTCTCTCTCTCCCTCTCTCTCCCTCTCCCTCCCTGTCTCTCCCTGTCTCTCCCTCCCTCTCCCTCCCTCTCCCTCCCTCTCCCTCCCTCTCCCTCCCTCTCTCTCTCTCTCTCTCCCTCTCTCTCCCTCTATCTCCCTCTATCTCCCTCTCTCTCTCTCTCTCTCTCTCTCTCTCTCTCTCTCTCTCTCTCTCTCTCTCTCTCTCTCTCTCTCTCTCTCTCTCTCTCTCTCTCTCTCTGATCACGAAGCATTTCACCTTCCCAAATATCAGTCGTTGTGATTTAATTCAATTTTAGCAAATCTTGAAGGAGTCTGATCGACAGATCAGACAGAGATTTCAAGAAAGCTGTCATTGCGAGCCCTCATGTTCTTTGTGAGTGACACCTGCAAGAATTTTCGCGCCTTCCCAGATTGTCAGCGAGAGATAAAAGTCGAGGGATCTGTCACACAATTCTACAAGGAGATTGACATGGAATGTGAGGGCAGACATATTTCCCGAAGCTGCGAGACTTCAAGCTGTCATTGTTAAACTGAACCAACACCACAACTTGTAGAGAAACTTCGGACACTTTTCTTCAAATGTTTCATTGATTTAACACAAGCAAATTAGACTTCAGATTTTTTCATATTTTCTCATTTTCATGATGAGTGTGAAAGGAAAAGGCTGACACAATAGTAAATCGGCTTGAGAGATGTGTTTTTGGCATGATAAATGACTCACTTGATCAGCAGATTGACTTCAACATTTTGCAAGCCTTCATCATCGCCGTATTTTGCTTGCGCAGAGATGAATGTGATTGTTGCGAAGCAAATTAGGCGCGGAGGCTTTCTTCCGTGCGGCCGAGTTGTTATTTCTCCTTTTTGTGGTGAGTGTTTGACAAGAATACAGAGTGTGCCTAGCACAGAATTAGATTGTTTAATCGCATCACTTTGCTAGAAGTGCAAACTGATTCAAAACAATGGCACATGCAGGAACTTACTAAGTGGGCAAAATGAAATTTTTAAAACCTTACAGAGATAGGAAAAATAGTCGTGCGTCGCTTGCGGATTGCTCTGAATTCCTTCAAAATGCTCCGGTCGCCACGGTTCCTTCAGATTCGGAGAATTCAGATCATTGCGCAAAAGTTTTCTCGATAATCTTAGGCCCTCCGATCATTATTAAAGAAGTTAGCAAACTCACGAAACAGAGTTCACAAACTTCTGTGTAGAAGTTGACATCGACTCTTTGCTGTGTGATCCGGTTGATACCAGTCACTGAAACTTCAATGTTGAACTGGCTGCTCATTGTTCGATTGCTATGGTATTTAGTCAGCAGATTGTGCCATTTCATTAACGTTACATGTTCCAATGTTTCCTTTTCTAGTCAAGAAGAAGAAGAGACGACCTGTCCAATTCTGTGGTTAGAAGTCTTGACTTGACTAAAGCTTGAGCCAAGGTCTCTCGGATGCAGAGCGAACACTCTACCACAAGGCCACAGTACATTTGAGCAATTTTCATTACCGACTACAGCTTTAATCATACTGTGCCAGCTATGTGACGGAAGAGATGTCGGCTTCCATCGTGCCACATGCATGTTGGATATCTGACGGCTATATAACTATTTCCAATGAATATTGCCATTATAATTGAAAAATATTTCACATGAAGAAATCCGCTTAAATTTGAGGGCGAAAATCTGCAGAATTAAGAATATATCCGTTTTTTTAACTTCTTCATTGGTCAGATATGCAACACTAGATGACAAAATGTGACAAATTCACTTTACAGAGGCGTAGTCGAGACATGTAGATGTATGTAGATATACTTTTTTGTAATTTCAATTGATAGTAAAAATATTAATTAAGACCTTTTTCAAAAAGTAATTTTCTGAATTCACACTTCTAATCATTCTTTTGAATAAAAATTGTTTGTAAGTTTCCCAACACCACTCGTTCCTCTCTAATTGATAATTTTAGGAAAGCGGACTGTGGCATTTGCAGCAGCATTTGTTGAGGTGCAATGTAGGAGAAACCGGGAAGTCATTGGATGTTTTTTTTAAAGAACATCGAAAACTATTGTAAAGTTTGATCTGAATAATGCTCTTGAATACCATTCATATGCTTAGAATACAGGACATTTTATTGATTTTGATCATTATTACAATCGGATATAATTATTTTGATTGTTGCCTTTAATTCAAATTGGAAAATAGTTAATCAAATTTGATGATGGCTTGGTTTCATTTCTACTATAATGCGGCTACCATGATAGATAATGTATATAACAGCAGCTCCAATGCATTCATTTGAGTGCGGCTAATTACTTAACATTGTTATGAGCACCAAATAATGCCTGGAGATCTCATCTGGCCATTATGGATACAGGAGTTCACGTTTTCAAATACTTGGATATAATTGATTTATACAGGAAAGATATCAGTGCCACAATGTTTATCGGCACTGCCTGGTGGAAGAGAATCCACTCAACAAGCAAGCTTCATGAATGTGACTCTGTCGTCACTGCCACAGGTTGGGCACCTTACATGTACATGTATTTTCCAGTGTGGTTGAAAGTTACTTGGTCCATTTAATTATTTACCAGGATAAAATCAATCAATCAGGGAAATATAAGAGCCGAATTGTCAAACTTTTGGATTTGAATTTTGAAATGCAGTTATAGACCGCAGATGATTGAGTTGGAGCACGGAAATACCTCCAATGGAAAAGGCCTTCGATAGGTTTATGTTATTCTGTATTTGTGAAACTGCAGGAATCTTCCATTCCGTGATCTCAATTGACTTCGAACCAGCCCCTGTGAAATCAGGCCATCCCATTCACCCCTTCGAACCAGCCTTTTGAAGACCCTTTCGGTTGCCCTCTTCAATTCTGGTGCAGAATATTAGCATTAAAAAAGAATGATACATTTGAAGTAGAAAGCACACAGAATGCGTTGCAGATTGTGAACTTCAAATAAACTTTTCCTCATTCTCTAGAGGTGAGGAAAGAACGTTCTCAAGAGCAACAATCCCCGGCTTGCGGCTTCGTCAATGGCATGAAATGAATGTCAAATGATTGAGAATACGCAGAATATTCAATGTTAAGGTCAAGTTAAGCACTGATTCTTTCTAATAATCATTTTTTGAGAAAAGTCCCTATTTACTCATTATTTCTCTTCTGCTATGGAAATCTTGCTCAGATAAAGAGAGATCCAATTTCAACGATATTTACATCTAATGTTGACGTATCCACCATTTCAAATATTCCAACTCGCAGGTCTTTTATCAAACATTTGCTTCGTGTTTTTAGATGATAGTAAACTGCCATATCCCAGTCATGAGGCTACAGAAAGATATTTTGTCGTTCTATAAGATTCTCTCAACTCTCATCGATGTTCAGTGGAACATCAGTTATTCGTCAGCATTTAGACGAATTATTAATTTAGAAAATCACTGAGACATTTCGAGAGGCAGATTGAGTATCTAAAGAGAACGGCCACTATTAAATCAATAAAAAGACACCAACACCCTTGTCACTCGCCTGACCCAGAATTCGAACCGAAGTCCGCGGTGGAGACGAGCTCTCACCTTCTTCACTAGGCCACACCGACCTCACTCGCCTGACCCAGGAATCGAGCCGAAGTCCGCGGTGGAGACGAACTCGCACCTTCTTCACTAGACCACGCTGACCGCACTCGCCTGACCCAGGAATCGAACCGAAGTCCGCGGTGGAGACGAGCTCTCACCTTCTTCACTAGACCACGCTGACCGCACTCACCTGACCAGGAATCGAACCGAAGTCCGCGGTGGAGACGAGCTCGCACCTTCTTCACTAGGCCATGCCGACCGCACTCGCCTGACACAGGAATAGAGCCGAAGTCCGCGGTGGAGACGAGCTCGCACCTTCTTCACTAGCCCACGCCGACCGCACTCGCCTTACTCAGTAACCGAACCGAAGTCCGCGGTGGAGACGAGCTCGCACCTTCTTCACTAGGCCATGCCGACCGCACTCGCCTTACCCAGAATTCGAACCGAAGTCCGCGGTGGAGACGAGCTCTCACCTTCTTCACTAGGCCACACCGACCTCACTCGCCTGACCCAGGAATCGAGCCGAAGTCCGCGGTGGAGACGAGCTCGCACCTTCTTCACTAGGCCATGCTGACCGCACTCGCCTGACACAGGAATCGAGCCGAAGTCCGCGGTGGAGACGAGCTCGCACCTTCTTCACTAGACCACGCTGACCGCACTCACCTGACCAGGAATCGAACCGAAGTCCGCGGTGGAGACGAGCTCGCACCTTCTTCACTAGACCACAACGACCGCACTCGCCTGACCCAGGAATCGAACCGAAGTCTACGGTGGAGACGAACTCGCACCTTCTTCAATAGCCCACGCCGACCGCACTCGCCTTACCCAGGAATCGAGCCGAAGTCCGCGGTGGAGACGAGCTCGCACCTTCTTCACTAGGCCACGCCGACCGCACTCACCTGATCGAGGAATCGAACCGAAGTCTGCGGTGGAGACGAGCTTGCACCTTCTTCACTAGGATGGACTTCTTCACTAGATGGACGGTGAAATGTTCCCAACTCAATGGTATTACATATAAATTGCACTCATGCACTTAAGGCCATCTTATTTGGAATTGGAGATATATAACGACTTTCACAGAAGCATCACAGTTGCAATATCGGCTGAAAGACCTACTTGCTCAGTAACAATGATGTTCACCTGTTGAATATTCACCACAGAATTCACAACACGACGAAACTCGGCCGGCAAAAAAAGGAGAGTGCCTTCCGCGCGTCTCGTCTATCGTTAAAGACAGAGAAATTTGATTTCATTTGAACCTGAATTTGAGAATTTATCGCATGGAATAGTTTCCCTTTACCTTGACCGAAACAAATTCTTCTCTTTATATTCTCTCATACGTCTTCCTCTCAGTGAGCTTGCCAAAATGCCATAGTTTATCAAGTTGTCTTCCCTGTACTATTTATTGTTATTCATTTGCTCTCAATCGCTCAGATTCGTACAAACTTTCAATTCGATAATTATCACATTCAAGATATCACTTCAAATATCACTGAAATGATGTTTTTAAATCGCTTCTCCAATGATAGGACATGTATAAAGCTTGGACGGTCATAGTCTTGCTGACAAGAGTCACCATAATTGCCTGTGAAGAATGGATTTGTAAATGATAGCAAGCCAAGGGGCTGCACTATTAGATATTTCCCATAATAAGATAAACAATTTGAGATTTCGCATCTCCCTTAAATGGTTTATTGTAAATCTGTCTATTGTTAAATGTCAATGTAAATTGCTTTTCCGTCAATACCATAGAGATGGGATATCAAAGCTATCAAAGATAGCCAGTAATCCGACCTCTATGGTCAACAGAAACATAGTGTTTAAAGTTCTGCATGAGATTATATTCAAGCATAGGTTTGATATCAAAGCTATCGAGGCCCAGAGATGAGATGATTATGATGGCACCAGTCTGGACTCTGACAGCGGGTCTAGTTCAGGACTTTGTTGTGTTCATCTGGATTTGAGAGTCACAGATAAATAAGCCGTGAATTCAATTCGCAGCCGTTATTAGGCTGATCATAAAATAACGGCCGCCTAATTTGTCGAAACTTAATCGATTCCAATGTCTCCCAATCATGTCAAGCAACAACGTGCTGTACATCATTCCGCATTCTCAGGGCTCAATTGAGCCATAATAAACTTGCATCCTATAGAGTGCTTGCTGAGCAGGTTGTCAAAATATGAAAATCACTGAATTTACAACTCGCAAATCTTCAGTAAGAAAGCATTTCAGTATGATGATGATTCAGGCACAGGTGAACGAGCATTTTCTGAGGTTTTTCTTACCGGCAGCTGTCAGTGTGCTTCTCAAGGATTCACGACTACCAGTATTACCTTTTACCTTAAGGCCTTATATAGAAAGGCATTTTCATGCAATAACTTGTAATACATCGCCGGTAAGAATTGCATGTTTCCCAAATTTGAATATTCTTGAGATCGGTCAGCATTTACCTCAATCGATGGCCGACCGATCAGTTGAGATTGCCATCAACAGCAGCTGCTGTGCATTCTTGTCTCAATAACTCAACCCTCTCCTCACTGGGGTGATTTTCCGATCGCCCACCGCGATCTCCCAACCTACTGCACGAACCTTGCCACACCACACATCAATGGAATGGGCATTGCAAGGGGATTCAAAAAAACATCATCACTTTTATTTCTGAGGTCATCCCTGGATTAGGGTGAAGGTCAAAGGTCAAAAACAGCCAATTTTCAACAAATTTCCATTAGATCACTGCTTGAAATGGAAAATGACAACAAACACTGACAAACCATGCACCAATCACAACATCTGGTCAAGGTGGTTGATAAAATGATGATCATTAATCTTTCTGAGATCAAATCATTGTATCTGATGACGTCAACTTCAGACTCTTAGTTCAGCTCAAATATCACTAAAACCGCACATTTAAGTATTAAGTTTCTGCAGGTGAAGAAACAACCCAATGAGGTGACTTTTATCGAGACACTGAGGCTAAAAGCAATATGATTCTGAATATTGTCAATAATTGCTGATCACAGACAGAACTAAAAAGTGCATAAGTAATAAAAAAATTCAAATTCAAAGATTTCGTAATTGTGAATATCTCTATATCAATAGGAACAAAGTCGGGCAAAAACTTGGGTCAGAACCCAAAACCCAAGCCCAAGTTTCAATAAGTGAATAGAATCAAGTAAACGAAGTGCATTCTCTGTATTTTGTGCTGACATGATTCTTGTACAGGCCAAAGCTTCTGTTGGACGCATGAGAAGTGTGGTATTAATGGGAAAAGTTCCCCTCACGAAAATTCGTCATGATTTTTTATGAAATTTTTGCTCATATATATCTCATGAAATTTAATGCGGATTTGGTACGTTTTCGCATGAGATGTATCATCACATTTCATAAGCTTCTCATGAAAATCTCATTAATAAATTAAAAATTGCTTTTTCATACTTCTGTGTTTATTTTTCTCGCATAAAGTTCTTGAAGCTCTCATTGCCTAGCCACATTGCCTCAAAGCATTGACACGCCATGTCCGCAATGCTATGTCAGTATTCGCAAAAATTGACCACTATTTATCATGATTGTAAGTGTAACTGTGATTGTATATATGTCTATTTTCAACATCTTGTATAGCAATGATAGTTGTAAAGTCAAATTATATATGCATCATTTCGAAAATGCTGTTGCACATCGCCATGATACATCCTATATAGTTTTATTTTTATCTTTTATAGACTAACTTTGAAGATCCTGATCTATTGAATAGGCTTTCTTATGGTTATTTCCTTTCGCGGCTAACATGCATAACTTACTACTTATAAACTAATTTTCACGAAGACCTTATAAATCACAGAATTAGATTGTCTAATCGTATCACTTTGATAGAAGTGCAAACTGATTCAAACAGAGGGCACATGCAGGAACTTATTAACTGGACAAAAAGAAATTTTTAATACCTTGCAGAGATAGGAAAAATAGTCGTGCGTCGCATGCCGATTGCCCTGAATTCCTTCAAAATGCTCTGATCGCCACAACTCCTTCAGATTCGAAGAATTCAGATCATTGGCTCATGAAAAAACATTCACAAACTTCTCTGTAGAACTTGACATCGTCTGTGTCTCTTTGCTGTGTGATGCGGTTGAAAACAGTCATTGAAACTTCGCACAATTTGGCGTGTTTAATGTTGAACTGGCTGCTCATTGTTCGATTGCTATGGTATTATGTCAGGAGATTATGCCATTTCATTTGCGGTACATGTTCCAATGTTTCCCTTCTAGTCAAACGAAGAAGAGACGGCCTGTCTAATTTTGTGTCATAAATGCTCATGATTTTCTCATAACCGCGATCAACGCATCATGAGAACATAATAAGTTAAATATTTTCTTGTGAGTCGTGAGGGAATATGCACAAATGCAAGAAAATGCATGTAAGCTTACAGAAAACATTATACAATATGTATTTAATGCGCGGTATTGTCAAGCCCAAAATAAAATAGCTAGTAATCAATTGATTTTTGTAGTATTTTGTGAATTGAGTGGAATCTTGATAAAAAAACAGAATTTTGTGTTCTTATCATGTAGTTCTCCTAAGATTCAAGTCAAAATGTTAAGTTTTGTTACTTGATTTGCGTATATGCAACATTAATAAAAGACCCAAGTTTTGCATCATTTACCCAAGGTCCAACCTTCATAGGAAGTTGTACAAAACGTAGAAATGGTGGCAATAGCTCTTTCTTGGTTTTATAAGATATTCAAAACATTCGCCAGGGGATGCGTTATGAATAGTGAATTCCACTCATTATGGACCATCGTGGACATGCACAAAATCATTTTTTCATCTGATAGTAAAAATTTTGTTATAGGAATTTCTACACCCTCTGAGACCTGAGGGTGTCCAGTGGACCCCCTTGGCCTATCTACCATACTTATGCTTATTCAATTGAAATGAAATAACACATGTAGATTCATTTTTATGAATGAGGATTTTACATGGGCATGAGCGGTAGGCCGTGGCTCAGGGGTCTTCTGGACCCCCCTCAGGTCTCTGAAGGTTAAACAAGGCGGAAAGTTAGATTTCTATGGTAATTCCTAGGGCGGGGTTTTAATCGACCTAATGAGCGACATATCGACTTTATTTTCATGTTTCATCCTTTCACTTGCTTGGCAGTCGTAATTTTTTCCAAATATTGGCAGAGTTTGACTCACGATATTGAGGAAATTGCATAAGAAAGGGTTGATAATTTCCTCGTCGTGAGGATTTGCAGTATAATTCATCGTATCCCATTTGGGGAACTCTTCTTGAGCTTTGCTGTGATTAAATCCTTGATCATGAATATTTCTGACACAGGAGAGCTGTTATTCCGCACGATTTCTATGTGACAAGGAGGCTGCAGATCGCCTCTGCATTCCTCATCGGAGATGGGGGCCAGGTGCAATCTGGTAGCAATTAACCCCGTCATCCCAAGGCGTTCATCCAGTCGTGAAATACACGGCGCCTTGATTACTTTCATTGAAGCCTGCAGATGATGTGTTGGTGAGTTCGCTGCACGGGTCAATGATTTTATCTTCGTCTAAATCAACAAGGAATTGAGATCTTCCCTTCGTGCAATTAATACTTTTTCCTCATCGATTTAAGGACTTTCTCGGCAAATGATAGCAAGGTTTGGATTTGATTTCGAAATTTTGAGGTGGAAATTTATATCTTCTCCAATGAGTCAATGAAATTAATGAAATTATGGAAATTGCTCATTCTTGACAGTTTGATGAGATACAGGAAGAGTAATCGATGATGATAAAAAGTGTCATTTACCGCTTGTGCACTTTAATACTTGTGCAGATGCTCCTTTTCCTCTGCACAGCGTGCACTGAGACGCATCTTACCAGAAAAATTGTAAACATTTTATAACGCGTATTACACTGTTATATACATGTGCATGAAAATATCTTTGTGAGCAGGGAATGTCCTCGTGATCGGCACTTTGAGGTAGCTCGATTACATTGATTGTTTGAAAGAATTTGATACAATGCTTCAAATCGAGCTGCTCCGTTCAATTCCGTTGAATTAGTCAATATTAGAACAATAGGTTTATCCTTCGTTTCTCAGGAGTTTGCGGTAAGTAGTAGGTCCTACATGCATCTGACATCTGACAAAGATAGAAAATTTCTTAACCCTTATCAGTCCACCAGACTACACATGTAGTTTTCTGATATTCATTTCAATATATATCTGGTTGTTCAACTCCAATTTTAATCCAACTCCAATCTGGTGAGTCAACTTCAACACTCACGTTACTGTCATTTGCTATGAGCATTTTCAGCCGACGATGTTGATTTAAACAAATTTGAATGTAATTTCACATAATTCCGCCCACGAGACTACATATGTAATCCATCATCTAAATGGCATGAATTGATGAGGAAATTCGGAAGGTATTAGAACTTGAATATCAATATCAGCCATCAAGGCACGAGTGCGATTCCGACATTAGTTCTTATACTTCTATGTATCAATTTCTATGTCTCCGAATAATATCCGATTGAATTTCTATGTTGCGCTGTCAGTGAATCGCCATCCTCAACTTGCTCAATTGTCCTGAAGAACCATGGGTTATTCCGGTTGACAATCAACTTCTCCATTTTATCTGTTTTGTACTGATGCTGTGCTCTGATTAATCTTGCAACTAGCGAATCGATGAGTGCATGCCAAAAAAACAATTCAGCTTCGAGGTTGAAACTGTTCTTTAGCTGGCTACCCCACATCACGGATCCTATACTGTACACAGTTGGATGCTTCACTCATCATTCTCTGTCCAATAACCTATTTCACCATGTTCTGATAGCAACACGACACTCTTCCAGTTAGCGGCAAGATTTGTGGCACGAGCTTCTAATTCTCAAATATCGAGAACCAGATCGCACCCAAGTTATATGCGAGCAGGAAGAATATCGATGACATCGTGCGTCCCGATAAAGACTTCATTCTTGTATCTCATGTCAACAGAAACTTGAAGTGTTCTTTCGATCCGATCAGATCCTTGATTATAGCACATGCAAAGGATTTGATGAACAGGAAAAGACTTGGTTGCATATGCAATATTAGATGCAATCCTGTACCACTGTTCTGCAATGTTAGCATTTCAAGCTACTCAGTGCAGAGTTCTTCTATGGATACTACGGAAGTGAACGGATACTGAGAGTTGCGAATGCTTCACAATGAAAGTCACAGAATTGTTGGTTGAGGTTATAGACACTAATTGCATTTATGCGCAGCTTGGATTTTCACCAATGCCGTCTGAAGCAAGTTGTTTCAAAATGATGTGAGTGGGCCTTCATGAAGTGGAACTCAAAAATACCAAGCACAAACATCTTGGTGCAAAACACTATGATGCAGATAATCCCATTGTAAAGTGGATGTGCGCGCAGATTCAAATTCCAGTCGAAAAATTGCTTAGATTAATTTCGCTACTAATTTGCCTGTCATACTGTTGACTTCATGAATGCTATATATAGGCCTAATGACAACGGTGTACAAGATTTCAAAAAATCGAAATTTCCATTTAAAGTACTTTTGCCTGGACTTACAGTAACTCAAATTATGGATAGTTTTTCCTCGCATGACTCATGAAACCTTCCTTTTGAATTTACAATTTTGTATAATTTTCCTATAAAAGGGAATTTGTCATACCAGTAGGCCTACGTTGCAAAACGAGGTAACTGCGCGTACCAATTTCCAAGTGAATTATATGATAAGAATCTAAGCTGATATATCAATAAAATCAATGTTTGTGCATTAAGACCTTTAATAAATGATGAACCAATGAAAATGTGCAAAAACTACATATGTAGTCTAGTGAGCGGAATAGGTAGATTGATTTGCCGGGGTGATGAGGATTAAACAGATAATTACTGTGGAAAATGCCTCAACATGTTAAAATCATAAACAGCACAGAACTACAAATATGGCTGGAAGAGCCGAATTGAACAGTGTCCTCGTGATAGGCACGAATAAGCAATTAAATGGAGCATTCTGAATGATGTGATGAATACTGTGAATGATTTTTGATATTTGAAATTAAATGGAGATGATTTCAAATAGAGTTTATGCTTTATCTTTGATCAACAATGCTACAGCTTAAAAGTCCTCTACTCCTATACAGTCTCATACAGACATGGCAACTCAACAACAAGTAAGGAAACCATGAAACAAATTGCTGGCTTAATGGCTGCTTGTAAATTAATATTGAAACATATATTGTTTTAATCAATAGATTGTTAATCAGATAGGGACATCATGGCAATTATTTTCGATATTGAAGGTATACAGTAGTTTCTCTCTCCCTTTTATATAATGTGAGCAAATCAAAAACTCTTTTATATCAGCGGACGTTTCGGGTCCAGACCTTTTTCAACAAAAATGACAAATTTCAGAACAGATGAAATGCGTATTTATACAGACTGAAAGAAGCTGCCCAACTTAAAACATGTCAACCAATTAGCGACATATTAGAACAATTAGTGACGTCGATTCAGCTTCGCTTTCCACAACGCAAATTCAACAATGTGCTGAGCACATTTCAAAATGTCAACCGTAAAATCATCAGCGCTCGCACAACTACAATCGCTGCGGACATGCGCACTCAAAGCACTCTTTCATCTCCCTTATTTACACTGTAACAATGTTCTTGGTATCTAACTTTAAAGTCCCTCGATGATTTACCGATATAACTACTGTTGCACAATTTACATTTAAATTCATAAATAATATTCTTAACGTTACATTTATGCATATATTGCAAAATATTGCAGTATCTACAGTTATCATGCTTATTCATTTTTTTGTCAGTAAAACAATCCTTCAACTTTCTATTGCTTCTATTAACCGAACGAATATTCAAATTAAATTACATTTGTTGATGAACGAGTTGATTTTTCTATTGGTTTTATCATTGAGGTATGGCAGAAATAAGTTAGCGTCATGGTTTATATCTAAACGTGCCTTTCCACGTTGCGCTTGTTTTTGATATAATGTTTCTTATATCCATCTTTCTTTCATTTTTTGTTAATATTACGAATATATATTAGTTTCGTTCTTTAATAAATCAGTGTTGCATCTACTTTCTACACTAATCAAAGTATTAGCAATGAAATTATTCTTAATATGACTAGAAATCCTGCTGTCTTTGTTTAGCAAGTTGTCGGATTTTTTGTCCTTGGTACAGTATTTATAATGCAATATTTTTTATTCTATCCAAATGATAATATCAAGAAAATTAAGTCTAATTTTAGGTACTTCTATTGTGAACTGAATACTTTTTTTTGACATCATTATAAATTTCTAGAATTGCATTAAAATCAGTGCCTTGTTTCTGGAACGTTCCTATAATAATGACGTCAATGCATCTTTTGTAAATATCAGGAATTTTATTTCATTTTTCCAAAGCTATTTCCTCAATGTGATTCATGAATAGAACTGCTAGTGGCAGAACAAAGTGTGTACCCATTGGGACACCCGAAATTTGAGGGTAAAATTTATCATGATGCCTAATTTCTTAATTATACGAAACGAATTTTAAACATTTTATGAAGTTTTCCACAGCTTTGATGGCAAGAGTGATAGGGATGTTCGGATACAAACTAATGACATTCAGAAAAACAAAAATGGCGACATTGCAGATTTCTAGATTATTCAATTCTTTGATTAGGTCCCTTGTGTTAGTAAGCTGGAACATATTTTACAAGGTTGTTTCATATTTTGAAATATAGCCAATCTACTTTTTCTGTAGATGTGTTTTTTAGTTGACATCATTTGTCTAAGCGGAAAATCATCATTAACTTTTTCTTTGTGATCCTTGATGAAAGTTTTCAATAAAGATGGCTCAGCGAAAGTGGTGTGCAATCTTTCGAGTTGAGATCTGGAGAGCTTTTCTTAAAAGATGGAATTTATTATTTTATTTGCCTGTGGTTCTATACTGTCATTTTTTAATTGAGGCAAAAGTCTACACTGTAAACCGCTGGTTACGAAAATTACATACAATTTGAAACTAACATCTGATACGATATTCTCGTATGTTTACAGAGATTTGATATGTTTTTCATACGAAATCTCACTTACTTTCGTATGTGATTGGTATGTAGCGATACGAACTATTCTATCTGTGATTGGCTGCTTTACAATGAAATACGAGTTGTTGGTATGTTTTATATACGAAGCCCGATGGAAATTGGTATGTGTTTCGTATGCATTTCGTATGAATAGCATTAAGTCACATGGCAAAAAATAAGTTATATTACATACTACAAATAACTTTTTTCCAGTAATACCAGTAGTGAATATTTCTTCCTGAAAGTGTGGTATTTAACTAATTCAGATTTATTATGAAATTAAAGCCGCATGTCATCTTTGCTACTTGTCTTATGGCATTCACAAGACTCATAATTAGCTCATTTCCATGAACTAAATTGATAAACATCATTTCAATAAAACGATAACTTTCGAGCAGCCATGTTGACTTATATATCTGAAACATAACTATTTTTGCGTTCATGAATTATAATGTGTTTTTATTTCGGATTGATAATACACTGTATGCTTAGGTCCAAAATTACATAATGCATAATTGTTGATGGTCAAATACTTATTAATTATTTATGAAATGCCTCAGACTTACATGTATTAAAATCGCATTCAGTATTGTAAGTTTGACTGTTAAATGTCATTATCTCAATACTTACAAAGCAGTAGTAACATTAGTGTGATCTTTATTGACAAAAGGCCTTCAATCAACATATATTAGAAATCATTGATGCTTTCCTTTAACATTGTGCTGGTATGGCTTTAGTATGTAAAGCATACCACATTTGAAATAACATACGAAAAGCATACAAATACATACCAAGAAAATACAGAAATATACCAATAAGATATTTTGGTATGCATCCTTCGTATGTGATTGGTATTGAGCGATTTACAGTGTATAACAAGCTTCATCTTTCAACATTTTCCCGCTATCTCTTTATTCTCATCTTTAATGGTAATGAATAGGTGTTCAGACTTACCCCGTGACATTATCTGTGACAATCTTCTCTTGCTTTATCCACAACTTGGTTTGCTTTATCTGTTTATTAAGATTCTTGCACTGCTTGTCATTATTTTTCATGTTAATCATTTCTTTTTTCATTATGTTAATTACTTCATTATTAAATATATTGATTTTTCAGCTCAGTATCTCTGTCCATATTTTAAGGAAAATGTGTGTATTGCGATCAAAAGGTATGTTCAGACGATTATGATTATTGCCGCTACTGTAAAAGCAATTGCAACGAATTTTCTGCCTACACTTATTTAGTTCCAAACTGATATTCTTGATAAATTCTTTATTTTATAGAGGAAGGAGGAGTGCGGAAATTAGGACCGAGTCCCAAAATCCTACTGCAGTATGGTGGCATAGCTTTATCAGTAGTGTTGATGAAATCAACAACTTCAACCATATCACAGCTACTAAGATAAAAGCTACTGTTACTGGTTGCGCCACATAGATAATCATCTGTGTAAGGAAAAGGAAATTGAGGTCTCCAATCTCGAGGGTAGTCCTTAACTGGGAATGTTTCTTTCTTGGTCACCAATGAATTCCACTTTTTGCTATGTGACATCAAATTCTCTGATGCGATTCTCCGCATATCTCCTTTGAGTAGAGAAATATACTTGGAGACAGAGTCACCATTCAATCTCCTATATCGCTTCAGATATTCTCATCCCATGCTCTGGTGGATTTCTGCCACAAACATCATGAACAGAACGTGAGTTGTCGCAAATATCAACACATGTCCAACTTAGCAATTCTTGGTTTATCCAAGTCTTCAGCTTTATAGTACGAGTATATTCTCAGCCCCACACAATCCGCTGACAAATAGGGAAGATGTGACAATTTGCCGGCATAAATGACTGTCTGTAAAATGATCACCGGAATTTATGAGAAGTTTATTGGTCACGCAATATCTATCATTTACAAAAACTGTGAAATAAATATTTCTGTGAGGTCGTCATGACATGTTGGACGCTCGTTTGTCATCCGAACGTGAGTAACTTGGAAATATTAGGATAAGGTTCGTGGCAGCGGTAAGTGAGTCCATCTAATATCTCAGCATATATCCGATTGTCATACAAGATTCAATAAGAAGTGTGACGTCATCTGAGGCAAGTCATGTTGTCACACATTTGGAATACATTTCCTGATATTCAGTCAGCAATGAGAGGTCTTCAGAAGTTTTCAAACAATAATGACAATAAAATTAAATTACGGAGATAAGAGCCCAAAATTCCATAATGACAGTTATATAACTCATTACTGGGCTCATTACACATTTTTTAATTGACCTGGCAAGCATTCGAACATCTGTGAACATCGTTACTGTAATACCTGTGATTTTCAGGAACAACTGTTCATTTTCCAAGCAAAGGGAGACAATGAAACTGATTCACTGCTGCACATTGAGTACATTTTGGCAAGGAATCAGATAAGCGTGCACACTATTGGTTTAGCAACATCACAAGTATATCTCAGATGAAAATAAGGACACTAAATTAACAATAAGATATTTTATTAATTATGATTATGTTGTGTGAAGCAGCAACTGCTGCACGCAAAAGGACCTGAGTCATCAACTGAGCGCCATCCGTCACTGAGATGTTGACCCATTAAGTTCAGAATCTCTCAAGAGGGTTGGTCCGCAACAGCTCGCTGTGCCCAGGTCCTTAACCCAAAGATGGTACCTTCTTCCGCCTTTGCACTCAACTGATGGTAATATATCTTTACGCTTTTAACACCGGCTTTTCCATGCCAATACTTCTCCTACATATTTTGTCAACTCCCATCACCTTTGCCATAAAGTTCTCCATAGAGAATAACAATAATTATGACTATAACAATATTGATGGATTCTAATGTATTAAAGATAGGTCCCTGTTTCAGCTTTCTTCGTAAGAAAAACGATTAGTCTGGTATACACATAAGCCAGGGATTCTGCAGCATTTCTCCACAGCTTCCGCACAGTATTGGCGGATTGTTTTACTGTGCACATTAAGAGAACGTTCTCACGCTGGCCGAATTGGCTTCACATTCAGGATTTTCTTTAATCCTCGTAAATTAGAATATAGGGGAAGTTTCAGAAAATCTTGCTTCGACAACTGTCTTCAAAGACTTTTGCAGCAAGAGATTTCACGACAGGTAATTTGTTGATACTTAATGAAGGGAATGGAAAAGACAACTGACAGGGATATTAGAAAGCTTTTAATTGCGAAGGATATTAACAGGCTAATGACCTTGTGCCAAATTCTTAACCGTCCGAAAAAGGTAATTAGCCCATTCCATAAATATCCTCTGCCTGGAGAAACTAAAGCCAAGGAAAATGATCACCCGACATTACTCTGACCTTAATCCTCCGCATTCGCTGCTAAACGTTTCAGTGATTGTGAGCTTCAGAAATTGAATTCGAAGCAAAGTGTCATTTCGGATGAACAGTAGTACGGCTGTCAGGAAGAGGCCGAAACTGAGACTTTCACCTGCACATGCGCACCTATGGCTGACTAATCTGCGCGTCTGCCGAGTTCTGCCCGGTTCCTCTTCTTGTCAGAGAGGATCAAAGAAAGAGACATCCAATGCCACGCAGACTGAAGTTTTCTGCAAGATGAGACTGTAGATGATGTCACTAATGAATGCTTTCCCTACCTAGGGGGAGGGGCTGCACAGTATCCGGATCTCGTATAACGCAGATTTCCTGCATGAACTCACCTTGTTTTGTACCGACATCAATTATCCTTACCAACAATACGTGGTGTGACTGACGTCTGTTCTTCCTCTTTTTTCCTTTTTCTATTCGGTTTACATTACTTTCTTGCGTACTCACATGTTTAGTGTGCAAACGTCAATGGTAGTTATAAATGCATCACTCGCACACATCCATTATGTCATCATCCAGTTATAACCTGTGATTTTGTTATATATTTTTTGCGATCTATGATTTTCAATTATTTCAAATAAATAAACGATAAACGACCTAGAAGTAACTTCTTGCTAAATTCAGCCAGTTTGTCATCGTGAACAGAAAACATCGAGACTTGTAGCAAAATTTTGAACATTTCAGAAGTCGGTCGACTGTTGATTCCATATTTTGAATCGCTATTTGAAGTAGAGAGCGAGAGAGTTCAAATAGTTTCCATAATTAAAAACTGTAGTGTCCTGGGAGTTGGTCTGAGCTAAGGAGGGCGATCAAATGCCCCTTGATGGATGGCATTAAAAGAAGCAGGCTTTGGAATGTATTCCACGAAAGTGTTCCTTTGAAAGTGTTTTCTTCTTAGCAAGGGGCCTTGGTAACTATTTGATGGATTATGAGTCACAAAAGGTTTTCCGTTAATGCGAAGAGGTGGATATTGCCACCCGAAGACAAAAATGTTTCACTGTCATGCTAACAACTGTCTGACATGCAAAGTTCTTGATTATGATAACTTCTTTGATTCTTCTTCAACGGGCTGTAACTTTGTTTTTAATAAGTCTGGATTGCTCAAATGTAAGACAAAGTATGCTGTATAAGTTGTTTCCTGTGTGATTAAAGAAGATGGAAAAACTTCTATGTAAGCATTTTCACTCCTACAAAAGTTTGGCTTGCTTTCAAAGCAGACAATTGTCCGTCCAATGTGGTATGATTTGAGTGCATCCGTAATATTTTGAGTGCCGCTATTTCTGTGCATTTTATTTTCATTTTGTTTTATGGGGTTTGCCACTGCTTATTTGTCCAAGATATTAAAGGATTCGAAACAAGACGACAGCAGTTGGTCATCTTGCTGATGAGCCCTTTGTATATATTCTTGTATATATTTGTTTTAGTGTTGTTTTGTCCAGCTTTGTTTTTATATTTTCGTTCTTGTCTTTGTGAAGGTTTTAGAATACGTGTGTCCAGCACAATGAACGCTTAATGAGTCCTTTTCAGGACTATCTTAATTTTCTATATACAAATAATTTTTATATTTTATTGTATATGTTATCCTCACGTTAGCGGACTTCAGTTACAATTCAAGTCCTATCCCACCATGCGCGTGTTCAAGGTTCCTCCGACCGCTGATGTGTGCGAAAATGCGGCTGAGATTGTCCAAAATGTTGTGTTTGCGGATGTTATGAGGATTGCCAAATCTGAATATGTTCAGCTTCATAGGAACTGACCTTATGATATTCTTAGATACGTAATCATAGCTCTAGACTTAGCACTTGTCACTCAATTCTACCGAAATGAGGTTCACAGAACCCAATCTCGAAAACAGTCCTCCATTAAAATGCATCCTTCAAGTGACTCCGCGAGCATACAGAGGCATGATGCACGCTGATGAAGTTTCTGCCTCGTCATCACGCGATACGTATTGCTGCCGCCCACATTATAGCACAGCCAAAGTCCACACAATAATGCCAACTATGACATTACCGTCCGCTGATCTATGAATAGAGGTTGACCGGAATTTCATCTGCTTTGGGGTCGAATATTCTGACATGAAAATTCTACAAATTTACAATTCTTCTGTAATAAACTGAAGTTAATAGAAAATAAAGAAGTCATGCTATGGAGAGCTCCCTTCGAAGAAAATTAATACTGTGTGTGTAAGCATTCAATTCATTCAAGATAATGCTCATTCATTGAGATTGCAAATCGATATTGCGGATGAAATATGACAATTTGCAAACATTTATGAAGAAATTTGTTGTTTGTTTGTCATGATATTGAATCTAATGAGACAGTTGTTGAGTTGTTTAGAATTCTCTCTCATGGGAAGCACTAAAAAAAGAACAGGAGAAAGTCAGGACTATATTTAGATGAATCCTGAATGTCTTCAGATGCCACGTTTCAATGAAATTCGATATTGAGAGGCAACATTGATGATTTCTTCGTTTTCCACTAATAAATTTCAGAGAAGACATACACAACATTGAACAAAGATATTCGCTTGACTCAACAGCGAATTCTCACGGGGGCATCTTGGCTTTCTTCTTCTGACATCTTCGAAACACAAATGATTTGGCTGTTGAAAATCAGGGAATGTAATGATTATCATTAAGAGGGCCAATTTGCCCTCCTCCTGTCCCCTACAACTCCCATCTATGAAGTAGATTTGCTTACTGTATAAGCTGTAACTCGACATGCCGTTGCCTGCAAGCACACTTACAAGGCAGGGCTTCCTTCAGGATTGTCAGGTCTTGTCGCTCCTCTTTTGAACACCGCAAGAGGCCGTGAGGATTCACTTCTCCAGTATGATGTAGTCACAAAGGGTACTGATTCGATTACCTGCTAGTTTGAGGCATAGCCCATCTGGTACTTTTATTTACAGTATTATTTCCTGTCCGGTCTTCGTCATTTATGTGTATGCGCATTATCTTTCTATAATGGTTGATGTCTGTGTCAAAAGAGCCCAGCTATAATGACGTCACACTACTGCGGTCGCTGGCGATGGTGTGACTTTTGCGTGGTGATTTAATCGCATGAATATCAAAATTTCAGTTTCTGCCGTACCAGCTTGCAAAGAGCTGAAATAGAATAAATGATATGTAAGACCCATAGAGATAGTTTGCTTTGTCTGCTTGCTTGGGTGTAGAGATGACTTTCCTCAATACTGATGTCAGAACTAGTCTGGAGGGGCAAGAAGATCAGAGAAGGTCTGTTTCCTTTTTTCAACTGAGGATTTCTATTTCTTGTCTAAGAAGAAGAAGACGAAGAAAGAGAAGTAGAAGGAATAAGGGAATAAGAAGAGAAAATCGGCCAACGTCTCGCGAACCATCGTCAGGAGAAGATACTCTGTCTGCCGAATTGTTGTAACACTGAACTTTCAAAATTGAGATTTCTGCATCAAAATATGTATCTAGTCCTAAAGAATGTTCCAACAGAATGCTGAATAATGAGTCATTTCTGTTTTGTGTTGGATAAACAATTGTATTATTGAAAATTCATCTTCAGCCAAGTCTCTATTGAAAAGTTGCTGATTTGCAGTTACGACGGTCCGCATGATGGTAGCAGTCTGTAGGAGGAGAAGGAGGAGGAGGAGGAGGAGGAGGAGGAGGAGGAGGAGGAGGAGGAGGAGGAGGAGGAGGAGGAGGAGGAGGAGGAGGAGGAGGAGGAGGAGGAGGAGGAGGAGGAGGAGGAGGAGGAGGAGGAGGAGAGAGAGCAAGGAGAGGGCGGCTCCCCTTGCTGTGCCACTCGCACAAGTGATGTGAATGTGTACCCGAAGTAAATTATGAAAAAACTCGTAGCTGGAGGACACGTGTTTCAGTGTATTTTTCGTCAGCTCCAAATACAAAATTCTGTAACTTGACAGCAAACAACTGTAGGTGAGAAAAAGCTTATATACTGAAATGATAAGAGACCAGACCATTCGTTTTGAATTATATTCGTTGTCACTTGCAGAATCTATGCATTGGAAAATTGCCTGATTGATGTTAAGTGGAATGTACTGGTTTCTAGACAATTTATCAGGGAATCAGAAGCCAATGCTAGTTTAGTAGTGATTTTAGATTTCTATGTTTGGTATAGATGACCCTTGTCTTAGTAAGATTTGAACTTTTATTGCGAACCATATTTCCGATTCGTTCAGCACAATTAGTGAACGGAATGATCAATTTGGTTGTATTGGAGTCAGCTATTGTAGAATTGTTCATGCCATGTGGTTGATAGCATTTTAATTTTCTTATCAAGTATGATTCCCTTTCAAGTCGTTTAGGTCTATTAATGCAATGTTCGATCACATGGAAAGAAAAATGTTCTAATTTGCAATCAATGGAATTAAAGTGCTTTGCTACAATAGATCTGCTTACGTCTTTGCTACGTATAGCGCATAGGTGTTCCTTTATTCTATCTTCAACAGAGCGTGAACTTTCACCGATGTATTGTTTTAGACATAATTTGCATTGAATAAGATAAATGATTCCTATGGTATCGCATGTAGCTCTATGAACAATAGGGTAGGATATATTGTTATGAATATTATTAAAAGTGATTTTATTATTGGAACATGAACAAAAGCAATTGTTGTTTTGACATGGGAAAAAACCAGTCTCCCAACATTGCCTTTGCTCAGTTGTATCAAATATTTTTGTCTCGGTGTTGCGCACGAGTGTTCTGGTTACACCTAAATTATACCAAACGTTTGTCATTTTAGACTTGGCTTCGCGATAATTGGCTTTAGATGAACTATGAGTTACTGCTCTATATAATTGGCTGTAAATTATGCCTTTATGCACATGTTTAGGATGATAGGACTTTTCGGGTAAAATAAAATGCGAATGAGAAGGTTTAAACCAGAGCTTATATTCTAAATTGCTATTCTCAATGTAAATTTCTAAATCTAGGAATTTGACGTTATGATTTATTTTGGTTTCTAGCTTAATGTTGGGATGATGTCCATTCAGGTGAGCCACAAACCTATCAAAATCATTTAAACTGTGGTTCCAAATCCCAAAAATATCGTCTTGATATCTTAACCAAACTTTTGGCTTTAAAGGAAAAGACAATAAAGCTGTCTGTTCCCAACGGTTCATGAATATATTGCAGAAAGAGCCAGCGAAGGCTTTTCCCATGGCAACACCGGACGTTTGGAGCCAGAAATTATTATCAACTTGAAAGTCATTGTTGTTTAGTATCATATTCATCTGTGTCAAAAGAGTAAGGTCTGGTCTCTTTTCATCAGGATTTTCAAGAAATAAATTAGAAATGAGATTAATAGTTTCTTGAACAGGCACCATAGTGTACAAAGACTCGACATCAAGTGTAAATAAAAAAGCGTTATCAGGAAGCTCAATAGTTCTAAGTATGGCTATCATATATGTAAAGTATCATGTAAATAACTCTCGGATTTTTTAGCAATAGGCTTCAAGAAATAATCAATCATGTCAGAGTAATTTCTAGACTCGGAATTAACATCAGATATAATAGGTCTGCCTGGAGGCATATCACTTTTGATCCAGGTTGATTTATGAATTTTTGGCAAAATGTTGAAAGAGCGATGACTGTAATCTTTTGAGGGGTACAGATAGCTGTACTCTTTGTTAGTTATGAGACGAGTTGACTTCAGTTTGTCAAGCGATTGAATAATTCGAAGCCTATTATTTTTAGAGACCGAATCGTCAATCTGTGAGTAAGTGCCTTGTTGACTCAATTGTCTGTTAATCTCATTCCTGTAAGAATTGGTAGACATTATCACCCATCTTTGCCCCTTGTCGGCAGGTCGAATAGTGATCTCTTCGTCTTGTAATCGCCTTATTTCCTTTCTTTCATATTGGTTTAGATTATCATCAGGAAAGCAATTAGGACAGCTTTTCAAAATTGAGAAGGTAGAGGCTAAAATTTCTTTGGACAATTGCTTTGTATTGTCCGGGACAACATTAGGATGTGGCAAGTAATTTGATAATGAAAAACCGAATCTATTTCTGGTGCTGTCATATGAACGAGGCCATTTAAAAGAATTTTGCCATTGGAATTTCCGAATGTATTCCAAAATTTGATTAACTATTTCTTTATGAGGGCAATGTTTTGGAACAGGCACAAATGTTCTGATGTTACCGAGTAATGAAAATGTATGATGATTAGGCTGAAAGTTTTTGGCTAATATCACTATGTTAGAAAGTTCGTTTTCAGATAGTCTTTTTCCTATGGAAAAAAATTATCTAAGATGGCGAAGAGATCATTTTTCGACTGATCTGATAAAACATTCAAGTTCGTTATAATGTATGGATCGGGAGGAGGAACGGCCAGACAATCAGCCTTACATTTTTCGCGTATGAATTCATTGAAAGCATTTACATTGCTTATCTCCGACTCAGAAAAAGTTGTGGAGATACCTCCAAGAATCACGATGATGTTGGCTTCCGGGTATTTTTGTCGGGCATGATATAAGAAGGTCTTAAAACATTTAGTGTTTGTGATGGAAGCATTTGCTCTATCTAGAGCACTAATGCAAAGGACAACAGTCTCAATGTCGCTGTAAACTTTCTTGAGGTTTGATATAATAACCTTGAAATGGCTCAGTTTTCCCATTTGATGGGACACGGTTAAGATGTCAGATCGTTTATACTGGAGAATGTTGAAGTCTCCATATACTATATGTTTGTTGAGGAGGAAGAGGAGGAGGAGGAGGAGGAGGAGGAGGAGGAGGAGGAGGAGGAGGAGGAGGAGGAGGAGGAGGAGGAGGAGGAGGAGGAGGAGGAGGAGGAGGAGGAGGAGGAGGAGGAGGAGGAGGAGGAGGAGGAGGAGGAGGAGGAGGAGGAGGAGGAGGAGGAGGAGGAGAGGAGGAGAGGAGGAGAGAGAGCAAGGAGAGGGCGGCTCCCCTTGCTGTGCCACTCGCACAAGTGATGTGAATGTGTACCCGAAGTAAATTATGAAAAAACTCGTAGCTGGAGGACACGTGTTTCAGTGTATTTTTCGTCATCTCCAAATACAAAATTCTGTAACTTGAGGAGGAGGAGGAGGAGAAACTGGTCGCCTTCGCACGCATGCACGCGGATGGAGTACTCGGAATTCGGTACATTTCCAACTGAAAAACTTGGATGTCGTCATCACTGCATCTCCACTTGAGTACGCAGTAGAAAATCAATCCTGTTTGAAGTCATTTGTACGAATTTTGTTTGAATTTTCTCTCAAATCCTCGAGGGCGCCATCAAACCGCTGAATGATTCTTACGTCTTTCAACATCACGTCCTGGCGTGCACTGAGGTAAAAATGATTTTCAACTTCAAACAATGATGAATTTCCACATGAAGGAACTTGGAACTAACTTGAATAGTCGATAACCTGAGGCCGACTCCTCCTCCGAACGTTCAAAGGATCTCTCTTCTCGCTTGACCCTTCTCTTGCCGTAAGAGTGTCACCGATCTCCGTCTCATTTCAAAGAAGAAGCTCTCTGCGTAACATTAGACGGATGTATTAATAAAATCATTCAACCTAATACTTTTCTTCGCCACTTGTCTAGTGGTGGAGAGGAGAGACAGTCTCACGGGACCGCCGTCTCCTCACCAACTTTCTCTGGAAGGTCAAGGGAAGCTCTGAGGCTTCTCCGATAAGTGCGAGTGGATTATATCAACAGATAGTGTTCCTTTTGGCTGCAGAGGATTAACGGGGATGAACGAAAGGACATTTTAATTGTTCACGTGGACTTCGATAGAACTTTAACAGCTTCGTGCAGGCAGAAGATGAGGTAGCAAGGAGGTGTCATAAAGTGCGGTGTCTATGAGGACCTGGACGTCAGCTGCAGTGTTTAAGAGAATGTGGACGTAAGCTGCGGTGTTTATGAGAATGTGGACGTAAGCCTCGGTGTTTATGAGAATGTGGACGTGAGCCGTGGTGTTTATGTGAATGTGGACATGAACTGCGGTGTTTATGAGAATGTGGACATGAGCTGCAGTGTTTATGAGAATGTGGACATGAGCTGCGGTGTTTATGAGAAAGAGGACGCGAGCTGCGGTGTTTATGAGAATGAGGACGCGAGCTGCGGTGTTTATGAGAATGTGGACATGAGCTGCGGTGTTTATGAGAATGTGGACATGAGCTGCGGTGTTAATGAGAATGTGGACGTCAGCTGCAGTGTTTAAGAGAATGTGGTCGTGAGCTGCGGTGTTTATGAGAATGTGGACATGAGCTGCGGTGTGTATGAGAATGTGGACGTCAGCTGCAGTGTTTATGAGAATGTGGACGTGAACTGCAGTGTTTAAGAGAATGTGGACGTCAGCTGCAGTGTTTAAGAGAATGTGGACGCGAGCTGCGGTGTTTATGCGAATCTGGATGTGAGCTGCGGTGTTTATGAGAATGTGGACATGAGCTGCGGTGTTTATGAGAATGTGGAGATGAGCTGCGCTGCTTATGAGAATGAGAACGCGAGCTGCGGTGTTTATGAGAATGTGGACGTGAGCTGCGGTGTTTATGAGAATGTGGACCTGATCTGCGGTGTTTATGAGAATGTGGACCTGATCTGCGGTGTTTATGAGAATGTGGACATGATCTGCGGTGTTTATGTGAATGTGGACCTGATCTGCGGTGTTTATGTGAATGTGGACATGAGCTGCGGTGTTTATGAGAATGTGGACCTGATCTGCGGTGTTTATGAGAATGTGGACATGAGTTGCGGTGTTTATGTGAATGTGGACCTGATCTGCGGTGTTTATGTGAATGTGGACATGAGCTGCGGTGTTTATGAGAATGTGGACATGAGCTGCGGTGTTTATGTGAATGTGGACATGAGTTGCGGTGTTTATAAGAATGTGGACGTGAGGTGCGGTGTTTATGAGAATGTGGACGTGAGCTGCGGTGTTTATGAGAATGAGGACGCGAGCTGCGGTGTTTATGAGAATGAGGACGCGAGCTGCGGTGTTTATGAGAATGAGGACGCGAGCTGCGGTGTTTATGAGAATGAGGACGCGAGCTGCGGTGTTTATGAGAATGTGGACGTGAGTTGCGGTGTTAATGAGAATGTGGACGTGAGCTGCGGTGTTTATGAGAATGTGGACGTGAGCTGCGGTGTTTATGAGAATGTGGACATGAGCTGCGGTGTTTATGAGAATGAGGACGTGAGTTGCGGTGTTTATGAGAATGTGGACGTGAGCTGCGGTGTTTATGAGAATGTGGACATGAGCTGCGGTTGTATATGAGAATGTGGATATGAGCTGCAGTGTTTATGAGAATGTGGACATGAGCTTCGGTGTTTATGAGAATGTGGATGTGAGCTGTGGTGTTTATGAGAATGTGGACATGAGCTGCGGTGTTTATGAGAATGTGGACGTAAGCTGCGGTGTTTATGAGAATGTAGACGTAAGCTGCGGTGTTTATGAGAATGTAGACGTAAGCTGCGGTGTTTATTTGAATGTGGACATGAGTTGCGGTGTTTATGAGAATGTGGATGTGAGCTGTGGTGTTTATGAGAATGTGGATGTGAGCTGTGGTGTTTATGAGAATGTGGACGCGAGCTGCGGTGTTTATGAGAATGAGGACGCGAGCTGCGGTGTTTATGAGAATGTGGACGCGAGCTGCGGTGTTTATGTGAATGTGGACGTGAGTTGCGGTGTTTATGAGAATGTGGACGTGAGCTGCGGTGTTTATGAGAATGTGGATGTGAGCTGTGGTGTTTATGAGAATGTGGACATGAGCTGCGGTGTTTATGAGAATGTGGACGTGAGCCGTGGTGTTTATGTGAATGTGGACATGAACTGCGGTGTTTATGAGAATGTGGACATGAGCTGCAGTGTTTATGAGAATGTGGACATGAGCTGCGGTGTTTATGAGAATGTGGACATGAGCTGCGGTGTTTATGAGAATGTGGACGTCAGCTGCAGTGTTTAAGAGAATGTGGTCGTGAGCTGCGGTGTTTATGAGAATGTGGACATGAGCTGCGGTGTGTATGAGAATGTGGACGTCAGCTGCAGTGTTTATGAGAATGTGGATGTGAGCTGTGGTGTTTATGAGAATGTGGATGTGAGCTGTGGTGTTAATGAGAATGTGGACATGAGCTGCGGTGTTTATGCGAATCTGGATGTGAGCTGCGGTGTTTATGAGAATGTGGACATGAGCTGCGGTGTTTATGTGAATGTGGACATGAGCTGCGGTGTTTATGAGAATGTGGAGATGAGCTGCGCTGCTTATGAGAATGAGAACGCGAGCTGCGGTGTTTATGAGAATGTGGACGTGAGTTGCGGTGTTTATGAGAATGTGGACGTGAGCTGCGGTGTTTATGAGAATGTGGACATGAGTTGCGGTGTTTATGAGAATGTGGACATGAGCTGCGGTGTTTATGAGAATGAGGACATGAGCTGCGGTGTTTATGAGAATGTGGACGTGAGCTGCGGTGTTTATGAGAATGTGGACATGAGCTGCGGTTGTATATGAGAATGTGGATATGAGCTGCAGTGTTTATGAGAATGTGGACATGAGCTTCGGTGTTTATGAGAATGTGGATGTGAGCTGTGGTGTTTATGAGAATGTGGATGTGAGCTGTGGTGTTAATGAGAATGTGGACATGAGCTGCGGTGTTTATGAGAATGTGGACGTGATCTGCGGTGTTTATGAGAATGTAGACGTAAGCTGCGGTGTTTATGAGAATGTAGACGTAAGCTGCGGTGTTTATTTGAATGTGGACATGAGTTGCGGTGTTTATGAGAATGTGGATGTGAGCTGTGGTGTTTATGAGAATGTGGACATGAGCTGCGGTGTTTATGAGAATGTGGATGTGAGCTGCGGTGTTTATGAGAATGTGGACGCGAGCTGCGGTGTTTATGAGAATGAGGACGCGAGCTGCGGTGTTTATGAGAATGTGGACGCGAGCTGCGGTGTTTATGAGAATGTGGACGTGAGTTGCGGTGTTTATGAGAATGTGGACGTGAGCTGCGGTGTTTATGAGAATGTGGATGTGAGCTGTGGTGTTTATGAGAATGTGGACATGAGCTGCGGTGTTTATGAGAATGTAGACGTAAGCTGCGGTGTTTATGAGAATGTAGACGTAAGCTGCGGTGTTTATTTGAATGTGGACATGAGTTGCGGTGTTTATGAGAATGTGGATGTGAGCTGTGGTGTTTATGAGAATGTGGACATGAGCTGCGGTGTTTATGAGAATGTGGATGTGAGCTGTGGTGTTTATGAGAATGTGGACGCGAGCTGCGGTGTTTATGAGAATGAGGACGCGAGCTGCGGTGTTTATGAGAATGTGGACGCGAGCTGCGGTGTTTATGAGAATGTGGACGTGAGTTGCGGTGTTTATGAGAATGTGGACGTGAGCTGTGGTGTTTATGAGAATGTGGACATGAGCTGCGGTGTTTATGAGAATGTGGACATGAGCTGCGGTGTTTATGAGAATGTGGACATGAGCTGCGGTGTTTATGAGAATGTGGACGTGAGCTGTGGTGTTTATGAGAATGTTGACATGAGCTGCGGTGTTTATGAGAATGTGGACGTGAGTTGCGGTGTTTATGAGAATGTGGACATGAGCTGCGGTGTTTATGAGAATGTGGACATGATCTGCGGTGTTTATGAGAATGTGGACGCGAGCTGCGGTGTTTATGAGAATGTAGATGTGAGCTGCGGTGTTTATGAGAATGTGGATGTGAGCTGTGGTGTTTATGAGAATGTTGACGCGAGCTGCGGTGTTTATGAGAATGTGGACATGAGTTGCGGTGTTTATGAGAATGTGGACGTGAGCTGCGGTGTTTATGAGAATGTGGATGTGAGCTGTGGTGTTTATGAGAATGTGGACATGAGCTGTGGTGTTTATGAGAATGTGGACATGATCTGCGGTGTTTATGAGAATGTGGACGCGAGCTGCGGTGTTCATGAGAAGGCTTCAGGAATCTGGTCACGAAAGAGAAGAATGAATGCGGAATCAGCTGTTCTCCAGTTGCACGACATCGGCGACAGGAAGATTCCTCAGTTTGATTGCCCCCAAGTTGAGAATTGCTGTCACCAGAATCAAAATCTATCGGAATGGAAGTTGAAAAGATACACATTTGATCCCCTACACATTCCTAGTGAAATATTTATCTTCAAGGAACCTGTCGCTGTTTCCAAGGTTGAGCGCAACAAATCGCTAGATTCGAGGGTGAAATTAATCTCCGAAATAATAGTAATTTCAAAATGTCTCATTTTTGATAGTTTGAAGCATTTCGGGGATACAGGCTTCGGATTTTCAATATGGTCATAAATGCTACTTATTTAATGTAGTTTCAAGTAGTTATACATCCCTAATCATTTGAAAACTTTAATTCGGTCAAAGTTGACTACCTCTATAAGATCTTACTTGAAAAGCCATGGACTTGTGGAAGTCTGTATCGCAGTATTTTGCCACTATGCGTAGATCAATCACTTTCTAATACCGAACAATGTTTCTGCTTTGTTATCTACATGGAATTGAATGTCTACTTGTAGTTGTTTGCAAATGATTCTTTTGACGACGTATTCAACCTCAACAGACGGCTCCAAGACCAAGATAGCGGAGAAGAGAAGGGACACCTCACGACATCTCGGTACTTGCAGCATCTAGGGGCCGAGAAGGAAGCCGATGTATCTCCGCTACCACTGGGCCTTCGCACAAAGAAGAAGATCAAGTCAGTCGAAAGAGATGATGCGAATGTTATGTAACGAACCTCATTCTAACCGCACGAAAAGTGGATCCAGTGCACATGAGGCAGTCAGTCGGCGTGTGAGGAATGTGCAGCCGCAGGAATGTTCAAAATATATTTGTGCAATATGCGAATACTGACTTTGTTTCGACCTCCACTTTTCGGTACCGTAGTTTGCTAAAGAATAAGTGCAAGTTGTTGTGAAGCACATCTGAAGGATAAGATGTTTTGTTTTACTAAATGATCATCTAATGCAAGGCTTTCCATAAAGTATTGAATAATTCTTGAAGTTGGGGGCAAGATGTCTCTTAGGGGGTCTAAAGGAGTGAAGAGGTCCTTTTTGCATTGTTTAAAAATGGGAAAATATACATCACTTTCTTTGAATTTCTGGTCATGGCCTTTGTGTATGTAACTAGCACATATAGTGGAAAAATTCAGAAGACAGGATCAGGCAGAAAGAAAGGGAGACGGTTCCTTAACCCTCACCCTCCCCCTTGCGAGTGTTGTTGAATATCTTTTAAAACAAGCACGATATGGTCATCAGATTTCTAGTACCTAACTTTCTACGTATTGGGCAATTTTTGACAAAAATGAAATAAATTTGGCACAGTATTCATGGCGTGAGAGCTATTTTAAAATTTGAATGTTCGTAATATTTTGGCTGATTTCGGTATATATTCACTTCTAATGTGTGATATCAATTCTTGATGAAATAAGTTGAGATTGTTGTTGGATTCTTAGCATGAATAATAACAATATTCACAAATGCAAAGTTTTTGAATTTGAAATTGTCTACTTATTATGGATGCATGTTTGAAATTTAAAATTTTAATTTAAGGCATGATTTTCTATTATTTTGCACTTTTTAGTTCTGCATCTAATCAGCAGTTATTGAAAATCTTCAGAATCACATTGTCTTTAGCCTCAGTGTCTCTATAAGTCACCGAATTGGGTTGCTTCTTCACAGAAGCCAAATATTGAAATGTGCGTATTTTCAGTGCTATTTGAGTTGAACTAAAAGTTGGAATTATTTGACCTTTGACCTCATCTAATGCAATAATGCAATCTCAGAGCGATTAATGATCATCCACAGAATTAGATAGGTTGTCTCTTCTTCCGTTTGACTAGAAAGGAAGCATTGGAACATGTAACGTAAATGAAATGGCACAATCCGCTGACATAATACCATAGCAATCGAACAATGTGCAGCCAGTTCAACATTAAACACGCCAAATTGTGCAAAGTTTCACTGACTGTTATCAACCGAATCACACAGCGAGGAGACACAAACGATGTCAAGTTCTACAGAGAAGCTTGTGGACGTTTTTTCATGCGCCTGCTAACTTTTTTTAAAATGATCGGAGGGCCCAACATTATCGAGAAGACTTTTGCGCAATGATCTGAATTCCTCGAATCTGAAGGAATCGTGGCGATCGGAGCATTTTGAAGGAATTCAGAGCAATCCGCAAGCGACGCACGAATATTTTTCCTATCTCTGTAAGGTATTAAAAATTTCTTTTTGCCCACTTATTAAGTTCCTGCATGTGCCATCTGTTTGAATCAGTTTGCACTTCTAGCAAAGTGATGCGGTTAAACAATCTAATTCTGTGTGATCATCATTTTGCTGACCACCTTGACCAGATCCTTCGATTGGTGTACGGTTTATTGGTTTTTGTTGTCATTTTCCATTTCAAATAGTGATCTAATGGAAATGTGTTAAAAATTGCTGTTTTTTGACCGTTGACCTTCACCTCAGCCCGGGGATGACCTTTGAAATAAAACTGATGCTGTTTTTCCCCAATTCCCATTCGATTGATGTGTGGTTTGGCAGATTTGGTACAACAGTTTGTGTGATCAGCAGGAAGGCGAAATCCCTCCTTGTGGGGCGAGGGTTAAAGATCGAATATCGCTAGGAGAGGAATCTCATCGAACTCTACCATTCACGTCCATCATTAGCGCAGTACGTGTGAGGAATGCACTTTTACCACGTCCTGTAGACGTCCACGAATTTTCAGAAACTTTTCCTCAATAGCGACGTCAATGTGAGACCAACGACCAACTCGTCAAAAGTTTCAATCTCGTGAAGATGTGAGCAGAATTCGTAACAAAGCCAATTTGCAGAGCATCGAGTCAGTGGAATGCTCACTTTCATTCCCCATCACCGCGGTCGGGAGTCACGCTCTCTACGGCTCCCCGATGAAGAATCACAGCAGCAGATTCCTCGATGAGTGATTAATTCCAGGAGACGACAATGGCGTCATAATATTTCACGCTCCGCTGATGAGATGAAGACGGAGAGAGTAGAGTGAAGTCGACAATCGAATATTGGTAGGGACACCTTATAGCAGCGAGAGAAGACCTCCATCCAAGTGTAACAAGAGCGGATGATCATTGACGTCAGCAGCTGTCATTGATACAGGTTTGTTTCATGCACGAAGACATTAGGGAGAGCGTTGATCAGTCAGGGAACTGTTTGTTCAGCATCACAGGTTCCCCATAGACTTTGAAAATACCTTGTCGGCTCAACCATAAGCAGGACTACACTTCAAGCAAGGTTTGTGATCTTCTCTTAGGGTGCGTTTACACGAGCAGCTTAATTGCTGACACCTTTCAATCCATGGTGCGTCAGAAGAGAAGCAATGGCATACCTTCAATAGTCGTGCTTCGTGCGTCACCAATAGCAATTTAATGAATAGTGAAGCAGAGAACTGAGTTGATCTCATCAGCCTATTATCCTCTGAGTGTCTGTAAGAAGTGTGAATAATCAAGTTGCACGTGTAAACCACCCTGTAATGTAGATATCCCCTTACGTAACTACAACATGATTCACTGATTTCATTCTCCCAAATTTCTAGCGATGGGTGCTTGACCGAGCAGTTAAAATGAATTTCAAAAAACCGCTATTGTCTCTTCTAGTCGTACTACTTTAAACAAAGCAAAGGGTCGGATTTCTAGGATTGCAAACATAGAAATCCGACCTTTCGTTTTGTTTACGTCAGTGAGACAAGACTACAACAGCTGTTTGTTGATTGACATTTCACCGATCTAAGGCAATATTCCTGGATCTCAGAAGAACGAAATTTGTAAAACTTGCCACAATTACAGATTCTTCACGTAAAGCGAAATTTGAAAGTATTTAATTAAAATGATTTCACATTTGAAGAGAAATTAAGGAAAGTTTAAAGCAAGGCACTCTGACATGTTTGTGGTACCTTCTCACTGACATCAACTGGAAGCTGACGATCGCTAGGTTTTGTTGTCATGACTACGCATGTCCACGACCAGTCATTTGTCAGTATACAGTTGATATTGAGATACACACCAAGTGATCCAAAATTTAACCACATGAGCTTATGTATTGGTTCCTTGAAGACAAACGTTGAGGCTATGTCCACAGAATAAGGCACCTTCCATCTTCCACCTACTGCAGTGACACTAGGGAAATCCATTTCCGATACAGTCAGCGCTATTTTTCACTATTTATCGTTGCTATGACTACTGTCTAAGCTCTTCTCTTCCTCTTCCTTGTCCTCGTCCGACATTGTGAACAAAGAGCTGTTTTCTGATTGCTTTTCTTAGTAAATCACAGTTTCCTATATCTTCCCGTCTGACGTCACTTCACGTAATTCTATTTTTAGAAAAGTCTCGCGGCTGACGCCTGACGGCTTATGGAAAGGAACTTCATCAGCCGCATCATTTCGTGCCTTATGTCCGATGGACGACTTTTCATTATGACAGGTTGTATCCTTTTTAACATGGAATTCGAAAATTTCAATGCAAAATTTCAAATGCAATTCTGGAAGATGCCTTTGTCTGCTGTGTGACAGAAGCCTAAGCCGCCATTTCGTGTTTATAACATTGCCGCAACATTGATCACCATCGGGGCTTAGCATGTTGAAGCTGTAATTTCATGCTGAAGGACTATTTGATTGCATTTTCTCGTCAGTTTCAGAAATGTTCACATTCAGTTGCTGTGTCCTGAGTGCATTGTATGTCATCTGAAGTGCATGGTGATCCCCAGAGGTCGATTCGGCTTCCTTCTTCAACTTCTTAAGTTTTTCTCCGAATCACAAACAATGCGCAGACACTGCTGCAGCCTTTTGATGGCATTCAACTTCTCTATCTTCATCATCTTCGCATATTCTAGTCCCAAGGAATTCAAATGGTTCAGAAAAAGACTTCTTAAATCTGCATTAGCTATTCTCATTACATAAAATTTGAAATTCCATTACTGTATTCGATGTCTATGGTCTATGGAATAGATGATGATCACCATGACCTGATATTTTCAATTTATGGAAATACACCAGGGGACATGCCACGCGTAATTACGGAGCACCCCAAACATCTGTGGTTTTGGACATTCTATCCTTCTACCCGCGTACATACGCGCTGCACCAAGAGTCAGAAATCACGTGATTTGATGCTGTTAAAACATGGGAAATGTTTATGAATACGCGCGGGCGAACGTTTATAGTTTGCGCTTCGTCTACGGTTGTCTGCGTTGGCGCTTGAACCACGGATGAACCGCTAAGCATGTTCTGTCTTCCCTGAGCATGAAATTGAGGTCCTATCACATTGTTTAGCCTCTGATACATGCAGACACATGAGACGCAAAGTCTATACAACAGGACTGCCGACAGATGTTGTTGCAATGTCACGCATAGCCACGGATGTTTAGGGTCATGTGTAATTACGCGTGGTTTACTCGTGAATTACGCGTGATTGAGCGCGGCATGTCACCTAGTGTAATATTCTCTCATTCATTCTGTCATGCTAGACGTCCGGGGTCCCTTTACCAACGCACAAATGTCAGAATTTGAAGATGAGATGAAGGGCTCATTTCTACAGAATGAAAACAACTCTCTGCGGCGAAACTCAAGACTTATCAGACAACCAGCAATTCCTGACGTCGATTCAGTCTTGTAGCCGTTCGCTTCTCACAACGCACAGTCAACACTGTCGTGGGCTTCTAAAAATTTACCCATAAGGTCGTCAACAAGTCGCTGCGGAAAGGCGTACTCAATTCACCATGTCATCACCCACAGTTACACTGCGAAAATGTTCTAAGCATCCAATGTTGAGGTTGTTCAATGACTTATCAATATAATGACTGCATGGGACAGGATAATTCAGCATTTACTGGTAGCATGTCTATATAATTATTAGTTTGTAAAACTTCCCCTAAACTTCGTATGGCTTCTGTTGTCCAAGCGAAAATATTCGAATTGCAATTATTGAAATAATTTGATTTTTCGATTCGTTTTATCATTGAGCTCAACTCAAGCCTCATGCATCATAAAGTACGGAATGAATAAGTTTGCATTATATTTTTAATTTAGACGCGCATTTTTGCGCTATATTTCTATGTCACCTTCCTCTATTCTCCACAGCATTTTGTAACGAAATGATTGTTCAACATGATTGGTAATCCAACCTTTTTGTTGGAATTTTTATCACACATTGCCTCATTTTGGTCCAAATTCAATGTAAGTTAAATAATGCAATTTAAGCTTTGAAAGAAGGCTAATTCAGTCTTGAACAGAACTTTTCAAGGTGTGAATGAAAAAAACGTCTCTAATGATTTTGTATTGCAATACTTTAAGAATACCTAAAACAAAAGTCGCTGTTCGAGTCCATGCAGCAGTGTTTAATCTTTGAATGGTCAAGGACACAGCGATTGCCACTAGGAAAATAAGAAAATAATGTGGATAGAGTTAAAGAGCCTTTGATGTCACATTTTGGATCCTATGCGAGATATTCGATGTTCCCTAACCTGCTGGACCTTCATGCAACATTCTTCTCATGAACACATTACTGACGAGTGCATCATTCAAAAGTTAGAGTTCTTTCTAATATTATTTTTCAAATGCAATTTTCGGGCGTTCTGAGCATCGGCGGGAGTGGTGTCATTAGAACCGCGCTCATTAACTTGGGCGCCGTGGGGGACACAAAAATGCGGAGGAAAAAGTCAGCATTGATGAGTTCAGCAGCAAAGGTCTTGATACTTGTGCATCGGATGAAGTACCGAAAGCTCAAACTAACACTCTTCTTAACAATCAGTTTGTTGATTACTTTTCTATCGAGGCCGCGTATTAAATACGCAAAAAAATTGCTGCTTGTAAGTTTGACAAAGCTTGACAGTTATTCGCTGTATCTGTTGACATTCTGTTGTTGTTTAATCCAGGTAACCGAAAATGTTCGTCGGATAATTGTAATAATAAAATAGCCACTATGTGAGAAAATCTCTATTTGCTGGACAACGTTTCGGGCAATCGTCATTTCCTGTCGCGGCGCATTCTGTGTTGCGTTCTGCGATTGCGAACACCAAGCAGGAGACCAATCGCCATTTCTTCAATGTTCGAAAAGCCTGCCGTCATCTTAAGGGATGTTTGACTCCCTGATGTCTGGTGTGCATTGAATTGCTATGTTCGTGATGGGGTCAAACATAAAACTGAAAGTTCTCGGTTTTGACAAACTCCTACAATTCCTCATTTCAAGAAGTATGTGGGCCAAATTTGGTGTCATCGAAAATATCGTGAATCTCTCCGATTTTGTGCTTTCTAATTTTGAATTAGAACTGTTAGGTTTTGGTTTAAATTTTGCTCTTCCTAACAATCGCCAGGTTTTCCATGAATTTGTATCAAAGATGTACGATTCTAAAGATTGTTTTCATAAGAATTTCATTTATGGTCATATTAGCGGTATTTTTGATAGTCCTGGTAATTTTTCTAACGGACTCCCAAGGCGCTATCAGTCAGCTTTATCTTCTTTACGTAAAAATAAGTTGTTGCATATTTGTCAGGCTGACAAGGGAGGAAAAATTGTCATTCTTAATCGCAAGGATTATGTAAAACAGATGCTGGATAATTTATCCCGTCAGGATACTTATCGCACTGTTTTTAATGATCCCTTGCCTCTTATGCAAAGGAATTTCAATAGTGGGTTGAAATCAATTGCTGATAAGTACCCTGCAGATAGGAATTTTGTTTTATCATTCAAATCGATTTTGCCCTCTTTACCTTACACGTATGGACTTCCTAAAGTCCACAAGGTCAATTGTCCATTTCTTCCGATTATTTCTTGTTGCAATTCGCCATCTTATAAGCTTTCTAAGACTTTAGCCCGTTCTCCTTCCCCTTTGCTTGGTTGCTTTTCCACTAGTCATCTTAAGAATTCATCTGATTTGTTGAACAGAATTTCCAACATCTTTCTGTATCCCGGAGATAAATTCGTTTCTTTCGATGACATTGCTCTATTTACTAATGTGCCTGTTCAACCTACTGTAGATTTTTTGTCTCGTCGTCTTTCTTCCGTTTCTTATGACTGTCCTGTTAGTGTAGATTGTCTGCTAGATCTTGTTCGATTATGTCATAGTCACAATTATTTTACTTTTGAAAACAATTATTTTCAGCAAGTTTTTGGCTTAGCCATGGGAAACCCACTTTCCCCTGTGCTTGCGAATTTTTTCCTTGAGCATTTAGAAAGCGAGTTGCTTCCTACTTTTGCTGGCAACAGCCCTCTTCTTTGGTTTCGTTATGTTGACGATGTTCTATCTTTAGTTTCGCATGATTTTGATTTGGATTCATTCTTGTCTTTTATTAACTCTTTATATCCTTCTCTGAAGTTCTCTTATGAGTATGAATCTCATAACGCCATTCCCTTTCTAGATGTTTTGATTAAGAAGGTTGGCCGTTCTCTTTGTTTTTCTGTTTTTAGAAAGGATACTCACTCTAACAGCTATCTTCATTTCTTTTTATCCATTAATTGTTAAAATAAATGTCGCTCGCGGCCAGTTTTTGCGTGCGCTTCGTATTTGTAGTTCTGATTCTATTGATGATGAAATTGATTTCATTTTTTCTTCATTTATGAAACTTGGTTATCCTCCAGATGTCTTAAACAAAGCTTTATCTAAAGCTAAGTCTACGAATTTTCGATCTGAACTGTTGTCGAATAATGTACATGTAAGTAATGTTAATTTTCTTTCTGCACCCTTTTTACCTTCTCTAAATTGTACCAGCAATCATCGTTTGGCTAAATGTTACCGTACCAAACTTGTATTTCGTTACCCTAACAGAATCAAATCAAACTTAGTTCATAACAACAGTATTAAGAAACCTGGCGGTGTGTATAGTATACCATGTAAAGACTGCGATAAATTTTATGTCGGTGAAACAGGTCGATCTTTTATTACTCGTATCAATGAACACAAGAGAGCTGTCAGATATCTTGATGAAAATAATCCTTTGGCCCAACATTGTATGCAAACAGGTCATTCTATTGACCTGTTCTGAGGTCATTCCAGACGTGTGGTTGAATCTTCATTTGTTAAGGTTAACCAATCAAAAGTGTTCAACAGTAACTCAGGCTTTCATCAACCGGACTTGGTAACCGCTTCGCGAATTATAAATTGTATTCGCCGCTGATTTTGTCATCATTCATTTCTTGTGACCTGAGGAAGGGAGCAGCTGACTCCCGAAACGTTGTCCAGCAAATAGAGATTTTCTCACATAGTAGCTATTTTATTATTTCTGTTGTTGTTTGTTTATTGTATTTCTGCAATACAACAAGGCGGCAGGAAGGCGGTAAGTAGCATCTATTCCTCATCTTCATTTTGATTCAGTAAAATTCTGCTGTTGCGAATGAAGAGTTAATGAAATTCTTTCCATTGTCTGCAATCTTCCATCCTAACCTTTATTCAGTGTGACTGGGTAGACAAACATTTCTGAACGATTAAACACGGGAGATTCCACTCTAAGACATGCAGCACTTAACAGTCTTCATCTCTCACCTTGTCAAAGATTTTCTCAACGATTTCAAACAGAAAGAGAAACGATGCGATAGGTCATCAAGCGATTTCAATTCTCAGTCTGTTCGCACTTGGACACCGGAAAGGAGTCGTGAACAACAAACTGCGGCCTAATAATTCATATGTCGGAACTTGTAGCGTGAGTGACAGAAGGAATAGATATCCGCATGCCCGTGCATTGCTGCTCAGAGTGAACTATTGGACAGATCGTCCGAAAAGGTACCTATAGCGATTCGACATGTGAGCCCTCCCAAAAGGCGATAACCACAGAATTAGATTCATCTGCGCGCGCTTCGGTTTCCTAGAAAGGAAGAATTGTATGCAACCTTAATATTGAAATGGCACATCACCGAATTAGAAAACTTGCTCCTTCTCGAATGGATAATTCGTGTATCACTTGCTATTGGAAATGGCAAACAATAAGCTGTCAGCAGAGGACAGTAGAGCCAGTGAGAGATGTGTGCGTGCTGTGATATCACTTCGCACACACCAAAACACACATCGATGCATGGCTTCGATTCAATGTATGCGCTATACAGTGAGCAATGCCGAGGAGAGGATCATCAACTGAGCTAATTTTCGTACGCCTGCTACTTTCTTTAATAATGATCGGAGGGGCCAACATTATGGAGAAAACTTGTGGGCAATGATCTGAATTCTTCGAATCTGAAGGAATTTTGGTAAATCGAAGCACTTTGCTGGAACTCACATTAATCCACAAGCGACGCACGACTTTTTTCCTATCTCTGTAAGGTATAAGGAATTCCTTTTTGCCCACCTAATAGGTTCCTCAATATGCCGTCTCTGTTATGGGCACAAAATACGCAAAGAGCAGTACTAATGGCAAATAACAGCTCTCACAGTAGTACTATTATCTTTTGAGAATTGACGAATATGATGGATGCTAAAGACATTAATGTTCTGTCTCTGAAGATGAAATCGTAGAACATCAATAAATAATTTGAATGCCAATTGCGTAATAACCAATCAGCGAATTTGATATTTCTCACGCTTGGTAAGCTAAAATGTCTCAATAAGCGATCGCCTAGCGTCAGAACAGATTTGGTTGAGGTTTATGCATGACTAGGCTTGCTTGTTCATATGTGGGGGCCGCAGGTCTCTGCCGACACGAAACATTTTACACAATAAATTATCTAGTGATTTGGTAATCAAAAGAACATTTCTGTAGATAATCTTATGATTGTAAATAGTCATAGCCAAATAATTTAACTTTTTTTCAAATAATCTTTAGCTTTCTATGCTTTTGAAAAACTGATTGAGAAACTGGGTACATTTTTTGAATGGTTTTACAAAAGAATCACGCAAAAAACGAATACAAATCGATGATTGAAAGAACATGTCATCATTCCACCGAAATCCCTTTGATTTGAACAACACGGTTGACCAGTAGCAGTTTCCGCGTGCTATAACTACGACTTTGCTATTCGATCAATTGGAATGCAATACTTTGCCACATTCATCGATTTTTTTATTTTACAATTACACTGATACACAATGTAGCACAAAATGGTTGAACAGAAGATTTTTAATTATTGAGAATTGAAAATCACATTCATCATAGAAATCCAATATACATCAAAAGTACTAGTACATGCTGTGATGCGCTGCAGATTCTAGTAACTGTGGTCACCATATTGCGTCGGAATCTACTGCGGATTCGACCTCACTGCGTCTGATTGAACACCAACCATTCACTCCTCTGCACTACCATTGCATTGCCAATATACCGCATGACAGAGGAATCTGCTGCGGATTCGACCTCACTGCGTTTGATTGAACACCAACCATTCACTCCTCTGCACTACCATTGCATTGCCAATACACCGCATCACAGAGGAATCTGCTGCGGATTCGACCTCACTGCGTCTGATTGAACACCAACCATTCACTCCTCTGCACTACCATTGCATTGCCAATATACCGCATCACAGAGGAATCTGCTGCGGATTCGACCTCACTGCGTTTGATTGAACACCAACCATTCACTCCTCTGCACTACCATTGCATTGCCAATACACCGCATCACAGAGGAATCTGCTGCGGATTCGACCTCACTGCGTCTGATTGAACACCAACCATTCACTCCTCTGCACTACATACTCTTCAATCAGATAACAGACAGCAGGAAATCCCCACTGTCTGACTGTCCGCAGTGTGAAAATTGCTGTCTCTTGAAGGGAAACTTTCTCGTTAATATTGCAACTTTCATCAGCACGATCCGTAACCGTCGTGAAGGTTTATTATGACGCTTTGTATTCGCCTTCCATCATCAACAATCCCCACCATCATTCCTTTTTCTGATTCACTTACACGGTTGCTTCCAAAGTTGATTCAATGCAGCGTCTCTTCATCATGACTATTTTCATTCCTAATTTGTCTCGCTGTGTCAAGATAGAAACTTCTTCTTAATTCTGCATATCTTTAAGAGCTTTTTCTTACTAGTCTCGTTTCCTCAGACCCAATTCATTATCCGACAAGTTGTGAAGAAAGGCGGGGAACCACTTTTATGTCACGAACCGCCAACAGAACGATAAATTGAATGAGTGAGCAATAATTTCAAATGTCCTCAACATGAGACGTAAACAAGCTGTCGAGAAGACGAATATAAAATCTGATAAATCGATCAAAATTCTTTGAGTTGTTACGTTGAAGAAGAAATCATTTCTTCAGGCACATGATAATAGTCATGAGAGACAAAAGAGGGAGTTCAAACAGAAAATAGGGAACGTTACTTCTAAGAAAGTCTTGACATCAAAGCGAATGCAGCAAAGAAGCGCTTAATGATAAACAAGGAGTTGGGTGGAAGGTATTTACTTCGAGAGGGAATTACTTCGGAGACATAGTTTTGTAATTGGAGAAGATTGGATTGGCTTGTGATAGGCAGGTAGGAGGAGAAAGCAGACTCGGCCGCCTGAGCACCTCTGTGGGGGACTAATACCCCTGTCGCAAAATTCCTGTAGGCAGGAGGAGAAGGCAGACTCGGCGGCCGCCTGAGCACCTCTGTGGGTGACTGATACACCTGTCGCACTATTTCTGTAGGCAGGAGAAGAAAGCAGACTCGGCCGCCTGAGCACCTCTGTGGGGGACTAATACCCCTGTCGCACTATTTCTGTAGGCAGGAGAAGAAAGCAGACTCGGCCGCCTGAGCACCTCTGTGGGGGACTAATACCCCTGTCGCACTATTTCTGTAGGCAGGAGGAGAAGGTAGACTCGGCGGCCGCCTGAGCACCGTTGTGGGTGACTGATACACCTGTCGCATTATTCCTGTAGGCAGGAGAAGAAGGTAGAGTCAGCGGCCGCCTGAACATCTGTATGGGGGTACTGATACCCCTGTCGCACTATTTCTGTAGGCAGGAGGAGAAAGCAGACTCGACCGCCTGAGCACCTCTGTGGGGGACTAATACCCCTGTCGCACTATTTCTGTAGGCAGGAGGAGAAAGCAGACTCGACCGCCTGAGCACCTCTGTGGGTGACTGATACACCTGTCGCACTATTTCTGTAGGCAGGAGGAGAAGGCAGACTCGGCCGCCTGAACATCTGTATGGGGGTACTGATACACCTGTTGCAAAATTCCTGTAGGCAGGAGGAGAAGACAAACTCGTCGCCTGAACATCTGTTTCAAAACCTGCTTAGATGCACTGTTCGAAATCCATGCAGGAAAATTTTGAACACGACTCAAAAGATTTCTGTCCCTCTGAGAATTCTCCAGTGGTACGTCTAAGTGGCATGGAAGGGTGCCCTAGTGGAACACCGGATTCTGTTTGTTTCAAGGCGAGATTTCTAGCTCTTTGGCTGAACTTGGTGCCAATGAGTAACATATTTTTACAACGTGGATAGTGTTGGTGCGATGCAAAATATGAAATTTTCAATTGACATTTTGCATGAAAAATATTAGAATAAATCCCAATCGTTTGACGAATTAGTAAGACGACAAAAAGTGGAAAATTTCCTCGATTTTTATCAGGTTGCTAATTTTCTCACGCTGAGTACCTTTTACCTATTGAAAATTTCTATGTAACATGAATAGATGAAATGATCTCACGCCCTGAGTCGTCAGTATTTCAAACATGAAGTCATTTAAGTTAGTGGTTCAAAATTTAGGAGCGTTGATTTGAAAAATACATTTTGCTCTTGTTGAAGTAGCGTATTTTCTTGCCATTGTGTACATGGTCGATGCCTGCGTCACGCTCGCTTTGATGCGTCCATTTACCTGCATTAATAGAGAAATGACGCCTCCCCTCCTCAATTCTCTCTGCCCATCACTGTCTCTGACTAGTTTTCAACAATAAATAGCCGATTAAAAGAAGATTTCAGAAAGAAAGAAGGAACAGAAAGAGTCATCAAACAGTTCGAAAGTTAATGAACACTGCTATGACCGCTGGGCTGGGGTGTGGACCTGAATGTAGGAAAACATGCTTCAGGTTGGGGCTACATCATGAAGTGGAAAAATTACATTGGAGGACATGCGTCAGTGTGATGAGTACCGTCACATGGATGACTGTTGGAATTTTGCTGAAATAAATTTACGTTTCTTCAAATTTTTCATTTTTCATAAATCTTTTTCATGAAAAATGCCAACACTAAACGTGGATAACATCGTAACAATAACGTCCTTGCGGCTCTGACAATTATGCCGAAAAGTGAACGTCTAAACGAGAGGAATATTGACCGGAAATGCGACCCATTCGCTGCCGTCTCTCTATTTCTGACTCTCGAACGACGGTAGATGCTTCCCGCAGGCTATAATCCGCCAAAAAGTTCGTGTTTGTCTGTGAGGACGTGAAGACATCATCGATGTTAGATACATGCAATTATAACTATCTCAAGCGGTAGGAAAGTTGTCAATCTGCACACACGAGATGAGTTTCCATTCTATTGGGGATTCTATCTCTACCATAATCGCGTGATCTTCACAGCAATTGTTTCGTGACGAAAGGGGCCGGCAAACAGAGATCTTAAAATTCATACCTTGAGGATGAGAATTGAAACTATAGACGCAGAAAGTCGTTAGATCGGTAAGTCTCCGAAGTTGCTTCATCTGCGAGATATTACATTTGAGGACATGATAGTTGGCAAATTTCTTCATTTTCCAACGCAAAGTACTGATTTTAGAACTTGTGATAAACAACAAAGGGGATTTCTGATGATTCAAAAGGTCTTTGAGCATTTTTACAATGATTCGAATTTGTGAGAAAAATGTTTCTTTGCTTGATTGATACTACTAACTTGATACCTTCTGTCAGTAGCTCAATTAACCACTTCATCAAGCATGAGAAATCAAATAGAGCTTATGGTGTATTAATCTACAGCTGTTGTATGTTTCAGTAATTTGCTTCTTCCAAAGATCTAACAATCAGCGTATATCCGAGCAGTTGAAATTGTCATCAACAATCCACATGCTTGGACCTTCTACTGTAGTTACGCAGTGTTTTGCCTCTAGGGTGAAAGTAAAAAAATTTAAAGCAATACACAATAATGGCACAAAAATCTCACGCATTTTCACTTAGATACACTAGTCAGCGGCTGAATCATTGGGTTGGAATCAGTCACATATGTAATTCTAAGCTTTTCATTGGTGGTTCATGCCCAACTTAGTTTCCCTGAATGTGCCGCGACCTTGAGTCAAATTCCAATCAACTTCAGATAAACAGTCGATTTCTATGGATCTAGGTCAATGTTGCTAGATCATTTCTTGATTATTGAAACATTTAGCAATTGTGGATTCTTGACGCAAGGCGGATCTATTGTAAGTTATTTTATCAAAATGGTAATAAGAGAAATGATTATAGCAGTGAATATAGTCATTCCCACTGTGCGCCGCTGGATGCCGCCATCGTTTAGATACTGCAGTCATGACAACGCATATACGACGTTCTATTGTTTTCAGTGTCCATCCCCGCTCTAGTTCTTTACTATTATAGATTGCCGATTTTCTATGGATGCAAGGGGAAGTGATGAATGGGAAAATTCATGTCTTGGGAAAGACACAAAAAAGGCTGCATAAAATTGCACCATTACTAAAATGCTTAATAAGCGGTAATCGCGTTACAATTGAATTTCCAATTCGTCAATTCATAATTCTATTTCGTAACTCAGCGATTTTTTGTCAAAAGTTGCAGGAAGACAGGTCAAATGGATTACTTGTCTATGTTATTTTCATTTACGGCCGAGCTGTGCAAGTGAAAAACCGTCTCAAGTACCCACAAGAAGCTGTGGCCGTCCAATTTACATGACATCGCGCATAACTCATCCTCGGCACCTCAGACAAAAATTGTTACACCGTCGTCAAAAGGTTAAACCACAGAATGAAAATCAGTATACACGTATCAACGACGAACTGTCGACTACTTGAATCAACGATGCAGTTTGGAGATGTCGTTGCACCGAAATCTAAAAGAAAGAGAGACGGATATCTATGTCAAATTCTACCTCTTGCTAATATTGCATGCAATGACTGGGATTTTTTGAGGACCATTGTAAATTAGCTCCCAGCTACAAATGTTGTCCTCGTTAAATATAGAATTTATTATTAATATTATTATTGAATTATGTCCACTCTAGACTAACCCACACACCAATAATTCAATCACTGTGCAGCGAACACATGGGCCTCAACGGTGAGGTTGTAGGCAGGCCTCCCAAGTGAAAAGAACGTATCTTTGACTCAACTTTTCTGAGTGACAAATTCGTCAAATAGAAATATTGTTCACACCTTTCGACTCTTCACGATCTGAATTTACTGACTGTGTACGTTTAATGTGGTGCCAATCCTCTGGTTTTTCAGAATTCAAGCTTGAATTTGCATTACACTCAATGGACTATTGATCTCCTTGACCTTGGACACTAGTTCTGGCCGTGACCATCAGTATTGAGGGATGTCATCTCTAGACACGAACACGCAGGCCATTTATCTCTGTGGGCTACAAAGTGTGAGTCAGGGCAGATGCCTCAAACGGTTAGAGGCCTGAGTTGCTATATCAATCAATTTTATGTCGAAATAACATTTCTGCACGCATTTTCAACAGAATTGCTTACACACATGCCATCAATCACAACAATCAACAAAGTAGAACACGCCTCCTGAGTACACGCGAATTAACTGAATAATTGGGTGATTTACCAACAGCATGTATGACAGAGATTCACTGAACCAAGAGTACCTTTGAAAATTCACAGGATTTTGCACGGGAATTCCTTAATAAGAATGATTACTGAAGATTACTCTCATTATCTCCTCGAAGTGAACGAATCTCGAAATGACAGTTGATTCACAGTATTACGTAGAACATTGTGTATCAGAGATGAGATTCAAACATTTCTTCAAGTATTTCAGTCGAAGACGAGTCACACGACAAATATGTTGTCGCGACGGTCACAGAAATTTCCATCTCTGCCGCACCTCTTTGCTCTCCCGCTCATTCATTTGCCTTTCAAATACATCCCATCACGCTTCAAAGAATTCTGTAATCGGCTTGAGACAAAGAAATCGGACACCGGATACAAAATGCCGCCAACGTTGGTCCTGGGAGTTCCACAAGTTTGAGGGCAAGAAATTCGTCGAAGATTGTGAGGATGAAGCCGTGAGAATGCTCAGCGGAGTTGGCAATCATCACTACATGAGTTTTCAAGAGCGCTTTCTACAGACATGTCACTCGAATCTTAACCAGCTCACTACGCGGGAGTTCATGCCTGTCATGTCAGCCTCCCCCACGAAACTGACCCCTCAGATACGGACTGGCACGAATCCAACGTTAATTTTCTATGTTATTGAATTTCTTGAAATCTCGGTTGGCTAATAATGACACCGCATTTTCAATATCATAACTTTGGGAAAGTTGTAGATCTATATTGTAGAGATAGCTGTCTGTGTGGATTAATGAGAAATAAGGATGAAGGCCTATCATTTGAAAGTCACGTCACTTCAGAGAATGTTGAAACACGCTTGCGAAACACGGATCTGGTAGGTGGTGTGATCAGTGATCGGTCCAAGGTTTTGGATATATGAATCTTATGATCGCTATTCGAGATCGTGAATCACTGACCGGAACCTGCATTTCTCGATTCGAACAATCATCTAACACTACACTGTAAACTGTCATCTCCTAAAATCGAGGGAACCTGCATCCTAAAGCGCCGCACACTAGAATTTTAGGAGGTTGCGTGAAATAGAATGTTGACATACTAAAGAGAACAATAACCCCATGCGCCAGCCTCCCAAAACGGCTTGCTTTAGGATTTTTTATTAGTTGCGAATAGTGTCTTGCCTTAGTGTGTGATTTAGGAGGTGCTGGTTTAGAGTGTATGACTCGCGACAGATGAGTCTATGCAACAGAAAGCGAATATCTAAATTAGTCGAAATTAATGCCGTTACAGATGTGAGTACATTGATCATGGAGTGTGTTTAAAATACCGCATAATTTACCTGGCGATGCGAATGTTATATGCATCTACTTCATAATGTATGATGTTTCTACCACTGCATGTAAATTAAAGAAAAAACTCAAATAGTACAAAAACAAATAACTTTCAAATAGCTGTTATCTAAAATCACAAATGGAATAAATAAATTCATAAACTGAAAATCGCAGCTGAAACATGAAAGCAAACAAATAGTTCAAACGAATTGCAGATATTTTCAATTTCAAAGCTTAATCGTCTTTGTTTTGTATTGATAAGTTTGATAAATGAACCTTGCATATGATGAAAGTTTGAGATGACCAGAAAGTCTAGAGAAAAGAGAATTGTAAATATTTTTACTCCACAATAAACAATTTTGCCATTGCACTGGAAACTGTACGATACCAAAACTGCTTACGAAACTGATGTACGAAAGCAGAATAACAAAATGTACGATAGCACTATTGTTCCTGCTCATACACTACGAAAGCGATTGGCTTTCCATTTGGATGATAGAGATAATCCGGTAGGAAAGCCAATCACTTTCGTAGTGTATGAACCCGAACAATAGTGCTATCGTACATTTTGTTATTCTGCTTTCGTACATCAGTTTCGTATTCAAAATTAGCCAACTTTCGTACTTTGCAGTTTACAGTGTGCCATCATGACTTAGAATTTCACCACTGAAGGTAGTGTGCAAGTGTACAGTAAGTTTCTATCGAAATATCTAAATGCCCAATTTTGATAGAAATTTTTGTTCCGTGAAGACCCAGTGACTGAATTTATTTGAAGTGCACCTCATGCTCCTCGATATTGGCTTCTTTAGTTGAGGGAGCGAAGGAGTCCCTACTTCTGCAAGTCAGCCCACAGCTACAGGTAATATTTAGTGAATCTATTTGAAGTGCACCTCATGCTCCTCGATATTGGCTTCTTTAGTTGAGGGAGCGAAGGAGTCCCTACTTCTGCAAGTCAGCCCACAGCTACAGGTAATACTTGGCACATTCACCTCTGCTCACACCTACTCGTACGTATATGATCAGACGAATCTACCCATGGAGAGAGAGAGCACATGCTGACATCCACTGTGCAAACTGTCGAATTACTTCATTTCAAAACTGAACTAGTTGCACAATCATCCGCTCTTTGAGACTAATGCTTAGACGCTGAATAATGAATAAAGGCAACAAACTTTCTGACTCATATTCCGACGTCAATTGACTTCTATTCTGACAAGTTCATGAAAATAAACAACGTTTGTAAGCCAAAGTTAATTAAAATGACAACACTGTCACTTCGCGAAATATTTCCTTTAGGAAAAGGATCATTGATCGACAACGAGGCAGGACAATTGCTGTCAAAGTATTTCAGATTCTGATGTGCCTTCCATAGAAATCCGACTTTGTTTAACCGCTCGTTGATAGTCATTACAGGTGCTCATTTAGGCACTGATTTAGGTCAAATGTTTCTATGGAAACATCAAGATTATAGATCTGTAGAAGAATCAAATTACTGAAATATGTGACAGTTGTAGATTCTTGGCTGAGGGTGATATATTGCAAATTGTCTTATCAAAATATATTTACATATAAAGAGAAAAGTGATCTAGTTCATGAAAAATGCTACAAGTCGCTTCAAAGTCATATACAAGGCAAACAAATATCCCTTAACAATTTGCCTTATAAATGACATCGAATCGACTTGTGGCATTTTTCATTTATAAGATTGCTTCCAACGCGTCCATTTCCTACATGTTTGCTTCAATTCGGTTGAAGAATATTTGTTTTGTTGGTGCCCATTCTTCATGCATAAAAGATAACAAGAATTCATGCGACACCCCGGCGCTTCGTACCCTCTTCATTGAGAGCAGACACGGAAGTGACTACACTTTGGGGTGGATACAGGTTCAATCCACAGAATTAGATTGTTTAGCTGCATCACTTTGCTAGAAGTGCAAACTGATTGAAAGCTATGCCACATACAGGAACTTACTAAGTGGGCAAAAGAAATTTTTAGTACCTTAAAGAGATAGGAAAATAGTCGCGCGCCGCTTCCGAATTGCTGTGAATTCCTTCAAAATGCTCCGATAGCTACGATTCCTTCAGATTCGAAGAATTCAGATCATTCTGTCCTATTTCAATGTGTACATTGTGATTTTCATTTATTTCAATATACACTATTATTATTATCATTATCATTTTGCAAATGTTGGCCCTTACGATCATTATCTAATAAGTTAGCAGGCGCACGAAAAAACGTTTACAAACTTCTCTGTAGAACTTGACATCGACTGCGTCTCTTTGCTGTGTGATCCGGTTGATAACAGTCACTGAAACTTCACACAATTTGGCGTGTTTAATGTTGAACTGGCTGCTCATTGTTCGATTGCTATGGTATTGTCAGCAGATTATGCCATTTCATTAACGTTACATGTTCCTATGCTTCCTTTCTAGTCAAACAGAGGAAGAGTAGACCTGTCTCATTCTGTGGTTTCAATCACTGTAGATAAATGTTCACAATTTGAATGACAGATCGATCATGTCAAAGAGACAGAATAGTAGCGGATAAATTACTGGACAAAAGAAGAAGCCAAAAAAGAAAGGTTACGGTTCAGTTTCAAGAAAGTACGATAACTACGTAAATAATAAATAGCAAAAATAATGCAATTGGTGCACAGATTCTCTGACCGCACACCATTCAATCATCCTAAGTGTAGCCACTTCCGTGTCAGCTCTCAATAAAGAACGAACGAAGCGCCGGGCTGAAACATGAATTCCTTTTTCACGCTTTGCATGAAGAATATTTTTCTTATCATTTTCCATGAATTCTACAAAATTCTCATCTTACAGCACCTATAGTAGTTATTATTTCTTATTTTCTTTCCAAATATCAGACATCTTCAACCATCTCGGCCCTGACGTGTGTCACAATTTGATTCTATAGAGTGTCGGATTTCTATGGCTGCTTTCATGAGCTCTAACTTACCCAACTTCATGCTCATTAATGGCATCTCAAATTATCAAATTTATCTGTCATCAACCTTGGAAATACAAAGGCAGATAATGAACGTTTACATTGCCCTGAAGCTTGTCATCAGAACAAGACTGGGCCATTGGTGCTAGAGGTCCTGCTCTGTACAAATTCGAGACTATGATAACATTTTAGAAGGAAAATATAATCTACATTTAAGTGGAAACTAAAACTTTCTGCTTTGAATTTTGGCCGGAAGCTGAGAGCCAAGGAAAATGTATCTGATAATGTCGACACAGAAGCATTTAGTCGCGGTATAGGCTGCTAGCTCAGTCCCAGGTGATGCAAATAGCTTCCCAACAGCTGACCCCGAGCACGCTAATTATAACCAAGAATTTGACACAGTTTCAATTCATTTACAAAATAATTGAATTAGTCATTTGGAAAACAATTTTCAGAAATCAGAAAGATCGGAATGAAAACATTGGAACGCTGGTGTTGTCATAATTACAACCTGAGATAAAAGGAAAGATCTCGTACACAAAATATCTTTGTCTCTTTTGTCCGTTTCTCAATGTCTGTTCCTTTGGGAGATTGCAATTTGAGTAAGATCCGCCTTTAACAAGAAGAAGCAAAAGAAGTTTGATAGAGACGAAAAGGCGCCCTGATATCATTCCGTCTGACGCTGTAGAGTCACTCCTTTCTTGTGAATGGAAATATAAGAAAACATGTCATGGAATGTCTTTGCTTTCTATCAAGACAATGATAACCTATTTAGTTATGCCTTGAAGTTTTCTCTCTTATTTCTTGATTTACCTTTGTATACATCGAATATGAAATGCTCACACACATAGGCAGAATTGGCTGATCAATTTGGATGTTTTTAGGAATGAAAGATGGCGTCTTTGGTGACAATGACTTTCTCAAGATTGAAGAGGTGAATGAAATATCAGCAGATCATGAAGATCTCATTGAAGATTTTTTTCTTTTCTTTTGTCTTTCCTATCGACACTTTGGATCACTTTCCAACGTTTAATTATTGTTTCTTTCATTCAACGAGGCAAGAAATAATGCAGACTAAGCCTCGATACATGTTTTAAAATGTCCGACGTTGAATGTAGTGGAGACACTTAAAACCTCTGTTTGAAGATAATTCTTGCGGCTAAAGTTTGCAGCATAGAGTAAGTATACAGTAGTAGGCTGAGCCAGAGTGTCGACTCAAATATGTAAATGCTGTCATAAAGCAAATTTTTGCATCATAAGATATCATCATAAGTACAACGGACCATCGCAATACAAAATTGGGAGGAATAATTAGAGAGAGAGAGAAGATTTGATGCTGTATTTCGAGGTAAAAGGACCTCTCTCATCGGGAGCAATTCGGTTGGTTACTAAGGGAAACTACTAAGGGGGGGTTTAACTACTAAGAGAGGAAACCGCTTTTGGCAAAAAGATCACTCTGTTCTTGCAGCACGGATTCGAACAATAAAATCATCAAATGGGATTTACAGTCGTGAAAACTCGATTAAATTATCATACAATCTTTTCATTTGATTTCCTTCTTCATAAAGCTTACTTCAATAATAGATTGATATGAATGCTCATTTTGTTCACATCATTACTGTTCTCACAACAATATCATCTCTCATGAAAGCGAACGAAGGTGCAGAATATCTAAAATTGTCGATAAAATAAGTCTAAGGATAGAGATAATACTGCAAGTGCGTTTCCATTGAGAGACGAAGAAAAGTTTGTTAAAAAGAAAATATAATATACGACATGCGTGGGCAGCAAATTTCCTCAGTGAATAAAATGAACATCTCAGCAGAGAGACTTCATTGACTTTAGAATTGTTCTCAATTAAAACTGTTTTCTTTTTTAAGATTATGAAATTTCTCGTCGAGATTGTTGATGAGCTAAATTGAAGCAAATGACGACGTTGACAGGATTTGTCCCTTTATTTACAATGCAATTCTTTGTCTTAATGATGCACTTGAACTCAATCAATAAAACATTATCATCACAAGCTGATGGCGGAGTTTCGACGTCCTAAATGGTCCTAAAACGTCTGAGAGACGGTAGCCGAGGAGCAGTCATTGTTTTGCTCTGCTTCAAACATTGACCGTCGTGAGAGTAGAATATGATTGTTTTACGCATTTAACAAGGGCAAACGCCGGGGAGTCACGAAAAACTGATTCTATCTTCTTCTAAACTATTATATTTTTCTGCTACTGATAGCTGTTGTAATGAAACAAACCTCATGCTTTGGGTTGTTTTAATCAGCCCTGATAGTTGCCCGATGAGCAATTTGATCATTTGGTCAGCCAAAGATGAAATTCTCTGACAATGATTTCCAGGACTGCTGTGGGGATGGATTTCCTATCCCCATCGCCACCCCATCCCTATGGAATTCCTGTGCGGATCCACATTCTCCAGACGAGTTGTTATCATATTCTTACATGTAGACAAAAGATATGCCTACGATTACGATGTTCTACATGTTGAAAATAAAATGTATGTACTTATCTTTGTCGGTATTGGGTACCTTGGGTAAGCATTGAAAACTTATTAATGAAAATAGGAATAAGGCTATATAGTACTACATGTTACATATAGTATTATAAAAGTTAATGAAGGGCCTTCCATGTCCCCACTGTGATTGCATCTATTGGGATGTTAGGTATTTTGTGCATAGTTAAATTATTCCTATATGATTATTCCTACTGATTACTTGGTATTTCTTGGTTATCTAACTATCTTTGGCTTCAATATGACCTTGCTTCATTTCTGAACAAAAAATAACTTGTATTTCAACCGTACACTTATATTAGGAGTTATAAGTTATATCATGATCAGTATATCTGCTTATTAAAGAATCCACTAACATTACGCCTCTATTTTCCATCTGATAATTCAGAATATCATGAAACTTAAGACCAAAGCTCTTTTTATTATAAGTTGTCGAAGCAATAAACATAATAGTAAATATTATGATAAAGCTTCAAGTACTGTAGGGAAGTCAAGAATCTCAGCTATTCGTTATCCCTACAGGGCGCGACAGCAAGTTGGAAACTTAGCATAAATCTACGGACACGTACATTTTTCAACACTTTCTAAATTTCTTTGCTATTAGGAAATATCAACAAATTTATATTCATCTGAAAGAGAATTTTCGGATCTATCATTTGAATGTTGTTGAATTAATTGTTTTTGAAATTGGTGGTTCCTAGAGGCCCATAAACCCGAAAGCACCAAATTTTCTTTGACATGTTTTGACAAGCGCATAAATCAATTTGAAACATTCTCTTTGAAATATTCAAAACCGTCATAAGATTGGTTTTCAGAAAGTATATAGTTTGAAAGTGTTTTCTTGAAGTTTATAGGCAATATTTTGAAAGTAGTATAGATAGAAAATGTGGCGATATTTTCATTTTCAGAATGTGTTGCGATAATAACAGAAATAACGCTGTTACCTAACTGGTGGCATTTATTTACCTCAAAACTAGTGTTTTCTGCTTCTGTTGAGTAAATTTAAGGCCCTTCGAAGAAATATTCTGAAAATGAAAAAATCGCTACATTTTCTATCTATACTACTTTCAAAATATTGCCTATAAACTTCAAGAAAACACTTTCAAACTATATATTTTCTGAAAGCCTATTTTGTGACGGTTTTGAATATTACAATGAGAATGTTTCAAATTGATTTATGTGCTTGTCAAAACAAGTCAAAGAAAATTTGGGGCTTTCGGGTTTATGGGCCTCTAGGAACCACCAATTTCAAAAATAATTAATTCAGCTACATTCAAATGATAGATCCGAAGATTCTCTTTCAGATGAATATAAATTTGCCGATATTTCCTAATAGGAAAGAAATTTAGAAGGTGTAGGAAAAAATACGTGTCCGTAGATTTATGCTAAGTTTCCTACTTGCTGTCGCGCACTGTAGTTTACACGAGTCTTCGAAAGTCACATGAGTGGCTGGTGGATAGTTAATTCTAATGAACGATAGAATGTGTGTAGTACAGTATGTACATTTACTCAAATTATTGAAGTAATTTTATCAACACAGTGATGAGCTCTGATTTCCCTATATCTGGGGATCCCCATCCACACGGCAGCCCTGGTGATTTCCTATCGTTCTCACAACTGGACCATTCGAGATATTGTTCGATTGCAGCTCACGCCTGATGGTTTTCTAGATGGGGAGACAATGATCAAATGCATTATATTATGTAGAGCGATCCATTACCTGAACAGTGGGTCAAGAATGAGCAGTGACGTTGATTTAGCCAGACAGTGGACGAGGACAAAACATTTCAATTAGATTTCCATGGTTTGGAACAAGCTATGATAATGAGTGGATCAACAGCATTGAATAGTTCAAGTGAATCAATGCTACACTTCGAATTTAGCTTGATCAAGAATATATAAAGAATTAAGAATTATAAAGAAGACATTCTTTATAAGTAGTATATTATTAGTATTTTACAACATTCTGTATTATAGTTTCATTTATATGTCAGCCAGAAGAATTATACCCTGGCGACCTGCCTTAAACAACACAAAAATCCTGTACACGTGATGCAGGAAGAATTCTGTTGTCTGAAGGTCATAGCGTTGAGGAGCAATACAGAGATCGTAAACCAATTACATGTGGCGTCTGTCTTTAGAAACTTGGTGCATAATGTGGAATAACAGCTTCAATCATCAGGATTACCCTCCATTTACTAAATGGACGGTTATTATAATGCAACCTTGACTTTTAGTGATTTTCTTTCGTTTCAACTTAACTCGCTTGTCATTTCATTGATGTGTTCACCCTGAAGACGGATGGTGGTCAGTCATCCGATAATTCGGTGCAAAAATAAAGATAATCATCGAAACTCGAGTTCTGATCAAATTTTACTGACGTGAAAAATAAAGACATCTATGATGAGTAGAAGAATATCTATGGTAGCTCCTAATTTCTACTGCACAGAAATTGCCCGATACTTCGTTGAGGACACATGAGATGTTTCAAGGGTTTAAAATGCGTAGATCAGAGAAATGCATATATATTGTCTATCTGGAGTCAACAAGACAGGTCTTAGGCCTACTGTGTTCAGACAAAGCACTTAGATCATTTTTATTACGAATACCGTGTCTGTGAAAATGATCCATGTGCTTTGTCTGAACACAGTAAAACCCATCGAAATGAATTGTCTATCTGAAATTGACTAGAATGAAAATTGACTCAAGGTCGCGACACATCCGAGGAAACTAAGTTGGGGCATGAACATGTGATTGATTCTAGCCTAATGATTCAGCCGTTGACAAGTTCACTGCAAATCGCTGGATACGATAATTGCATACAAACATATACCAAAATCACATACAATTTGAAACTAGCATCTGATACCGCATACTATATAATACTATCAAATAACTTTTTCAGTAATATCAGTTGTGAATATTTCTTTTTGATAGTGTGATATTTAACTAGACTATTTAATTGTGAATTTTATGCTCCATGAGCATGTCGTCGTTGCTAATTGTCTAGCAACTTTATCAGGACGCTTAGTTAGCTCTACTTTATGAACCAAGTTGATTAACATCAATCCATTGAAGCGATATTATTCGTACAATCATGTTGACTTATATATCTCAAACATAACTATTTTTGCATTCATGAATTATAATGTGTTTTTATTTCGGATTGATAATATGCTTAATTTCAAATTACGTAATGATTGAATACTTTATTATATTATTTATGAAATGCCTTAGACTTACATGTATTAAAATCCAATTCACTCTTGAATGTCATTATCTCGCTACGTACAGAACAGTAGTAACATTAATGTGATCTTTATTGACAAAAGCCATCAAATTAGCATACTTTAGACATAATAGATGCTTTCTTTTAACATTGTGCTGGTATGACTTCCGTATGTAAAGAATACCACACTTGAAATAACATACGAAAATCATACAAGTATATACAGAAATATGCCAAAAAATATTCTGGTGTGCATCCTCCGTATGTGATTGGTATTGAGCGATTTACAGTGTACATCCAAATGAAAATGCGTGCGATTTTTATACCACTATTTTATATCGCATGAAGCTTTACTTCCATTCTGGAGATCTCACTGTTATCAATTTCTATGGCGTAGATAAAAAGTCTTATTCTTTGAATATTACATCCCCTTTGTGATAAGCGGAGATAGTCTGCACGATAATCCTTAAAGTGCTTATTCACTCCGTTTAAAATATTGATGCCCTGCACGGAGAGATAGAAAAAGCCCTGTCTATCGATATCTAAATTTTTGCAGATTCATTTAATTCTTAAGCTCAAGATTGGAAGCTTGAAGGGGAGATGACCATTTTCTCAGGAATCTGACAACTGGTTCATGAAGAATACAAAGCGAATTCAACTTTTCAAACATGACGATTGTTCACTAGATTGGGGAATGATGACAAGATAAGTCTTATATGGAAGTCGCTGGGAGGATTCTGCATTACTTTGTGGGATTTCAATTCGAAATCAAATTGTTAAATATATTATTGATTTGAATGTTTTCTCTCATTAGAACAAAGCCAGAAATATGTATATATATCCGACTCATTCGCTATGAATCTCCATGGCAACTTTATCCGCATCTCAGAAGAACGTTAACGTTTTATTTCCATCGAATTAATTGTTTCTTACATGACATCAATTGTTGAGGAAGAAAAACAAAGAGATTTGATCAAACATCGAATCTTTACGAGCGGGGAAAACTTAGCAGTGGTGTAAAGCTTTCAACCATGACGTTGTGTGAATGAAGTCGTTTTTAATGTCCACGGAGTCAAGAGCGTGATTTTTCTTTGTGTTTTAAATGAAACAAAAAATAGGAATTTCCGTTCTTCAACGTTTGATGCGCTGCAGATCATGTTATGCCAAATACTCGAACTCTGAAGACGTTTTCTTACAGATAAGTTGCCTTAGTGCGAGTGTCAAAGTATGCGTTGATATGTAGGAATGACTGATATACTACTCATGATTCGACAGTAGCATAACACTGTAATATTCAGAGAAAGTTTCAAATAAAAACCTGATAAATTTATATTTGGCTTAATAAGTCATATTTTGCACATGTGTGTGAGAATTTGAACACTAACAGAATGGAAGATGAAATTATCAGAGCATTGTGATTTCTAGCATGTCAATCATTAAAAAGAAATACCGGTCATCACAATTGGGTACCATCTATCGCAAGATGTATCGTTATTTCTGTCTAATGACATGAGGAAAGCTTTTCATTTGAAGGGTGTAAAATTAGACTATTATGAAGAATTCTGGACATTCTAAGGAATACATGCATGTAATGCGTACACGAAAGGCCTCAGAAATAGAAGAATGTCGAACAAATGACACTCAGAAAGGCTTAGAATAAACATGGTCAAGTCGACCACGAGCCAACCGCGACAAGTTGACAGAAAGACTTTCTTGTTCCTTTTTAACTTGAAGTAAAATTGATGTAACGGACGTTTTTTGTGACATTACTTTTTTGGTATCTGATAGAGAGGGAAGATAATCATCATAATTTGATCATGATCAATTCGAATAATCTGTTGGCGATATTCACGAGACCATCGCTGCGACTCGTCGGTGTTGGGTAGTGATGCAAATGAAAAATTTTGAAATTTATTTTTCGGTGATTGACGTTTTTTCCTTTGTTTTGGAGACTTATTATAGTCGTTTGAAAAGACTGTAATATTCAAAGACCGAAACCTTCTGCATCATCCCTGTATGTTAACTTTTGGTACCAACTGCACCATCTCCATGTCTATTTCAGATCTTTCCAAATGAATTTCAGACATTTGATGGATTTCAGATTTCTCTAGCAGAATTTCAGATATCTGTCAGAAGCTCAACTTTGAAAAGATCTTTAATTCAACTAGAGATCTCCAATTCATGTGGATATATCTGAAATTCATTTGGGCAGATCTGAAAACGGTTTGGAACTATCTGAACCATCTGAACTAGAAATGGAGGATGTGTATCGGACGAATGAATTTCAGGATCAATCGGACGAAGCGCCAGAAGTTTGAAGCTATGATAGATATTCTTTTACTCATCACAGATATCTTTAGTTTCCAAATATCTCACAAGTTTACAGTCTTTATATCTTCCAATATGGTCGCTCATGAATGCTGCGTGGACTGTGTGCTTGTGCTTCATCAAATGTTCATCAACACATGGAGAATTTGGATCAGTATGATCAACGCTGGGTTACGCTGCATGATAAAGCTTAACTTTCAAGCAAACTCCAAAATAAAGTACATTATTTTTGCTCCAGATCTTTCACATTGCATGAAATTATACCCCCATTGTAAAGCAAGATTCATGTTATCCCAAGCGGTGTCTGTGTGATAATTAAAAATGCTAACATAGTACAAGCCTTTGGTGGCAAAGGAATGTTCAAAAATCCGCGGACGGAAATCGTATTGCCAGGATCGCTTTAATCGAAGTAATGATGAAATCAAGAGTTTTAGACCCAATTTATTGGTACGCAGCTGCCTCGGCAGTGGAAGCGCTCAAATAATAGGGCCTGTCAAGAAAATCAAAACTTTCAAAATTTTCCATAATTTTCCGGAAAATTTTCATCACTAGTGTTGGGTCACTTGCGATTTTTGGAAGATTCGATCCACCAATGACACTGTCGCTTTGACTTCGCATCGAGCAGTAAACCCACCAATAGCATCTCATCGACACCACGGTGCTCTATACATCATACACGGACTTCATCATTTTTATATGTGTTTCATAGATATCGAGCACAATCCTGAAACGTCATGCAGACACTGATTATTGAGGCTTTTGTAGTGGCACATTTAAACTGCATTTTAATCATATGAATGTGTGAGTGTCTTTCCAAGTGGTCTTTCTTCTCTGTGATGTCATTAAATGGCTTAAAAATCGAAAAATTATGAGTCATGTTTTCTTTTATCAAAAAGAAAAATAATCGCGAAGTGTACTTGGTTCCAGCCAAGACAGTCGGTCCCGAAATCTCGATGATCATCAGAGCTTGAAGTGAGCGTTGTGGTCAACTGTTGAAAGACTTAACCTTTCTCTAGCTACTTATCAATATTTTGAAGTCAACATGCATTAATATGTCACAGCATTTGAAGTTAACAATGACATTTTTGCGATAATTCTGCACAGAAAGGCTTTCATAATGTACGCCTACTGTATAATGTTCTCATCTTTTCCCTCAGAAGTGCAGCAACTTCTCTACATGCTCAAGTTCGGAATGAAACCGAATTATTGAAAAACGTGAACAGTTTTTCCGTAGTGTGAAAGAACTGTTCAATTTCATCTCATTCCAAGAACCTTTCAACCCTCAAACTTGAGTCGCACGAGTAATTTCACTTCAAGTCATGCCGTAACTTCGCCGACAAAAAGAAACTTCTCAGCGTTGCACTGCGCTTGTGGTTGGTTTTGCGAATTTCTTATATTGTAGAGTTTCCTGCCGATTTCTGTTTCTCTTGAGGTCGTTTAGTTTCAAATTTGCCTCATCTGAAGTACGGTGATTCGCCAAAGATTCGTCATCACACAAGTTTAGAGAGTTTCATGATTAATCTACGAAAACCTTCAAATGAATGAAGAAATGAATGATAAATAATAATAATAATATTAACCATCTGTGTTGAACTCAGAGAGTACATTACAAAATATCAATAAATCGATGTCAATAAGTTAAAGGAAAAAACAATGAAGAAGACTGATAAAAGTGACATACAATGCTATTTACAAGATTTTATGAAAGAGTTCTTGAAGCGAATTGTTTGTGCAGAAGGCGCATAAAGACTAGATGTCCGGCGAGTTGACTGTGATAAAAGTAATGGACAAAAGACCGTTCCAGGACACCATAAAATCAAAAAAATTAGTACTTTTAAAAACGACATAAATTTATGAATTTAGTCATATTTTCAGGTTTTTAAGACCTAAATTCATGAATTTAGTCCATTCAAAAAGTACCATTTTTTCAAAAAATGGTATTTTTAAAAACGACATAAATTCATGAATTTGAACCCTTTTTCAGGTTATGAAGACCTAAATTCATAAATCGGCTAAAGCCAGAGGAGCTTCGCTCCGATTTGGGCGTTTTTAAAAATACCCAATTTTTCAAATTTTTCAAAATCTCAAATTTGTGATTATGACATTTCACCCCCAAAATCATGACCGTTCCAGGACACCGAAAAATCATAAAAGTTAAGAATCTCAAAATTTGTGATTATGACATTTTTCATTGCTTAAATCATGACCGTTCCAGGACACCGAAAACCCGGACACCGAAAAAATTATAAAAGTTGAGAATTTCAAATTCATGAATTTTATCCATCTTTCAGGTTTTTAAAATATATCATGTGACTAGCGGGACATCAAAGATGTCTTCCAGGGCTTCGCCGTTAAAAATATTTCTTTAAAAATGGATGAAACAAAAGTGGATGAAACAAAAGTGGAAGGAACTTCAGAAATGGAAGGAACTTCAGAAATGGAAGGAACTTCAGAAATGGAAGGAACAAAAGTGGAAGGAACTTCAGAAATGGAAGAAACCTCAAGAATATATCCTTCGTTATCTCAATTAAAAATAAGTGAAATGGTTCTCAATTATTATTAAGATTAGAGCACTATGATAAATTAAGAAGACGCAATTATTACTTAGTCATTCTTCGTTATTGTATGCTCAACATTATTTAAAGTACTAATTGTGTGAACTAGAAGATCATTGTAACTCATAAACTCAAAATTATTCAATGAACCCGTACACTGCCTGATAATTGAAGAGAGAGACAGAGATTGAAGAGAGAGAAACGTCTAGCAGCTTTCCCCTAAAATTATCATGCTATATCTTGTCATTTCAATTTACCCATCGGTAAACTTTTGACATTTCAACTTACGCGTGCGTAAAGTTTTGACATTTCAATTTACCCCTACGTAAATTATTTTCAGAATCTGTTTTCAAAATCTATTTTCAAAATCCATTTGCAAAGTCTATTTTCAAATTCAGTTTTAGAAATCGATTTGCAAAATTCATTTAGCGTTTGCCAAACACATACGGGTAGTAAAGTACTTCCCATTGTGAAGACATGAATAGATTAAGCACATAAGAGTGCATTGACAATAAAAGCAAATGACAATAAAATTCTTCTTCTAAATTTAGAACGCATACACGGCGACATGCGGGATAGTTGTTATGACAAATTTAAACAATCATTTTAACGATGAAACATATTTTACAAATAAAGTTCATGAAGAAAATTGAAATATATAAAACAATATAGATTAGAATCGGCTAAAGCCAGAGGAGCTTCGCTCCGATAATTATAATATAATCATTTCAAAATCGAATAAGTAGTAAGGAAAGACATCATTAGAGAACAGTTTTAAATCAATACCCCCTCCCTTCTGTCTTCTAGGGGTCCCTTAAGAAATTTTTTTATTATAAAATGAGCAACATAAATGAGTTTTTTAAATTATATGGAACGCAAACTACGACAAATTTCGACCTAAAGAAAATCGCAAATGAATTAGGAATAAAGAATTTTCATGTTCTAATGAGAAACGAATTACAATTCCTAAAAAATAGGCCAACAGGAACCTTCAGTTCCCGGAACAAAGTTCCATCAATAATTGTAAATTTCATAACGAATCTTCACACTTCAGACCAAAACGGCGTACATTGGTCAGCAGGTATCTTTAGTAAAAACGGAGATAATTATTATTTCGACTCATACGGGCTTCCACCTACAAATGAAGTAAAAGAATTACTTGGAACGGGAACATACAATACGTTTCAAATTCAAAAACCGGGAACAACTTATTGTGGACAATTATGTCTTTATGTTTTATTTAAATTACAAAAAGGAGTACCATTTCTAGATATTATGTTAGAGTTAAACAATCTATAACTCAAGCGAAGCTAGCTAAAGCGCCACCTAGAGGTTAAAGCTCTGTTTTCTGTAATTCATTTTGATAAAAACGGCCTCTGATATTCTCATTATCTAAATCTTTAATTTCATAAGTAATCGGATAACTTTGATTTATTTTGCAAACTTCAAATATTTCTTTAGTCCAATAGCCAACAAAGCCTTTTTCAAATTTGTTCTTATATTTAAATATTCTAACTCTATCTCCAATTTTAAATTTCGGCTTAAGTTTCTGCAAATTCGGATTACTCTCATTCGAATCATTATTCTCGAATATTTTCTTTCGTATTAAATCAGGGTCGTCAGAAGCATTCTTTGGGGTTTCTTCAATACCTGAATGAACTTTATTATTGTACTGCTCTACAATTCCTGGTAATATTTTTAACCATTTCTGATTTCCTTGCTGAGTAAATTTCTTGAAAATTTTATTTTTTAACGTCCGATTGAATCTTTCTATCACTATAGCTTTTCCTGCGTTTTCAGTTGAATAAACAGTTTCAAATAGTGGCTGAACGTTTCGGTTATAAAATTCCGACCCTTTATCAACAAACAATTTCCTTGGCTTTCTATTACTTTCTTTAAAGATTTCTTCAAACGCATATTTAACTGATAGACCACTTTTATTTTTTAAAGGTTTTACCCAAGCGTATCGTGTATATAAATCTATAACTGTCAATGCGTATTTGTAGTCAGACTTTGTCTTAGAACCTTCGGTTCGGTCCCTTTCATTCGGCATATGAATAAGATCAGCACTCCAAATATCATCTTTATTAAATACTTTTACTTTTAATAAATATTTAGGCTTTCTATATTCTTTATGAATTTCAGATGCATAAACGTCTGAATTATGATTTCGAGCGTTGCTCTCAGACAGCTTTGCTGTCGTTTCATTTAAACCCTGACCGAATAATATTTTAGCTTGTAAAGCTTTCTTAACAAACATTCTTTCAATTTTTTCTCTAAATGTAGGGTTTTGAATACTATCTAATTCTTGAATCATCTTCTTATCAGCTGCATGACGAGAACTTAGATCATGATTTCGATAAGCTAAATCATGCCTGTAAGCGGCGGCATCTACTCTATTTATTGGTTCTTCACCTGGTTTCGGATTATTATTCTCATCTAGTCTTATATCTAATCGAGTTCCTGGACCAGTATATGAATGACCAGGAAGATGTTTTTCTTTCGAATATTTACTCCAAATAAAGCCAGGAAAGTTTTCTAATGTTTTTTGTATGTCACCTCCAATATGCTGACAGTTTGAGTTTTTATTTTTGTTTAATAGATAATTCAATAAATCTAAATTAGAAATTTTTAATTTAATTAAATTTTCGGAATTTTTAGTATTCATTTTAAAAGATAAAAAAAATTTAAAAGATAAAATAAAATGAATGTTTTACCGAAAAGAACCAAAGGTTCTGAGGTTATTACCTTATCATACTAGGACTTAGATATATTCCAGAACCATCTTTAGTTTCTTTAATTTCAATTAAATCATCAACATTGTGGAGAATATTTTTAAGAACTCGTTTTCCTTCATCAACTAATTTTAATTTACTGATAAAATTATCTACTATTCCTTCTCCTCTAGCAACTTTCTCTAACTCTCTATTATGACGTTTTTGTTCTTCTAATGCTGCCTTCTCTGATTTATTTTTATTTACTGCTTGGACAATACCAGCTGTCCCACCTGCAACACTTCCTGCTGCAGCTATGCCTCCTATTATTAGTGGAATTAATGGGAGAATACCGCCATTCTTTTCTTCTTGTAATTGAATATTCTCTATCATTGGTTTACTTATGTAATACTTTTTTTTGTTAATCGTAATAGTTTTAGGGGTATTTTTGTCAACAATATTACGTAATTTTAATTCAACAGTTTTATTATTAATATTACTTTTCGCTTGCGACATTTTTAATAAAAAATTTTAAGTTATCAAAAATTTTAATCTATTCTAGTTATGAATAAATTATAAGTTAAGAATTTTTTTAATCTATTCTAGTTATGAAAAATTTTAAGTTACCAAAAAATTTTAAGTTACCAAAAATTTTAACCTATTCTAGTTATGAAAAAATTTTAATTAACTTATCGGAGCGAAGCTCCTCTGGCTTTAGCCTATCCTTACCATCTTTCCATTAAGAATTTCAATAGAATATTTTACATCTTCTAGCAATAAACCATAAGCCATCAATGAAGTTGTGGAATCTTTCTTTTCAATATTAATTGTTACATCACAACCATTTTTAATAATATCTTCAGATTGTGCACTTAAATCGAAACAGAAAATTGGATATAAATGTCTCCAATCTCCAGGAGTTAATTGTGGTTCAACTCCAAATTCTATACAAAGATTTCTATAAGAATCATATCCTTCCATAAATTGATTATTGGTATCATCGAATCTTAATGGATCAATTGGATATCGAGTTTGATTTAATGAAACTTGTAAACTTCGAATTGTATTAATATGAAAAATATTATTGTTCTTATCAAAACTTGGAGAATTATTTCTTTGAAATGTTAGTAATAAATATCTTGGGGTATTCGCAGTTCTAGTAAAATGCCAGTTAAATCTTTGTTCGGAAAAAGTTACTGAACTAGCAGTACGCTTTAGAAAATTTACTGGAATTGGTTTGTTAGTATTTAATCTTTTTGCAATAGCTGTTTCAACCTCTAAACTAGGAGTAATATGCGTAATCCACCATTCAAGTCTATCAATTTTTAAATATGCTTTTTTTCCAGTCTTACCAAAAAAGATTAATTCATTATTTGCTGTACGATGAATTATTAATTTAAATTTTAATTGATATGATATTTTGTCATAATCTAAATATCCGAATAATGGAGACAATGACCAATTTACTGTCTGTTTACTTTTTTTGTTAAATTCACGTCTTTCTTTATATGCATCATTATTTGTTTTATTTAAATGTTTTGCAATATTTTCTACATCTTTCGCAATTCCTGCTGCATCTGTTCCAGCGTGAGTTAAATCATCAACAATTATACCATCATTAGTATCAGGAAACCAACCTTCGATTTCATGCTTTTTATTATTTTCACCAATTGTTATAAATCTAAGCATTGTATCAATTACACCTGGGGAATCACTTATTGTTTCTATATTTTGAGTTGCAACATCTAAACGCATTTGTGTAAATAATCTTGGGAAAAAATTATTCTCTAGTGTAATATTATCGGTATCTGGTAATGGTGTTGTAAAATTAGCATCACTATATAAAGAATATTCACAGTGTAAAAATGAATCAGGTAAATATAAATAACTCTGCTGATTATCAACTTCAAAGATTAAATCTCCTCCAGTGTTTACTCTACTGGAAGATCCGGGATTCATAGCAATTCTTATATAGTCATTCTTTTTTTGATTGTAACTGGTGAACGGGGGATCGTCTAATCTAAATTTATTTTCGATAAGCGAAGACATTTTTATAAAAAATAATTTGACTTTTTGTTTTTCTCACAGACAGAAAAAAAATTTTTACTAAAATATAATTTTAGAATTTTGCTAGACCAGCTCCGCTACAGCTTTGCTGGTTAGACCGAAGGTTGCTGCTCACGCCATTACCTCTTATTTCTTCAATTGTTTTTTCATTATGTTTACTATCACCCTCTACAGCTATGTTAGCAATTTTGTTTTTTGTTTCATCTGAAAGTTTTTTTAATTTTTTTAGTTCTTCGGAATCATTCTTGAGTTTACGAATAGCTTCTAGTTGTTTTAATTCGTTTTGTGATTTAACAGCATTTGATATTGCACTAGCTGTACTACCTATAGCAGCTGCTCCTTTTGCAGCAGATGTAATCAAATCTTTATTATTTTTAATTAAGTTAACGATACTACCAATACCAGAAAAGATCCCAGCTCCTTCCGTGTGAACGGTTTCTCTATTATCATAATGATAAACAGGATTCATACGTGGTTCATGAGAAATTTTTTGATTTGAAGCAAAATGTTTAAGATTGTGTTTATAAATTATAGGCATTTTTTAGGAATAAATTTGACTTTTTGGGAAAAATATAAATACGGGCGAAGCGCGAAGCCCTGGAAGACATCTCCGTTGACCCATGAACCGATGTCCATTATAAAAAAAATGTTTATTTTTTTGTTCTTAACTTTTGCAGATTGCGTTTTTGGTTTAACTTTATCAGGAACCAAACCTGCATCAATCATTCTTTTTATTCTATGATTTTCTTTCATAATATTTCTTTCTTTTATTAACTCTTCTAATTGTTTAATTCTTTTAAAATTATTAGCTCTAATTTTATCCATTTTTAAAATTATATACTTTTATATACTTTTATATATTTATATTTTTGTATTTTTAAAATTATATTTATATTTTTTATGATTCTTATTTTTTATAGGTAAAAAATATTTAAATTAATATTTACAATACTCGTTTAAGATTTACGTTTGTGAATGGATAACAACTTCGAGATAACTTTATTAATTGCCTGTTGCACTTTATCTATTGCGTCAAGCAGCGTGTGATGTACTTTAATTTCTCTTCTATTAACTTGCATTTTCTGCTGATTAATCTTCAACGCCGTTTTAAGAGCATTTAACTTAATTTTAAGAACATCTAATTGTCTTTTAACAGCATCTAACTGTTCTTTATTTTCTTTAGAGTTTTCTTGTAAATTTTTCTTTAATTCATTTTCTAAATTGATTTTAAGAGTTTTCATTTTATCAACTTTTTCATTAAGTGAGTTTACTTCATTTATTATTCTATTCATCTTTTTCATTTGTTGAGTAATTTTAGAACTTAATTCATCAACACTTTTTTGGAATGTAGTTTGTAACTGTTTTAAATTTTTTTTAATTCTTTCAGGTAGTTTTTCTATTTCATCTTCTAATTGTTCTTTTAACATTTTTATCTGATGTTTATTTTTAATGACTGCAGATTTTAAATTTAAAGAAAGTAATATTAAAATTTTTGATTGTTCTGAAATCTTTTTAAATAGTTTTGCTATATCTGCTTCTAGCTCTCTATCCTTTTTATCAAGTTTTAATAATTTTTCGTTTAATGATTTGTCATTAAGTTTAAGCAACTTTAATTCGTTCATCAGCGGAACCAAAACATCGTTTATATATTTTTCTTTTAATTCATTGATTTGCGTATCAACATATTGTTTATTTGTTAACTCTGTATTTTGTTGTGGAAGAATAGAAAGATGCAATGGACCAGATAAAACGTCTCCAGTTTTCATAATATAATTTTCTATCTCTATTTCTAATTCACGATTATTCGGGATATATGCACCTCCACCAACATTTGGTAACATCATTTTTAAACAATAAAAATAAAATTTTTTCTGATTATAAAAAATACATAAATTATAAAAAATAAAATTTTTCCTAATAAAAATAAAAAAAATGGAAATGACTCAAATTTGTCAAGTTTGCAATATGCGTTTTTTAAATCAAACACTATTATATTCTCATATGAAAAACACACCATGTGGTATGCATATGAATCAATTACAACCTAATAATATACAACCTAATAATATACAACCTAATAATATTCAACCTAATAATAGTATTCAGTATAATAATATTCAATCAGAGCAACCATTACAAAGATTGGAGCATTTATTTATTTCAGATAAAGAACAAAATCTTTATACTGCTAGAATAAATACACCTAGGCAAAATACACCTAGGCAAAATACACCTAGGCAAAATAATAATAATTATTTAGCACAAAATAATCCTTTTGTTCAAAATAATAATGTAGCTCAAAATAATTATGTTGATAAAAATAATAATGTAGCTCAAAATAATAATGTAGCTCAAAATAATTATATTGATAAAAATCAATTTGTTGAAAGTAATAACAAAAAAATATGTTCCGGATGTAATAAAAATATAACATCAAAAAATTTTGCACGTCATTTAAAATTATGCGAACAACCAGAAGAGGTTAAAAAAAATAAAAAAGATAAATTAAAAGATCAGTTATGTCGTAATTGTAATAAATATTTTACAAATCAAGGAATTACTAATCATTATAATTCTTGTATAAGTTCTACAAGACAATGTACAAGTTGTCAAATTACTAAACCTAAGACAGAGTTTTATGATAGTAAATATCAGTGTAAGGATTGTTTAAAAGAAAAAGTTAAATGTAGAGGTTGTCAAAAAATTATATTAAAGAAAAATTTTCAGCGACATGTAACACTATGTCCAAAACTTAATCAACATAATAATCAACATAATAATAATTTATGTCAAAATAATAATTTATGCCAAAATAATAATTTATGACAAAATAATAATTTATGTCAAAATAATAATTTATATTAGTATTTCAACTAAAATAGTTGTATTTCAACTAAAATAGTTGTATTTCAACTAAAATAGTTGTATTTCAACTAAAATAGTTGTATTTCAACTAAAATAGTTGTATTTCAACTAAAATAATCTTATATATATTAAAATATTATTTTTTATAAAGAATAAAGTATTATTTTATTAAAATATTCTTAAGCATTCCGGAAGAGAGGAGAGGTTCGGAACATACTTCTTTTGAGTATAGGAACAAAAAGTCCGACACATTCCGGAGGTTCTACAGAGGTAAAAAAACACTCATAAGAGTGTAAGAATGCGAGTCCGGAATTAAAAAATAATAATTCCTAAATTTTTATTTTAAAAATATTAAATGAATAAAAACGAAAATTTGGAAGATTTATATTCACCGGTTATAATTAAAAGTAATAAAAGTAATAAAAGTAATCTAAGTCGTCATAAATATCTTAATGCAATAAACGAAATAATAAATAATTATATGAATAACACTGAGTTTCAAGATACACTAACCCCTCAAGATCCGAATCTCAAAGATATTAATAATATTGTAGAAAATCCTATATATAATACTAAATATAATAATAATATAGATAAAAATATATATAATAATATAGATAAAAATATATATAATAATATAGATAAAAATATATATAATAATATAGATAAAAAATATTTAGAGACACTACCCCCTAATTCATCTCTTAATAAAAAAATACCACAATCAGATCTTACACGTCTTTGGAATTTTTTAAAATTTCATTGTATAAAAATATTGTTAGCATGTATTTTAATATTTTTTATTTATCATCTTGTTATATGTATTGGAAATCAATGGGGTTACTTTCTAACAGAGGAACAAAAGAGAATAAATTTTTATAAACAAGAAATAAAAACTTTTAAAGGATGGAAGACTGAGGAAGATAAGATTAAGGATAAAACTAATAATAAAAATATTAAACAAGGTAAAATGTATCAAGAAAATTTACATTTCATTGTTTACGGTAAAACTGGAAGTGGTAAGACTACGTTTATTAAAAAATATATAAACCAATATTATAAGGATGAAACAAAAGTACATATTTTTTGTATGCATACTTCTGAATGGCCAACTTTTACAAACGTCTATAATGATAAACAATTAGATGAGTTACAAGATATGGAAAGTTTTGCTGGTACACCTGAAAATAAATCTTTATTAATTTTAGATGATGTTGCAAGTTTATCAAAACAAAAAAATATGTCAGAAATATTTACAAAAGGAAGACATCAAAATATTCAAATAGTTGTATTAGCTCATAAAGCTTGTGATGTAGATAATAAGATTAGAGAAAACATTCAAACATTTTTTACAACTACACAAAATAATGCAGCATTCTTTAATGATATTAATAAAAATTATAAAATGAATATGCCTTTATCATATTATACACATCATAAATATGGAATAATACGTGTTGACACCATAAGTGGACATATGCAAGTATATGATAAAGATTTAAATATATTAGTAGATACCGAACATGAAATCTATAATAACTCTCAAGATTTTGATATTAGAATGTATGCAAATACAAAACATTTATCAAATCAAGTTATAGAACAAATAATTATCTTTTTAGAGTCTGAAGCAAAAGTACCACTAAAAATTATTCCTGATACATTTTATTTTTATTTTGATCATTATTTAAATGCAAAATTTGGTATACCAATACCAAAAAGATTACAAGATAATGAAACATTAAACTATTTAAAAATTGCAATAAATGATGTTAGAAACGCTTTAAGAAAAGCAACACCAATAATATCTGATGTTAAATCTACATTTTCTGATGCCAAATCTACATTTGTTGAAGCCAAAAAAACATATAATGATATAAAACCATTAATAAATGGTGTAAGTGAAATACTTAATAATTAAACAAATTTATCATAATCAAACCGAAGGTCCTAGGGCTTCGCGCTTCGCACGATTTTGCAGATATATTAGAATTTTTCCATTATATATATTTAGAATTTTTTTCTCTAAAAAACTAAAACACAAATTTTTTCTTTAAAAAATAAAAAATGAAAAAATTTTATTGTGTCTTATGTGAAAAAAAATTGCAAACAAAAAGAAGTTATCAATCTCATCTACAAAGTAAAATGCATTTACAAAATGTAGAACGAGTTGATGAAGGAAATATATTAAAATTAAATAGTTATAAAAATTATCTAGAAACATTGCCTACTGATATAAAAGTTAAAAAAATGTTTGATGATTATTCACATTCGGAATATAAAAAATTTTTTAATAGTGAAGATGAAGCCGTAACAGATATAAAATATTTATTTAGCGATACTGATGAATTTAACGAAATAGATGAATTTGATGAAGCCGTAACAGATATAAAATATTTATTTAATGAATCGGTTGAATCGGTTGAATATAATGAAACCGATAAAACTTTTTCTGATATTCTAACCAACTTTTATAATATATTTAAGAAATCTTTCAAATGTTATATGAATGTAGAAGTACTTTATACAAAAAATGGACCTGATGGAATTCCTGAAGAAATAATACAAGGACATTTTACAAATTCGCAAGAAATTCATAATGTAAATGATATACAACCCATATTTGAATCGATGATACTTAAATTAGAAAATTGTATAATTGAAGCCCAGTTACGTGAATCTGGTTGGAGATTTGTTAAAATAATATCTAAGAAAATAGTAATTGATAAATATAAAAATAATACTGGTGGTAGTTATGTTCCTTTACCTTTCAGTTCACCTCAATTAATCAACATAAAAAATGAAGATGATTATTGTTTTCTGTGGAGTATTATAGCACATTTACATCCTGCAAAATATCATAAAGAAAGACTAAGTCATTACAATAAAGAAGAATACATAAGTGAATTTGATCTTTCTGATGGCTTAGATGAATTTCCATATGATTATAATAGGTTACTAAAGTTTCATAAAAAGAATAAAAATTTAATTGAAGTAAATGTTTTTGAATTAAATGTGAATTATGTTTCTATTGGTAAAATTACTCCACTTTACTCAGATTCAAAAAAATTTTATTTGAATAATAAAAATTTATGCCAATCAGAAATAGTATATAATGATAGAGGAAATTACATGCATCATAATATTTTTTACCAAGGAAATATAATATGTACTGAAAAATTTGAACTTGTTAAAACACTATCACCAATAATGATTAATCATAATAATTATAAAGGACGTACTGATGATTATAATTACAAATATTCATCTTTATCTTCAGAATACCAACAAAAATTAGAAAATTTAAATAAAAGTTTACAAAAATGTAAAATAGATTATCAACAACAAACAAAAATGTTACTACAAGAATATCACCATAAATATCAAAATAAGATAGAAACAATTCAAAAATTAAATGAAGAAAATAATAAAGAATTAAATAATGAAGAAAATGAAACCAACAAAAAATAAATGAATCTTTAAAAAAATGTCTACAACAATATAAAGAACAATATGATAAAGAATATATTTATCAGCTACAAATATTAAATCAAAATTATTATCAAAATACATTTAATCTTACAAAAGAAATTAATGAAACACATGAAATATATAAAGATGAATTTGAAAAACTAGAACAGTCAAAACAACCACACAAGAGAATATATTATATTATCAGGGTCATTTTATATTGTGTAAAGATGTTTCTATATTTACAAAAACTTCAGATAATAAAAATTTTCCTTGTCTTCAATGTATGACAAGTTTTAGAACTTTAGAAGAAATGAATAGACATTTGGAGAATTGTCAACAAAACGAAGCAGTTCAAAATACTTTTCCAAAAGATGATTATTTAGAATATAATAAATGGTATTTTAAAAATAAAGTACCCTTTACTATTTATTGTGATTTTGAAGCATATAATGTTAATATGACACAAAATCAAACGGAAAGTTCCAGGGCTTCACCCGATTCTGAAAATTATAATTCTGAAAATTATAATTCTGAAAAAAGTGCGCCTGGAAAAAGTTCAACTGAACAAAGTAAAGAAAAATATTTATTTGAACAAAAACCATTATGTTGGGGAATGTACATTCATTCGAATTATCCTGAATTATTTAAATCAGAATATTTACAATACTATGGTGAAGACAGTTCAGAAATGTTTACAAAGAAAGTAGAAGAATTACAAGGACGTTTTTCACAATTGCTTGAAACAAATAAACCAATGATACCATTAACGGATGAAGAAAGAAAAGAATTTTATGATGAAATAAATTGTTATTACTGTGGAAAAGGTTTTACAAATAAATATAAAACTGACAGAGGTAGATATATTGATAAAGTAAAAGATCATGATCATCTAAATGGATTATATAGAGGTGCAGCACATAATTCTTGTAATCTTAATGCTAACAAATTTAAATATAACTTTGTTCCTTTATATTTCTATAATGGTTCTAAATATGATTTCCATCTAGTAATGAAAGATTTATTTTCATCTGAAAATTACAACAACAAAAAATAAATGTACTATGTAAACAAGAAGAAGAATATTTTTCAATGCAATTAGGTTGTATTAGAATTTTAGATGCATTTAGATTTTTTACTCCTTATTCATTAGATGTTATGGGAAAAACTTTGAAACCTGAACAATGTAAAATATTAAATAAATATAATTTAAAACCTTTAAAAGGAATATTTCCGTATGAGTACATAACTGGAGATTTTAATTCTGTGAATAAAATTATGGAAGAAGAACAACTTCCTCCAATAAATAAATTTAAATCAACATTAAAACAATCACAATTATCTGAAGAAGATTATGCAGAAGCTGAAAAAAATTGGAGAGAGTTAAATTGTAAAACAATGTATGATTATACAATGAAATATCTACAGATAGATGTATTAATACTAGCTGATCTTTTTGAAAACTTTCGTGATATGTGTTTAGAATATTACGGAATAGATCCATGTTATTGTTATTCTACACCAGGTTTAACATGGCTAGCAGGATTAAAACATACTGGTGTTAAACTTAAACATTATAAAGAAAATACATATGATAAATTATTATTTTTTGAATCTGGAATTAGAGGTGGAGTTTCATCAGTTTTAGGTAATAGATATGTTAAATGTTATAATAAGAAAGTAAATCCACAAGAATATGGAATAATTAAACCTTTATCTCCAGAAGAAAAAGAAAAAATATTAGAAATTTTTCGAACGAAACGAGAAGGAGTAGAACGTGAAAATGCAATTGATGAATTCATGAGAGAAAACTATTTATTATATTATGATTTTAATAGCTTATATTCTTCTTGCATGATACAAGAATTACCAACAGGTGAAATGACATGGTGTAATAATCTTGCTTATCAAAGAACATATGATGGTGAAAATAATTTTGGTTATGTATATGAAGTTGATTTAGTATATCCTGATTATATAAAAGAAGCAACAAAATATTATCCTTTCTGTCCAGAAAACAAAATTCCCAATATAGAAGATTTTTCAGATTATCAAAAATCTATAATTCCGAAAAAATACAGACCAACAAAAAAACTTATGTTAACACAAGGTAATAAAGGAAAGTATGTTGTTGAAGGAAGAATGCTAGATTGGTATTTAAATCATGGCATGATTCTCACCAAAATACATCGAAAACTAGAGTATAGAAAATCTAGGTGGTTAAAAAATTATATAGAGTTCAATATTGAAAAACGTAAAATAGCTAAAAGAAATAAAGATGATTTTGGAAACGTGTTCTTCAAATTAATGAATAATGCATTTTATGGTAAGACTTTAGAAAATGTACGTAATAGACAAAATATTGAAATAGTTTATGATAGAGATAGATTTCAAAATTTAACAAGGAAACCTACATATAAAAGAACTACTAGATTCAGTGATGAACTTTGTGCTGTTCATCTAAGAAGAAGCATTGTAAAACATGATAAGTTTAATTTCATTGGTTTCACTATATTAGAATTAGCTAAACTATTTATGTATAGTTTTATATATGATTATTTAGCGCCTGCTTATGGCAAAAACTATAAATTACACTTTACAGATACCGATTCTATTTTCTTAGAATTAACAGTACCATATGGTTCTTCACTAGATAAAGAAATTAATAAAATAAAAGATATTATTCATCCTTCTGATTTATGTAAAGTAAAAGATGAATTAGAAGGAAATGAAGATTTCATAACAGAAGCTATATTTTTAAAATCTAAATGTTACTGTTATGATACAACTAAAAATATTAAAACACATAAAACATTAAAAGGAATTTCAAAGGCATCAGTGGCTAATCAAATAACATTTCAAGATTATAAAAATGCATTATTTAATAATGAAATAAAAACAGCATGTAATTATAGACTTAATTCAAAAAAACATAAAATGTATTTAAAAGAAGAACATAAATTAGCATTAGATCCATTTGATGATAAAAGAAAAATTTTACCTGATGGAATAACTACTTTACCTTTTTAATTTTCTAATTTCTATTTTCTAAGTATAACAATATAACAATATAAAAATATAAAATATTATAAAATTATCATATAAAAATGGATAAAGTTAGAGCTGATAATTTTAAAAGAATAAAACAATTAGACGAATTAATAAAACAAAGAAATATTATGAAAGAAAATCATCTTCAACATAGAATGACAAAAGCTGGTATTCAATCTGATATGTTTGATAAATTAAAAATAACTGAAGAAGTAAAAACTGATTATGAAAAAACTGTCGAACCATTTAAAACTCTTGAAAAGGAACTTAATGAAAAACGTGTTGATATAGCGGATCCTGTACTTAAAACACTATTAGATGACTATGGTTTATTAGAGGCAAACATAGATAAAAAATTACCAAAATCTATGTTATTCGAACATTCTACTTTCCTTTTAGATAAAAAATTATTTGCAAGATTTTATCTTGGTGGTAAAGAAATATTTCCACAACCTTTACGAGGATTAATTTTTACTCCAGATAAAAAACCTATTAGTTTAGATAGAAATTTTGTTGATCTTTTAAGAGGAGCAGATTTAAAAAATTATGCTGTAGAAGATCTAATAAAATATAAAACTATATTAGATAGAGTTGGCACAGTAAAAACTCTTAGACGTTATAAACAATTAGAAAATTTATTATCAACGGGAGTTAAAGTAGGGAAAGGTTTATCTGAAAAACAGAAAACAAAAAAAACAGAAAACAGAAACAACCATATTTTTACCAGATGATCCACAAGAATTACTAAATAGATTAAATATTTTAATATCTGCAATAAAAGAAGGACATAATTCTAGTTTCAATGAAATTCATGCTATATTGAAAAGACTGTTAGAAAAAAAGATTCTAAATGAAGAGGATTATAAAAGTGTAGCTGAAATATGTTGTTTCTAATTTTTTATAAAAAATATTTATTTAATTTTTTAGTTTAAAAATGTGTTCAGCAGATTTAGACAAAATTAATAATCATTTACAAAATTTAACAGAGATTTTGGGTTCATCAAAATTTAGTACGACGTTAAAAATTATAACAACTACTTCATCACACACTTGTAATTTAGAACCCATTCTACATTTAGAACAAAATAAAAATTATCAAATTGCATTGACTAGTTTCTCCACATTTAACACTATTCAAAACGTTATCAAAGATGTGAATGATCAATTTAGATATTCTACTGATAAAGGTAAAACATGGAAAATACTAACTTTTCTTCCTGGTTCTTACGAAGTTGAAACAATATCAAATGAAATTAAGAGACATTTAGGTATACCATTTAAAGATAAGAAACAATTACATTTTGCAGTTGAACCGGCAGTTAATAAATTTTCTCTTACTTTAGACGAAAATCATCAAGTTGATTTTAATCATGATAGATCATTGTCAAAGCTATTAGGATTTAATAAACAAACCTATAGTCAAGGTTATCATTTAGGTGAGAAGATTCCAAAAATAACTGAAATAAATTCAATTGTTGTACATTGTGACATTATTGAAGGAGGATATATAAATGGTAAATTATCAAATTTAATATTCAGTTTTCCAGCTTTTACTGTACCCATTGGTTATAGATTAAATGTAATTCCACAAACATTAATATATTTTCCTATTACAAGAAAAACTATTAACAACATTGGCATTAGAATCACTGATGAAAAAGGACGAGAAATAAATTTTGGAGGTGAAGAGATTATGATAGATCTTTTGGTACGGGAGGTATAAACTCCCGTTCGAGAGGTATAAAATTTTACGCTACAATAGAGAAGTTTTTTTTTTTTATCATTTTTCATTATTAATCTTATTAATCTTATTAGAAACAAAAAAATAAAAATAAACTTAAATTAAAATTTTATTTTTATTTTTTTGTTTCTAAAAACACTAATTCAATAATGGATAAATTTATTACTTTAAAAATGAATGAAATGACTTTAAATAAAAAAAAACTTAAATTTAATCATCATCCAAATTTATCTAATAAAGTTTTGTCAGTTATTTGTGGAAGATCAGGATGTGGAAAAACATATCTATTATTTAAAATTTTAACGACTCCACATTTTTTGGATTATAACAATCTTATAATTTATACAACAACGGCAGAACAACCCGTCTATCAATTTTTAAAATATGGATTTGAAAATAATCTTAGAAAAACAGCAATTGCTTCTCTATTCGAAGAATACGAAAAATCTGAATATGAAGAAGAAATAAATTTGTGGTGTGAAGAAGCAGCAAAAAATAAACAATTAGTTGAATCCAATAAAAATAAGCATATAAAAATACAATTAATAGATGATAGTGGTAATATGCAGGATCCTAGTAAACTAGATAAAACAATGAAACATTGTGTAATTTTTGATGATTGTGTTAATGACAGAAATCAGTCAGTTCAAAGAAATTATTTCACAAGAGGTAGACATAATAACTGTAGTGTATTTTATTTGACACAAAGTATGTATTCATTAGATGGAAGTGTTATTAGAAAGAATGCAAATATATTTATACTATTTGAAATAAATGCAAGAAACTTAAGTGATTTGTTAAGAGATTTATGTATAAGAGATAAAGATGAATTTAAACAATCGTGTAATAATGCTTGGTCAAAAGATTATGGATTTATCACAATTAATATTGATAAAAAAATTCATGAAAGAGTTATCGAACAATTGTTTACCGAGTAATAAAAATATACAAATATAATGTTTTAATATTTTATTTTTTATTATCAGCTTTAATTTTGTCTATTTTTTTAAAATATAATATTTGAATTTTGTGGTAACATTGGTATACAGCAAAAACATTTTACTGAACAAATTATTTTTTTATTGCTTTGTTGTTTGACATCTTTTCGTTTAAAGTTTTCACGTTTAAAGTTTTCACGTTTAAAATTTTCTCGTATTAAGTTTTGTTTAATAAAGTTTTGTCTAATAAAGTTTTTAGCTCTTCTAAAAAAATTTTATCATCACTAAAAGTTTTACCATCACTAGAAATTTTACCATCCTTTTTATTTTTATCATCAACTTTTTCTGTCTGTGATTGAAATGATATTTGATTTACTTCATTAGCTATTTGATCAAATTTTTCAATCTCATCTAACGTAATAACATTATCATCACATACTCTTTGAAAGTAGTAATGTAGTTTATCATATACTTCTTTAATATGTAAATGCTTAGTTTTTAATGATTTTCGTTTCTTAGTTATTAAAGATTTTTCTAACATTGTAGCAAGTGAAGTTGCAAAAACACCCGTACCTGTTAAAGCTGTAGCAACTACTGGAATTACTAAAACACCTGAAGATATAACAATTGTTAAAGCACCTAAACTTATTGTTAAGAATATGCCAATTCCTTGTGTTACATTCTTAACTTTAGTCCATCTCTTTCTTAATTTTTTATAATGCTCTAATCTAAGTAATAATTGCGATTCCTTATCTTTCATATAACGTACTCTATCTTTGTGTTTTGCAATATCCATTTCATATGATAATGAAGGATATATTCTTGCGGTTTCATCCACTTTTGTTTCATCCATTTTTAAAGAAATATTTTTAACGGCGAAGCCCTGGAAGACATCTCCGATGTCCCGCTAGTCACATGATATATTTTAAAAACCTGAAAGATGGATAAAATTCATGAATTTGAAATTCTCAACTTTTATAATTTTTTCGGTGTCCGGGTTTTCGGTGTCCTGGAACGGTCATGATTTAAGCAATGAAAAATGTCATAATCACAAATTTTGAGATTCTTAACTTTTATGATTTTCGGTGTCCTGGAACGGTCATGATTTTGGGGGTGAAATGTCATAATCACAAATTTGAGATTTTGAAAAATTTGAAAAATTGGGTATTTTTAAAAACGCCCAAATCGGAGCGAAGCTCCTCTGGCTTTAGCCGATTTATGAATTTAGGTCTTCATAACCTGAAAAAGGGTTCAAATTCATGAATTTATGTCGTTTTTAAAAATACCATTTTTTGAAAAAATGGTACTTTTTGAATGGACTAAATTCATGAATTTAGGTCTTAAAAACCTGAAAATATGACTAAATTCATAAATTTATGTCGTTTTTAAAAGTACTAATTTTTTTGATTTTATGGTGTCCTGGAACGGTCTTTTGTCCATTACTGATAAACAATGGTCGAAGTAGATGAACGTCATTTCTAGAAATTTCAAAGAACAGTCATTCCCCTGACGCAGTCAAAACACTGGTCATCATCCGGTATATCCACAGAATTAGACAGGTCGTCTCTTCTTCTGTTTGACTAGAAAGGAAACATTGGAACATGTAACGTTAATGAAATGGCACAATCTGCTGACTAAATACCATAGCAATCGAACAATAAGCAGCCAGTTTATCATTAAACACCATAGAAATTGACAACAATAAAACCTCTAGAATGGAAATTAAGCTTCATGCAATGCACAATAACAACACATACATTTAAATCGCACGCAGTTTCACTTAGATGCACCTGCCAACGTCTGTATGATTGGGTCAGAATCAGTCACATGTGTAAATCGAAGCTTTTCGTTGGTGGTTCATGCCCCAACTTAGTTCCCCCGGATGTGCCGCGACCTTGAGTCAATTTCCATTCTAGTCAACTTCACATAAACAGTTTATTTCTATGTTAAACACGCAAAATTGTCTGAAGTTTCTGTGACTGTTATCAACCGAATCACACAGCAAAGAGACACAGTCGATGTCAAGTTCTACAGAGAAGTTTGTGAACGTTTTTTCGTGCGCCTGCTAACTTTTTAAATAATGGACGGAAGGGCCCAACATTATCGAGAAAACATTTGCGCAATGATCTGAATTCTTCGAATCTGAAGGAATCGTGGCGATCGGAGCATTCAGAGGAGGAATCCAGAAGGAATTCAGAGCAATCCGCAAGTGACGCACGACTATTTTTCCTATCTTTGCAAGGTATCAAAAATTTCTTTTTGCCCACTTATTAAGTTCCTGCATGTGCCATCGTTTTGAATCAGTTTGCACTTCTAGCAAAGTGACACGCTTAAACAGTCCAATTCTGTGGGTATATCAGCATCTAAATGCATGTCGCTCAACCTGCAACCTTTCCAATGAAATCAATTCATTCAGCATTCACTTTTCAGCTCATCTGCTTGATAGTCGCACACATAGAAATCCGACATTACACTGATAAGCAAGTAATTCACTTATTGAAAGTAAATAGAAATCGAATATGCAAAGATAATGAAACGGCAAAAGCATAAATGATTTTGAGAAGAATATCGGACAATAATGAAGAAGTCAGACTTCAGAGTTTTCAATCACACAACTCCAGATAAAAACGAATTCTGACGTCTACACGCTGAAAAATGAGGCAAGCAAAAATGTTCAGAACGTGGAGTTTTTGGAGGCACATGTTCATTTAATAGACATTTGGTAAGAAATTTACATGTCTAACTTCTATGCATGTTATCGAAATCAGGCATGATTGAGCAGCTACATTCTTGACCGCAAATTTCACACCACTGAGATCTGCGCAATACGAAGTGAAAGAAATCGGAAATGAGAGCGAGGAGTGGCCCTTCTGTGAGGCAAATAGGTTTTTAAAGGTCATTAATGTTGGAAACTGAGAATCTTGTCATTGAAATGACCATAGAAATCCGACACTATAACAATGAAGCAATAGAACGTCTATGGACATGCGTTGTCATGACGACGGCATCTAGGCGGTGGCGGCGATGGTTGACAATGAGAAGACACCGTCAGCTCATCGGTGCACTTAGTAAATATTCACGGTTATCATCATCTCTCTTTACATATAAAAGCATTCTTATAAAATAATTTACAATAAATCTTCTTTCCTCAAAAATCGACAACTGCTGCATGTTTTAGCAGCTTGATTAAAGCAGTCAGATCTAACAACCTTGACCTAGATCGGTGCCTAAGTCATCGGCTTAAGTAGTCAGTAGCAAAACGCTATTGTACATTCTAATCTCACTAACTTAAACAAGCTGAAATGTCGGATATCTGTGGTCATCTGCAGGAAGAAGATGGCAGTTCTCTAGAGACTCATTCACGCTGATCATCATGCAACATAACGTAGCACTGTTGATAATGATACTTTGATGATGATGATAAGGATAAAACTATTTTGGGGCAGCCTTAGTCATCAACATCGTTCACATGCGACTGAGGTTCTCGGGTGTGATTCTGTGACCCTACATGATCCCACACATACCGGCCTCTGCATGTCATCCCTTTCCAGGGAGGGGGGGAACTTAACCCCCTAAGTGTTTCTCCTAATGACATGAAGCATATTCAGTGTGTGAACTTCCTACTGCTGGCATTCATTGTCTCCTTTCATCTTCCTTCTATAAATAGCAATTCAAAATTCCAAATCGCCAACTTTGAGTTTGAAATTTTATACAAATCTCCTTGCTGAATGCAATTTCCGATGCCAAAGTGGCTGAATGTACCAAAAAGTAACGCATAAGTGCAAAAGGAGTTATACACTTCATGAACTATTGTGCAGATATAATCTACGTACATGAAATGTGGAGGATATTCACAACATTTGAATCTCAGCCACTGCATTCGATGTCTATGGCATGAAAGATGACCATGAAATGATTCAAGGACTCAAGTTCATAAAATACAGCATTTATAGTGACAATGGATGTGTTCTGTCAGTAAGAAGGGTCAGAATTCGGACTAAAAGTAGCACTTTTTAGTATCAGTCATTAATTTGACCTTAGTGGGCCAAATCCAGCGACTTCTTGTGAAGAGTTTGAAAATGGAATGGCACAGAAGCATAGACCGGTCGGCTTAACTATGCGAGGACCACAGGGAAAATGTGACATGGGGGTGAATCGCCCTTCCCGCTGTAATTGTGGCTAATGATCCGCAAACTTGTGACTCGGCGTTCCATGAGAAACTGAGTGAAACCTAATAATTAACAGAATGAACAATAGCTTGTCTGTACACGAACAATTGCATGTAGGCTTGAGAGTGGTTTGAGGCGTAAGGGTAAAGCCATATGACGAACTTTTAACCTGAGCTGTAGCCGCGCTTTGAAAATGTTTGCATGTGTTTCAATCAGGGCGGCCACACTAGTAGCTCCAGCTGCGATGTGGCAGTTTGTCACAGCTAGCATCGAGCTTTGGTAACTCCTCTAATCACAGCTCAAAGCTCGAGCGCTGGGATGATCTATTTTTAGAACTGACGTAGTAAACCAACAATTCTGACGCGTGGCGAGCGGTAATTATGTGGCCGCGTAACTCTCACAGCTCAAAGCTTGACAAAGCTACACGTCTCTGGTAGCTTTAAAGCGCGGCTCGTCATGTGGCCTTACCCTAAACCTCGTACTTGCAATATATGGACAGCATAATTGAAGCGTTCTTGCTGTGTTGCATCTTGTATTATGAACATATTTAGCAGTGCGACGATAAAAAACAAATATATTTAGCAACGATTGCATTTCATTATTTCACTACTCAACATGTTCATAATATTGGATGCACCACAACAATACATCAACTAAGTTGCCCACACATTGTACTGTAAGTAAGCTTCAAATCACTCTCTTGCCTGTATGCAAGTGCACGACATATTGTTGAGAACAGAAGATTTCATGATAGAATTTTCTTTTCTTTTATTTTGCAGGTCAAGTTTTAAGATATTCACGTATTTGCTCACAATTATGCTATGTTGTTGATAAGATTAAAATCACATACCAATTGTTTACAAAAAGAGACTATCTTTTATGTGATTTAAGAATATGCATGGAAAAGCATCTATGTAAGCATTTTTTGCTCCTGTTGAAGTTTGGCTTGTGTTCAGACAATTGTCCGTCCAATGTGGTATGATTTGAGTGCATCCTCAGTATTTTGAGCACCTTTATTTCTGTATATTTTGGTTTATGGGGTCTATGGCGTGAGTCCGCCACTGCCTATTCGTCCAAGATATTAAAGGACCCGAAACGAGACGAAAGAAGTTGGTCATCTTGCTGATGAGTCCCTTGTACATTGGATATATTTGTTTTAGTGTTTGCCTGTCCAGTTATACTGTTTTCTTTCCTTCTTGTATTTGTGAACTTTTAAGAATCCGTGTGTCCAGCACAATGAACGCTTAATGAGTCATTTTCAGGACTACCTTACATTTATATACCGTACAAACAATTTTCATATTTTATTATATGTGATATCCGCACGTTAGCGGACTTCTGTTGTAACATTGTACAGTGTCGCCGGAAATATTATGACCGCTTCATGGAAAAGCAGTAAAATCACAGTTTCGATAATACACTGTAGACAGATATACTTATTCATTCTCTCAGATATCTACGCCATAGAAATCAACTTCATCACGTCTTTCCAACTATAGACGTTGCCATAGAAATCAACTTCACGCCTTTCCAACTAGACGCATCGATTAGCTGTCCAAATATTCAAATTTGAATATCTGCTTGCAATCGTACATTTTGCTCGCAATGGGAAAGAAACCGGACTTCAGTGAATCGCTCCGCGCAAATATTCAACTGTTGAAAGAAGAAGGATACTCTAACGAGGCAACTGCAAGAAGATTGAAGGTTGCCAAAGGAACTGTGTTCAATACCCTCAAGAGAATTCTTTGAGAGTTCTTTGAAGACCGGCGGAGACCACCAGACAAACTGATCGAAATATTCGACGAATGGTAGTGAAAGATCCTTTTTTGCCAGCATCAAAAATTGCAAATATACTGTCTGAAGAAGGAATACATCTCGGTGTCACCCAAATTAAGCATCGTTTGAGAAAATTTGGTTTACCTGCCAGAAAAGCTGCGAAGAAACCACTTTTGACGAAGAAGATGCGAAGTCAGCGTCGTTGTTTTGCTGATCAATATGGCGACTGGGATAACGGTGACTGGGCAAAAGTTCTTTTTTCGGACGAATCAACTTTTGAGTTGAATTATCAAGCCCCTCATCTCGTTAGACGACCAACGAATTTACGATACAATCCCCGGTACACATTGCCAACTGTGAAACACCCACAGAAAGTGATGGTTTGGGGCTGTTTCTCGGCGAACAACAGAGGAGGCCTCTTTTTTTCTTCCGAAAGGCATAAACATGAATGCAGCTGTTTATCTCGATTTGCTCGAGGACAAGCTGATGACTCATATGAACATTCTGGGATGCGAATATTTCTTGCACGATTCAGCCCCCTGTCACAAAGCGAAGAAGATCAGTTCATGGCTTGCTGATCAAAATGTTCGTGTTATTCAATGGCCTGGAAACTCACCGGATCTGAACCCCATTGAGAATTTATGGAGACAGTTGAAGGTTCGTGTTTCTCAAGATCATTGACTGAATTGAAGGAATCGATCAAGCGACACTGGTGCCTTTCAATCACTCCCGACTTCTGCCGAAATCTATCAAATTCAATGAAGAACCGGATTCACCTACTGAAGAGAAGTGCGGGCCATCCAACGAAATACTAACTATTTCTTGTAAGTGTACCGTTAAAATGTTTAACAATCATTATTTCCTATTCTGTAATGTTCTTAAAATAATAGTAAACAAGTTTTGAAAATAAATAACCAATGTTTTCATGTCTTCAGACTCATAGAGACAATCTTTTGAGAAGCGGTCATAATATTTCCGCCGACTCTGTATAATCCAATATTTAATTAAATGACACTGTAATCCCAAAAGTTGAATAATGCGCTAAAGCTAAAAGTCAATCAGGCGGCATCACCTCTTCGCATGCAATAACGGATGTAGAAATTATTTCCTTTTGTATTTCATAAAACCAGACAAATGTTGATTGAATCAATTATTTCTCCCATAATGATAATGTTCACCCACATGCGTACAATTCATTTCATCCAGAATCTCATTTTTGCCATTTCCGAGCGAATATCTGAATAGTTGCAATTATTCTTTTCCTCATGAGAAAGTATCACCGAATTCATTTGTGCATTGTCGTTTGATTCTATGGAATTGTACCGGTGATATGTAACAAACTATTCATTAATCCTTTCTGAATTTATATCGATTCCATTCTTCAGGTTCGAGAATTTTCAAAGAATCGATCTGTTGGTGAATGAATGTTTCTTCCTACTGTTGTTACCTCAGAAATTGTGCCTTGAAGGAGTCGTTTCTTTATTCTTATTTATTGAATATGTGATTACGTTTACTATTTCTATATATACTGTCAAGCAAGCTAACTGCACATATTTGCAGGCTTGCCGTTTGGATGGATTTCCAGCATAATCCCAACCCAATCCCAATGAGAATTTCTATTGGGATCCCAACAGATTCCAATCCCAATGGAAATCCAAATAGCCGGCTTTAGAGATAAAAACGTACGCAATTTGACCACAAACTGAATCGGGCTTGCCAAATGTGAAACTTCTTGAATTGATGAAGTCCACGGTCGCAGGCCTAGGACTAGACTGGCCTTAATAGTAATAAACAATAATGCATAATAGGTGTACTGTATGGCTACATTTTGCACCGAGACTGCCTTCACCCAAGAGCTTATAGGGGTCTGCGTGTATAGCTAATATGTTTGCATGAACTACAAACAGTCTTGGTATTAATTAAGCCTATATCGGAAATGCGGTGTTAATAAACAGCTCGCTACACGGGCTCACACGTACGGTAGGCAACAGGCAGTCACGGTGCGTCTGAATGAGGTTTTGGATTAAAAAAATATATCATCGCCGAAACCAATTTTTTGAGCTTAGTGACCCTCTAGGAATGGGGAATGAGCAAAAAGAAAATCTTTTAAAGTACAGATTTTTATTTACGGCCTGTTTTCAAAATGGCAGCCATTTTTTCGTAAAAATCGTGTATCTGATGCACTTATCAGGACTTAAGGCATGCTACGTCACATGAATTAGCATTTTCTGATCACAGAAGAGTAATTGATGCAAAGTTATTATCATAAAAGGGTGCCATGCAGTTGAACTACTGTTTATAAGTAGTATGTCGTGTCTTGAATAGTATCTCGTAACTTCGGAATATGATGTCGATTAAAATATGTTTTATTTGCTACTTTCGTTTGAAGGTGAATTTATCTCGATAAGACAAAGCAAAAAGTCACAAATTTTACTGAAATACACTGCACAAAGCTCGTGTTCAGGGTTGAGTAGCTTTCTATGTTCTAACAAAATAGACATTCGCATAAATTCAAATATTAGCTTGCACATTTCTATGGTACATATGACGCAGCATGTTGTTCATGTTGGATGTATTTGGATGGGTACTGAGAGCCATGAATTGATTTTTGCAACATCCAAGCTTAAATCAGACTGAAGTGTCGAACTTCATTAGTACACCAGTAAGATGTCTGCAGCAGGTGATGAAACTGCGATAGACGCCGTTGAAAGAAGTCACAATGAAAATAGAAAACGCGTTTGCGCCGTTTGCTATCGCAAGGGCTCTCAGAGGGTTTCTGCTACGGATGTCAGGAGTATTCAGGACTTCGTCATTGATGGCTACGATCGAGAAAATCCTAACTTTCCGGAGGCCTTGTGCAATGGATGGTATTTGCTACTTTCCAAAATGCGGAACGGACATGAAGTGAGCTTACCGCTGTCTGATGATTATGATCCCCGTCTGCCGATTATCCTTCGTTCATCATCTATACGTGTTCCTGCCGAATTTGTTGTGTTGCTCGAGTTGACAAACAGGACGCCGTAAGGATGAAGAAATCTCCTGGTCGTCCATCGAACAAGGAATCCATTGCAGCAGCATCGAGTTTCAAGGTATGTGGTCTTTGCTTCTCGAAACTTTATCGAGAATGTTCTCATTCAAGAGAATTTTGTCTATCAAGGCGCCAAAAAATATCCAACATTGACAATCTGTTGAACTCCCCCAGCAAAGTGATAAAACAACGAGTTGCTAGCCGAATCATCGACGACGTGGGAACATCTCTTGCAACATTAAGTGATAAGACCAAGAATACAATGACTTTGAAATCGCCTACTCACTTGTCGGCTGTCGATCTTTCTCACATTCAAACTGATTTGAGTTTGAGTGATAGGCAAATGTCTGAGCTTAGTAAGGATATTCGTTATGCCAACGAGTCTCGAACTGTCATTGAACCCGGGCTAAAGTCCAAACTATCCAGAGCCACCCACGAGTTCGATGACCTGTTTGCTGTGGAGGAATTGGATTTCCTCTGCCTTGCTAAAGATGAAGTGAGCGATAGATGCTCGAGATCTGCAGTTTTCTGCAAAGATGTCGATGAACTACTTGATCGAATTGTGACCAAGAGGAACTTGAGTAGAGATGATTTGCTCATTCGCATTGGCATTGATGGAGGTGAGGGTTTCTCAAGATCGATCTATCAGTCTTTGAATTGGATGAGCAAGGTCCGACTTCTCAATACCGCCGTTGCCTGTCTTCAGGATTAAGTTGCACGTTCCTAAAGACTCTGGTGTCAAGCGTTGTATGATAGTAGCATTAGTACCAGATGTTCAGGAAAATTACAACAATGTCAAATTGTTGTGGATCAAAGCAGGATTGAATGCTACGCGGCACCAATTTTCCATTGCATGTGATTTGAAATTGTGTGACATGCTTTTTCTGCAAGCATCCATGTAGCTGGTGCACTGCGGAAAAAGGCAGACTAGGAGTTATAGGTGCTCCACGGACAATGGCTTCTCTGAGTGATCAGTTCTGGAAATATTTTGATTCCCGTAGGGACAAACGAAATGCAATGAAATTTACTAATGTCATTCATCCGTCCATAGTGCGCACATTAGATTCTTCCACTCCCATTATTGAAAGCATTCCCCCTCCAGAGCTTCATCTGCTGTCTGGACCCACAGCTACACTTTTTTCTGGTCTTGAGGAATGGAGTAGTGCAGAATTGTGGCTACGTAAATGCAATGTTGTGCGTAAGGCAATGCACGGAGGCAGTTTCACTGGAAACAGCCAGGAGTCTCTTGCGCAATGTCGATTTACTTGAGGCGATGTGTCCAAATAATCCCAGTGTCTTGAAATTTGTGAGGCCTTTCGTTGCTTCAGTGATGTTGTGACTTTTTGCTTTGGAGCTTCCCTACAGCCACAATTCAGGAGATACATCAGTGAGTTTGAGGCCCCATGTGAACAGCTGCCTCTGAATGTGACTCCCAAGATCCACGGTATCATATTCCATGTACCATAATTCTGTGAGCACACACGAAGAGGACTCGGCCAATACAGTGAGCAATGTATTGAGTACCTACATCACAGTTTTGCAGACACATGGAAAAACTTCAAAATTTTTGAATGTCATCCCCAGTTTTCTGATCGATTGTTGCGATCTGTTTGTGTTTATAATTCCAGACATATTTGATGAATTAATTTTTATGATGCTTGTCCTGTTCGTGTTTTCTGAATGAATACATGTTTATTTCAGTAAAATTTGTGACTTTTTGCTTTGTCTTATCAAGATAAATTCACCTTCAAACGAAAGTAGCAAATAAAACATATTTTAATCGACATCATATTCCGAAGTTACGAAATACTATTCAAGACACGACATACTACTTATAAACAGTAGTTCAACTGCATGGCACCCTTTTATGATAATAACTTTGCATCAATTACTCTTCTGTGATCAGAAAATGCTAATTCATGTGACGTAGCATGCCTTAAGTCCTGATAAGTGCGATTTTTACGAAAAAATGGCTGCCATTTTGAAAACAGGCCGTAAATAAAAATCTGTACTTTAAAAGATTTTCTTTTTGCTCATTCCCCATTCCTAGAGGGTCACTAAGCTCAAAAAATTGGTTTCGGCGATGATATATTTTTTTAATCCAAAACCTCATTCAGACGCACCGTGGCAGTAGACAGCGGCATATACAGTTAAATAGGCTTGAATAGCTTACAGTATATAGCTTCATTACAGAAGCGGCGAAGCGCAGGACAACGTACAGGCGAATTGTATAAGCCTATACATAGTATTAAATAGCTGTTACCTTTTTAAGCAGCACTATTTTTATCAAGTAGGGAAGTTAAAGCCACAGACTAGGGTTAAAACTTTAAGTTTGTATAGATCACACTAATTGGCTCTCAATGCTCGAATTCGAGAAAGACAAGGTCAGACTGAAGACACAGCAAAATGAACTGCTCTGTATAACACGAAAACATTTGCAACGTACTGACTAATGTCAGCGATTACATGAATATTGTGTTGGGAGAGGGCTTATTGGGACCTATTGGGATTGGGGTGGATTTTTGGTAGCCCAATCCCAACGGCAAGCTGTCTGCACATATTTGTGGACTAGTGAGATTCAGATTCTCAAATAGATTGCATTTCGTGCATTTACAATCCTTGAAAGGTGCTACATGTCCCTTGGACTAAAGTTTTAAACTTCAATAGCAATTGTCGGGATAATCTCTCAATTGCCTTCAAAAAGTGATGAATTAGCATAAACTTTCTCCCGGTTGACAAAGAACGCTGTATCATGCATTACATCAATAGACGGAAACCTCATTTTAAATCTTCTCACTTCGCACCTATTTCATGTCATCAGGTCGACAATGACTGAAGTTGTATTTTCATCACGCATGCATGAATGAAGGTGACAACGAACCGGAGACTTGTCGGTCATCCCTTTCATCCGCGTCTAACGCTCATTTCTTCCTACATTTGCGGATTCTTCAGAATAGTTGTCTCGACTTCAGTCATTGTGAAAAGAAAAATGGATTGAGAGACATTCGTTTCAGAGATTGCATTCCTTAAGATGTTCATTCACGAAATAGCACTGACCACAGTCCAGACGTGCTTCGAAATTCTTTCAATTGCTGCCTCCTTGACGAATGATCGCCGACATTTCGAGGTGTCTCATGCAAGCCGATTGCTAGAACAAAGACGCCGTCTTCTTGCTTCGTGGATGAATCTGTTTTCAAGCCGCGCATGGCTTCTGCTACTTCCGTGGTTTAGTGGTTAGTGCCTTGGATTGGCGATACAGAAGTTATGGGTTCAGGTCTAATCAACAACAAGACAGTGGGATGGAAGGAGTTGAGTCCAAGGTTGAAAATCCATTCCACAATTCAGCAAATCACAAAATCTGATAAAAGGCATGCAAGAATTTCAACATCCTCATCAAGATCCAAGAATGCAGTTTCTTGAATTTATAGATCAAAACTTAGACAGGTTTATGCTGTTTGTGTCTTTTTGTTGGACTTTAGCCGCTTCTAAATCGATTGTCACGTACCAGCAATGAAAACCAAGCCATGACTTTACACCTGTACTGCTTGCCGGCTTAACATATTGTAGGAGAGAGTGGGACACAGTGAATATGATTTGAACTTTTCTGGAAAGCTTGAATATACTAAATCAAAGGAGCCAAAATCAAGCTCGGATAAAAAGCTGTGCGTATTCAAAGTAATCTATGAGTTGTTGGACGTTTCTATGATATTTCATCTCCTCAAATTTTGAATATAAAAATTGATGCCAAAGTGGTTCAATGTAAACTACATGTGGCATTCATGGAGCCACATATATTTATTAATATCTTAATATACTGCTTAACAACATTAGACTTTATCTATCAGATTATTAGCCTCAGTTCATAAAATATCAAAATCAAACAACAAAAATTAACAGATTGAGGTTATTATTGGCGTAGAGGATGGCATGTGTCTAACCGACTGGAAAAAATAGATGCTAATTTCTCAAAGAAAATATTCACAATCCATTAGAGCTTTCGGATGATTAATATTCATGATAGAAGAGTCTTGCTGAGATCATTAGTGCCAAATGTATTATTGTACACTATTGCATTTACCGTCATGATCGTAAATCAACACATAGACCTTCATGTAAGGCACGAGTAGGTCTAGGCCAAAGAACTGTGAAATCAGCAAAAAACAAAACAAGAAACATCAACAACTCGATTTGTCTGACCACCAAAGGAGGTTACGGTGTGTTTAAATCCACATCATTTTGATTTTTAATTGTGTATAATGGACTTCTACGATCACTTCTTGAATATTGCGCCCCGTTATTTGTTGGCATGCCTCATGTTATTTCGGAGAAAATTGAAAGACAGCAACGTCGAGCCCACAGAATTATTTGTGGGCAGGAGTGTGCGAACAACTGTCTTGAAACCTTGAATGCCAGGCGTCTGAAGCGTTCAGTAAAGTTGTTTGAGCCGACATTCAATCCGTCCCACCCTCTACATGAACTGTTACCTGAGTTAAGCCCACGATCAAATCGTATCATTCTTCCTGTATACAGAACTTCTCGACGTTTATCATCGTTCATCCCATATACAGGGTGATTCCTATCTTCCCGTCACTTTTCAAGTAAGGACTACTGTAGCTGTATCACATGTCTGGTTGTAGGGTGATGGTTCATGATATATATACTACGTTTCATGGCCTTTCAAATCGTATATTATTTATTTTCTTGTGATCTGCATTTCTGCTGATACGAGCAATTGAAATTGTTTACCCATATTACAACTTTTTAAATCAATATCTATGACAGGAACATCGCAACAATCAATATCATCAGCCGCATTCAACATGGATATCTAATAATTGCTTGCTTTGAGCGACACCATGCAAAGTTAATTGAGATTGACTTTTCAGTGTAGACGATATTAAACCATAGAAATAAACTGTTTATCTGAAGTTGACTAGAATGGAAATTGACTCAAGGTCGCGGCACATCCGGGGGAACTAAGTTGGGGCATGAACCACCAATTAAAAGCTTCATTTTACACATGTGACTGATTCTAACCCAATCATACAGACGTTGGCAGGTGCATCTAAGTGAAAATGCGTGCGATTTATGTGCCGTTATTGTGCATTGCATGAAGCTTAATTTCCATTCTAGAGGTTTTATTGTTGTAAATTTCTATGTATTAAACTGGCTGAAATTTATTTACTATCAACACTTGACAGCAATGAACTATCCTGGCTTCACGAATGAGGAAATTGCGACGGCCGTGGCCTGTACCATCTCTTCATATCCTGAAGATGCAAGGCGACGATTTCGTGTAGATTTTAAGAAAGAAGCTCCACGACGCACAACCTTAATTGGGTGGGCAAAGCGTTTTAAAACCTCGCTATCTCTCACCGAAAATGCAAGAGTCGATGACCATTCAGATCGACCGCTTTCCGACGACAAACGAGACGAAATAGTCGAGGCCTATGGTGATGATCCAACACTTTCTCAACGAAAGGCAGCTCAGCTCTGCAGCGTTTCACAATCCTCGGTGAACAGAGTGTTAAAAGATGAAGGTGTGAGAGCTTGGAAGTTTACCCGCGTGCAAGAGACCTCGCACGACGATAAAGTCCAAAGACTCCAGTTTTCTAACCTTATCCTTCAACATCAACAGCGCGACAGTAATTTCGTCGGAAATATCGGTTTCTCCGATGAAGCAACGTTTCTTCTTGAATGGATCTGTGAACCTTCACAACGCCTTCATCTACGCGGAAGAAAATCCTCACGCTGTTGTCGTGAAACCATTAAAGTCTGCTTCCATCACTCGTTGGGCAATGATATCACCACACCACGGCATCACTTGCCATGTGCAAAAAGAAACAATGAATGGACAGCGCTACCAGTCTATCCTTGAAGACAAAGTTGTGCCGCTACTAAGTGATAGACGAAATCGACGTCAACTTTATCCGCAGGATGGTGCACCTGCACATTATGCCAATTCTGTTCGTTGTCTGCTGAACGTCAAGTTGAAGAACCGATGGATTGGTCGTGGTGGGCCGATACACTGGCCACCAAGAGGCCCTGATTTAGCAGTAAACGATTTCTGGCTTTGGGGCTATATTCGTGACAAACTATACAGAAATCCACGTCCTCGTACTCTTGAAGCTGTACAAGAAAGACTTACGAGCTTACTCGATAGCGTGGAGGTCGAGATGATGCGATCTTCGTACAGGTCATTCTTGCGTCGATGCGAGTTGTGCTCTGAGAATGGTGGTGGTCACTTTGAACAGTTCTTGTGAGTTAATTTTGCGTTACTGCATACCTGTCACTTATAATGAAGTTTTTTTGGATATGAAATGTTTTTCGAAATCAAATGAAAAAAATAACTCAAATAGTAAAATAAAATAAATAAATAGTAGACTAGGAATAAAAAAATTAAAATAGTACTTAAAATTGATTTAAAAAGTTGTAATATGGGTAAACAATTTCAATTGCTCGTATCAGCAGAAATGCAGATCACAAGAAAATAAATAATATACGATTTGAAAGGCCATGAAACGTAGTATATAAATCATGAACCATCACTACAACCAGACATTTGATACAGCTACAGTAGTCCTTACTTCAAAAGTGAGCTGCTTGAATGATTTTCAATTTATGTCAATAGATTACTTACTTACTTACTATTGGGATCACAGATTTACATCACTTTAAGGTTAACAGGAATGTTGGGAAATTTTGGGCAATGTCTGTAAAGTTCCATGCTGAATTCTTTGATCTGCTGTAGTAGATTCCAACAGGCCTACTGAGATCTGCCACATATTTTCTAGCATTGAGATTTTTGAACATGCATCTAAATTGCACCCTGTCTGCATTCAGTTTTATGAATGCGCCAAACATAATAATCTGTCCAATTCATATTTGGGATTCTCAATTTGCAGCATTAAGCAGACCGCGTTACTTATTAAGTTATTATGAGTAGTGCTTGTGTGATCTTACTATTTTTCATATAATATTTACGCAGATGCGCCTGCTGATGAATGAGCATGTGAAATATGCCTTAACATGTATTTTGTCAATGATAATATGAATTTATTAAGATATTAAATTTGGCTGGAAGTTGCCAAAAAATCAAACTTTTCTAAAAGTTCTATCCTAGAAGTCCTAGCTCTGTGAGCCAAAATTGTGCGTATTTGGTTTGCTTGTCACAACTACGTCGACATGAAGGTCATAAAAAGAATACATAGAATCGTAGCTGTTCTAACTATAAACATCATCGATCTCCTGTGGAAGAGTTCTGTGTAAATCTCTAATTTGATAATCTGCAATATCAGTACGGAAATTGTTTAAATAGTATTGATTGATTCCATAGATAACCTTCAATACTACGGCATTCACTGTAACGGTGCTTCATGGTATTATCTACTTTCTCCATAGAATTCGATCTTTCATGCATTCGCGTTCATGGATAAAGATCTATTTATAGCTACTTTGTTGTCTATTGTCGGTTAATAATATCGTTTTAGTTAGTTTTTTAGGTATATACTGCTTCTATTGACTAGCAATGTCGTGATATAAACTGAGTGTACGGTGATAGTCAATAAAAAACAATATAAACCTCAAAAGTGAACTATAACTACACAATATTGACAAATGTGGACCTCCAAGGTACCCCCCCCCCCAGATGAGGATAAACCTTGCATGATTCACGCCCTATCTACTGACATTATCTGCAGTATTCCTTTGTTTTTACTGTTCACTTCAAAGAAGATATGGAAGGATTTCTCGGTCAGATGAAGGCTGGCACTTGAATTAAACATTGACACGATCTTTCCTCTCGCCGTTTCCTGTGCATTCATTAGCGGTTTGTTTTTGAAGGGAGAGGAAGGTGAGGTTATCGCAACATGAATCATTTACCGGTTATTACACCGACCTACTCCTTCAGTGAGTGACTTTCCTGTTCTGAAGAGGATTTCCCCAAACAAGGAGAAGCTTCTCTGCATCGAAGATCTGCAACAGACTTATTCCCAATCAACTAGATGAAAATGTCCATTCATTTTTTACTTTCCTTGTCAACGTCTTCAACAGATAGACACCTGCTGAATCTGAGGATTAATTTCTTGTATTCAAGGTCAGGTCTTCAATAACAATCCAGCGATGTAAATGTAGACCGTTGACAAGCGCTAATATCGGCTACGTTTCACACAGTACTTTACAGCAAGACGTTACAATGAAGTTTTATCACTATCAGATAATCAGGTCATTGAGAGACTGATTTTGAATAAATTTAAGACGTCACTTATTCAGTGTTACGATGTGGAACAACATACGTACAGACCTTTGAGATCCACCACAGATGAGTTAGTGGCCATTAAAAATGAAATAAGAGCTCTCAATGAAAAGGACTACTGGTCTTTGCGTGTCCTGTTTAGATTTAACTAAAGCTTTCGATAATTTTCTTCACAAGAAACTCTTAAATTATTTGTTATCAATTCGGATGGAAGGTGGACTAATTAAATGGTTGAAGTCTTATTTGAGTGACCGAACGCGATGGTCATCGTGGTGCTGAGTCCAACGTCATATCAGGAGTTCCACAGGGACCCATTCTTGGGCCATCTCTATTCAACGTCGGGATGTGTTGCCTCTTCAAGTCATCTCTGTAAAATTATAAAACATGCCGATGATATGACTGCCATCGAACCAATTTTCCGAGACAATCCATCACGGTCTGAAATAGACACCCTTCCCCTTCCGACATTGTACTTACTACCAACATGAGCAAAAGTAAACAAATTTTGATAAAATGTGCTAAATCTTTTCCTGATTGCATCGATTTGAAGTTGGAATAATTTTACTAGTTTTTTTTCAAATATTGTTTATTCTACTATTTTAAATTAATATTAAAATATTAATATTTATATATTATTTTTGTTTTATATTAATTTTTGTGTATTACTATTATTTTTATTTATTACCTATACATATTTTTAAAATGTTTTTACTCAGTGAAGATTTCAGGCTCTATTTTACATGATTGCTTATCCAGGAATCATCAAATTTCTCATGTTTCGAAGATAGCCTCCTCTCGTCTGTACGTTATTCGAGTTCTAAAATCTATGTAAAATAAAAGAGATCTGATAAACGTCTATCACTCACTAATTACGAGTTTCATTATGCATACATCACCTGTTTATGGTTGCTTACATGTAAATCTATTAACATAGCTAGAAAGATTTCAGAGCCATGCACATAGGATCATTTGTGGTTCTAATTGTCATTGCGATAATTTCCCTCAAATTGTAAACCTTTTTGAAGAGAGGGCTATTGATTTCCCTCTGAAGTGTGAGAATTCAACTTTTCATCCGTTCAACAACTTGATTCCTGAAAGACTGCGTTCCAGTAAACATTTTCGTGTTCCTTTGTGTCGTACTACCAGGTACTTGAACTCATTTTTACCATAGCCATGTATTTTGTATAATCAGTGAATGTAGTAATAAAAGAGCAGTCAATTAGAAACTGAATTAGAATGCTGATGCATGTTTCTTACGAAGTGTCTTCATTATTTGTCGTGAAGTCGTCTCATTTCTTTTTTCACTTGAATATTGTATTCTTAATCGAATTGCTTACAACATCGACTTACTTACATACTTACTTATAAAGTTAATGATTAATTGTGAAGGTCATGATAGTGGTACCTAAACGATAGCAGCTTCTAGAAATTCACAATGAGGAGACACCGACAGCTTATCAGCATGTATTGTAGAGATTCACATTTGCAAACAGTGAGGCTGGGTTTGCCATTCCCAGCAGCAAGAAGTGGAAACCCACTGAGGCTGATAGAAACCCAAAATTGTAAAACCTCCGTTTGACGGAGGATGCTCAGAGGACCCTATCCAGCAGTGACAAAAGATCAAAGCATTCCACGTCAGACGAAGATGTTTTTGGGTTTCAATTAGCCCTACTGGGCTTCCATCAGTTGCTAATAAAATTGACAGTTAATTACTTTAAATATAATTTTACAAATTTAGTTAGTTTTGACTGCACTCTTCGGAGTCTGGAAATAGCATTCAGTTCGCTCTCTGGGCGGCCAAGCGATCGGATTTCTGGGAGCTATTATCCATCATCTTAAGTGTGCGCGAGTGAGCGAGAGACAATTATTGATTTGACCACAATGTAAATTTACATTTAGAGCCTTGGAAAGTTTGAAATAAAGTCCGCACTTGCCGCTCCGTTCGTTTTCTTTTCTCTGCCGGACAGAGGGTTTGGGCTATCTGCCCTAATTGAGAATAAAATGCCTGTGTGAAGGGATATTTTAAACGGGTTATCAGCCCCGTAATTCCAAGGAGGTAGTGTGATTTATCGTGTAAGAATCTGCCACTATCCCAGGATCTAGCAACAGTGGCTTACATTGGTGTCTGACCGAGTGGCTGAAATTCCATTAACAAACAGCTGCTATTCATTCTAGTCTTATTAACATAAACAAAACGAAGTGTTTGATTTCTACGCTACTCCGATGGTTATAAAATCTAAACTTGCAGTTTTGTTGGATTTCATAACAACTCGCAAGTGATTCAAAAGAACAGGGGTGTCTTCTTAGGTTTATTGGCTAAAAGAATTACTAAAAACAATATGTACAGGCCCAACGTTTCGCGTGTTCACGCTTCCTCAGGGGCAAAACAGATCAGAATTAAGGCTAAAAACGTCAGTACAGCACAGGAGAGCGCTCTATCTTAGAGCGTTGTCCTTTTATACGTTCTGGTGTGGGGTGTGAGAATCAGACATCAGAAATCGATCAATTCGTGTTTACGGTTTATCGTAGGCTTCAGGCATTTAATAAAACGAGCTTCACTCAACCGAGTGTCCACAGGACTCTTGCATTTTTCCAAGATATCTAATGTGAAGTCGTCAATAGAGGAAACACGATAACAATTAATTCTGTGGTCAGCCAAAGCACTGCTGATATTACTATTGAAAGACCGACTGTGTTCATTGAAGCGGAATTTAAAAGGGCGACTTGTCTGCCCGACGTACGTATTGTGGCAAAAATTGCAAGTAAACTTGTGAACTAAAAATTTGCTCGAACAAGTGTAATTGCTGGGTAGGCGATTACAGGCAATACAATTTTCGTGCTTTTCAATTCTAGGTTTGCATTGAAGATTATTATATAAGTTAGAGTTAGGGACATCAACCAATGATACAGGTAAGTCATAATTTCTGATGAGGGTACGAATTGGACGGCTGGTGTTATCATTCACTTATTTAATTATTAGGACATTGATTTTATTTATTTATAAATAATTAATATTAATTATATTAAAAGTTATTAATAAAATCAATGTCCTAATAATTAAATACGTGAGTGATAGCACCAGCCGTCCAATTCGTACCCTCATCAGAAATTATGACTTACCTGTATCATTGGTTGATGTCCCTAACTCTAACTTATATAATAATCTTCAATGCAAACCTAGAATTGAAAAGCACGAAAATTGTATTGCCTGTAATCGCCTACCCAGCAATTACACTTGTTCGAGCAAATTTTTAGTTCACAAGTTTACTTGCAATTTTTGCCACAATACGTACGTCGGGCAGACAAGTCGCCCTTTTAAATTCCGTTTCAATGAACACAGTCAGTCTTTCAATAGTAATATCAGCAGTGCTTTGGCTGACCACAGAATTAATTGTTATCGTGTTTCCTCTATTGACGACTTCACATTAGATATCTTGGAAAAATGCAAGAGTCCTGTGGACACTCGGTTGAGTGAAGCTCGTTTTATTAAATGACTGAAGCCTACGATAAACCGTAAACACGAATTGATCGATTTCTGATGTCTGATTCTCACACCCCACACCAGAACGTATAAAAGGACAACGCTCTAAGATAGAGCGCTCTCCTGTGCTGTACTGACGTTTTTAGCCTTAATTCTGATCTGTTTTGCCCCTGAGGAAGCGTGAACACGCGAAACGTTGGGCCTGTACATATTGTTTTTAGTAATTCTTTTAGCCAATAAACCAAAGAAGACACCCCTGTTCTTTTGAATCACTTGCGACATGAAAAGTCTTCTGTATGCGGCTATCATGTTCATAACAACTGTTCAGAAGTCATGCAAAACTCTCAATCATGTATTGTACATTCACTTCTGTTCATGCGTTCTTCGAAGTGATTGGCCTTCAGACATTGTGCTGCAATTTTCGGTGCTTCATCTTATATTTTTTCATGCATCAAATATACCCGGCTGTGTTGGAGTTTATTCACGTGCGGAAGAATTCGGAATGGTTCTAGTCAAAGGCGAAGTATTCAAAGACGAAGAACTTCTCCCTGCATGTTAAACTTTTGCAAACTACTAATTTGTCCTCAGCGTATCGGACTATTTCTGCACATTAGAGGATGGGAGATACCACAGATATTTTTATACACATCATAGATGTCTTCAGTTTCCAAACTTCGCACGATTTTATAATCTTGCACTATCTTTAGTTCTGGTCACTGTTTTGGCAACCTCTAGTCCATACACCCCCAGAGACTTCCCTGCGGTTCATCCGCAACGATTTCATTAAATTTATCATCATGAATGAAACCTTTCCGAATTGATTAGCTTAATGCGAAGAATCATCGTCGGGAAAGTTGAAGGTTTCATTGATTTGTGTATCACCGCCGCGAACTTGTCTTTTTTTATCAGAACATCATATTCAGAAGTGATTCTATTTGGAAATTACTTTTCAAACGTTTCAGGTTCGAAGTTCATCCAACATTTTGCTTTTATTGTTATTATTCGACATCCCTTTGATATCTGCGCTATCTGAAGCCATGACGCCACATGACGATGCACTCTCACAGCGTGACGAGGATTGGTCTCATCCATTTCTTTGCTTCGTAGATTCGTATTTCACCTTCTTAGAAACCTCCTGGGACCTTTAGTTTTGTTGTGAATGGAAATTCCAACCTCAGATATTCGACTCCTTCACGTCGTATTGGATTGGAATCAATACGGATTAGAAGATGAATTCAGTAGTGGTATTTGTTTGTATCATAATCACTGACATCTCTTTCAATGCATGAATTTCACTGCAACTGTTGACTTAGGTCTATATATCCATGTGCTTACAGAAATAATATAAAACAAGAGACATGATGTTTTATTGGCGCTTTATTCCAAGGGTTTCCAGCGGTTTCTTCAACACTCGTTTTAATAATCTGACAACCTAGAAAACTGTCTTGATGTTTGAGAGCACCTGTGATATCATGCTGTGTAATAATAGCTTTATACGTTGCATTTGACCGAGGGGCAGGATTTGACCCCATCCTGTCGCAGACTCGAACTAAGGTCACCCGGACGCGAACTTGAAACTCCACAGCGCCGTTTTTGCGGTTTGCCATTTAAGTGATTACTGCTCTAATGATTGATAGAGTTGTCGTATAAGTCGCATGCATAGTGTTGGCCAATTTATTAGACGTACATGTGAATATTAACCCTCAGAGACCTGAAGGGGGGTCCAGTGGACCCCGGAGCCACATTTTTCTATTTCATTTTTTACGCTGACGATATATCAACCACTCAAGCCCATACAAAATCATCATTTCTGACAATGAATCTGCATGTGTTATTTCATTTCAATTGAATCAGTAGAAGTATGCCAGATAGGCCAAGGTGGTCCACTGGACCCCCCCCCTCAGGTCTCAGAGGGTGTAGAAATTCCATCACAAAAGTTTTGTAGTTAGATGAAAAATGATTTCGAACATGTCCGCGATGGTGTATAAAGAGTGAAAGTCATTTATTCATTGTTTGCATCATGCTCGTAGATGTGCAATGTGTTGGAAGATCGCAAAATGTGAATATTTTTCTTTCGCACATGATCTCGCGTGACTGGTTGGCCTATATGAGCAACTCGACATAAATCGATGTCCGAAATGAAAGCTATCATTATATTCATAGTTGAGCACCAAAAACTGATTGATGACAAACTTTTCACAGCAGTAATGATGAGTTTGAGATCTCCACAGCTGTTTTTGGTTCTAGAAGTACAGCAATTTTGAATCATTTTAGGTCTATTTATGATAGCTTTGGATAAATTTGAAGGAATGTACAAATGGAAAGGATTAGCTTCATGAATTAAATCAATTTCATCAAAATCAACTATCTGAGGCTTTATGGTGGCACAAAATATCGTTAAGCCGCCTCCTAGTACAAATGATGCTGTACTAAATGTGGTTGACTTACAAAAACACCATATTTTCGCATGTGTTTACTGAGAAGGCTGAAAGTCACTCAAGGGATTCGTTATACCGACCTGCTACACGCAAATATCATTGTTTTACTTAAAATCAACTTTCCTAATGTTTTGATATCGATTTCAGCAGGTAAACTAAGAATATGTTAAAGGGGTCCACTGGACCCCCCCCCTCAGGTCTTAGAGGGTGTGAAAAAGCTCAGGTCTCTGAGGGTTAAATAAATTAGACCAAATGATTTTTGGGCGAAATGGTATAATCAGAATCAAATCATCTTCCAACTTTATTCAATGGAGAATCTAGGTTGCACTGGTGCTGATGAGCAGTCATATTCACCTGTGGCTCCCATTGACGAATGAAAGTTAGTTCCGGTGACGATAAAATTTGTGCAAAAATTGTGCATTTTTCTTCAAAGCAGAAGTGGCATTCTTGAGTGGTAAAAGTTTCCTATGAAGATATGAAGATATATTCCGTAGAGCTCATCTATCTCGAACTTGGATATATGTTAATGAACGATGTGAAAGAAGCAAAAAATAAGATTCTCTGAATTTTTTCTAATGGTAAGCTTGATTTTTCAACCTCATTTTGGATCATTGGATGCCTGTGTGAAATGCCTGCTGAAATTCGGTTGTTTTTCTTGTAAAATCATAACTAAAATCTATTTCAAAGACCAGATTGTGTTGCGAGAATACACAATGTAAACGGATGTGCACGAAATGTAGGAAACAGGTTGATATCTGACTGACGTTGTACGGCGTTTTTCCATTTGGGAAAGGTTGTCGCAGAAACTGAACTAAAAACGTCATTATTATTCATTTGAGACAAAATTATCGTAATAATTCATTTATTACAAAATATATTACAAGATATCTGCAGCAGCGACATTGTATCGAGAAGAATTGTGCAGAAATATGCAATTGAATGTTGGTGACTGCTATTACAGAAATACCATTAGGAAACCAAGATGGATCCAAGAGACAAGAAAAGCGACAGAATTTTGCACAGAGATGCGGAAATTTCTCTAAAGTATAATGGAATTATATGAATTTTGTATAATGATTGATGATAAAACCTCTGTGGCCTACAATATCAGAGATCAACATTGTCAACCGAACCCTAAGGCCTCAGTCATACTGCGAGCTTTTCGAACCGTTTCCGGGCAAAGCGTTTTCCAACAAATGTAAGTCATCATCTGCGAGCAAAGCAAACCATAGCGATTGATAGCTTGCGGGACGCTCGTGTTTGCTTTGCTTTCAGTGTGGCTGAGGCCTACTGGAACATCTGTTAAAATATGAAGTGTGCGGTTTCTGCTCCTCTGACAAATAGGCAGGACTTGATCACGAACTTTGCAGAGACTTGGTCTTATCCCAGAATTAGAGGCATGCATGCATATCAGCAGCTGACGTCATGCCCGGGGAATGAAGGGCGTAATTAATGCAAATCAAGGCCAATTGTCAATAACGGTTGATGGAAACTTTTAATGCTTCATAAATGTGCAATTCTGATTGAAATAAGTGAATATTTCCTGTTTTAGAAGAAAAAAATGATTCAAATCACAAATACAGTTTTTCATGGATTCGTCTAATAAATTCTTCAGCACGGTACACGCTATAATATTGTTATTCACAAAAGTTTTACTATTAGTATTCAAAAGTCAGTTTAGTAATTTTCAAATGCAAATCTGATAAATTCCAGGAAATATCTCCAATTTTCAATAATTACACAGCGGAGCTCTAAATTACTGAGAATTTCAAATCTCACACAACCGTTTCACCTGCAAAATAGACGACAAAGTCAAACGCTGAACAGTTTCAGGGGAAGTGCTCAAATGAGTGAAAACTGTCGCAGTCACTGTCTTGAAATCAGGTTGACACTCTGCTTGATTTTCACCGCTCTTGCCAAAAAAGATAGTGTTCTGATAAAAATGACTGCTTATGGTATGAAATAATTGCCTTTCGGAGAGTTTATAGCTTCATACACGGTAATTAACCTGTTAATATCGATCGCTGTTAAAAGCTTTCTTGAAATCATGTTAACTCACTCAATCTTGCTTCATTAAAATCAGCAAATTGCCTGTCACAAACTCTCTTGATACAACTTTTGGTTTTGACTGAAATGCGTCAGTCAAAATGACCAAACTGCCAACCAAAGTATTATCTCTGCTGAATTACTAATACCTTGAAAAAACAGTCGAACTACTGTACCTGAAGCTGCCATCATCTGAATGAAGAAGGAATGTACAACGTAGCACGACAAAGGGAGAAAGACAGCCGGTTCATGGCTTACTATATCTTTTGTCACAGCTGCTGTCTCAACCGGCACTGTTGTTGGCAATTCAAGATTTCTACAGTCTATGATCACTGCGTCATTCTCAAACATAATACAAACCCTTGTTCGTCATGATATGGTCATATCATTATTCATAGCTAAAGTCAGAAGTCGGAAACGTATATTTTCTACTACAGAAAACACATCTGTAACATTCTGTTAACGACATTAAGACATTAAAAGCATTCAATGTTGAATTTTAACAATTCGCCAAAATGAGATGCAGAAGAAAACATTTCTGATGAAAATGTCGACAAATTCACTTTATCATTTATCTTAACATATGAAAATGACGACATGATAATTGAATAACTCAAACGGCAAGTAGAAATCACTGATATTACATAGTTGATTTCAAATTAGGTTTGATCTTTTTTTATTTTCTTTTTATAAAGATATTTTCTTAATCAACTGAATACTTTTATAGTGTCATCATTATTCAATAAACGAGAGGTCCGGAAACAGCATTTAAGTGCATATGCATCATTGCATAGTCATATCACCTGTAATTCACAAGAAATCACCAAATGATTTCCAAGAATTGTTATCAAGTGCGTTCCGGACCTCTCGTCTGCGTTAGGTTTTAAGATAATCTGGACTGACAATCTAATGATTTTTCGCTGAGGTTTAGATCTATGAGTGTTAATCACGATGTTTTTGTCCTTCCGATGTCCCCATCGTTCTGATGTCTTTGGCAGTTCTAATGCATTTGGCTAATGTCAATAGATCACCTGATTTTGCATCATGTCATAGAAATCTTGCTTGCGAAGATCAATAAAGAATGTTTGTTGGATGGCATAGTTGTTGTCAGTGAATATTTCGCTATAGAAATTCCTCTCTTTGATCAAGATACGGTGATGCTCTGTCTGATACGGGAACAGGATAATCTGGACTATGCAAAATTGAGAACAATACGTGTGGAAAACAGGGCTGGGAGTGGGCTGGGGAAATTGGCTAATGAGGCTGAAATCTTCTCTTCTTTTGACAGTGTTTTCCTGCTTAGCTACTTAAACTTGCGTCTCTGTATGTACTCTCTCGTTTATTTAGTCATCATATTTTTGCCAGAGCATGCATGACAATGGCTTTTAAGCTGTTGGAAGAATAACTTAATCATTACATAAAGGATGACGAATTTACTAATTGTGATCCTCCTTTCTTGGGTGAAATTTGCGATGTTTGTGACGTTTCTATTCTCAGATAATTTCCATTACTAAAAATGCGATTTTATGTTTAAAGCGTGCAGTAAAAATAGACATTGTTTTCAAAGGTTGAATCGTCGCATGTTGTAGTTGACCAGGCGACGGGAGATCATCTTTCTGAGAAAGTTATTATATAAAAGTTAAATATTTCTGTGACAGGCCTTCGGCGTCCAGCGCCTTTAATGGTCGATGTTTGGATGGCGTCCAAAGATCGGGTAGTTATGATGTTAGATGTGGAGGGAATTAACTCAACAACATCGGCATTGACTTTTCAGAGGTACATCCAGTTTCATTTGAGTGATTCTGCTGTTTTGAACAAACATGCATTGTTACTTGGACGAGAAATTAATCATATTGATCGACTTTTTTACATGGTTTTTGTTTCAAGTTTTCTTTTTCATTATAGAATGTTCAGCAAAATTCATTCTTTAAGGAAATATTGAGGGGATATTTGAAATGATGTAGAATATCTCGTAGCGATGAAAGCAAATTATTCTTCAATATCACAATACAATTTCAACAATGTAGCTTACCAGAGCAAGGCACATTAAAGATGTCCATTCGACCACCTTGAAAGGCATTGGGTGGTTCTGTCAGCAATAAACAGGGAACTGTCCCCTCATTTTCATAGCCGCAGTACTGTACTTATTTGAATGTGTGTTGATGTGTGGATAAATCACTGTGGAATGGTTTTATCCCCACAGACAGTGGCTTCACCACCTCCAAGAAATCGTCCAACAACGGAGTCCCGGGTAAGACTGGATTCGGTGATGGAATTTCATGTATGCAACACTGGCATGACTCAATGTTGATTCTACTGCATGCCGCTACGTCAAATAAATTGTTAGAAACATTTTCTTTTATTCATCTTCCGACGCGCTGTATATTATCTACGTCGTTACAATATTTCATTGTTATTTCATTCCTGGTGAGATGCACGCATTCATTCAGAGGCCTGATAATCATTAAAATAATGCTCGCGAACCCAATATCCAGAAAAAGCATCAAAGTAGGCTACTAGTATGTGTTGGACAATGTACTGTAACTACCACAGAATTAAATATTTTGTTTATCTGCTTCGGTTTGCTAGAAGTGTGATTAATACGAAATCGACGGCACATCGAGGAACTTAGCAAGTGGGCACACTGTAAACCGTAGACCGACAATTATCCTGCAAAATTACTGACAAAATCAACCGACGATTGTTACCTCCAATATCCTGCGATATCCGACGAATTTTGTAGGTTCTCCAATGACATCGAAACAGATGCTTTGTATGCAAATTAACTAAACAAAAACTGTTGAATATTGATTGATTTTTTCGATTAGTGATTGCTTGACTTTTGGGCAATCTGTATTATTGTGTGGCGGTAAATTTTAAGAAAATGGTAATCCAAATCGTGATCAACCTGTCCCATATAATGTTTGTGGACATTATCCATAAATTTCATAAAATAAAGCTATATAATAAAAGCATTGAAATATACTCTTTTTGAAAACATCTCACAAGTATACATCTAGATACCTTCTTCGCTATCTCTGTACAATGGAATAGCTCCTTTTCACTTACACACATACAGTGTGACAATGTGGATGGAGCTGCTTCATCGATGCAAACAAAAATTAAAATGCTAATAATCCATATACAGTGCATCTTCGATTATCCGGATGGTCAAAACCCAATAGGTCAGTCAAAGATCCGGATAAGCGAATTTCTAAATCCCATGTTAGCAAAAGCTTGTGCGCTTAGGTCAAAGACATTTGATTATATACCAAGATCCCCGTAGAATATGATCTACATATATCCATATAATCTGTATGCATATATCCATCCTGCATATCTACCTAGAATGTAATACTTGATATATTTGATTCCGATTCTTCGACTGTTTAATGAAATTACGAGCATCAATTGTACATGTCTGCTATATATTCACTGTCGTTCCTATTAAAGCACATAAATACACGTACACAAACAATGACCGTGAACTGAGACCATGAATTGAAAGTGATTTATCAGAGCTGTATCCCAGCTTTGAGCATGCATAACCTACTTAAGAATGCTCCAATCATTTAGCTGCTTGCCTATTATTTGACTCAGGCGAGAACCGCACATTGAGCAAAAATCAATTGCTGGTAAAGCAAAAGAGTACTTCGTGTATGTGTTACCTAAAGAGGAAAAGAATGCTAAAATGAACATTTGATTCCATGTATGTACATGTACATGTTTTGATGGAATCACGGAGAATCAAACGGATTCTAAAATTACGTCCGGATAATCGAAATCCGGATAATCGGTATCCGGATAATCGAAGATGCACTGTATGACAAAGTAGATAGAAACATTCCTGTTTCAAGAACAAAGCATGAATCGACAGTCAGCAGTCAACTGGACAATCAAGTTGCTGTTTTCTAGATTATATTTACGGTCAAGATGACTTCATAACTATCCTTTGAAACATTCGAATGCCAAATGACGTCCATCGAAATGATCGCTTCTTTGTAAAACTAAATATTCACTCCTTGTGATGTAAAAATGGCTGCTTTGCATTCAATAACAGAACATCACTTTTTGGTTTGGTGGTTGTTCAGTTCCAAAAATATTACTTTATTGATAGAAGTAAATAAAGCAGGATTGAATTGAATCTATTGATTTGTCAAATCTTCTCAATTCTACATCACACACAGGTTTCTAATCAAACGTGAAGTTTCAAGAATTTCATCTCAAAATATTCTCTATGAAAGAAATTTCACGGAGGCATTTATTTTAGCAGTTCGATGAATTTTAGGCAGTTTTGCGCGCTTTCGAGTTATTGATTGTTCCAAGAAATGCCTCTGCATGCTTCAAACACGCACAATGAACCAGCTTGTAACCCCGGTCCTTACTCAGAGCAAGTATCTCATAACCGAGGGCCGTAGCAAGTAACCCAATGTAGATCGCAGTAGAAGTTTTCATTCAAACCGCTGAATTCTGCATGCGATAAGTTCACTGTCAGCTTCCTGCATCTTTAATACTGCAGAATTGTTTATAAAATCGATCCCATGAAAAGTTGCTCTCAAGGCACAGAATACTTGTGACAGGATATAGTTCGATACTTTGAAATGTCAATCTTGAAATTCTTGCTTCATTTAAAATTCACTCTCTTGAGATAGGAAATTTGCATCTCTTTATGTTTTCAAACGTTAATGGTTTTACATTCAGCTGTCACTTCCCACGCAATACTTATCAAGGTACAAACCATTTTACAGCCAACTTTTCCTGTACAGTTAAAATGTTCTGTCATTGATTAAATACGAGAACGAAGCGAATTAAATTTCAACATTTCTGAAATTCTGTCTCATCAAGATGTAGTTCGTTACTTCAAATCTTCTGACATTTGTCAAACATTTTCGTGTACAGAACCGATAATATTGATGTTAAATTTCATGCTAAAATGGCTCGCAATTTAGAAATACAACATGAAATCTTTCTCTCTTCCGTTGATGTGTACGAATTGATGAACGGCTAAAATTCATCTAAACACCAATAACGTGCATGAAAGCTGGTCAATCTTATCAACGAAACGCCTCTAAATGGGAGCAGTGTTTTATAGTTGAGAGTCGATGAATCAGATCATGATAATCTTTTGTACCATAGAAATCCGACGCTATTCAATTATACCCGACAGAAAATCAGCTGGACTAAATCTGGATGTCTCGTGAAAAAGTGTGGATCACCGAATATGGTAGAGATGTCCTAATTCATGGTGAAATGCCATAATATTTCTACTTCGAATATGTAAACCTAGATAAAATATGACTTTTATGATCGTGAAAAACTGTCTTTTGAGCGCCACTTTTTCACGAATTCAGAAACTCGACGTCCGGCAAATCTGCATTTGCCGAGCATCGGATCGGTGCCTCTCAGAACTAAAAATTCATAGGTTCAACTTTTATGACAGAAAGCTCACTCACTCTCTCATCGACTATTCTTCTGTTCCTATTCCCATTATCTTCATGAATTTCCCCTCGATTCCTCTTTTCTTCTTCCTCTTCTTCCATCCTGTCATCTTTCTCCTCTCATTTCATCCATATATATCTCTCTCTCTCCACGAACCCACTTTTCTCCCTTTTTTCACTCCGTCTCTTCTCTATTATTTTCCACTTAATCATCTTTATCTCTCTCTTTTTCTCCTTGTTCGATCTCTTCTCATTCCTATCTATGCATTTAGATACATTTGATGCATCAAAAACATTAGTCTGTTTCACGCGACAGTATTTTTATACATAGGAAAAACTGTCACACTATCTCACAAGATAGAAATCCGCATTTCACAATTAAGTCTTCAAATGACATGATCTTTTGAGTGCTCGCTAGTTTTTTTTAGTATTTTTTAGTTTCTTTAGTGCTTAAGTTTTCTTCTCTCCGCTCTAATTTTATCACGATGAAATTATTTTTTTAAAAAGTTTGTGGAAGTGATGTCCACATTTACTGCAGCCAAGTTCTGTTGCGCAATTTCCTCACCCTTCTCGCTTTAGCAGACACTTTCCATCCTTATCCATGCTTCGGCGCTTATTCTCCGGATTTAATCCAGCTGCTTTTCAGCCGGGTAAAGGAATGGAACTGACAAGGGCATGACAAGGGATACCGGCACCGAAACGATGGCGGTATCCAGTGGTAGACAATGAGAAGATACCAGCAGCTTATCACTGTACCGGGCAAATATTCACGTTCTTTACACATAAAAAAATTTGAAAAGAAAACTTACAATGAATCGGGCAAGAATCTACAACTGTTTGCTAAATTGAACATTGATTTGATTCTTCTTGCGTTTTGTCAACATTGACAACACAGAATTAGACAGGTCGTCTCTTCTTCCGTTTGACTAGAAAGGAAGCATTGGAACATGTAACGTTGATGAAATGGTACAATCTCCTGACTAAATACCATAGCAATCGAACAATGAGCAGCCAGTTCAACATTGAACACGCCAAATTATGCGAAGTTTCAGTGACATCAACCAGATCACACAGCAAAGAGACACAGATGATATCAAGTTCTACAGAGAAGTTTGTGAACGTTTTTTCATGCGCCTGCTAACTTTTTTTAAAATGATCGGAGGGCCCAACATTATCGAGAAAACTTTTGCGCAATGATCTGAATTGTTCGAATATGAAGGAGTCGTGGCGATCGGAGCATTTTGAAGGAATTCAGAGCAATCCGCAAGTGACGCACGACTATTTTTCCTATCTCTGTAAGGTATTAAAAATTTCTTTTTGCCCACTTATTAAGTTCCTGCATGTGCCATCTGTTTGAATCAGTTTGCACTTCTAGCAAAGTGATATGATTAAATAATCCAATTCTGTGATTGACACAGATCGGTGCCTAAATGATAGGCTGAAATGACCTTCAACAAGCCGCTATTGACCATTGTTACTGAGTAAGTAGGGTACGCGCCGACGATTTAGGCTGTCATTTGAAAGGTAACATATCTTCATTCAAGCCTCACTAACTTTAACAAACCGAAAGTTGGATTTCCATGTTTTGTACCATAGAAATCGAAGAAAGGATTGGAGATTCAAGTGGTAAGTACTTATGACAAACTTAATGTATGCAGTAAATTTCGTGGATCATTTGAAATGTTTCGGCCCTCCTCTCTTCATGTCCATCCACAGAAGATCTCTGCGGATCACTCTAACGGTCAGGTAAGTTATTCCTTGGCCACTACATGCGCAGTCTTGAATCTTATACAGAAGTAAATTGAATGATTACATTAACATCTCCAATATCATTCATTGAGGGAATCTTCCCATATGAGTGCAAGAAATCGTTGCCAGAATTCCTGAGTCACTCCCTATAGCATCCTCATTCATGTGTAAAGGCGTTTATCTCGATACGTACAATTTCTTATCTTTTGTACTTGTTGTTCACTATCTACACCTGTATCCTTCATGGAAGAAGTTCATTTAGAGAATGGAACGGAGGAGAAGCAGACATCGATTGACTGCTTACTCAACGGATATAAAGAAAGAAAACAAGAGTTAGACCATTGGACGAACGGAAATGTCTTTTCAGACACAGATCTGAGGAACAGCACCTTTTATCACAAACATTCATTTTTATTCAAATTTCTCTTCACTTTTGCGTCTCATGAAGGTTTGAATAAATTATCAAGATTTCCCTAAAATTCAGAATAGACTAATCTTAGCTTATAGTGTAAGAATTGAGTGCGTCAAGTTTGTTTATCTGCTGTTTTAAGACCTTATAGTGGCTCACAGCACTAGACATGTCATTCTGATGCAAATTTGAGTCTCGATGTTGCGCTGATGTCTAAGTTTGTGAAAGTAATTTGCATCGTTGAGATCGCCAGATTGACAGCCACCCTATCCAACCTCATCGTCAGCAGTAACCTCGACTTTAATTTTCATTCCATGTTGCAGCATATAGACTTCGACCGTTACGACGGCAAACATCCTGCAGCCTGTATGACTCGACCGTTAGGAAGGCAAATATCATCCAGCCTGTAGGCCTCGCCCACGGCGACGGCAAACAGTCTGCAGCCTGTAGGCCTCGACCGTTACGATGGCAGACATCTTGCAGCCCGCAGGCCTCGACCGTTACGATGGCAGACATCTTGCAGCCTGTAGGCCTCGACCGTTACGATGGCAGACATCTTGCAGCCTGTAGGCCTCGACCGTTACGAAGGCAAACATCGTGCAGCCTGTAGGCCTCGACCGTTACGAAGGCAAACATCGTGCAGTTTGTAGCCCGCGACAGCATGTAGCCAGTTCGATTCCCATGTAAGATCTACACATCTAAACTCGTGGAGAGCACAAGTCTGACAACAGCTACCATAAAACCGTACTTTCTAATTGTCATCATCCCTTTATGTGACAATCAGACATGCAAGCAATAAGCAACAATGTCTATTATCTTTGACATGTCGAGAATCATCATCTTGCTGTCAATCTTCCTTGTAGAACGGATAAAGAGGATTTCTTCTGTCTTGAACACGTGACTTGCATCATCCATTGATAGGATTAATGATTCCAACTTTCTCACAAGTCCGCCTCCTCCTACAAGATGCACGAATTCTTCCCTCATCGCTGTTCACGAATGAGTACTTTAAAATTCAGAAAACGACGATATATCTGACAGACCGTTAATGACGCGGAGTAGAGTGCTATCTTGCAATACAACACGAGCATCTCTAATTGAAGTCATCATGAACTGTGTTATCTGTTATCGACACTGCGCAGCCTATGAATATTCACAAGCTGAAAAGGATGACGAGGTTAATTTGTTGCATCTTTTAATTGAAATGTAATTGTCGATATATTCATTGATTTCGAAATAAAATGACAATTTCAATGTCTTTAAATTTCTCTTAACGTCTTCATTAACATTTCATCCTTTCTAGTCAAATTGATTCTAAAATTATCTGGATAGATGGATTGAGATGTTTGAAATGCAATTAAAGATGAGAATTTCAGAGTTCCTCTAACTTTAGAGATCTTCTGTCATTTCTATCAAAGATATCTTTTATTCAGACAAGCCAGCGAGGAGATATCTTTCTTGTACAATCACACCATAGAAATCCGACTGATTCAGACAAGCCGGCGAGGAGATATCTTTCTTGTCGAATCATACCATAGAAATCCGACTAATTCAGACAAGCCGGCGAGGAGATATCTTTCTTGTCGAATCATACCATAGAAATCCGACTAATTCAGGCAAACCGGCGAGGAGATATCTTTCTTGTACAATTACACCATAGAAATCCGACTGATTCAAGCAACCTGGAGACGGGATATCTTTCTTGTCCAATTACACCATAGAAATCCGACTGATTCAAGCAACCTGGAGACGGGATATCTTTCTTGTCGAATCATACCATAGAAATCCGACTAATTCAGACAAGCCGACGAGGAGATATCTTTCTTGTCGAATCATACCATAGAAATCCGACTAATTCAGGCAAACCGGCGAGGAGATATCTTTCTTGTACAATCACACCATAGAAATCCGACTGATTCAGACAAGCCGGCGAGGAGATATCTTTCTTGTCGAATCATACCATAGAAATCCGACTGATTCAGACAACCGGGCGAGGAGATATCTTTCTTGTCGAATCATACCATAGAAATCCGACTAATTCAGACAAGCCGGCGAGGAGATATCTTTCTTGTCGAATCATACCATAGAAATCCGACTAATTCAGGCAAACCGGCGAGGAGATATCTTTCTTGTCGAATCATACCATAGAAATCCGACTAATTCAGGCAAACCGGCGAGGAGATATCTTTCTTGTACAATCACACCATAGAAATCCGACTGATTCAAGCAACCATGAGACGGGATATCTTTCTTGTGCAATCACAACATTAATATCTAACTTTCCGCATTGTTTACGTTATTGAGACTAGAATGGACAAAAACGGTTTGTTGATAATCATTCCAGTCGATCATTTAGGCACCAATCTAGGTCAGCGTTGCTATAGATCTTTAGAATAATCAAATTACACAAACATGCAGCAGTTGCAGATTCTTGTCTTAAAGCGATCTTTTTGCAATTTAATTTATCAAAATGATTCTATTTACAATAACAAATGGTAATTGTTGAGAGTATTCACACTGTCAACCACTGGAAGCCATCGTCATTAAGGCATCGTTGTCATGACAACGCGTTTCCACGTTTCAATGTCCATGGCCGCTCTAGTCCGTTATAATAAAGAGTGTCGGATTTCTGTGATTCATACAAACCGGCGAAGAAATATCTTTCATTCAGACAATGCGAGGGGATATCTTCCACTTTTACCTGTATGCACCTTTTCCATTCGACTAACGCAGCTTCTCAGTTCAACAGCTACTGATCAATAATGATTGAATTTTTCAAGTAAAGGATGCAAAATTTCAATTTCTGATCAATTGTTCCTCAATTCACAATGCTTCTCAAATCCATTGACTAAAGGTTGTTTTCAATTAAAAAGTAATGAACTTGCTTCGGCATGTCATTAATTAATAATTTATTGGAAATTGTTAGTTGACGTTTTCATCAGAATTTTGCGCACATTTATCTCATTGCTATTTGATTGCCCTCAGTATGCTGTACATCAGAAAGAATGAACATTATTGAACCCCTCAACATTATATTGAACATGTAATCAGTCGTTTTGTCTTTCATGTGCCTTTATCTTGTGACACTGTTGGCAGTGTGGTAAAAATTCATTCCCGACACCTCACTCCAGTGCGAATCCACTTAAATGAAAGAATAGATGCCAACACCATTTTCCAATACAGGCCTCCGCGGCTCGCAAGCTACTTTCGATTGAGCCGACCAGTGCGCCGTCAGAACGAGTGTTTAATATCGCTGGGACACTGTTCCAAAGAAATCGAGCGGCTTTGAGACCCGATAACGCTGCCAGGATTCTCTTTATGAATTTGAATGAGACGTTCCTCAATGGTTGGCTTTGATTTTGCTACTGTAGTCATTAATTGTCGGGCTGGTGATATTCGCATGCAGAAGTGCCGGTATGAAACAGAAAAATTTGACTAAAAAGTAAAGTGCCAAATGAGAGTTCAGATCATGCAGATAATTTTTGATAGGCCAAGCATAGAGGTTTTTACAAAATAGTCGATAAACTTAAGCGAAAAAAACTTAAGTCGCGCTCAACCCAGTGGTGATTAATTGCGAAATATTGTGCTCCTGTTTATTTTGGACCAGTATTTTTATTATTGAGTTTCAAGTGATGAAAAGGTTCAATACCAGCTGTGGCAGTATGAAATCAACATGACATAAAGATCCAAATATGCTGATTTTGAACTGCTGTAAATCACAGCTTGAATCTACTCATAACATCAATCGCCAATCGGTCATTGAACGGTCCTTTACTTAAATTCAAGAATACTTTTGTTGTCTCGTGACGTCTCGAGAAGCATAAAGACGCGCATGAAAACGTATCACCTACAAATCATGCTTGTACAAAAGCCATTTACCACAAGTTATAGCCCGTACTCTACACATGAATGATAACATTGTTACTATTGGCATTGAGACAGGTCGAGAAATATCTGATGGATTATGGCCATGTTGTGACAAGTTCTCTTCACTTGCTTCCATTAAAAATTGTATAGAAAAATTCATGTTTTGTGTGATTTCTTGCATGTGACACAATATTTCTGTACTCGACAGTCGTGACGGTATTTTTGAAATAATTTTTCAGGTTTTAAAGTTGTTGGGTACACCTGTACAGCATGCAACTGCAATTCCTTGTTTAAATGTACGACAGAGTGAATGCATGCTGCTATTTGACAATGTCTCTCTTGGCTGGCTGCTTTTGAGCACATTTTCAGATTGCGCATTGTCGTCCATATCGACAGCAGGTGTCCAATACTCATGACGTACATCTGGTATGCCACCTCCTTCTTTCAGTGCTTTCAAAGGGAATGAAAGGAACATGAATTCATCAAGCAATTAATTTCTGCCGACACTGAATGCTTAGAGCATGAATTTCAGCACTGTAAATAATTTACCGCCATTGGTCATTAGTCCTCCTATTCGGACGAGAGTTGATTCACTTCTGCCTCAACATCGTCTCCGGAGCAGATGGTCAGCTTCTCAGCCAAGCGAACTTTTGGTCTCGAAGTCCAGTTCCTAAAATATCATTTTCTTAAGTCTGACTATTAGTCCGGCAGCCAGAAAGAGTTTCTGCAGGGAACGAGGCCGAAAGTGAGACTTTCACAGAATGATGGACACCCTATGCCTACTACGAATCGGCACGTCTGCCGAGTTCTAGTGAGTTTCTGTTCTTGTCAGACAGGATCAAAGAAAAATATGTAAATCCAATGGGAAGCAGATTGCAGTTTTTGACTAAAATGAGAGTTTGCATGTTTTCTCTGATTAAACGAAAAGTACTCATCCCAGAGTCATAATTTTTGGCATGGAATGTCTGCAGGTCATTTTCTCTGATGTGCATGTGCTTTTATCATGCTTCTGATCGACAATGTGTGTGAGAATGTGGTTGAATGTGGATAAAGTTGCTCAAAATGTTTGTGTTTGCCGACATTTAGGGGCTGGCCAAATCTAAATGCGCTTATCTATATAGACAGGGGTGCACGAAAATGAAATTCAAATTCAATTCAAATATGCACTATATTTAGAGGTATATTCGCAAAGCCACTTTAGCCCTTTACAATTATACAAATACAAAATAAGAAAGAAAAAAATAAAAGTACAAAAAAATAAAAAGAACTTTAATAAGGTCTTAAGTTGTTTTCTTCTTCACTTTCTTGAAGGCATCGATAAGATGGGTCGCAAGAATGGTTTTGAGGGAGGTCGCCCAAGCAACAGCTCGCAGAGCTACCGACCAGACATACAACATGGGAGCATCGATAAGAGATATAATCAGCAAATGCATCTCGACGACAATGCCACGTCAGACTCGATAGTCTCGAGCAATACCAGGGAGCATACCAGGCAGGAGAATTCCATTTAAACAAGGAGTCAGAACGACATAAACGATAGGTCTACTAAAATAGCGGGCAGGCTGCAATTTGTCGAATAGTATCGCTTTTCTTGTTGCTCAATTATTGGAAGTGGCCGACAGCCGAATAGTAATCGAACGCACGAGAGCACCATGCATTGATCGATAGATTGTAATCGCTTCAGGAACGTGGGGAGATCTCAGATTATACTGCGAATCTGCGCATCATCCCAGGAGACGATGGTCAATCCATGGAGTTATACTTAGCTTGAAAAGAAGTTACGAGTCCATGCTCAATACTCCAAATCAGCGTCAATGACACACGACGAAGGATATTGAATGAATGATATTTCTGACTGAGCTGTTGGACTGACACAGCGACGAATTTGATGGTGAAGGATAGAAGAGGATTTTCTTGAGATTCACAGCTGTCGATTTGCGCTGACGTTTTGCTGAATGACGATCACCATTCATAGCCCCAAATTTCATCTAGAAAGCTAGTAATATTTGCGCATTGCAAGATATTACACCATAAATCTGCCACAGACCCCATCTTCCCATCCTGAGGAATATCATTCAGCATTTCACATTGATAACGCCATAATACATCTGCACACATCCGCGTAAACAACAACTTGAGATCTATGAAACGAACCAACATTGATAACTTCTACCAATCACAAAAGAAGCGGCCCGAAAAGAAGCCCTGAGGGAACACCCCAGTTCCACATCCATGAAATAATCGGACCAGAAAAACAAAGGATAAACTAGGATCACTGGTCCACTCAGTATGGTCATTGTGACAAGACAAGAAAATCAAAAATCCAAAGATAGGAAAAGAACAATTAACCATTAAAAAAAATAGAGTGATTGGTCATGGATAAAAAAGCAGTCGATGTCAAAGCCAAAATAAACAGACAATCAAAGCCGATCAACACAATTTAGAAGAACAAAGTTGGAATCTTTTGTGTTATCACCGTTTCCGGATTATGCACGTCTATAATTCCGATTGCAGGGTATTAAGTTTTGAAATGAAAAAAGTTAAATTTAATTGTGGATTGGATATGAGAGCTGATTTTTCTGTGGTAGGAGTTTTGAATAAGATTTTGAATTGGTGTGTACGATGCATCATTTATGATGCATCCAAGAGTGTATTTTTTATCATAGTGTGAAGACAGTGCCTTTCCATAATTGTTCGGAAGACTCCAGTAGAGAACGAAAGATTGTAGAGATAAGTATCGGACGTAAATCAAGGGACCATATCCAGCTCGAAAGCATACCAGGTCAAGCGTTCGGGTGTAGACATCAATCGTCGAAAAGATCGACGTTTGAATCGGGACGATCGCAATTCCTGAATACAGGTACGTTCAAGCTGCCAGATCATTACCCATATTTCGAAGTAATTCCTGGACAGATTTTAGATGTCTCACTTGTGATCAAATTTTCTTATAATTTAAATAAATTGAGAAATTCGAAAATGCTCTGGGATGGTTTGGGACGACGAGGACCCATGATACTTTTATATCGGAATTTCCGCTTTCTTTCTTTCGTGACTTTACGGCGATTTCAGCTTATCACACCAATTTGATTGTATTTTATTTGAGCATGTCTGACCTTTAAGTCTGCTTTGCCACTCTAAATAAAACCTTCGGAAACCAGCAAAGAATTTTTAGAGGGTGATGGAAGAGATCGCGATCAGAGATCGTAACGAACTTCATGTTGTTCTGTCGAACACTGCGCTTTGCTACCCGACAGTCCTCATCGAACCATGGATCAGACGACCATGGTTCAGATGAAAGAACATGACCTGAAGACATTCCATGCCAAAAATTATGACTCTGGGCTGAGTACTTTTCGTTTGATCAGAGAAAACATACAAAATTTCATTTTAGCCAAAAACTGCAATCTGCGTCCCATTGGATTTACATGTGTTATACATTGATCCTGTCTGACAAGAAGAGGAACTCACTAGAACTCGGCAGACGTGCCGATTCAAAGTAGGCATAAGGTGCATATCATTCTGTGAAAGTCTCACTTTTGGCCTCGTTCCCTGCAGAAACTCGTACTGGCTGCCGGACTATATGTCAGCAACGAACAAGCCTACAATTGGAGAATAGCAACACTAAAACAGAAAAGCTTCACTGTACAGCGGGTTCAATTTGTTCTGAATCGGTTAGGTTCGCAAGTTTACCGAAAGCTCAATTCTATATTTTCATTAATTATGATGAAGATTATGAAACAGATTGTGATCTGAAATAAATCATGTGATTCATAGAATCACATTTTCAAGATTGATGAAGGAGTTTGAAAATGATGGCAAGACATCCTTAGAAACGGTACTTTCGAAATATGTTGCAAGTAAGTGTAACCATTTATTGCACCGAATCCAACGTTTTTAGGCTAAATCTGCGGATATACGCTTAAGAAAGAATTCACGAAAGCGGTTGAAACGAACTGAGAGGTCCAGCTTTAAAATGTAGAAAATGTCACAAATTAGGCGCATATCCATTCCAAGTGCAGAGTTAATCAACTATTAAGATATCAACTTAATTTTTAAAATTTTGCAGGATTATTGTTGAGATGATGCAAATGACTGAAAAGCCCATTTTGCAAGTGTTAGGCAATCAGAATCGAATAATAGTCATAAATCATCTATATCCCTATTATTATTCTCTGCTGCTTCTTTCTTTGGCCATTATTTCCTTTCTGAACTTCTTTTCATTTCTTGGATTCGACAAAATATTTGATTTTTTAGAATACACCGTTTAATTGGATAATTATTAAATGAATTCGGTCTCATGTATTTCGTTCCAGGTATCAAATTCTGTACGAAGAATGCCACATTTGCCGCTGTATTCTTTTTCAATCAATTGAAGAAACGATGAGGTAAGAAACTGCAGTTTTCATCCAAATCTTTAATGAAGAGAAAATGCTTTGATTTCAATTTAAAAAGGAAGGTGAATGAGATACGTTAACATGTTTCAAACCATTATAAAATTTTCGTTATCACTGGCTGATTTCTATAAATACCCACCATCGTAATACCTTCACTATGTTGCTGGATTTTCGTTGATAAGCGAAACAAGTCACTGGCCTCCCACAAAATTCTATGTGGCACCAGTACTATTTTCCCGTATCAATGAGTGTCTGCAGATATCTGCTTTCTAAAGAGATCAATAGTTAAATGAACAATTCTGTAAATAGTCCTTTTGTGCTTGTTACAAGAGTGACGGCTCTCGTAAAAGAGAAATGGCAAATGATCTATGTCTAACAAAATTATGACCAGCATCTAAAACTGCTTATTTATGGCGATCACCGTACTCTTCTCAATGTTGCCATACATTGTGTCGTATTTCCATCTTCTCATCAAATTGAGAAACTCACATGTATTGATTATCAAATTCTTCGATTAATGAAATCATTCACATTTTTCGGTTTGTGCTTCTAAATGCAGACACTCATCTCACGGACCATTCATTCATGCTCGCAAACTTCAAATATTTCCCTAATTTACAACTCATAAAAACTGTTATGTCAGACATTCCTCAAATTCGCCAATTGTCTTTTGAAATTCGTTTCTGATTGAATTTATTGATGAACATATTCAAGAAACAGTGGAATGTGGATTTAATTCACGTCATTTCCATCAATGGAAAGTACATTAGGTTAACGAGGAAATTTAGCAAATAACATTTTCATTGAATAGCGCTGAGGAGGAAAGATAACAAGGATGATGTACATTCTCTCATGCAGGTCCACAATCATTGCACGATCATTGCACAACATGCTTGGCGGCCATATTGGCGGGTGAGCTTCCTTATGGATATCATTTGCCATAACTCACCTATCCTTGCTAAACAAAAAAAACAAAAAAACAACTAATATCTGAAGTAAGATCGGAATTCTAATTTTGAATCACTATTTAAAAGAAAGAGAAAAAAGAGAAAAAAGTATGTATTTGTCGTAATGAAAATCAAAAATTACAGAGACAATTATGAAAAAACAGTTATTTGCAATTAAGGTCAGAGAGACCATTAATGACCAGAGAGCTTAAAACGACGAAGCTATTTTGCCTGCGATTAGTAGTGCACATTGGGACCAAAACATGTTTTCGTATAGATTTAGGAATAATGTAACACAACGGATGTCCGGGCTGCAAGCAGTTGTTGTAGAAGCTTTTAAAAGCCGCCAGTCTAATTGCATGAAATCTTGTCATGTCATTGCCACAAGAACATTGTGCAGGGCAAATCAGTCGCCTTCCTCGTTTATACAAACTGTTGATAATATGATTAATTTTATAACTGAGAACACCAAATAACTGAGTACAATACATGATTAAATTTTCTATTAACATGTGGAAAGTCAACCACAATTCGTCATGTTGTAGAACATACTTCAAGATATTCAACAAATATAGACGTTTTGAGCATCTTCTTAGCAATAAACTGAAATGGGAATCCTATTTTAAAGTTTCATTCCACACAAGACCAAGTAATTTGCATTCGCTGACAATTTCAAAAGGGAAAGGAAAATACATCTCAAAGTTTTCTTTCTTATACAAACACATTTTGTTTTTGACAAATTTCATTTCAAATCATTCTTTTCTGCCCAGTCATTTATAGTATAAAATTCAGATGTAATCATTTCGATAGATCCAGGTACATCAGATTTAAAAATTGGACACACTTGAGACACGTCATCAGCATACATGATTAATGATGTGTTATGAGACAGGGACATTATGTCCTAAGAATATAAAATGAACAAAAACGGCCCAAAAGGGTAACCTTGAGGAGCTCCGCTAAGCACCTGCAACTCTGAGCTAACAATTGACCCAAATTTGACCCTTTGATAACAATTACTTAAGTAAGAAGACATAAACTCTACAAAACGTCAACACTCACAACAAATCAAACTCAACAAAACTCAACAATTTTCCCCCCTCTCCCAGTTCCCCGACTTTATAGAGTTCACAATAGCCCGAGTGAAATGTGGTTAAACTATAGATGATAGATAACTTACATCTGACAATCCTGGCCGGTGGGGGAGGCGTTGAATTGTTTAAGGAGGGCCACACTGGGGGAGGGGGCGCTTTTCGCATCTTAGCGATTTTTTTGCAATTATCTTTTTAACAAAGCAAGCTGACGCCATCAGATTTCTAACAGCTTACTTCCTACGTACTATGCAACCTTTGACTGAAGGACAATAAATTTGGCGTAATACTTTTGGCGTGAGTGCTATCTTAAAATTTGAATATGTGGAACATTTTGTCTGTATTTGGTATATATTCACTTCTAATGTATATTGCGGCATCAATTCTTCATGAAATAAGTTGAGATTACATGAAGGATTCTTTCTATTAATATAGAGATATCTAAAAATGCAATACTTTTGAATTTGAAATTATCTGCTTATCATGTATGCATGTTTGAAAGTTGAAATTCAAAATATTTCCAAATATGATTTTCTGTTATTTTTGTACCTTTAAGTTCTGCATATCATCAGTAATTTTTGAAAATTTTCAGAATCATGTTGCTTCTAGCTTCAGTGTCTCTATAAAAGTCATCGAATTAAATTGTTTCTTCACCTACAGAAACTAGATAATGAAATGTGCGTACTTTTTGTGATATTCGAATTGAATCAAAAGTTTGAATTATTTGACATTTGACCTTATCTAATACAATGATGTAATCTCAGACCGATTAATAATTATCGTTTTGTTAACTAGCTTAGCTAGATCTTTCGATTAGGGTATGGTTTATTAGTTTTTGCTGTCATTTTCCATTTCAAATGGTGATCTAATGGAAATTTGTTGAAAATTATAGTATTTTTTTTCCTTTGACCTTCACCTTTGCCCAGGGATGATCTCTAAAATAAAGCTGTTTTATGAATTAAGTAGTGATGTTTTCTTGAATCCCCTTTCAATGCCTTTTCGGTTGATGTGTGCTTTGCCAAAATTGGTGTGAGTTCAACAGGAGGGAGGGAAATTCGCCCCACCCTCAGTGGGGCGAGGGTCAAGGAGAGGCCATTCTGCTTGCCCGGGTGAGGAGAGGCCATTCTGCGTGCTCGGGTAAGGAGAGCCCATTCTGCGTGCCCGAGTAAGGAGAGCCCATTCTGCGTGCCCGAGTAAGGAGAGGCCATTCTGCGTGCTCGGGTAAGGAGAGCCCATTCTGCGTGCTCGGGTAAGGAGAGCCCATTCTGCGTGCTCGGGTAAGGAGAGCCCATTCTGCGTGCTCGGGTAAGGAGAGCCCATTCTGCGTGCTCGGATAAGGAGAGCCCATTCTGCGTGCTCGGGTAAGGAGAGCCCATTCTGCGTGCTCGGATAAGGAGAGCCCATTCTGCGTGTTCGGATAAGGAGAGCCCATTCTGCGTGCTCGGGTAAGGAGAGCCCATTCTGCGTGCTCGGATAAGGAGAGCCCATTCTGCGTGCTCGGGTAAGGAGAGCCCATTCTGCGTGCTCGGATAAAGAGAGCCCATTCTGCGTGCTCGGGTAAGGAGAGCCCATTCTGCGTGCTCGGGTAAGGAGAGCCCATTCTGCGTGCTCGGGTAAGGAGAGCCCATTCTGCGTGCTCGGGTAAGGAGAGCCCATTCTGCGTGCCCGGATAGGGAGAAGCAGTTCCTTATTGACCCGAGGACGGACTAAATATATGAAATAATTTTGAACAAGCCTCTGATTCGCCCGCTCTGCAGAATGACTCAATTCAAACAGACATACATTGCTCTTCATCTCCCAATATCTTGGCATATAATTTGTATTGGCATCAGAAAGAAATTGAATCCATTAAAGAGCTTCCTGTCGTCTGCATGATGAGACAATGAAACCAAGGATTTATTCAGATGTACTTTGGGACTCATTGATAGTGAGTGCATCACAGACATCGGTGTGCCTTTTTCATTGAGCTTATCAGTTCCTCCACAGCATGCACTCCCCGACGCCGCGAAGCAAACCTCTGATGATTGATACCGGCGAGTTGTCTCGCAGAGAATTCGCCACGCCTCAACGGCGACCGATCACTAGAGGATTCAAACTTGGGGTTGATGCTCACAAACTTCCTCTCTCACTGCTCAACTTTTTCCTATCATCCTTGTATATGAAATGGTAAATTATTTACATTGCTATTGATCTCCAGCAACCCATTGTTTTCAAATACAAATCATTTGTGAAATTAACCTGAATCAATTAAAATAAATGTTCTTCAGTGAACGGGAGTTTTCCAGGGCAGGAAGAGAGAGAATTGAATATCAATTCCTGTTTTATTGCCGCGGAAGAGATTTCTATGTAAATTTGGAGAATGGACACATGTGAATTTGGTTTTTCATCACACGGCCAATAGTGCGGCATACGGAGCCACAGGACAAGCTATCCTGGCTACGAAACCAATAAGTCGGCGAATAGGAAAACAAATCACTTGTACAACTTGAGCAGTCAGAATTCGCACATTTACTTTATCTCTACTTTGTCCATCTACAGTGAACCAAAGACTTATGCAGGTTTTTGGCGCAGATTCCCGATGATGGCATTCTGACAGAGACTTATCCAGGAAATTATATCATCTGTTCTCGGGATCTCTCGGATGACAAAGGGAAGTCAGAGATAACGGCATGTTTTTAACGACTATTCTAGTTAATTCGCATTCTTCAACGGCAACAGAAAGGCACGGTGAGACACTACCACAGACACAGGAGCTGCTGCGTCGTCGGCGGCTAGCACAGCCACAATATGATAAATGATGTCTAAAACAGTATTCTTCCTGAAATTCGGATAAAAACTCAGATTTCAATCATGTACCACACCCACTGGTAGTTTTACATGCCTGTTGAATTTTTCACGATTATATAAATGATCGAAGCAATGTCTGTCGATGGTGACTTGCAGACTGCAAGCGTAACTATTCTCGATGTCATAACTATCAAAAATAAAAAAAGACAAGTGAAAAATATGAAAATGACACCCGAAAGTGTTCGCCGGCTCCTCTCAAGAGTGAACACCGGTTATGTGACAGTAATGCAGTAACGCAATCAACACTGACACTGCGAAATGACAACAGCTCAAAAGGACGGAACATACCGGTAGATATCTACCAAGGTAAAGCAAGAGAGAAATGAATTGTATTTGGATACACAAGTGCAGGTTTGCACAATTTTATCCGCAGTGCCTCTAAATGTTGAGAAGAAAAACAGAAACAGAATTAGGCAGCACAGAAAAATGACTGACTGGAGGAGCAGACTTGTCGTAGAGGTTGCAGGACACAACATGCATGGAAACAGTTCTATCTGGTAAAGACTTTGAGTGAGGAAGAAACCCCATCGATGCAGGTAGTAATCCGGCAGCCAGAAAGAGTTTCTGCAGGGAACGAGGCCGAAAGTGAGATGTACACCTTATGCCTACTACGAATCGGCACGTCTGCCGAGTTCTAGTGAGTTCCTCTTCTTGTCAGACAAGATCAAATAAAAACACGTGTAAATCCAATGGGAAGCAGATTGCAGTTTTTGACTAAAATGAGAGTTTGCATGTTTTCTCTGATTAGCACATTGTATGTTTAACACGGATTCCGCGCCCCCCCCCCCAGTATTATTCCTACATTATCAAACAAAGAGACCTGATATTAGGGATTTTATACAATTCGGATATTCGAAATCTAATGGTGGTATTCATTTTGCATAATGTTTTCGTCTTGATGCTATAAATAGTATTTTAAAATTCAAACATTATCTTTTCTCATCTTTTTTATTTTTTCTTAATTTGTCCTTTGATAAATCATGCAAATCAACCTTAGAGTATATTGTTTTCCCAATTTTGGTATTCTATTTCGAATGGTGATATTGGTTTAGCATGATAAAATATTTTTGGTGCCATAGATAACGATTTAAAATGACTATGTACATGTACATGTATCATTTTTTGGTAAAAAGCCATGAAATATTTCTTCCTTTTCAAATTGGTTCCTTCATATGCTATGAAATTAACATTGTTCGGATACATGCATAGAACATTGTTCAAATTGTTGCATAATGAAATTATGGCACATATTATATTTTGCATCATAAAATAATTACACAAACCTATACATGCTACTTACTAATTACCTGCAGTACAATTCTATTTACGAAAAATGCTAGAACCTTATACAGTGGCTAATAAATATCGTATATTTACTGTACATGTAGCTTCATAATTTGTAGAATAATTTCTTCACAAGAAAGAAATAATCATCATGCAGTTCATTGGCCTAAACTAGGTAAAACTAGATAGGTATGTCCTACTATACTGTATAAGTAGATAACATTTGTTAAATATGATCTATGTCTATCGCAAAATCTTTATTCAAGTTAGAAACAAAAGATATCGAAGATGTATGACAATTTTCTACATATGTGGTTCGAATTAGAAGAAAATACTACTAGGTTCTACTAGGCCAATAGCCTTTGATTCCAGGTGTCCAATGATTTTAGACATAGACTGTATATTGCTTTGTAGTATAATGTATATGGTATACAGGCAGCTGAGACTTCAAGATATACGTTTTATTGCTTGAATACAATCTATACTTGCACACAGCATAAACAAAACTGATTTCTTAGAACCAATCTCTTGAAAACTAGGCTAGATCTAGCTATTTCACTGACATAAATTTGACGAAATTTCGCAGAAAGTTGAAAAATACCTAAAAACTAAAAGTCATGAAATCTCAATCCAATCCATTTGGTTTGAAAGTTTCTACAGCAAAAATGCGCGTGCCCCCCCCCTTGGTACGAATATGGCTAAATTAGCAATCCGATGGGTTAATACATGGCCTTATCAATAAGAACACTTTCTGGAGCGTGAGCATATTGCAAGCAATAACCTGTCACTGGAAGAGCAAAACAAAATAACCACTAACATTTTCATTGTATACAGATACTTTTTTGAGACGAAATGAAACCTACAATATACTTACTGTAAGGTAACTATGAACGGAAAGTGTACTCAATGCAATCAGAAGTCATTATTGCGAATATGATAGCTATTGAAAGAATAGATTGGGATAAACTCTGTTTGGGTTGCACTCAAAGAATCCTCTCATTTCACATAATGTTATCAAAATTACTTCACTGATATTTAAATGCTTCTTACGAAGATGTATTTTCAGAATCGATGAATCCCAGTCGACAGTACACGTCTAGAAAGTGAACTTATTATTTCAGAAGAGATAAAAGTTATTGAGTCTTTGATTTAGTTCCTAATGAGACGCAGCAAGACTGTTACTAAGTTGATAGTTTGATAAAACTGCTGTGAAGGAAAATGGGATCTGAATAATGTCTTCGGATTTTCATTTTTCAAATTTCTTTCATGCATTTTAACAAATAGAAGTTTGAAGTGATGCATGTTGTCGGTGTTTACCGTCGAAATCTTTCATTGTGAGAATTCAAACTTCTAGGTTTGACAGTTATGTAGATAACAAGTCCTTATCCACTTATCCGTCTTGGCAATAACTGGCACAGAGAGTAACTTCTTGTATCCACTTTGTACACGCAGTCCGCCACAACAGCCATTGACATAGATATCAAGTCCTTACATCATTCTTAGCAGACCTACATGCTTCAACGTCTACAACTTGAATATTTATCTAGTCTTAGCGTTTCAATCTTCAGGAGTGCCTTTGAGGCAGCATGTAAGACGAAGCGCGTCAAATTACATTTCATATTTAATCAACAAAAAATCGTGATTAAAGGTGCACTCCGACCAAATTTCATTTATGATTTTATTGATTTTATACACTTGCCTAATGCTCGTGATGACGTCAGCGGTGATACGCTCCACTGTCTGCATGCGTCGCGTGTTGTGAATGAATAGCTGATTTAACGAGGAAGCACAGTGTAGGCCAATGGGGAAACAATCATTAATGAATCAAAGCATGGACAGGACGAGTGAAGGGGAATGTTGTCATAGTTTATAAACCTTCTCATAAGTATTGTAACTGTTGGCATGTTGAAAGTTTAATCTAATGATGCACAGCATACATCTTCATTTAAGTTTGCTCGTGAATCTGAATCTTGATCAGATACTCGAAAGAGATACCCCATCAACTATGTCAACATAATGTGCATTTATAAACCCTTTTATGCCCTTTTATGTACCATTTTATATACCTTAGATAAATCTATCAGTATCATGCTGACTAATGTTTGTTGAATTAGCAATTCGATGGGTTCCTATTACTTTCATGCTCAACCTCAAGAGTATTTTTTTTAGCGTGATCATATCGCATGCAACTTGCCACTGGCATAGCAAAATCACATAATCAAAAACAATGACTCCAATTAACTTTGAAAGATGTAAATGGGTCCACATCACTATTCAGATCCAAGAAATGAAACATGAATTTAGTGAATGATAAAATCATGCTGGTGAGGATTGAATTAAAAACTTGAAATTTCAGCCAAGAAAGCACGAATAATACAGCGATTTTTCATGAAGACTTTCATTTAATACAATTCATGAAATTTCCTTGATAATCAGCTTGATTTCCGCTTAATTAGGATGCTTTTCAGCAAATATTCATTCCTTTTGATATCCAACTTGTTTCATACTACTTATATAGGAGAGTCATCTCGGTAGTATATAAATTGGAAAACTTTGATTTCTTCGAAAGTGCTCAAATAATTTTTTTGGACCACGGGAACGTAATCTCCGCAAAAAACTGAATCTTTTGATATAAAATTTTCACTGCATAGAGATACTTTTTGAGTCGACACCCTACCTATATATCCATACTCTATGATCCCGACGTTACGTGTCGCAGACACATCTCCATGGAACTTTGGTGAATCAAATTCATTGATAGCCAGTGCTGATGTAGGCCTATAGCATGTGTGCAAATCAACAATAATTGTTGGTAAGCATCAGTCACCCGGTTGAGCGTCATGACGCCGAATAACAGTAAGTAGCACGTGGGAGGTGTCTGGTGTGGTCACAAAGTGAAATATTCATGTACGAACCGAAAGTGTATATGTGATTCTCTGTCATATTTCACGCTTTGCGCGTTGAAAGGTCATTTTGGCATAATGCGCCAGAAAAACAAATTAAAGTTTGAGATGATATTCATAAATGTCAGAAGTGTCAGACAACGAGAGCAGCGAAGTATTGACAACTTCGTTCTGATGGCTAAAATTGAACACTATTTAGTGCGTGATGCTGAACCAAAACTTCTGTGTGAGGTGAAAGAATCCGGACTCGAACGTGCATCAATATCTTCACGTTTGCTCCCTTCTGGTAAATAAATGAGCGTTTTCATTCTGAATGTCAAGTCAAGTTGCATCGTCTCCCCAAGAATATGTTTGCTGTTAAAAAAATTACTGAAAATGATTTACACAACCGATCTCCCGCGAGGGTACTTTCATTGTCTGTGTATTTTTCTCTTCGACTGAATACTATCATGGACATCTGGCGATCACAGACTTCCAGTTATTGACAGATGGAGATCACCGATATAGTGAAGACTTACAGAAGCCAATCATATTGAAGAACAAAGAATGCGAGAGAACAACTTTGGGCAAAGCGTGTCTTCAGGTCATTTCCTATCATATGCATGTGATATTATCCTGCCTATGATCGGCGATGTGTCCGAGAATGGGGTCCAATGTGCACAAAGTGGGACAGGCCAACATACTGTATTTACCGAATATGAATGTGTTTCCCTCATAGACAATGCTCATGAACAAGATAGAAAATGTCCTGAAGATATTCCAAGTCAAAAATTATGGCTCTAGCCTTATGAGAAAACATAAAAAAATCATTTTTCCCAAAGCTGCAATCTGCGTCCCAATCAAATAGCATGTGCTTTTCTTTGATCCTGACTGACAAGAGGAGCATAGGCGTACATCATTCTGTGAAAGTCTCATTGTCGGCCTCGTTCCCTGCACAAACTCGTGCTAGCTGCCGGACTATGAGGTGCACATCATTCTGTGAAAGTCTCATTGTCGGCCTCGTTCCCTGCACAAACTCGTGCTGGCTGCCGGACTATGAGGTGTACATCATTCTGTGAAAGTCTCATTGTCGGCCTCGTTCCCTGCACAAACTGGTGCTGCCGGCCTGCCGGACTATGAGGTGTACATCATTCTGTGAAAGTCTCATTGTCGGCCTCGTTCCCTGCACAAACTCGTTCTGGCTGCCGGACTATGACGTGTACATCATTCTGTGAAAGTCTCATTGTCGGCCTCGTTCCCTGCACAAACTCGCTCTGGCTGCCGGACTATGACGTGTACATCATTCTGTGAAAGTCTCATTGTCGGCCTCGTTCCCTGCACAAACTCGCTCTGGCTGCCGGACTATGACGTGTACATCATTCTGTGAAAGTCTCATTGTCGGCCTCGTTCCCTGCACAAACTCGCTCTGGCTGCCGGACTATGATCTGTAGCCTCATCGCCCGAATGATAGGTGTTCATGTATTCGCGAGCCAATTTTATGTACTTACCTGTTTTTTTTCAGCATGTTGTTGAAAGATCGCAGAAGATAATTGATATTTGTCAAAATCTTCAATTTGGTTATTTTACTTCACGTGTGCCGAACATATCATGTTCAGGCATATAAACTAGCCACAAAAGTTTGGAATTTTTTCATTCAATGAGTTTTTCGATCGTTGTGAGCAATCGCTGTCACAGCTTCTGCTATTCTGTAGCTGAGGTCAACCAACCAGGGCATGCAGGAATTTAATGACCTGAAATTTAAAACTGGTTGGTTTTCCTGTTGACGAATCTAAATCGTGACTGTTTTATTTGAATAATTGGACAATATGCAATTTTCTGTCGCCCATTGTTTTACGACAACTTTCAATTATGTTTATGATAATTTATGTATGTTTATGTTTTTTTCAATTTATGTATATTTTGATAGAAATTGTCTTTACCTGATTTGCCTTTCACCTGTGAGAACGATCTTCAGTCCTGTTACGGAATAACTTAATTTCCAAATGCACATCACTTGAAATCTCAATTAGTATATTTTTGCAGCACATCTTAATGCTATCAATTATTTTCTCTGTAACTTGATTCATTTTCGCACTAAGAAATGGCATCTCAAATTTTCAAATGAACTTCATGGATGTGAAAATACATAATTGGCCCACCAGCTATCACTTTCCAATGTGCATTTTTTCTTAGCTGTTACAAAGTTTCCAGGTTACAAAGTTTCTGAATTTCCAGGTTTCCAAATCCAACAATTTTTAGTAAAAAGCAAGAGAACGCGCTAACGATGAAAGTCATGAAAGCCGGCTCAAAAAGGAAAGGTCCACAACAACACATGAATAGGGTGAAAGGATAATTCCAAGGAGGTCTTTATTTGTTTGTGTATGATTCTGTTTGATTGACTCTATAGGATTCTATTTGATTGACTCTATAGGATTCTATTTGATTTATTCTATAGGATTCTATTTGATTGATTCTATAGCATTCCATTTCGTCACGCCTTGATGAGAGGCTAAAGTTTGTAGATTAGCTGATTGGCAATTTATCGATGTGCTTTCGTGGAAGCTGTTTCCAATCTTAAATGTCATCCTATCCCTCGATAAAAGTATTGAGTTAATTTTTTTTCTAATCGTTACATTTTATGAAGATAAATTCTTTAAGTAGAGAACAATGACGACCTCTCAATCCGTCTCTTACTCTGCTATATTAATGCTGTTGACATCCTTCCTTTCTCTAACCATCTCATTCAATCCTTCTACAACTGCATCACCGGCCTCATCTAATTGTCTTTACAACAACTTCATTTGAGGTTGAAATTAAATTCTGTGTTTCCTGTCTCCTGTAGAAGCGAACAATCACTGTCATCAATTGGAAATGCCGCCAAAGTTGATGAGATTCCAAGTTTTAATTCGGAGATTTCATGGTCTTCTCTAAGGTTATTCCAGATGTAGCCATGTTATGAGGCATATTGCGATTCAAAAAATTTGGATAAGTATTTGCATTAATATGAAGTGCTTACTTCAATGCCAGCAACCTTTCCTGCATAATGATGTAGGGGTATGGCCTCAAACTTTTCCATGAAAGCCGCAAACGTTTTGTTAGAAACATTAAAGTTCTAAAATTCACATCAAATGATGAAGTATTTTTGTAGCTGCATTAACTTTGTAGATTTCGTGCATAATTTTACGTGTCATTTGACAATGTGAGATTTTTGAATTTCATTCTATAGCAGATGACGGTTTGTATTGCATTGATTGGCAATCACAAATAAATTACATCAATTGACTTGACTCTGTCCAAATTCTAAACTTGCTGGAGTTTGAATTCTCTCTGTGTGCTATAAAACTGTGATTTCAAACCATTTCGCTTTCTGCGCGTCGAAGCGCTCTGGTTCGAATTGCACATTATAAAGACCCTGAATGAATGTGATGTGCCCCTAGCTGCTGTCGTCCTCAGACAAATTGCTTGTCATTATCGAATGCCTGCCTGGTCTACTGCATGAGGCGATACATTTGAAATCTCTTCAACATCATTGTTGCCCACCCTAAGTGCAAATGTCTTTGATATAATAACTTAAGAATATATTGCGGACAAGACGGCAAAGATAGCAAACGATTTTTCATTTTATGTGGGAGTGAAGAGATATCTCTCCTCTGTAAACTGCCGGGAGGAAAAATTAATTTTTCAGTCCCACGGGATCAGGAAGTTAACTTTTCCATATGTAAACTTCTATAAAGTATACCAGATTATCACATAGTTGCAGAATTGTATTTCAGAATCCCTTCTATATCTGATAAAATCTGTTCCCAGGGAAAATCTTGGTAGATAGGGATTCTATCGCGGATATCTATGGTCCTAATAATATGGCATACTTTATAACGGATGGAGGATAGCTATGCGATTCTCTGACATAGCTCGTGAAATTATTTGATACATCCCTCGGGATCCATCAGATAATTTCCCTCTCTATATCCCAGAGAATCGCATAGCCATCCTCTATCCATTACATAAAGGACAAATCATAGAAATGCATAAACAAAGTGTGATTAGCCAGGGATTACCAAGCTATCGATGTAGTACCTTGATTTTCTCGCTCATAGATTACGCGTGAAAACCATCAATTATATAATGAGCAACAGACATCTGTAAGTCACAAAAGAAGAACTATATTCTTTCGAGAGAAAATTAACGCTTAGCTATCTCTCCATCCTCGCTGCGCTCGGGCTGTACACCATAGCTGCGGGAGGAAAAGTTGATATTTCCTCTCTCAAGAAAATAGCTATGACTTCTATTACGAACTCTATTTCTACATTCTAAATATCATTTGCGTTTGAAGCTGCAAACAATTGCAGGGCTAGAGATATCTATTGACAACAGTCCTCAATGATGTCACGGACTGCTGATACGTTACACCCACAGAATTAAATTGTTTAATCGTATCACTTTCTTAGAAGTGCAAACTGATTCAAACAGATGGCACATCCAGGAACTTAATAAGTGGGGAAAAAGAAATTTTTATTACCTTACAGAGATAGGGAAAATAGTCGCTTGCGGATTGCTCTGAATTCCTTCAAAATGCTCCGATCGCCACGACTCCTTCAGATTCGAAGAATTCAGATCATTGCGCAGAAGTTTTCTCGATAATGTTGGGCCCTCCGATCATTTTAAAAAAGTTGGCAGGCGCATGAAAAAACGTTCACAAACTTCGCTGTAGAACTTGACATCGTCTGTGTCTCTTTGCTGTGTGATCCTGTTGATAACAGTCACTGAAACTTTGCACAATTTGGCGTGTTTAACGTTGAACTGGCTGCTCATTGTTCGATTGCTATGGTATTTAGTCAGGAGATTCCGCCATTTCATTTACGTTACATGTTCCAATCTTTCCCTTCTAGTCAAACGGAAGAAGAGACGACCTGTCTAATTACGTGGTTACACCACATTACTTTTCTCGAAGCAATGCACGTTGCGGACCCTAGCCATCGAATAATGAGACTATAGAGGGCAGCAATAGCACTACGGACATGGATGCTAGCACAATCGAATTTAATGTCTATTGCGGACTTCCATCGTGGTTCATATTTCTGCTGTAAAACAAAGAAAAACAGTGCATTATTCGTCACGTATCATTCTTCCTTCCTTTGGTTTGAATATTGCGACACTAAGTACAACTTCTCTCCAATTCACCTGTTGCCTATTAACTGACTTAATTCGCTCTTCACTCGAGACGATTCTGGCGCCAGTTTTGAATTTTAAATGCGGTTATATCATCGTACGTCAGAAGAGCCGCTCAAGGGAGAACAGGATGGAATTCATTGAGCAACAACCTGCATTATTGAGACGTTATAGAGAGAGATCTCTACTTCAACCTGCAATTTTGCAGCGGAAAATTTATTCAACATTTTCTTGGATTTATTTGTCTCCAGAACTTGGATGTCGCAGTGCACATAATTTTCAATTAATCCTTTCTAATGCTGAACCGAATTCAATCACTTAAAAACAGCTGTTCACATTTTGTTAACGCTGAGATCTGTTTGCGAGCACGATTGTCGCAAGAGCTGTTAGAATTGTTCAACAGGTCGAAGAGTCAATAACTTGTCTCGGCGATGATGGAGAAGTTTGCTGTCTTCAGACATTGAGGAAAATATCGAACGTAAATGAATTAATTACACAGAGTTTAGCAGAAAGATTAAGAGAAGCTCAGGTTGATTTCATGATAGAAAATTCATCTCAGTTTAATTTTATAGGGATGAAATAAATTTAAATTTTTACCTTCGTTGATTATGAGGCATACAGAATCAATGATGCAGATATCTTCCTTGTACAGTGTTGTTTCAATGATCTACGATATGTGTGCCCTATACATGTTCATGTTGTAATGGAAATACGAGCATTCTGGCATCATCTATGTATTGATCAATTCGGTGCTTGTTCAGATATCATTGTTTTCAAATGTTTACTGGCTGGACTCTGTCCTTCTTTCAAATGCCTGAGGTACATTTCAGTCAATAGTGACTCTATCTTTTTTTGATAGATGCTAATCCTTCTCTATTATAAATTTAATTTTTGAGTCTGTGCATCTTAAATGTACAGGACCGCGCTTGGTCGGGTTTGAGCGTCCAGGATGAAGCGGTCGAAACGCGATCGTCCTGACCAAGTTCCTGTTGATGACCTCATTAAAAATAGTCAAATAATTTGTATGCATATTTTGTAGAATTCTATTTCACGTTTTAGCTCAAGGAACTAATATTAATTCTCTTACACACCAGGTAGAATTTAGATAGCGTAATCCCGCTGTGTTAGCTAGATCTGGTATTTTGATTGGAAACAGACCTGTCCTCTTATCATCTGAATGGGCAGACTGTTAAATAGGATCATTTCAATATATAAGTGATAAACATAATTTTGAACAGAACTACTTACTCGCCAATTAATTACACATGAGGAGAGGAGAAGCGTTGTTTGTCCTTCTAGTAAGTATTTTGAAAATTTTTAGACATTTTAGGATATAAGAATTTTCTTTTAGATCATATTTTGTACCTATTGAAAATTAACTAGTCATTAGCTTGTTTTTTTTTAAATTTTGTTACCTTTGATACACTTTGATACGTTGAATCACTATAGACATATCAATCATCTCCATAAGCAGAGGGAAATATGCGGGATAAATGTGTTATATCTAATATTAGATAATTATCCACTGCGCATTGTATTCAAATGCCCATCTATGGTATTATTCCCTGTAATTCGTTCTTTCTTAGCTAAGTAATGAACTAAGAAATAATTGTGTTTCAATCTAAAGTCCTAACAACAGTGCAATAAACGATAATGTACTCTTACGTACGTTTCATTCGGAGACTCTTACATTAAGTCTCTGCCTCAGAGACTTCTTACAATGTGTACATATAGCAAGATAGCAGTGATATATCATTTGAGTAATGGATAAATATCTATAGATTATTTCCCTTTAATCAGTTTTGATAATTGCAAAATTCGGGCATGAATAGATCCTAATTAATACATTTCAATAGCATAAAAAATATTGCCCGCCAAAAGTTTATTCTTGCCAAGGTATCCTCTACTAAATGTCAATGGAATAAAACCAATTCAGATGAATTTCAGTGTAACGTGAATATCTACCGAAGCTCTGCTTTCCAAAATAATACTTCGGTAAATAAACAGCATCATATTTGCACATTGATGAATAAATCTACACGGTACTCAATAGAGAGAGTTGTGATGGACGTCGTATGCTGGTCATAATTCTAATTACAGTAGCCGACGCTTAGCCTGACAGCCTTCAATATCAGTGTTGTATGCGATTTTGAAGTTTGCGGATTGCAGCCTCTATGTGGTCGTTTGTAATTATCATTCAAAATGGAATCATGAGGCATTACTGCAGTTTAGTGCACCCTCTATGAAAGAGACGGAAACGCGCCTACTGCACACACCCGTCGGGAAGACACTTTAAGTGACAAAAAATACGAGCCCCTAACGACCAATCAAATTAGATACTACATGTATGTGCTATTACTCTCTCAAAACCGCAGAAATCGCTACTGACCTATTCGGCCACAATTTGACCTTGAAGTTTTGGCCCGACTTGGCGTGAGCCAATGAGAATCGAATATTATAAAAATCTTTGTAAATTCAAATTTTAAAGGTAAGGAGTCATCCCTATGTTGCAAAAATGATTTGTGATCATCATCCAGTTATATAAAGGTTGTATTACATTAAATACGTTTCAATGACATAGATATCGGACGATTTAATGACATAGATATTAGATGAAATATATGCTGCGATATGGCTAAGTGGATATATTTGAATTATGTTAAGAGATACAAAACATTAATGGATAATAGTATTTTGAGAGTATATTCTTATCGATACACATATAGAAATATGTTTCAATAACATAATGATCGAACATGGACACTTCGAGGCATACAAAAGGTAAGTAAAGACATGAAATACTTATAAATGTCGACTATTACAGCGTATAATTGCAGTTAACAGGTGTTCACCATAACTGGGATTAGCGAGAGATATTTTTCCGCTTCTTCCCACAATAACATGGAAGTGATATGGCCCTGAGGCCGAGTCCTCCACGTACCCGGTTCCATAATATAAAGGGTTCAAAAGAAAAGATTCTTCGGGTACTTCCAAGCGATTATTATTGCGTGTGCGACGTTTCGCCCCAAAGGCTTAATCATGCACGAATGAAGATGTACAGCGCAATATTCACATTATACGACCAAAGAAAATCGATAAAGAAAATTATCACGTGAGCACATGTTAAGGTTAAAAAATTCTACTGATAACAAAGATTAAAAGTACTATGAAAATTAAGAAATAACATGGAAGTCTCGAGATGCGCAGTTTCGTTATATTGGTTATGGTATTATTATTGAGTCTTAATAACCTTTTTCAAATAGTAAATTTCAAGAATACGATTATAAACCAATAAGATTAATTTAAAAATTCACCCTACTTCTAAATGTAAATTTGTCTTTGATTTCAACATGCAAAATCATATGATGAAATCCATAGAAATTAACAATACCATAGAAAGTCCTAGAATGGAAATTGCATGAAAATTATGGCACACTCCGGGGGAACTTAGTTGGGGCAAAAAGCAAATTTTGCGAGCTGGCTTTCTTGTTTTCTGGTTGGCATTTTCAATTATCAAGTCAATTTGTGATCTGGAGTGTTGCCCCTTGTCCAAAGATCACGTACACAAAAGCGATAATAAATTTACAAAATACTGCAGCGACAGGATGACAAAGAAGGAAATCCTTTAAAACGTTCTGTATGGTCATCATTTTGAAATATCGCTTCTATAATCAATCAAGAGTATAATCAGACACATATGCAACTTGTAATGTCGATTTACAGAGCATGCATTGCTCCAACTTGAAATCAGAGACCAAGAAATCTCAGAGTATTCATTTTACTTAAAAGGGTTTCCTTGTTCAATATATTTGAACAATTTTCAAAATCTTTGCATGCTTTCGAATATGAGCCTCCAAAATATCATCACACTATATTACATAAGTCATTTAGTGATTAATTGAAAAGTTCCAGCGACATTCCATGTATCTGATAAATGACTGTCGCTAAAGAAGCCTTCGATATGTTTTTCCAGAAAAGCGCTAGTTTTCTTGACCGCCAGAAGGAGAAATTATCCAATAAATAGAATTTTAATCTTTGAATTCTTGAAATGTTCTTACAACCAGTCCACCGACTACTTTCGATTATGACTCTGTCAACCAAATTTCAATTCGTATTCCATTGTTGAAAAATTGGAAAATAGTTGTCAATGACTGGTACGAATGGACGCAGTATATTAATCCATGGAAAAGTAGGCTATTTTACATAAAACAATGCCACCATCTCACTTAAAATTCTCTTCATGAAGATCCTGCAATTTGCTGTCAACAATTTCTACAACCAACTTGGCAAATAGTTTGATTATAATGTAATGTTATAGATCGAATATGATCTACAAACCATAGATTTTTCCATGTGCCATCATTGTGCATAGGAAAGATATCAAACTTCCATTCTAGTGTTCTGTTATCTACTTCTATGATGAAATCATTAAGCATGTGCAAGATGTCTATGTAAAGCTGATTGATTCAGTTGAATTGCTATGATGAAAAGAGCTAGCTATGATAAATCAAATTTACGTGATATTGACTTTGAATATTTAATTTGAATCCAAGCAAGTAAGAATGATATTGATTGAATCACAGATGTGTTAATATAGAATAACAGTGAGTTCCAACATCAATAGCTTCGTGTGATGTCTCATAGTCAGCATGCTTCTTCTCATGATGAGAATCGACGTAAAGTATGTATAATATGCTTTCAAAAAGCCAACAATCCTATATCTACCATAATTATTCAGCGAATTCGACTTTACTACATCGAAAATTTTGATCCACATGATACATGTTATCCGGCGGCCATTTGCTCGAAATGTCGATCCGATCTATTAGACATAAGCAATGGGAAGAAGACTACTGATGTTTTACCGAGTTTGTATGACTTCCAGTCGATATCACCAAACATTTCTACATCTACAAGATATGTACCCCACCGGATATGTAGCTGTGAAATTTGTAAAGTAGCTCGTACTCCTGGAATATTGTGCGAAAAAAGAAAGCGAGGACGTCCGGTAACTTCTTCGAATGATTCCTTCGACTCAAATCAAGGCATCGTAAAGTTATGCAATTCGTGCAAGTCCCCAATTGGCAGGGGTTTATCTCATCGTTGTAATGTGACATCACGCAGGAAAAACTTGACAAACATATGTAACGACGCTGATGAGAGAACCAAATATATTTTGGCTTCTGATGTCCTCCGACACAAAGTCGAAAGTGTCGAAAAGGAAAACATACTTCTGTCTACCAGAGGATCAAAGTTAATGCATGTTCAAGTGGGTGCTACTCGTGGTTGCACATCGTTTTTCACATCCTCGCAAATCAGCTCTTTGCAACTATCACTTGGTTGTTCCAACACAAAAATTGTTCATAATGTTTTGCCCTTTATGCGCTCCGTTTTAGGAAGAAAATCTATTGAAAGTAACACCGATTCTGCATTGAGAAAACGTGATCAGCTCTTCGATAATTTCTTCAAGATGACTTCAATGATGTTCGCAAAGCGTGTTTAGGATATACATTAGCCGACGATTACATCCAAAAAATTGCCAATTTTAAAGATGCATACCTGTCTCTCGATGTCACTGTAACAACATCTGTTCACGTCATCCTCAACCACGTGGTACAATTTTGCAAATTCCACAAAGTGAGTCTCGGCAAATTCAGTGAACAAGCGTCAGAGGCAGTTCATTCTGACTTCATGTTATTGTGGGAAAGAAGCGGAAAAATATCTCTCGCTAATCCCAGTTATGGTGAACACCTGTTAACTGCAATTATACGCTGTAATAGTCGACATTTTTAAGTATTTCATGTCTTTACTTACCTTTTGTATGCCTCGAAGTGTCCATGTTCGATCATTATGTTATTGAAACATATTTCTATATGTGTATCGATAAGAATATACTCTCAAAATACTATTATCCATTAATGTTTTGTATCTCTTAACATAATTCAAATATATCCACTTAGCCATATCGCAGCATATATTTCATCTAATATCTATGTCATTAAATCGTCCGATATCTATGTCATTGAAACGTATTTAATGTAATACAACCTTTATATAACTGGATGATGATCACAAATCATTTTTGCAACATAGGGATGACTCCTTACCTTTAAAATTTGAATTTACAAAGATTTTTATAATATTCGATTCTCATTGGCTCACGCCAAGTCGGGCCAAAACTTCAAGGTCAAATTGTGGCCGAATAGGTCAGTAGCGATTTCTGCGGTTTTGAGAGAGTAATAGCACATACATGTAGTATCTAATTTGATTGGTCGTTAGGGGCTCGTATTTTTTGTCACTTAAAGTGTCTTCCCGACGGGTGTGTGCAGTTTAGTGCACCCTAAAACAACGGCGCATTCTCCCGCAAACGATGACTACGCACATTACACCGAAGCGCGCGCTCGGTGTAATGTGCGAAGACACACGAAGACACAAAGACACTCATTTATAACTATAGGGAAGAACGAACGGCATACATTCTGTTGGTTAAATCATGTTGTTCTCATATGCATTTTAGGGTGCACTAAACTGCAGTAGGGGTAAAAGAGGGTGCACTAAACTGCAGTAGGGGTAAAGAGGGTGCACTAAACTGCAGTAGTGCCGAATCATGATTTCAGGCTCACAAATGAAGAGGAGAATTTAAAATGTCATTTTTTCATGTAAGCCCAGTAAAACTCATTGGATCTGCAACCATTAGAAAATGATGTAAATACTTGTTTACATCACTGATATATAACAAAGTCTAAGTAAATTGACAGCAATCTGTCAGGCGAGTGCAGTCGGGGAATCGAGGGTGTTGTTGTCTTGTATTGACTTATATTCAAGCTTAAGTAGTTAATTGATTTGAATAAAAGCTGTAGACATCAACAGACATCGGAAATGCGCTTCCTATCAATAAAAACCTCCCAGTGACAATAGATATGCAACAAATGAGGGTTCTAATAATATGCAATTGTCACTGGTTCGTATTCAATATAACATCATGTAGACTTTCTTTCAAAAATATTGATGAAACATTAGTCGCTCTGCTCAATGAATTGGTATGAAATTGATTTACTGAACAAACACTAAAAGGATCACTTCACTTTGCATTCAGACTTCTGATCTGCCTCTTGCAATTCCTATAGTTCCTGCAATTGCTCTATTGACCGTTTTTACAATTTCTGATTTACAGTAAAAGAAGATGGAGGAAGAGGAAGTGACATTGGTTGACGACTTGAGCTTGTCCATCTTCTAGAACATCTGTGAGAGCGGAATATTCGGAGATGCATAGAAGCAGCTAACTGACACAGATTATTTGATTACTTATCAAATTACTGAAGGTTTACAAACCCGGGCTCAACGATGAAAACGTCATTCAATTATCTTTGACATCATCTGCGCGCCTCTATCTCTCTCTCTCTCTCATCACCGCAGAGAAGGCGGAACTTGTGATGCAGCTTCCAATATCTTCAATAAATGGCAACACTGAAAGCTGTGATCAGGGTTGTGGTGCTCTCAAGGCTTCCCTCTATGTGACTTTGAGCAACCAACTTCGAGAATGAGTATTTAGCTGTTTTGTTTGTAAACATTCATCGACTAAATTGCCTCGAGTATTTGGAAGATAATGTGAACGGATCAACACCTGATCAGCTGAAACGGCCGCCGACAGTTTTCCTCTCATCTGCGTTGCTTGAGATGTTCTTATTAAATTCCAAGCGACAACTAAGAGGCTACTCTGCATCTGTATAGCTATGAGGTTATGAGTTGTGGATTGCCCTCTATCATCGGCTGCGGAGGCCCATTTCTCCTGACTGTCATTTTGGGCTGAAAGAGGTTCGATGAAATCCTCCATGTGTTGGATGTCTATGTAAACTTCATTGCTCACCTTTCTAACGCATCTCACAACTTTCTGTCATGAGTCGCTGTGTTTTCAGTGTCTAACTGTGCATGCGCGTCCCCCAACTTTCTGTCATGAGTTGCTGTGTTTTTAGTGTCTAACTGTGCATGCGCGTCCCCCAACTTTCTGTCATGAGTTGCCGTGGTTTCAGTGTCTAACTGTGCATGCGCGTCCCCCAACTTTCTGTCATGAGTTGCTGTGTTTTCAGTGTCTAACTGTGCATGCGCGTCCCCCAACTTTCTGTCATGAGTTGCTGTGTTTTCAGTGTCTAACTGTGCATGCGCGTCCCCCAACTTTCTGTCATGAGTTGCTGTGTTTTCAGTGTCTAACTGTGCATGCGCGTCCCCCAACTTTCTGTCATGAGTTGCTGTGTTTTCAGTGTCTAACTGTGCATGCGCGTCCCCCAACTTTCTGTCATGAGTTGCTGTGTTTTCAGTGTCTAACTGTGCATGCGCGTCCCCCAACTTTCTGTCATGAGTTGCTGTGTTTTCAGTGTCTAACTGTGCATGCGCGTCCCCCAACTTTCTGTCATGAGTTGCTGTGTTTTCAGTGTCTAACTGTGCATGCGCGTCCCCCAACTTTCTGTCATGAGTTGCTGTGTTTTCAGTGTCTAACTGTGCATGCGCGTCCCCCAACTTTCTGTCATGAGTTGCTGTGTTTTCAGTGTCTAACTGTGCATGCGCGTCCCCCAACTTTCTGTCATGAGTTGCTGTGTTTTCAGTGTCTAACTGTGCATGCGCGTCCCCCAACTTTCTGTCATGAGTTGCTGTGTTTTCAGTGTCTAACTGTGCATGCGCGTCCCCCAACTTTCTGTCATGAGTCGCTGTGTTTTCAGTGTCTAACTGTGCATGCGCGTCCCCCAACTTTCTGTCATGAGTCGCTGTGTTTTCAGTGTCTAACTGTGCATGCGCGTCCCCCAACTTTCTGTCATGAGTTGCTGTGTTTTCAGTGTCTAACTGTGCATGCGCGTCCCCCAACTTTCTGTCATGAGTTGCTGTGTTTTCAGTGTCTAACTGTGCATGCGCGTCCCCCAACTTTCTGTCATGAGTCGCTGTGTTTTCAGTGTCTAACTGTGCATGCGCGTCCCCCAACTTTCTGTCATGAGTTGCTGTGTTTTCAGTGTCTAACTGTGCATGCGCGTCCCCCAACTTTCTGTCATGAGTTGCTGTGTTTTCAATGTCTAACTGTGCATGCGCGTCCCCCAACTTTCTGTCATGCGTCGCTGTGTTTTCAGTGTCTAACTGTGCATGCGCGTCCCCCAACTTTCTGTCATGAGTCGCTGTGTTTTCAGTGTCTAACTGTGCATGCGCGTCCCCCAACTTTCTGTCATGAGTTGCTGTGTTTTCAGTGTCTAACTGTGCATGCGCGTCCCCCAACTTTCTGTCATGAGTTGCTGTGTTTTCAGTGTCTAACTGTGCATGCGCGTCCCCCAACTTTCTGTCATGAGTTGCTGTGTTTTCAATGTCTAACTGTGCATGCGCGTCCCCCAACTTTCTGTCATGAGTTGCTGTGTTTTCAATGTCTAACTGTGCATGCGCGTCCCCCAACTTTCTGTCATGAGCTGCTGTGTTTTCAGTGTCTAACTGTGCATGCGCGTCCCACAACTTTCTGTCATGAGTCGCTGTGTTTTCAGTGTCTAACTGTGCATGCGCGTCCCCCAACTTTCTGTCATGAGTTGCTGTGTTTTCAGTGTCTAACTGTGCATGCGCGTCCCCCAACTTTCTGTCATGCGTCGCTGTGTTTTCAGTGTCTAACTGTGCATGCGCGTCCCCCAACTTTCTGTCATGAGTTGCTGTGTTTTCAGTGTCTAACTGTGCATGCGCGTCCCCCAACTTTCTGTCATGAGTTGCTGTGTTTTCAGTGTCTAACTGTGCATGCGCGTCCCCCAACTTTCTGTCATGAGTTGCTGTGTTTTCAGTGTCTAACTGTGCATGCGCGTCCCCCAACTTTCTGTCATGAGTTGCTGTGTTTTCAGTGTCTAACTGTGCATGCGCGTCCCCTTCCATCAATGCTGAAGCGTGTTGGATTTCTATGTCTATTTTGATCCTTCTATCTCCAATATCCTCACTTTTGATCATTCCTTGGTTTTGCTTTGTGAACATATTTTCACTGTTTGCAGAAGGATGTTGTACTGCCTGAATCCTTATTGTCTCATTATTTCACCGCTGCATTTTTGAGGATGATCACTTATGGGTCATTTATCTTTCCTGATTTTCAAACAATGCTCGTCAGAAACGCATGAAAATATTGACGACTGAGAACAATGAAGATGAAAGCCAAAGAGTCATCACATTCAACAGGCGTTCTCACACTGCGATAATCATCTTCATAAGCGTTCCAGAAATGTCCTTCATTCCTTCATCAAACAAGTTGGATGACAATAAGTGTGTTAAACACTGGTATTCATCCACTCCTCTTGTCTAAATGAAGCGCGTAGCGAGCAAAGGAAACAAATTTACAAAGTTGAGCCTCCTACCTCGTTATCGTATCTCTTCTATGATCAATACTCAAGTTCACTGCCTTCTCTTTCTTCGCCGTCCTTATTTGCGCTTGTTAAACGTTCATCTGCAGCGGAGAAGTGACTCGAGACAAAAGCGAAGAGCGGAAGACTTAATATCAATTTGCCCTGATGTCCTGATATGAGTACAGGGCCAATGACATCACGAGAGGACTCGAAATGGCACGTGGGACTCCGGGAGGGTGTCTTGATATGAGTACAGGACCAATGACATCACGAGAGGCCTCGAAATGGCTCGGGGGACTCTCGGATACTGCTTTCTCTTTTCCCCATTTCCTTTATGTCGCCCTCTGTATAGCACACAGCGAGAGAATTCAAAATACAGTTTTGGAATTTGGAAGGAGTTAAGTCAATTGTTGTAATGCTATTTACGATTGCCAATCGATGCTATATAGGCCTCTGCTACAGAATATATTGAAAATTATACTAGCAAATGATATGCAAAAGTATGCACGAAAAAGTACAAAGCTAATGCAGCTAAGAAAATATTTCATCATTTGATGCGATTTGTAATTCCTCCATGCACCTACAGCATTATGCAGATTGGGCTGATGTTAAAAGAAAGCGCTTCACATTGATGCAAATTTGATACAAAACTTTTATAATCGTTCTAAGCTCCGTAAGATAGCTACACCTCCTCCAACTAAATAGGCATGTAGAATTTTGTTCGGGATACTTTCAATAATTAAAAAGCTTGAGAATGTGTTATCTCCTTCATTTTCATTCTCTCCAATCATTATTGTGCGCTCCAAGATATTATCTTCTGTAAATATTTCCTTAACATTATCATATTCGTAATTGTAACATTGTTTGCCATATTTTATATTCGTGTTTTTGGATTTGAGAAATAAACGTTTTGATATTTTGATATCTGCAAACAAACTTAGGGAGGACCATAGAAATTCGACTTTTCGCTGTAAGTTGATGAGACAATGAGGAATGGACAACAGCTGTTTGTTGTCAGCTGTTGCTATGCGCCGATTGCCAGATCTTTAGCAGAAGTAAATGCAACAGTTGTATTGGCAAAGCGATCTATTGCAAGTTATTTTATCAAAATACTGTTATATACGTACATAAAGAGATATGATAAAAATGGTGAGAAGTTACAAAGTGCACTGATAAGCTGTCGGTAACTTCCTACTGGAAGCCGCCATCGTAGGGACCGTTGTCATGACAACGCATGGCTATGAAGTTCCATTGTTCCAGTGTTCATGGCCAGTCTAGTCCTTCATCTAATCAAGTTTAGCCAGGATTAAGAAGTTTTGAACTATGTTATCAGGCGTCGCATTTCTATGGAATTATCAACAATTAGTCCGATATCTTGATGAGACTGACATTGCCTACATATCGCACAGAGGCATTAGGAAGATGAGCCGTTTCTTTACTATAAAGAGGGTTGTATTGGTGAAAGAGGCACGACATCCTGTTCGATTTCTAGTTTAAATCATCATTGGAGAATATACCTCTTATCAATGACCAACAACAATCGTTATGTCTTGAAAATACACTAGGAAAGAAACTTTGAACGTCATTTCTGAGAATTCAAATAATTCTGAGAATTTTTCTGAGGATAATATTTCTGAGAATTTCATAATAATTTCCAATTTTCAGCAATTTGCAACTTTCAATGAGAAGGCCATGCTATCTACTGCGTCATTTGAATTCTTCGTTTATATAAATGTTTTTTACCATTCTTCAGTCCAGAGATGAAAATATTGACAAAAAAACAATGAAATTTTTATCATGAGACTGCGAAACTCACAGTTTCAGCTTGACTCTACTCACGAGCTGTTGAAAATTTTGCACTCTTATAAAAAAACATCATTGATGGTTGCTCTTCTTATCTTTTTTGAATACATTTGCACAAATGATGGAATGAAATGTTGTAAATTCTTTAATTATTCAGTTTATACAGTGATTATAGCATGATAATTTAGCAGGCTCGTGCAGAAAGAGAAACCAATGCGCTCGACTTCATGCGATCAAATGCGAAGGGAAATAAATCTTTGACACATCTCCACTGATGGATGCAGATTTGAGAGGAACATCTCTAATGACCTGTTAGCCCCATCCCCCCTCAACTTCTGAAGCACTGAGCTGAATCACGCTCCTTTCACAGCATTCAAGCATCCGAACTTTCTAAGGCTGATATTAATTGCTCTAATAATATAAAATCCGATTTAGAGAGACTATATTTTTGATATATTCCTGAAATTTAACAAAAAGAGCTTGATAATACGGCAGGGGTGCGACTCAGGGTGCAGAATGTCTGGACGGCTGCCCACACGGTGATATCACCCTGCTCCGGGTGCAGAATGTCTGGGCGGCTGCCCACACGGTGATATCACCCTGCTCCGGGTGCAGAATGTCTGGGCGGCTGCCCACACGGTGATATCACCCTGCTCCGGGTGCAGAATGTCTGGGCAGCTGCCCACACGGTGATATCACCCTGCTCGGGGTGCAGAATGTCTGGGCAGCTGCCCACACGGTGATATCACCCTGCTCGGGGTGCAGAATGTCTGGGCAGCTGCCCACACGATGATATCACCCTGCTCCGGGTGCAGAATGTCTGGGCAGCTGCCCACACGATGATATCACCCTGCTCCGAGTGCAGAATGTCTTGGCGGCTGCCCACACGGTGATATCACCCTGCTCTGAGTGCAGAATGTCTGGACAGCTGCCCACACGGTGCCGTTGCCCTGATCTTGACAGACAATAGGTGCCCGTGATGCGTATTCCAAATATCTATGCTTGTAGTTGATTTTCTATGGTAATTCTTACTAATTTCAGGGATACTTTAGATGGCTATGACATAAAAGGTGTCATCATAGCCATCAGTACTAATATTTGAACATCTCGTGCAAATAATTGAGAGAGACACTTCGCACTCACCGAATCCCGCGTGTTGACATTAACACCTTCCACCAGCAGCTCTACCACGGTTGGTAGGTCGGTTTGCTTCGTCGCACTGATGACAGCAATCTCCTTGGCGCGGCCAACTTTGGTTTTCTGGAAGGACCGGGCGTCCATGGCGTCGGATAATCCGTGGTTATCGGGGAGAGGGGTCACTCGGGTCGTCGGATACACGTGGTTGAGGAGAACACGCGCCGATCAGCTGTGAGAAGTGACGTTGAACGCTGACAAGTGTTGAGTCGAGGAGGAAGGAGATGTAGGACGAATGCGCTGAGCCTATGACAGTGAGAGCGATTTGATTTCTTATTTTCGCACGCACTTACTCAAATTGCAGGCCTGAGATGCGTGCGGGAGTACAAGGACCATCTTACATGACGAACCAACATGAAACAGACAGCACCTCTGCGTGCAGTAATTGAAAACTTGTCGCTAACCGTTATGCAATGGGAAGCCTCTTTTGTACGACACCGGATGATAATTGCATCCAGTTTGAAAATGAAGCAGGAATGAATTCGAAGTCACGCTTAGCTGAGAATGAAATGAATTCCACCTCGGAAGCGGATGCAGAGACATTCTCTTCCTCTGCGGATGCGGATGCCGAGACATTCTCTTCCTCTGCGGATGCGGATGCAGAGACATTCTCTTCCTCTGCGGATGCGGAATTGGATGCGGATGCAGAGACATTTCTTCCTCTGCGGATGCGGATGCAGAGACATTCTCTTCCTCTGAGGATGCGGATACAGAGACCTTCTCTTCCTCTGCGGATGCGGAATTGGATGCGGATGCAGAGACATTCTCTTCCTCTGCGGATGCGGATGCCGAGACATTCTCTTCCTCTGCGGATGCGGATGCAGAGACATTCTCTTCCTCTGCGGATGCGGAATTGGATGCGGATGCAGAGACATTTCTTCCTCTGCGGATGCGGATGCACAGACATTCTCTTCCTCTGCGGATGCGGATGCACAGACATTCTCTTCCTCTGCGGATGCGGATGCAGAGACATTCTCTTCCTCTGCGGATGCGGATGCAGAGACATTCTCTTCCTCTGCGGATGCGGATGCGGAGGCATTCTCTTCCTCTGCGGATGCGGATGCAGAGACATTCTCTTCCTCTGCGGATGCGGATGCAGAGACATTCTCTTCCTCTGCGGATGCGGATGCTGAGACATTCTCTTCCTCTGCGGATGCGGATGCAGAGACATTCTCTTTCTCTGCGGATGCGGATGCTGAGGCATTCTCTTTCTCTGCGGATGCGGATGCAGAGACATTTTCTTTCTCTGCGGATGCGGATGCAGAGACATTCTCTTCCTCTGCGGATGCGGATGCAGAGACATTCTCTTTCTCTGCGGATGCGGATGCTGAGGCATTCTCTTTCTCTGCGGATGCGGATGCAGAGACATTTTCTTTCTCTGCGGATGCGAATGCAGAGACATTCTCTTCCTCTGCGGATGCGGAATTGGATGCGGATTCAGAGACATTATCATCCTCTGAGGATGCGGAATTGGATGCGGATTCAGAGACATTATCATCCTCTGAGGATGCGGAATTGGATGCGGATTCAGAGACATTCGCTTCCTCTTAGGATGCGGAATTAGATGCGGATGGAGAGACATTCTCTTCCTCTGCGGATGCGGATGCAGAGACATTCTCGTCCTCTGCGGAAGCGGATGCAGAGACATTCTCTTCCCCTGCGGATGCGGAATTGGATGCGGATGCAGAGACATTCTCTTCCTCTGCGGATGCGGATGCAGAGACATTCTCGTCCTCTGCGGAAGCGGATGCAGAGACATTCTCGTCCTTTGCGGATGTGGATGCAGAGATATTCTCTTCCTCTGCGGATGCGGATGCAGAGACATTCTCTTCCTCTGAAGATGCGGATGCGGAGGCATTCTCTTCCTCTGCGGATGCGGATGCAGAGACATTCTCTTCCTCTGTGGATGCGGATGCAGAGACATTCTCTTTCTCTGCGGATGCGGATGCAGAGACATTCTCTTCCTCTGCGGATTCGGATGCAGAGACATTCTCTTTCTCTGCGGATGCGGATGCAGAGGCATTCTCTTTCTCTGCGGATGCGAATTCAGAGACATTTTCTTTCTCTGCGGATGCGGATGTACAGAGATTCTCTTCCTCTGCGGATGCAGAGGCATTCTCTTTCTCTGCGGATGTGTTTGACATAAAGTTAACATGGATTTTTGAGGGCAATAATGTAATAACAATTAAGTGCAAGTGAGCGTCTGAAAATGTCCCGCATGGTTGCCCTTAAAATTCTAAATTGATAATATTGTGCGAAATTGAAATGGACTGGGCAGCAACGCTATAACTACATATGCAGATATATGCTGACTGAGATTTCTATGATGTCTTCCACATGCATAGATAGAGATACCACCATTAAGAGACATCTAGCTGCCTTTTTTTTCACATTGCACCAAAGCAAAATTACGCACATTAATTAAAGAACTAAGCTCTGATGGATTTTTCCACGTCCCGTTTTCACCAGAATGCGCAAAATGCCGTATTCAAACGTCGGCACCCGTTGACCGAGTGGTTTCGCTACCTCGACACAAAAACGTCTAAGCTTAGTGCTTCCAGAATACGCGCAATGCCATCAAGGTAATGGCCTTAGAGTGTTCCGCTTTCTACGACAAACTACCGGTATTAAAAGACAAATTCCATCTGAGGAAAACACAAACAGCATGCAGGATTTCATTCATTCTAGCTTTATAGGAACAATGTTGTGTCGCATACTGTAAATGGGGAATTCCTTTCATCTTAGCATATTTTCTAAAATCATAAAATCACATCACATCACGCAATTACAATCCGCGCATTTTTCTGAACGTTCTCCGTGAGGCAGCCAAATAACTCGTACAAACATTGCTGTTCATTCATTGTTGTGTAAGAGCTGTTTTCGGGTGCCACGTGAGCTCCCCATGATCACAGACATTGTCTGGAATTGATAACAACAAAACCTCAACTGTCATTCTTGTAAATTGCTGATAAATAATTATTTATAGTCAATATAGCATTTAGGGCTTATATTGACCGGTAAAACATTTGCATGATATTTCTAAGAACACGTGACCTGACTCAAATGAAGAGTCCTGTTTTCAATGAGGATTCGCAGACTACTTTGGTAGCTGAAAATATTTTCATTTTTGATCAAAACCTCACGACTGACAGCCTGTCGATCGCCGGCTATTGAAGACATTCTCGGATGCCCTCACTGACAGGGGGAAACAAGATGGCGGTGATTTATTGAAAAGGAGAAGCTCATCAGAAATCCTATGGTCATTTTTCGTCAAAATCTCTAACAAACTGTAAAGGCGCTATATTTTGAACTGTATTATCAAAACGATTTCATATATAATGAGAAATGATAGTCAACGTGGATATCCATATAGCACACAGACTATGTACCAGAGCTGGAAAAATTCCACTGAAATTTTTTAATTCCAATTCCAGTCGAAACAGTTCAATTCAATTCCAATTCCAATTCCATAATGAGATTCAATTCCGATAAATACATGACGCGTATAGTGTATTATGTTAATGTATCTAAAGTTTCCTCGCTTCAATCTAACCCATGTGCCCGTATCCTATCCTTGTTATTCCTGTGTGCCGTTCCCTGCGTCGTTCCTATGTGCGTTCTCATGTTCATAGTTCATATTTCTTGTGAACATGTACATGTATATATGTAGCCGGTCAGCCTACGCCATTTTTGTTTCGTAAACGAGATATTCAACATCTTGTGAAAAAGAGAAAAGAAAATTAACGGTCAGCAAAGAATCAAACGCTGAGAGAGAGAGAGAGAGCATAGAAATTAACAGTACCATAGAAAGTCCTAGAACGGAAATTGCACGAAAATTATGGCACACGCCGGGGGAACTAAGTTGGGGCAAAACGCAAATTGTGCGAGCTGGTTTCCATGTTTTCTCATTTGTATTTATATTTATCAAGCCAAATTGTGATCTGGATTGCTGCCCCTTGTCCAAAGATCATACACAAAAGCAATAGTGAATGAACAAAATACTGCGGCGACAGGATGACAAAGAAAGAAATCTTTTAAAACGTTCTGTACGTTCATCATTTTGAAATATCGCTCCTATAATCTATCAAGAGTATTATGAGTCACATATGCAACTTGCAATGTCGATTTACAGAACAAACATTGCTCCAGCTTGAAATCAGAGGTCAAGAAATCTCAGAGTATTCATTTTATTTGAAAGGGCTCCCCTGTTCACAATATTTGAACAATTTTCAAAATCTTTACATGCTTTCGAATATCAGCTTACAAAATATCATCACACTATATCATATGTGTCATTTAATGATTAATTGAAAAGTTCCAGCGACTATACACTTATCTGAGAAATTATTGTCGGTGAAGAAGCTTTCAATGTGTTTATTAATGTGTAACATGAAAAATACTTTCTGTATCATACTTATGTTTTATTTAGTCAAATTTTAGGATGATCCAATTTTTATGAAACGGATTATTTACTTCTATGAGAGAGAGAGAGAGAGAGAGAGAGATGCGAATAAATCTATTAATAAACTGACAGAAGAAAGAAATTCAATGTGCGAATAACGTGATTGTTGATGAAAGAAAAAACGACGATAAAAATGATATCATGAAAACTGATTAATGGTCCATGTTAAAAAAGGAGATTAAAAATTCCGTGATAAGAACGAAATGTGGTCGCGTCGAAAGCTAACGAGCAGAGATTAAAGGAAACTCTTTCAATTTTCAAAAAGAAGTGGTTTTATCGTCAAGTCTCAAAAATTTTTATAAATTAGAAACGATGAGAAATTGACACAACAACAACTACCAACAATATATATACGACATCTTCAGTAGCTGCTAGAACTCCGGGCTTTCGCTGTGTAACTTAACTACAGAAGTAACAACAACTGCCTACCAGCGAACAACAACACAGTAGCGTATGCGGCAACACGTACATCAACGAGCGCGATTGAAGATTGACGGTATAAGTGACACTGATATTCATGATATTTATGATATTATTTTGGTATAAGTGAGTCCGATCGAATTGAAGTGAATTGAACATCAAGAAGTGAACTGCAAGTTTAAAGTTTTTCTTTTATCGTTGAGTATCGTATTTGTATAATTATAGTCTTGAAAATTAATATTGTCAATTGTTGTGATTGGAAGTTGAATAATATTTCATGTCATTGCCATTTTAATTGAATCTTTAATTATTAGAATAATTTGTTGACACTGTCTATATTGTGATTTGAACTGACAGGCTGCCCTTTAATGCAGTGTTAATTTTCCTCTTTCCAAACCGTTTTTTTTCTTGTGTACAACAGTTAAGTTAATCTCCAATTTTTGTGTTTATCCTATCAATAACTAAATTCAACAGTTGTTTTATTTTGATTAATTATCTTACATGATAAATAACTAAATAACAGATTGAACAAAAATGATTATCTTTTCATTGCTTGCTTAATTGCTGAATTAACATTGTCTGGGGCTGTAGTCCCATCAAAGTCACAATTAGCACCCTTTATTCAACAATAGAATAAAACTAGCTCTGTCGATCTATCTCTCTCTCTTATCTCTGCGTGCAGTTAACACAACGGCCGAATACTGTGATTTCAATTTTTGTACAAATAGATTTATCACAGGTCGATCGTAAAAGTGGAATTGAGGTTTATCAAGGTCAATTCCAATTCCAATTCCAATTCCGACTTTTCCAACTCTGTTATGTACTGTACCAGTGCCTTCCCATTTGTCAACCACTGGACGTCGCCATCGTTTACATTTCCCTTCTGTAGAATGTCCCTTCTGATCTTCTGTCTCATAGCGTTGGATTTCTTTGATTTTCATCTAAAAAGTCAAAGAATGAGAGACTTTCCCGTTGATAAAATGCATCATATTTTATACAATGTGCTTGTGCGGAAAGACAACTAATGTCGGAAGATGAAAGGAGTGAAAGAATAGTAAGAGCTAGGAACTACTGATGAACGGTGATGGGGAAAGAACAACAGGAGACAGTGAGACAAGACCGTAGACGCACCGTGACAGCTGAAGCGGACCTCAGGAAGATGAAGTTAAAAGGAGAGAAAGTCCGACGGAGGTTAACTTGAGTATTGCTCAGATCGGCGAAGACAATACCATCATCACATTCCTTGCACGCAGTCAGACAGAGAGGTTAGCGAGTGTCTCCGGCAAAGGATACGTGCAAGGCATATGAACATCGTGGAGTTGAAATCATAACGACTCGCTTGTTAGGACAAATACTCTCTTCTCTCGTGCACCGGACGTTTGTTTCGATACGGCAACAGGAAATCAGGAACGATCTCTTATGCAGATGAGTTGATCTGATCTCGGAAGCAAAGAATTCCTTCATTATTCTGACCACACTCACCAGTACGCCTTCACGACTTCATCTGCGTCCACAACAATTGGCAGAGAAAAATTCCTCTCTAATGGAAATGAATTGTGTTATATACAGTTAGCTCCTGTGTTTCACCTGATAGAATCATTCTATCTCTTTCTCTTGTTCATCAGGCCTCAGGGCGGTCTTTCAAAAAATTCAAAATTCAAATGGTTTTTATGTCAGGAAGAAATTCCAGATCACACAAAATGCACAATTGAATCGATCACCACGATGCCAATGGACAACACTTTGCGGATGTTCATTCCTGCAATTACATGATTGCGATGAATGGCGAATTCATGCTGATCGGGACACCCACCATAAGGCACCATTGGTCTGAAAGTCAAAAGAGATCCAATGTGCGGCAATGTCATATGAAAACATGAGCGTGTAAACAAGGATAAGGAGAAATTCATCGGTGAAGGGGAAATCAACAAAGCAGTGCGATCTCCGTGTATAAACAAGGTTACATTCGAAATATGGAACTATAAGAAGTCTTATCAGCAAATTTGAAGTATTTTTATATAATTTGCGATTTAATTCAGTCTCCTCTCTCAAAATTCAAGGGTTTATATTTCATTGATGAAATTGCCCAAAATATGTAAGTACATGATAAAAAGCATGTAAAATAACCATCACCAATGTTATAATGTCTGACAGAATCACATAGAGGTCAGATGAAGGATGATGTTGGAGGATGCTTCAGAAAGTCATGAAATGTTACACAATGATGATACTATGATTAGAAATGATACTATGATGATACACAATGATGAGAAACATATGAACATCAGCGTTTACTATTCATACGAGTAATATGCATTACGGCATAAAAAGTATGACGAAGGAGAGGAGACGTCATGCATGAATTGGAATCGGCATTAATTTATATCAGGTGAAATACACAAAATATTGCACATCAATATTTGATATCAACGTTCAAGTCATTTATTTTCATAATTTTATCTTCTATTTAAATCAGTAGTACTACCCATCACATTTATTGATTATTTTAATGGCGGAGAGCGGTCTCAATCTCTCTCTGTGGATGATAATCATTTATATACATTGCAGCTTGTGGATCAAAGTCAAATGATTTAGAAGTTCTAAGACGATTGCACATTGAATCCAACAGACATTCATCACAACAAAAGTGCTAAGAAATCCAACTCAGTAGAATGTAGTCGGGAAAGAATGTAGAACGTTGAACACCAAGCAAATAGAGGAGATTCAAGTCGAGATGTACTGATGAAACTACTCGCATTGTCAAATATCCGATCTCAGATTTATTCACGCAGGTGTCCTCTGTCAGATGAAAGACAACGGATATCTCCGCAATATATTTTCAGTTTCATAATTTTCTATATGTGCAAGTACATTCTGTTGCATTTGCTACTTTTCCGTTCAAATTCGCGTGTACTTAATCTTTTATCCAGTGAATTGTCGTCGTTCATTCGTCTGTAGCAAAAACAACAGAAATTAAAAGAATGATTTGTGCTTGCACATGGATAAAATTACGAAACTGAAAACATAGCACGAAGTCGATAAGGTGCACAAATCAATGATAACTCTCAATCAGTGCAAATGAAGGCAGATCAGTCGGCCGCTTCGTCTGATCAGGTATTTGAAGAGATAATATGCTACAGGTGGGGCACATGATTATTGTTGTCAGTCAATGTCTTCGTTCTGCCATTGAGAAAACTTACTATCCGCTCAGAACCTCTGTCAAATGCTCGAGGTAACTTTGTGTTCACAAACAAAACAGCTAAATACTCATTCTCGATGCTGGTGGCTCAAAGTCACATAGAGGGAAGCCTTGAGAACACCGCAACATTGTTCACAACAATGCTCCCATTTATTGAAGATATCAGAAGCGGAATCACAAGTTCCGCCTCCTCTGCGGTGATGAGAGAGAGAGATGGAGGCGCGCAGTTGATGTCAAAGATAATTGAATGACGTTCTCCTCGTTGAGCCCGGTTTTGTAAACCTGCAGTAGTTTGATAAGTAATCAAATAATCTGTGTCACTCAGCTGCTTCTATGCATCTCCGAATATTCCGCTCTCACAGATGTTCTAGAAGATGGACAAGCTCAAGTCGTCAGCCAATGTCGCATTCTCTTCCTCCATCTTCTTCTGTAGTGGATCTGAAATAGGAGAAAATAAGAAACAGAGTAATTTCAGGAAATATAAGAATTGCAAGAGGCAGATGAGAAGTCTGAGAGCAAAGTGAAGTGAAACTTCCAGTGTTTGTTCAGTGAAGCAGTCTTGCATCAATCCATTGAGTAGAATGGTCACAATACCTTTATTTTCTTGATCCTGCGGAATTTGTGTGTTCGTCTACGTGCTGATAAATGGCGTGGATTCTAAGTGTCACAGTGATGTTCCAATTCATGACTGTCACCCAAATATGATGTTTTCAACGTTCGAGCAATAATGTTACAACCAGAAAAACAGTGAGTTGTCTGTATGAGCAATGATGTTTGAATGACATTGATTGGTTGGATGATAAGTTTCGGGTAATGAGAGGAAAATGTCCTTCTGAAAACAAAAGAAGGAGCTGGCGTTGCTAGTCTGAGCAGGCAGGAGAACATTGCACCATCCGGCAAGCATTTCTCCATTTGAACTCGCAAGTTGCAGTTTTCAGATTTTGTTTAAATCAATGGATTTTCCTCAAGATCGCAGGATTGTCCTTCTGGTAAAACAAGGAAAACTAAGTTGTTCTGCGAGCTGTTTCTTGTAATCTGACAGTAAAGATGTTTCACAAAAATTTCAAAACCTGATCATTACAACTTTCGACTTGCAGAGTGCTTTTGATGACATCGTCTCACCTTGCTATCATCAAGCCTGGTCGATATTCATTTCTGACTTTCCAAATATTCGAATATCTGAATGTGTAGACTTTGAGTTCGACTTTTGTCACAAGTTGAGAATGTCTGTATTATATAATTTTTGGTGTTTGGTGATAAATTTACTCGACTTATTTCAAATTACAATAAAGCAGAAAATGATGTGTCTTTCTAAATGTAGTCACCGAAAGTTACAAGTTCAAATGAAGATTCGAATGCTGTCTCCACTTTCTATTGATATATTGGCCAATTAATGTACAAAATTGACTTCAAATAAAACGGGGCCAATGCTTTATTCCACAACACCTCAACGGGCCACTGTGTCAGCATCGCATATTCTAATGCAAGAAACAGATTCGAATTCCATATTTTACGGCTATTTTATCTGATTAGATTGGAAATTGTAGATCCTGATGAGGACTGTCAGGACATCAAGAGATTCTGTAGTCTGTGGTAGAATATTGTGTGTTCCCTAGCTTAGCTCTTTGTTACGGTCCTGTGAAGTTAACATCAAGAGCTAGTGTTCCATTTTATTCTGGAGAATTACGAATTTTCAAATCTTTATATTCTATTGGAAAAGATAATCGATGTGCATCGAGATCATATTCTGAATTGCTGAATTAATTGACTTTTGTGAAAATTCACTTCAGGGTCGTGCAAAACTTCAAACTTTTGACTGAAATCGGCGAATTTGCTCATTTGATTGGTATATTGCATTAGATTTTCAGTTGATATTCAATTCGCTGAAAATCAGCTGTTGAGAAAAGTTCATCCTCAATGCTACTATTATTCCAATTACATTATATGAATGCATAGAAGAGAAAACTATGTTGTCTCATGGCCACGTCTGTTCTCTACGGTGAGATACAACAGTACTGCACAATCTGGCTTAACAGTTGATACATAATACGCTAGATTACAGTTCAGTTCATACGTCATCAATACTGTACAAACAAGTCGCTTAACTAGAAACGCGTAACATAAAATTCACAAGAGAAATGCGTACTAGTAAAATCGATAAAAAGTAATATACAAAAACTGAAAATATGCGTAAGAGAAGAAACTTTAAATACATAGACTAAAAGAAAATTGAAAGTTACAATAAAGACTAAGGATAACTGAAGCAAAAGATGCAACTGTTAAGCCAGATTGTACAGTACTGTTGTATCTCACCGTAGAGAACAGACGTGGCCATGAGACAACATAGTTTTCTCTTCTATGCATTCCTTTACAAAGTTGCACCAACACGTAATACATTATATGAAGCTTATTTGACCGCATTCCATTTCCAAAATTCAGCTTCATTCAAGATTTTTCAAGTTCTCGTGAATATTTTCAAAGAACACTGATAAACTGCCAGCATAGTTCTTCTGTCAAACAATGGAAACCGCTATCGTTTAGGTACCATTGCCATACCAACACATGTCCTTGACGCTCTACTGTTTTCAGTATCCCTGTACGTTCTAATCCTTTATTGCTGTAGAGCGGTTGTAGAGCCCGCAAAGGGGGCACGACGCATTGACTTCTGACAAGACTGCTTCACTTATTCATGCGCAGTAGAACGCTAGAGGCACTTTCCTCATTGATCCCAGTCATCCCTGTCAGCACGCAGAAGAATCCTCTTCACTGCGTGTGCTCTTCGAATCCTTGTTCGTTCTGCATCTACATATTTGTGCGAAATGTTATCTTCCGGTCTTGCTTATCTGAAAAACAAATTCCGCAACCGACTCAACCGGCTGCAACTTTCTTCGAAGAAGCCTGGTTTTGGAAAGCTGTCCAAGCAGGCTGTATAATGTTTCTGTATACGAACGTTTTACAAAAGTTCCATTCCGGATGCTGCTTTCTTTTCACTTCACCATGACTGGACGCGGCAAAGGAGGTAAAGGTCTCGGAAAGGGCGGCGCTAAGCGTCATCGCAAAGTATTGCGTGACAATATCCAGGGTATTACCAAGCCCGCCATCCGTCGTCTCGCTCGACGAGGTGATATCAAGCGTATCTCTGGTCTGATCTATGAGGAGACCCGAGGAGTTCTCAACGTCTTCCTCGAGAATGTCATCCGTGACGCTGTCACCTACACTGAACACGCCAAAAGGAAGACTGTTACAGCTATGGATGTGGTCTACTCCCTGAAACGCCAGGGTCTCACATTGTACGGCTTCGGCGGTTAAGTGCCATTTACGAACATTGATGAGTGAACGCCAAGCAGATGCATGTTTGTCGTAAATGGAGGAATAGTTACGAGACTGTGGTAAATTATGACCAATGCCGATAACTGAACATCGGAATTTACGCCGTGCGGCGTCGACAAGTTCATAATGGGGCGCGTGGCAGCAGTTAATAATTTCGGGGGGGGCGCAGAAAAAAGTTTTGAAAACCCCTGATGTAGAGTGTCAGGCCAGAAGACGCTGATAAAGTCCACGATTAATAAATTCCGATGAACTTCTTCTACCCTGGTTGAATTTCATTTCTGTCGAAGATAGATGTTGACTTTCTCCTTGAAACTGCTTGTGAGAACTTCGACAGATGCACAATTCGCCATTCACATTAATATTCGAGAGTTCGTTACATCCTGAGATAGCTGCATTTGAGACAATTTGCTTCAATGTCTCAGTGAAAGTGAGAAACTGTGCTATTTTCAAAACCCGGGAAATTGCCGAGGAGAGTTACTTCAGATAAAGCTGTACATAAAACTTGTGGTTCTTATCATCCATGACATGAGATGGAGTGTGGAATTCGTCATCTGCATTTTCAGCTATTGCATCAGTTAGAGATACATTGGTCAATGACGAATGAGACATGCTCGAATTGGCTTTCCTTCCCTGTATTTTGCAGAAAAACTTCGCTACATAATATAGCATAAATGAGTATGACTTCATAAATGAGGTGGGAACGCACCACCTGTCCTCTTAAGGACAAACCTTAAGTCTTATTAACTATAAGTTTATTAAAATTATGAAACATTTAGACGTCGTTATGGGAATGTCCCAGCTTCAATTCAACATCATAGAAATTCAATATAATGAAAGTTTGGTTTTGTTGACATAAACTTTAACTTTCTTATGGTTAAAAAGGTCGATTTAGTGTGGAGAATGATGCGAGACACTTTGTCATGCTTAACATGAACGGTATGATAGCTAAAGCTGACGTTTCGTGCCACTGACACGTCTCATGGGCTCCTGATAATGAAAATGATGAACCCAATCTACTTTAGAGACCATCAGAAATTCAATCAGCACGAAGATTTATCAGGAAGGCTCAAATGCAGGTAGTTTGATTACATGCTGATGACCGCGAGATGACGTGTAAAAGGTTGGAGCAAGGAGCTCGCCAGGGTCAAAAATACAAAATTCAAAAATTCAAAACAGTTTATTTCCAAGTAGCTGGACAAACTTATGTTAAAAAGAGAGTGAAACAGAAAGAAGGCATTTACGGAGCAGCTGTTGACAGAAACAGTTTTTAAAAGAAGTCTTGGAGGAGCCAGCATAACAATTTTGTCAAATCGTAGGAGAGGGTATGAGTCATTATAGTCATGCACATGCATAGTGTCCAAACCTATCCCCATTTGAACGCATTAATCAGGTCAGTTTTTACCGTAGCATACCTGCATCGAGACCACACTAGCACGATAACGATAACGATATTTCATTTTCAGAAATCAACAATTTATCGTTGGGTTCTTGTGTTCACATTGCAACGATTTCGCGACGATAAAATCATTCAGTTACACAATTTTATCAGTTGTGCCTGTTGCAAAGGAATCATTCAACAGTCATTTTCAATGGACGTCTCGTTTTACTTCAATTTATCGTTATCGTGTCAGTGTGATCGCGCCGCGCCGTCAGTCGTGTTTAATTTCGTTCTTTTTTGTGTTTAATTGATTCAATCATGAATGTCGTCAGCAGTCAACATAGGCATTATAGCAGTGGCGTCGCGTGCTCCCAGACCGCAGGCCTTCACTCGGCATTGGAATACTATTTCTATACAAAGCACTTTTATGTCACAACATTAATTTTCATAAAAGCTGAACTTTTAATAACAATTTCCCGAACATTTTTTAAGGTCAAGTGAAAGTGCACATGAGAAGTGATTGCTCATGTCACCTAACCGCCTTACTCAAGGAACTGATTACTATATCCCCTCTCTGTCCAGACCACATTTTCTCAGAAAAAAGGAGGCAAGGCCAACAGTTTCTTGCGTTTCTCACGGCCGGTCAGCCACTCACATGTTTGAAATTTTGATGCATTAAAATGTCTTGTGTATTTCTTATTTCTGTCTCTGTGAGTACTTTCAATTTCATATCAGGTGTTGGCCTACCTTGCTTGCCGACTGTCATCTTTTCAGTATATTCCCTTGGGACGAAAGGCGTGGTTATGATCTCATCTGCAGTACTAAATATAGCGTCACATCAATCACGTAAAAACAAATTATGGAATTCTACCGAATCTGGGTGTTCGAGTCAGATGCATTACTCTGCATTCATTGGAGAACGCTCATCATCTGATCGCAGTCTTGTCTGAACGTCATCCATCTGCCACCGTTGACGTATTGGCTTCTCTCACATTAAGCGAAGCTAGGAACAAATGGGTTGCGCTTCCCTTACTATATTTAGGCACCGCGCCTCGATCAAGAATTGTATAGACTTTCATTGCAAAAATTGGAGAAGGCAAATCATCATGTCCATCGGGAAAGCCAATACAGCTGTGATTCAAGCGCGTGCTGCAAAACTGTTCACTCTTGAGGTTGAGCGTCTGATTTTGAGACGGAAGCTAACACGAGAAGCTATCGAATTTAAATGAATGATGACACTTTTCATTTTTATAAATGTTGGTAAATAATTTTTGAGGATGCGCCGAAGGACTCGCAGGTACGGAGAAGACGCCACTGCATTATAGTCAATATCGGGGGAGGGGGGATGACGGTCAGTGCTACTGAAGTCGATCGACAAAAGACCGCCTGGGAAGCCAGTGACCGGTTCCATCCCTGAGTCGGTTGCATTCGATTGATAGCCTTCGCAAGACGACGAAGGTTTGTTCTTTTCCCCAACTTGGTGGGTGGGTTCCTTCACCCTATTGACATTGTGTCCATTGAGCAGCATTTCGACTCTTATCTTTCAGAGCAACATTGAGCAGCAATGTGGATCATATAGCGACAAAACTGTGTAGCCAAAAGAAAAAGAGGATCAATGCGATTCTAATGGAACCCCTCCCAACCTCGTACGCTTAGAACGCCTGCTAAACTGTATTTGAATTTCATTTTTAAAAAAACTTCAATTTTGAAAACCATTCAAGAATGGAAGAATGAAACTTACTCGGCAAACTCGGAATGGATCACCCGACACCAGACCAATGACTTCCGACTTCCATCTGAATTCTTTAACAACAAAAGGAGCAGAATATTCTGTCGGTACAGTTCAATTACAACAATGCTAGGAAGATGAACATTTAGCAGTCACTCAATTACTTCATCTGATGGTTCTAATTTGGAAGTTTCATTGAAACAGTAATTTCTCCTTTTCTTCATGGAAGTTCCTCGTACTTGCCTTCAAGAGAGGAATGATCAGAAACATTGCAATATTTTGCACACTTGTTTTTCATTATCCAAATTGATCCTTGCTTCAGATAGGGAAAACTTCCTGTGTCGTATTTTTAACGCGATAATGACAAGATACTCAGTGTACTTTGTTTCAACCTCTATCGGATTAACAATATTTTGTTTTCCGAGAGCATATGAAAACGAAATGAAGATCAAATCTTTGCAGAAAGCAGAGCAGAAATACGGACCAAGAACTAACGCTCTTAAAACAGCTATTGAGCAGAGACATTATTCTTCTCTGTAAGATTGTTGTTTTTCAGAATTATTTGATGATAACGTCGTTAAATCAACTTGTTTACTTCATTTTAACAATTTTACAATCCAACGACTTCACCATACCACCCAAAGATAGTTCAACTTCTACAAAATCATGGCTAGTAAGCCTTCAAGTGAGAGCGGTGATTCCTCCCCAACAGGCGGCCAGTCTCACAGGGTTGTGGTTAGCAAACATTCAAGTGAGAGCGGTGGTTCCTCCTTACCAGGCGGCCAGTCTCACAAGGAAGTGGTTAACAAGCCTTCAAGTGAGAGCGGTGCCTCCTCCCCAAGAGGCGGCCAGTCTCACAAGGTTGTGGTTAGCAAGTCTTTAAGTGAGAGCGGTGGTTCCTCCTTACCAGGCGGCCAGTCTCACAAGGTAGTGGTTAGCAAGCCTTCAAGTGAGAGCGGTGGTTTCTCCCCAGCAGGCGGCCAGTCTCACAAGGTTGTGGTTAGCAAGCCTTCAAGTGAGAGCGGTGATTCCTCCTTACCAGGCGGCCAGTCTCACAAAGTAGTGGTTAGCAAGGCTTCAAGTGAGAGCGGTGGTGCCTCCCCAGCAGGCGACCAGTCTCACAAGGCTGTGGTTAGCAAGCCTTCAAGTGAGAGCGGTGGTGCCTCCCCAGCAGGCGACCAGTCTCACAAGGCTGTGGCAGGCGGAACACATGATATTCAGTGCAAAGCAATTCAAATTTCTTTAACGCGAGTTTAGTCAAGGGAGTTAGAAATTCCGCAAGAATGCCGATATGTGTTGCTCATAACCCACTTACTGGACAAATCACAGAAAGTTTACAGCATGTTGGAGTCTATCTCACATTGATTCTAGCTTCAGATATTAGATCCGTTATCACAGATTGCACATTAACTAGAAGCAGTTCAATCGAAAAGTCAACAAATCGTGGAGTGAATTGAATGGCGACCTCAAAAGCATTGTTTGTCTAGTGTTCCATTTCTTCCTATATTTACTCTTTATCAGGTATCACAACCAGAGTCGGCTGCTCTTGTCAAATCAGGTTTAACACTGTCTATAAGATTCATTATTTAATACGCAATATGAGCCGATGGCATACAACTCGCCATTTCCAACATATGCGATTACAGCCTTCGAATGATCAGCGTATGATTGAAGAGAACATGCATTGCAGTTGACAACACAGTGAAGGAAACTGATCAAATCCGATACTTTCACTGCGAGATTTTCCTTTAGTTTCTGATGAAAAATCTCCCATGTGACATCAGATTGCTGAACCTCCTGCCCATGTGTCAGGAAGGGTGCGTAGTATTAGTCCGGCAGCCAGCACGAGTCTCTGCAGGGAACGAGGCCGAAACTGAGACTTTCCTAGAATGATGTACACCTCATAGTCCGGCAGCCAGCGCGAGTTTCTGCAGGGAACGAGGCCGAAAGTGAGACTTGCACAGAATGATGTACACCTCATAGTCCGGCAGCCAGCACGAGTCTCTGCAGGGAACGAGGCCGACAATGAGACTTTCACAGAATGATGTACACCTCATAGTCCGGCAGCCAGCACGAGTCTCTGCAGGGAACGAGGCCGGCAATGAGACTTTCACAGAATGATGTACACCTCATAGTCCGGCAGTCAGCACGAGTTTCTGCAGGGAACGAGGCCGACAATGAGACTTTCACAGAATGATGTACACCTCTTAGTCCGGCAGCCAGAACGAGTTTCTGCAGGGAACGAGGCCGAAAGTGAGACTTTCACAGAATGATGCACACCCTATGCCCACTACGAATCGGTGCGTCTGCCGAGTTCTAGTGAGTTCCTCTTCTTGTCAGACAGGATCAAAGAAAAGCACATGTAAATCCGATGGGGCGCAGACTGCAGTTTTTGTCTAAAATGAGATTTTTACATGTTTTCTCTGATTAAGCGAAAAGTGCTAAGCCCATAGTCACAATGTTTGGCATGGAATGTCTTCAGGTCATTTCCTATTATGTGCATGTGCTATTATCATGCATCTCACCGGCAATGTGTGTGAGAATGTGGTTGAATGTGGATAAAGTTGCTAAAAATGCTTGTGTTTGCCGACATTAAGAGGCTCGCCAAATCTAAGTTTGTTTAGCTTTATAGACAGGGGTGCATGAAGATAAAAGGAAATGACCTGAAGACATTCCATGCCAAACATTATGCCTCTGGGCTTACTACTTTTCGTTTGATCAGAGAAAACATACAAACTCTTATTTTAGTCAAAAACTGTAATCTGCTTCCCATTGGATTTACATGTGTTTTTATTTGATCTTGTCTGACAAGAAGAGGAACTCACTAGAACTCGGCAGACGTGCCGATTCGTAGTAAGCATAGGGTGTACATCATTCTGTGAAAGTCTCACTTTCGGCCTCGTTCTCTGCAGAAACTCGTTTTGGCTGCCAAACTATATCGTGCGTTGTCCGAGAAATGTCCATTGGGGAAGGAAATCAAATAATGTAATATCTGCCCACGTCGAATGCGGACGATCCGGCGGTTTGACTTGATTATGTGAATACGCAGTCCCATCGGTGAGGAGATTTCTAGAAACTTGGACTGCTCTAGTCAAAGACAGTGTTAAAGCGTGAAGGCGGAGGAAGGTGGTGGCTTTGTGCCAAGGAGCTGTCGTAGACCCAACATCTTGCGAGATACTGAGCTTCATGTGTCGGAAGCTTGGTGACGGTCAATGGTCACTGGAGGGTCCCCTGCTGGCGACTTTTAGTTCTTGTGCATTTCAAAAATCGCTGGACCTGGTTACTGGAATGTCATGAATGATCTGTCTTCAAAAGTGCTTCTTCGAAGCTCTGAATGCACCATGTTTCGTATGTCAAGTTGAGCAATGACATCGAGCAATATTAGAACAGGAATTTTTATATAAATCTGCGCATGATCATTTGTATCCTATAGACATCGCATGCATGTAGCTTCAAAATTTGAATGATAAGTAAATTCTATTCCACGAAATGCCACTAGGCTCGTGCGTAGTGTTCCCAAGAAGTGTATGTCGAAGAAGGGGATCCCAACATGCCACGAAGTAGCCTCAAAGTTCAACCAATCAGAGGCGAGCATCTTCTGATGGCCGCAAAACGCTGTAGTCTGCGTTGTTCATTTTGCTGCCATGTTTCGTGGCGAATGTCACGGAGATTTTCCAGGTCAGGCATTTGCAGTCAATGGTCAAATTCAGTGTTAGTCAATGGTTTCTTAATCATTTGAAAAATGTGAGCATCCTCAAAGTCGTGTTGTATGAATCACATTTCACAGATTCAATGAAAGGGCATCTGGTCCCCGCGTCACAATGGCTAAGCAGCAGGCCTGGTGATCCTCTGGTTTGCATGTCGAGCCCCGAAAGTGTCACTGAAAGTCAATTCGCGTGCGAAATTGCTTCTATGTTTTCAAAACATTCAGCATCAGTTTGAGCACTGAAAATACAGTGTTTTTATAGTTGAAGTAATTGTCATAGACATCATCTTCATCATCGGATATATTGGAAGGATTATTGTGAAAGAAAATCTTCCCCATTTCATGAGAATTTTGAGGTGTATTCCTTGCACGAGTCAATCGTGCTTCAATCTCATCAATTTCTTGCTCAAATGTGAGTTTTAATCCATTCGACCCCTTTGACATCTCTCAATGATAATCTCTAAAATCATTTGTAACCAAATTCTGTTGAATTTCAAATGCTTCGAAAATTGGCACAATTTGGTGATTCTGAATTTTGAGTTATAATTTGCAAATGTGAACGGATTATGACAAGGGAATCTAAAACATTGTGAAATTCATGCTCTACATGTATTAGACTGAGAACTTCATTTCATTCGGAGCAGTACTCCTCTAGGAATGTGACTAAAGTCTCTCCTCCCAAGATCTCATTCGACTTCATGGCCGGCCCGGTGTGCACAGGGCAAAATACTCTCTGATCAGTTATGGGACATTGGGCATTTCCTTGGTGATACTCGCCTTCATCTACATCAGAGCGGATTTCAAACAACTTTGGATGAACTCCACTCTGTAAGCATGTTCAATGCAGTTTACTCTGTTGCACACTGAAATCATCATTTTACTGTTCCCAAGTTTCACACTGAGATTGATGAAGAAATGTAACAAGTTTTTAGACTGACAGATGTCCTTGTTATGGACACTACATTCTCACCATGAAGTAATTTGATAATTGATCATTCTTGATTTCTTAAGAGATTTTCCAGACAACTCAAAGACGGCTGATATCGAAGTTGCTCATTAATTAATGCTTTCAAAAAGAAGAAGAGAAAAGGAAAAGATGATCACTTTTTACACGTTGATGGAAAGCAGAGGATGAAGCAATCAGGTTTGTACAGTGAAATTGAAAATGACTGCGAAGAAGTACAAAGAGAACAAAGTGAGATTTATTGATTATCTCACAGAACCCTGACGCCTCGCCTCGGTGGGATGCGAATGAACAGCAGCGGTTTCAGGGGTTCTTTTAGGTGCACACTGTAAAACGTAGACCGACAATTATCCTACAAAATTACTGTCAAAATCAACCGACGATTGTCACCTCCAATATCCTGCGATATCCGTCGAATTTTTAGGTTCTCCACCGACATCGAAACAGATGCTTTGTATGCAAATTAACTAAACAAAAACTGTTGAATATTGATTGATTTTTTCGATTAGTGATTGCTTGACTTTTGGGCAATCTGCATTATTGTGTGGCAAAACCATGATTTATTTTGACATAATTTAATTAAGTACCAACATTTTTGATAAAATTTGAGCTATAATTCATTGCTATTCATTTTGTCGCTTTTTGTCAGATATTGTAGGTGTTCAGTGGCAATCATCCTACAAGAACTAACAATGACCGACAAAATGGATTTTGTAGGATAAATGTCTGTCAACGGTTTACAGTGCAGATCCAAGTCAACAGTGCTAGAGCTTAAGAAAGAATCAAAATTCCTTAAATTGTGTAACTTGTTAATAAGCAAAGTCAAATGCGACACCGAAAACAATCAGATAGACAGCTGGAAAACATCAATTTCAGGACCGGTACATTCTCTGTCAGCTGCGACGAATGCAAGTTGGCCAATATCAGCTTGCACGAGACGGGTCATCCTTACTGGAATTGCACATCCTTTTAGATGAATTGTGATAGGTTTATAAGAGTAACGGTTAGAAAATGGACATCGACCCTGTTGACTTGCTTGTACAAGATCACAATCTAAACGTTTGTTTATACAGGGTGAGTCAAAAGTCCCCGGCAGTTGAAAATTAATTATTATATCGAAATGAAATCATATATCTACCGCATACCAATGCTTCTCATTAAAAGCGACGATTGTCTTTTAATATTACAAGCATACTAATCGGTTCGGCTATTGTTTGATATCTATGTTTAGATTTCATTGGCTTAATTTGAAATAAGCTATGATAAAATATAGAAATTGACATTCTTTAGCAGTGTCTTTAGCATTCGCTATTTTGTAAACAACGACAAGTTCAATCATGACCGAATACACGATGAAGGAGAAAGTTACGATCACCGCATGGATCATATCGAATTTAGCCGACGCAAGTTCAACGAACAATTTCACAAACCTGCACCACCACGATCAACGCTACAAGATTGGAAGAAGAAACTGTTGGAAACAGGAAACCTTAAAAACGATCGCCCTCGCAGTGGAAGACCAGTGTCAGCATCAGGAGATGACACCACAGCTGCCGTTCTGTGTGAGGTGCATAAAAATCCTACAACGTCAACTCGCCGAATATCTGACGAGCTTGACATTTCACAGTCGACCGTTTGCCGCATTTTGAAAGCCAGTGGAATGCATCCCTACAAGCCAATGTACTCACAGTTTCTGATGGATGGAGATAGTGATAGGAGAAAGCAATTTTGTGAAATAATGCTGAATAAGATCAACAGTGACCCTGCGTTTCAATGCAAGATAACTTTCTCCGATGAGTGTGTCTTTGCATTGAATGGGACAGTGAATAAACACAACGTGCACTTTTGGGCGGCAGAAAATCCGAAAGCGCGACTCTTCAACCCTGGAAGGACTGCTACTCTCACCATGTGGGCATGTGTGAGTTTTGCGGGTGTGGTGGCCTACGACATCAGTACTCAGACAATGAATGGGGAGAGATACTGTACCATCCTACAGGAAGAGGTAGTCCCTTTTTTAAAAAGAAGACCGCAGATGCTATTCCAACAAGACGGGGCATCTCCTCATTATTCTCTGAATGCCCGACAGATCTTGGATGAACAATTAACGAACCGGTGGATTGGGCGACGCGGGCCAATCGAATGGCCAGCAAGGTCACCAGACCTAACTGTGTGCGATTTTTGGCTATGGTCATTCCTACGTCAGGAAGTGTACAAGCCTGCGGGAGTGATGTTTGATTCCTTGGACCAACTTCGAAATCGAATCGATAGTGAGCTGAACTCTATTCCTATCTCAATGTTCCGTCAAGCTTTCCGAGATTTCACCAAACGTTGTGAGCAATGCAAGAACAACAATGGAGATCTGTTTGAGATGTGAGTCGTGTTAACGGGTTTGGAATGCATGTATTTTTAATTTTTCATTGAAATACATGTATGATTTTTAACTGCCGGGGACTTTTAACTCACCCTGTACGTGCGCTCAACTTTAATACTGACACTTTACTGTTGCCATCTAATCTGCAAGTGTGAACTCAAAGGACATTACCTGTACCACAAGATCACTGCACCAGGGGGACCGGACACATAGTCCAGCAGCCAGCACGACAGTCTGCAGGCACGAGGCCAAAAATGCGGCTTTCACAGAATAATGTACACCAGATGCCTAATATGAATCTGCACGTCTGCTGAGCTCTAGTCAGTTCATCTTCTTGTCGTACATGATCAAGGAAAAACGCATGTAAGTTCAATGGGACGCAGATTGAGGTTTTGGCAAAAATGAAATGTTTACTGCTTTCTCTTATTTGCTGAAAAGTACTGCATGAAAATCTTGACACACTCATAACACATTCAGATCTGCCAAGCCTCCTACTGTCGGCAAACACCAACATGCTGGCCACCTTATAACATCACATGCTCGCATACATCGCCCATTAATTGCGATAATAGGACATTCACATGATAGGAAATGACCTGATGATATGTCATGTCGAAAGTTGTGTCTCTGGACTTAGTACGTTTCATTTTTGACAAAAAGCTCAATCTGCGACCCATTGAATTTACATGGGTTTTTCTTTGATCCTTTCTCAGAGGAAAAGGAACAATGTAGAACTCGGGAGACGTTGAAAGTCTCATTCTGTGAAAGACTCATTTTCGGCCTCGTTCCCTGCAGAAACTCATTCTGGCTGCGCACCGGGCCACCGCATCGGGATTGAATCCAGGTTACCTGGTTACTAAGGAAATAATTATGCGATGATGAAACACTTTGCTCATCCAAACCTGCCAATTTCAAACCAAGCATATCAATGTCATCCATTTGCTCTTTCAAACAACCATAATATTCATCTAAACGTTTTCATAAACGTGATGGGGGACGCTGGCAATGATAAAAACATCTTTGGTGTTGTGAGAATGGAGCAGGTGAGTCACACACATCGCTATTAAAATGGTATGTGAAGATTCTTCGAATGTATCCAACCCACACTTTCCAATTGACGTTGAGTACAACTCGTTGAGAGGAATTTTAGACAACTTGAAATTGCGAAGGCAAAAATGAAATCTGATATTCAATATTCGCCTCACTGCAATCTAGGTAAAGAGTAGTGCAAGTTAATTAATCAACTGACTTGCTCACGCGAATGTTGTCTCTCAGATTCATACGACTCAAAGTAATTACAGAATCAGTCAAAACAGCAACAATTTAGTTAATTAAATTGAAGAGAACTTTAATTCTTGAACTTTTATGAATGCTTGATTTTTTCACAAAATCTGATTGAATCACACTGACGAAGCACAAGTGAAGAGAAACAAAATCTGATATTATGTCGATTGGTTTGGTTGCATTGCGGATCTCTCCTAGAAACCGTGCAGCAGGAAAGGGCACAAAATCCGACTGTCCGCCTTTCTTTAAGAAAATAGCTCAATTTCTCATTTGCGTTCTGAATAGAGTTTATTTCAATCAGTTAAAAATCGGTGTATTCAGATTGAATCAATTCTAAGTCGATGTGTTCAGGTTGAATCAATTCTAAGTTGATGTGTTCAGGTTGAATCAATTCTAAGTCGATGTGTTCAGGTTGAATCAATTCTAAGTCGATGTGTTCAGATTGAATCAATTCTAAGTCGATGTGTTCAGGTTGAATCAATTCTAAGTCGATGTGTTCAGGTTGAATCAATTCTAAGTCGATGTGTTCAGATTGAATCAATTCTAAGTCGATGTGTTCAGATTGAATCAATTCTAAGTCGATGTGTTCAGATTGAATCAATTCTAAGTCGATGTGTTCAGGTTGAATCAATTCTAAGTTGATGTGCTCAGGTTGAATCAATTCTAAGTCGATGTGTTCAGATTGAATCAATTCTAAGTTGATGTGTTCAGGTTGAATCAATTCTAAGTCGATGTGTTCAGATTGAATCAATTCTAAGTCGATGTGTTCAGGTTGAATCAATTCTAAGTCGATGTGTTCATATTGAATCAATTCTAAGTCGATGTATTCAGATTGAATCAATTCTAAGTCGATGTGTTCAGATTGAATCAATTCTAAGTCGATGTGTTCAGATTGAATCAATTCTAAGTCGATGTGTTCAGATTGAATCAATTCTAAGTCGATGTGTTCAGACTGAATCATTTCTAAGTCGATGTGTTCAGATTGAATCAATTCTAAGTCGATGTATTCAGATTGAATCATTTCTAAGTCGATGTGTTTAGACTGAATCATTTCTAAGTCGATGTGTTCATATTGAATCAATTATAAGTCGATGTGTTCAGATTAAATCAATTTTAAATCAATGTGTTCAGACTGAATCATTTCTAAGTCGATGTGTTCAGATTGAATCATTTCTAAGTCGATGTGTTCAGATTACAGCTTGTTTGATCAAATTGTAATCTAGTCCTTTTATTGACTTACCCATTCATGCCCAAAGACGCGCAATGATTTAGTAACTTAATAAGCCAAACAAATTCTTTATTTAAATTATGCAGCATCTACCATTGGGCAAACTATACGGGAATAGTGACTGAACTGGTTCACTGCTTTCCCAAGACACTGGGAAAAAGAGGTTCCTCATTCAACGAGTAATGGAAATCATTGAAAGATGTGGTTAATTGCGTGGCGGAACAGTTCTTGATTTACTTTGTAGAACCCAAAGCTGTTGAATCTCGGGGAACAGCAAAATTCCGAACTATGGTGTGAAATAATGCCCTGTAATGTCTAAAATCTGATCGTTTTCTGAAATCTTGTGTTTCTAACATTTTGCATGGCTACTTCATTGACTAATCTGTTGAATGAATCAACATTGTGAAAAGTTGACGCGATGTGAGAAGCATAGCCCCTGTAATGCCGATAACATGTCACTTGCATGTTTGATGCGTCGCAATCAGTAATTCGTCGGCACTAACTCCATTTAGTGACAATAAAGATGAGCGATCCTACCCGACCCACATGTATTCGTGTCGGGTCGGATCGCGTCGGTTTATGACTCCTATTACAAACCGAGAAAACCCGGAAAACCTGAATTTCGAGCTGAGCACACAGATTTCGGAAATCTGTCAGAAATTATTTTGGGAAAGTCTATAACATTTTTGCTGATTTTTTTAATGTGACTTTGCTATTTAAGCGTACACTGTAAACTGTCATCTACCAAATGAAATCAATTTCGCTGTGAAACCAACTCATAAAAGACTAACATTTCTTCTCTGCCTACCAGACCGTCTTCATTTGGTAGCGGCTGTCTGAGTGAAATCCGACGGTCTGGTAGTTAATTCGCCACCAAACCTTAATGCGGCTACCAGATCCCCTTGAATTCAATTGGTTAATATCTAATTTCTTTTGTCATCATTTCGCAGCAGCTGCCAGATTATGTTGTAGCCATGGCCTTAAATTTTACTGGAACTTTACAGTGAAACGATAGCTTCAATAGAAGAATGTTGATATAAATATCTCAAACACAAGAGATATCTTTTGCCTTCAAGAGAGGAATGATCAGAAACATTGCAATATTTTGCACACTTGTTTTTCATTATCCAAATTGATCCTTGCTTCAGATGGGGAAAACTTCCTGTGTCGTATTTTTAACGCGATAATGACAAGATACTCAGTGTACTTTGTTTCAACCTCTATCGGATTAACAATACTTTGTTTTCCGAGAGCATATGAAAACGAAATGAAGATCAAATCTTTGCAGAAAGCAGAGCAGAAATACGGACCAAGAACTAACGCTCTTAAAACAGCTATTGAGCAGAGACATTATTCTTCTCTGTAAGATTGTTGTTTTTCAGAATTATTTGATGATAACGTCGTTAAATCAACTTGTTTACTTCATTTTAACAATTTTACAATCCAACGACTTCACCATACCACCCAAAGATAGTTCAACTTCTACAAAATCATGGCTAGTAAGCCTTCAAGTGAGAGCGGTGATTCCTCCCCAACAGGCGGCCAGTCTCACAGGGTTGTGGTTAGCAAACATTCAAGTGAGAGCGGTGGTTCCTCCTTACCAGGCGGCCAGTCTCACAAGGAAGTGGTTAACAAGCCTTCAAGTGAGAGCGGTGCCTCCTCCCCAAGAGGCGGCCAGTCTCACAAGGTTGTGGTTAGCAAGTCTTTAAGTGAGAGCGGTGGTTCCTCCTTACCAGGCGGCCAGTCTCACAAGGTAGTGGTTAGCAAGCCTTCAAGTGAGAGCGGTGGTTTCTCCCCAGCAGGCGGCCAGTCTCACAAGGTTGTGGTTAGCAAGCCTTCAAGTGAGAGCGGTGATTCCTCCTTACCAGGCGGCCAGTCTCACAAAGTAGTGGTTAGCAAGGCTTCAAGTGAGAGCGGTGGTGCCTCCCCAGCAGGCGACCAGTCTCACAAGGCTGTGGTTAGCAAGCCTTCAAGTGAGAGCGGTGGTGCCTCCCCAGCAGGCGACCAGTCTCACAAGGCTGTGGCAGGCGGAACACATGATATTCAGTGCAAAGCAATTCAAATTTCTTTAACGCGAGTTTAGTCAAGGGAGTTAGAAATTCCGCAAGAATGCCGATATGTGTTGCTCATAACCCACTTACTGGACAAATCACAGAAAGTTTACAGCATGTTGGAGTCTATCTCACATTGATTCTAGCTTCAGATATTAGATCCGTTATCACAGATTGCACATTAACTAGAAGCAGTTCAATCGAAAAATCAACAAATCGTGGAGTGAATTGAATGGCGACCTCAAAAGCATTGTTTGTCTAGTGTTCCATTTCTTCCTATATTTACTCTTTATCAGGTATCACAACCAGAGTCGGCTGCTCTTGTCAAATCAGGTTTAACACTGTCTATAAGATTCATTATTTAATACGCAATATGAGCCGATGGCATACAACTCGCCATTTCCAACATATGCGATTACAGCCTTCGAATGATCAGCGTATGATTGAAGAGAACATGCATTGCAGTTGACAACACAGTGAAGGAAACTGATCAAATCCGATACTTTCACTGCGAGATTTTCCTTTAGTTTCTGATGAAAAATCTCCCATGTGACATCAGATTGCTGAACCTCCTGCCATGTGTCAGGAAGGGTGCGTAGTATTAGTCCGGCAGCCAGCACGAGTCTCTGCAGGGAACGAGGCCGAAACTGAGACTTTCCTAGAATGATGTACACCTCATAGTCCGGCAGCCAGCGCGAGTTTCTGCAGGGAACGAGGCCGAAAGTGAGACTTGCACAGAATGATGTACACCTCATAGTCCGGCAGCCAGCACGAGTCTCTGCAGGGAACGAGGCCGACAATGAGACTTTCACAGAATGATGTACACCTCATAGTCCGGCAGCCAGCACGAGTCTCTGCAGGGAACGAGGCCGGCAATGAGACTTTCACAGAATGATGTACACCTCATAGTCCGGCAGCCAGCACGAGTCTCTGCAGGGAACGAGGCCGACAATGAGACTTTCACAGAATGATGTACACCTCATAGTCCGGCAGCCAGCACGAGTTTCTGCAGGGAACGAGGCCGACAATGAGACTTTCACAGAATGATGTACACCTCATAGTCCGGCAGCCAGCACGAGTTTCTGCAGGGAACGAGGCCGACAATGAGACTTTCACAGAATGATGTACACCTCATAGTCCGGCAGCCAGAACGAGTTTCTGCAGGGAACGAGGCCGAAAGTGAGACTTTCACAGAATGATGCACACCCTATGCCCACTACGAATCGGTGCGTCTGCCGAGTTCTAGTGAGTTCCTCTTCTTGTCAGACAGGATCAAAGAAAAGCACATGTAAATCCGATGGGGCGCAGACTGCAGTTTTTGTCTAAAATGAGATTTTTACATGTTTTCTCTGATTAAACGAAAAGTGCTAAGCCCATAGTCACAATGTTTGGCATGGAATGTCTTCAGGTCATTTCCTATTATGTGCATGTGCTATTATCATGCATCTCACCGGCAATGTGTGTGAGAATGTGGTTGAATGTGGATAAAGTTGCTAAAAATGCTTGTGTTTGCCGACATTAAGAGGCTCGCCAAATCTAAGTTTGTTTAGCTTTATAGACAGGGGTGCATGAAGATAAAAGGAAATGACCTGAAGACATTCCATGCCAAACATTATGCCTCTGGGCTTACTACTTTTCGTTTGATCAGAGAAAACATACAAACTCTTATTTTAGTCAAAAACTGTAATCTGCTTCCCATTGGATTTACATGTGTTTTTATTTGATCTTGTCTGACAAGAAGAGGAACTCACTAGAACTCGGCAGACGTGCCGATTCGTAGTAAGCATAGGGTGTACATCATTCTGTGAAAGTCTCACTTTCGGCCTCGTTCTCTGCTGAAACTCGTTTTGGCTGCCAAACTATATCGTGCGTTGTCCGAGAAATGTCCATTGGGGAAGGAAATCAAATAATGTAATATCTGCCCACGTCGAATGCGGACGATCCGGCGGTTTGACTTGATTATGTGAATACGCAGTCCCATCGGTGAGGAGATTTCTAGAAATTTGGACTGCTCTAGTCAAAGACAGTGTTAAAGCGTGAAGGCGGAGGAAGGTGGTGGCTTTGTGCCAAGGAGCTGTCGTAGACCCAACATCTTGCGAGATACTGAGCTTCATGTGTCGGAAGCTTGGTGACGGTCAATGGTCCACTGGAGGGTCCCCTGCTGGCGACTTTTAGTTCTTGCGCATTTCAAAAATCGCTGGACCTGGTTACTGGAATGTCATGAATGATCTGTCTTCAAAAGTGCTTCTTCGAAGCTCTGAATGCACCATGTTTCGTATGTCAAGTTGAGCAATGACATCGAGCAATATTAGAACAGGAATTTTTATATAAATCTGCGCATGATCATTTGTATCCTATAGACATCGCATGCATGTAGCTTCAAAATTTGAATGATAAGTAAATTCTATTCCACGAAATGCCACTAGGCTCGTGCGTAGTGTTCCCAAGAAGTGTATGTCGAAGAAGGGGATCCCAACATGCCACGCAGTAGCCTCAAAGTTCAACCAATCAGAAGCGAGCATCTTCTGATGGCCGCAAAACGCTGTAGTCTGCGTTGTTCATTTTGCTGCCATGTTTCGTGGCGAATGTCACGGAGATTTTCCAGGTCAGGCATTTGCAGTCAATGGTCAAATTCAGTGTTAGTCAATGGTTTCTTAATCATTTGAAAAATGTGAGCATCCTCAAAGTCGTGTTGTATGAATCACATTTCACAGATTCAATGAAAGGGCATCTGGTCCCCGCGTCACAATGGCTAAGCAGCAGGCCTGGTGATCCTCTGGTTTGCATGTCGAGCCCCGAAAGTGTCACTGAAAGTCAATTCGCGTGCGAAATTGCTTCTATGTTTTCAAAACATTCAGCATCAGTTTGAGCACTGAAAATACAGTGTTTTTATAGTTGAAGTAATTGTCATAGACATCATCTTCATCATCGGATATATTGGAAGGATTATTGTGAAAGAAAATCTTCCCCATTTCATGAGAATTTTGAGGTGTATTCCTTGCACGAGTCAATCGTGCTTCAATCTCATCAATTTCTTGCTCAAATGTGAGTTTTAATCCATTCGACCCCTTTGACATCTCTCAATGATAATCTCTAAAATCATTTGTAACCAAATTCTGTTGAATTTCAAATGCTTCGAAAATTGGCACAATTTGGTGATTCTGAATTTTGAGTTATAATTTGCAAATGTGAACGGATTATGACAAGGGAATCTAAAACATTGTGAAATTCATGCTCTACATGTATTAGACTGAGAACTTCATTTCATTCGGAGCAGTACTCCTCTAGGAATGTGACTAAAGTCTCTCCTCCCAAGATCTCATTCGACTTCATGGCCGGCCCGGTGTGCAAAGGGCAAAATACTCTCTGATCAGTTATGGGACATTGGGCATTTCCTTGGTGATACTCGCCTTCATCTACATCAGAGCGGATTTCAGACAACTTTGGATGAACTCCACTCTGTAAGCATGTTCAATGCAGTTTACTCTGTAGCAAACTGAAATCATCATTTTGCTGTTCCCAAGTTTCACACTGAGATTGCTGAAGAAATGTAACAAGTTTTTAGACTGACAGATGTCCTTGTTATGGACACTACATTCTCACCATGAAGTAATTTGATAATTGATCATTCTTGATTTCTTAAGAGATTTTCCAGACAACTCAAAGACGGCTGATATCGAAGTTGCTCATTAATTAATGCTTTCAAAAAGAAGAAGAGAAAAGGAAAATATGATCACTTTTTACACGTTGATGGAAAGCAGAGGATGAAGCAATCAGGTTTGTACAGTGAAATTGAAAATGACTGCGAAGAAGTACAAAGAGAACAAAGTGAGAGCATTACATGCGGCATTTATTGATTATCTCACAGAACCCTGACGCCTCGCCTCGGTGGGATGCGAATGAACAGCAGCGGTTTCAGGGGTTCGTTTAGGTACACACTGTAAACCGTAGACCGACAATTATCCTACCAAATTACTGTCAAAATCAACCGACGATTGTCACCTCCAATATCCTGCGATAGCCGACGAATTGGTAGGTTCTCCACCGACATCGAAACAGATGCTTTGTATGCAAACTAACTAAACAAAAACTGTTGAATATTGATTGATTTTTTCGATTAGTGATTGCTTGACTTTTGGGCAATCTGCATTATTGTGTGACAAAACCATGATTTATTTTGACATAATTTAATTAAATACCTACATTTTTGATAAAATTTGAGCTATAATTCATTGCTATTCATTTTGTCGCTTTTTGTCAGATATTGTAGGTGTTCAGTGGCAATCATCCTACAAGAACTAACAATGACCGACAAAATGGATTTTGTAGGATAAATGTCTGTCAACGGTTTACAGTGCAGATCCAAGTCAACAGTGCTAGAGCTTAAGAAAGAATCAAAATTCCTTAAATTGTGTAACTTGTTAATAACCAAAGTCAAATGTGACACCGAAAACAATCAGATAGACAGCTGGAAAACATCAATTTCAGGACCGGTACATTCTCTGTCAGCTGCGACGAATGCAAGTTGGCCAATATCAGCTTGCACGAGACGGGTCATCCTTACTGGAATTGCACATCCTTTTAGATGAATTGTGATAGGTTTATAAGAGTAACGGTTTAGAAAATGGACATCGACCCTGTTGACTTGCTTGTACAAAATCACAAACTAAAGGTTTGTTTACACGTGCGCTCAACTTTAATACTGACACTTTACTGTTGCCATCTAATCTGCAAGTGTGAACTCAAAGGACATCACATGTACCACAAGATCACTGCACCAGGTGGACCGGACACATAGTCCAGCTGCCAGCACGACATTCTGCGGGCACGAGGCCAAAAATGCGACTTTCACAGAATAATGTACACCAGATGCCTAATATGAATCTGCACGTCTGCTGAGCTCTAGTCAGTTCCTCTTCTTGTTGTACATGATCAAGGAAAAACGCATGTAAGTTCAATGGAACGCAGATTGAGGTTTTGGCAAAAATGAAATGTTTACTGTTTTCTCTTATTTACTGAAAAGTACTGCATGAAAATCTTGACACACTCTTAACACATTCAGATTTGCCAACACCAACATGCTGGCCACCTTATAGCATCACATGCTCGCATACATCGCCCATTAATTGCGATAATAGCACATTCACATGATAGAAAATGACCTGATGATATGTCATGTCGAAAGTTGTGTCTCTGGACTTAGTACGTTTCATTTTTGACAAAAAGCTCAATCTGCGACCCATTGAATTTACATGGGTTTTTCTTTGATCCTTTCTCAGAGGAAAAGGAACAATGTAGAACTCGGGAGACGTTGAAAGTCTCATTCTGTGAAAGTCTCATTTTCGGCCTCGTTCCCTGCAGAAACTCATTCTGGCTGCGCACCGGGCCACCGCACCGGGATTGAATCCAGGTTACCTGGTTACTAAGGAAATAATTATGCGATGATGAAACACTTTGCTCATCCAAACCTGCCAATTTCAAACCGAGCATATCAATGTCATCTGTTTGCTCTTTCAAACAACCATAATATTCATCTAAATGCTTTCATAAACGTGATAGGGGACGCTGGCAATGATAAAAACATCTTTGGTGTTGTGAGAATGGAGCAGGTGAGTCACACACATCGCTATTAAAATGGTATGTGAAGATTCTTCGAATGTATCTAACCCACACTTTCCAATTGACGTTGAGTACTACTCGTTGAGAGGAATTTTAGACAACTTGAAATTGCGAAGGCAAAAATGAAATTTGATATTCACTATTCGTCTCACTGCAATCTAGGTAAAGAGTAGTGCAAGTTAATTAATCAACTGACTTGCTCACGCGAATGTTGTCTCTCAGATTCATACGACTCAAAGTAATTACTGAATCAGTCAAAACAGCAACAAATTAGTTAATTAAATTGAAGAGAACTTTAATTCTCGAACTTTTATGAATGCTTGATTTTTTCACAAAATCTGATTGAATCACAGTGACGCATCACAAGTGAAGAGAAACCAAATCTGATATTATGTCGATTGGTTTGGTTGCACTGCGGATCTCTCCTAGAAACCGCGCAGGAGGAAAGGGCACAAAATCCGACTGTCCGCCCTTCTTTAAGAAAATAGCTCAATTTCTCATTTCCGTTCTGAATAGAGTTTATTTCAATCAATTTAAAATCGGTGTATTCGGGCAGAGGCTTGATTCAACTAATTTAGACACAAGCTTGCTTTAATCCATTTAAAATCAATGTGTTCAGATTGAATCCATTTTAAGTCGATGTGTTCAGATTAAATCAATTCTAAGTCAATGTGTTCAGGTTGAATCAATTCTAAGTCGATGTGTTCAGATTGAATCAATTCTAAATCGATGTGTTCAGATTGAATCAATTCTAAATCGATGTGTTCAGATTGAATCAATTCTAAGTCGATGTGTTCAGATTAAATCAATTCTAAGTCGATGTGTTCAGATTGAATCAATTCTAAGTCGATGTGTTCAGATTGAATCAATTCTAAGTCGATGTGTTCAGATTAAATCAATTCTAAGTCGATGTGTTCAGATTGAATCAATTCTAAGTCGATGTGTTCAGATTAAATCAATTCTAAGTCGATGTGTTTAGATTAAATCAATTCTAAGTCAATGTGTTCAGATTGAAACAATTCTAAGTCGATGTGTTCAGATTGAATCAATTCTAAGTCGATGTGTTCAGATTGACTCAATTCTAAGTCAATGTGTTCAGATTAAATCAATTCTAAGTCTATGTGTTCAGATTGACTCAATTCTAAGTCAATGTGTTCAGATTAAACCAATTTTAAGTCGATGTGTTCAGATTGAATCAATTCTAAGTCGATGTGTTCAGATTAAATCAATTCTGAATCGATGTGTTCAGATTGAATCAATTCTAAGTCGATGTGTTCAGACTGAATCAATTCTAAGTCGATGTGTTCAGATTGAATCAATTTTAAGTCAATGTGTTCAGATTAAATCAATTCTAAGTCAATGTGTTCAGATTAAATCAATTCTAAGTCAATGTGTTCAGGTTGAATCAATTCTAAGTCGATGTGTTCAGATTGAATCAATTCTAAATCGATGTGTTCAGATTGAATCAATTCTAAATCGATGTGTTCAGATTAAATCAATTCTAAGTCGATGTGTTCAGATTGAATCAATTCTAAGTCGATGTGTTCAGATTGACTCAATTCTAAGTCGATATGTTCAGATTAAATCAATTCTAAGTCGATGTGTTTAGATTAAATCAATTCTAAGTCGATGTGTTTAGATTGAATCAATTTTAAGTCAATGTGTTCAGATTAAATCAATTCTAAGTCGATGTGTTCAGATTAAATCAATTCTAAGTCAATGTGTTCAGACTGAATCAATTCTAAGTCGATGTGTTCAGATTGAATCAATTCTAAGTCGATGTGTTCAGATTAAATCAATTCTAAGTCGATGTGTTCAGATTGAATCAATTCTAAGTCGATGTGTTCAGATTAAATCAATTCTAAGTCGATGTGTTCAGATTGAATCAATTCTAAGTCGATGTGTTCAGATTAAATCAATTCTAAGTCGATGTGTTTAGATTAAATCAATTCTAAGTCAATGTGTTCAGATTGAAACAACTCTAAGTCGATGTGTTCAGATTGAATCAATTCTAAGTCGATGTGTTCAGATTGACTCAATTCTAAGTCAATGTGTTGAGATTAAATCAATTCTAAGTCTATGTGTTCAGATTGACTCAATTCTAAGTCAATGTGTTCAGATTAAACCAATTTTAAGTCGATGTGTTCAGATTGAATCAATTCTAAGTCGATGTGTTCAGATTAAATCAATTCTGAATCGATGTGTTCAGATTGAATCAATTCTAAGTCGATGTGTTCAGACTGAATCAATTCTAAGTCGATGTGTTCAGATTGAATCAATTTTAAGTCAATGTGTTCAGATTAAATCAATTCTAAGTCGATGTGTTCTGATTGAATCAATTCCAGATCGATGTGTTCAGATTAAATCAATTCTAAGTCTATGTGTTCAGATTAAATCAATTCTAAGTCGATGTGTTCAGATTGAATCATTTCTAAGTCGATGTGCTCAGGTTCAATCAATTCTAAGTCGATGTGTTTAGATTAAATCAATTCTAAGTCTATGTGTTCAGATTGAATCAATTCTAAGTCGATGTGTTCAGACTGAATCAATTCTAAGTCGATGTGTTCAGATTGAATCAATTCTAAGTCGATGTGTTCAGATTAAATCAATTCTAAGTCGATGTGTTCAGATTAAATCAATTCTAAGTCGATGTGTTCAGATTGAATCAATTCTAAGTCGATGTGTTCAGATTGAATCAATTCTAAGTCGATGTGTTCCGATTGAATCAATTCTAAGTCGATATGTTCAGATTGAATCAATTCTAAGTCGATGTGTTCAGATTGAATCAATTCTAAGTCGATGTGTTCAGATTGAATCAATTTTAAGTCAATGTGTTCAGATTAAATCAATTCTAAGTCAATGTGTTGAGATTAAATCAATTCTAAGTCAATGTGTTCAGGTTGAATCAATTCTAAGTCAATGTGTTCAGATTGAATCAATTCTAAGCCGATGTGTTCAGATTAAATCAATTCTAAGTCAATGTGTTCAGATTAAATCAATTCTAAGTCGATGTGTTCAGATTAAATCAATTCTAAGTCGATGTGTTCAGATTAAATCAATTCTAAGTCGATGTATTCAGATTGAATCAATTCTAAGTCAATGTGTTCAGATTGAATCAATTCTAAGTCGATGTGTTCAGGTTGAATCAATTCTAAGTCGATATGTTCAGGTTGAATCAATTCTAAGTCAATGTGTTCAGATTGAATCAATTTTAAGTCAATGTGTTCAGATTACAGCTTGTTTGATCAAATTGTAATCTAATCCTTTTATTGACTTACCCATTCATGCCCAAAGACGCGCAATGATTTAGTAACATAATAAGCCAAACAAATTCTTTATTTTAATTATGCAGCATCTATCATTGGGCAAGCTATACGGGAATAGTGACTGCACTGGCTCACTGCTTTCCGAAGACACTGGGATAAAGAGGTTCCTCATTCAACGAGTAATGGAAATCATTGAAAGATGTGGTTAATTGCGTGGCGGAACAATTCTTGATTTACTTTGTAGAACCCAAAGCTGTTGAATCTCGTGGAACAGCAAAATTCCGAACTATGGTGTGAAATAATGCCCTGTAATGTCTAAAATCTGATCGTTTTCTGAAATCTTGTGTTTCTAACATTTAGCATGGCTACTTTATTGACTAATCTGTTGAATGAATCAACATTGTGAAAAGTTGACGCGACGTGAGAAGCATAGCCCCTGTAATGCCGCTAACATGTCACTTGCATGTTTGCTGCGTTGCAATCAGTAATTCGTCGGCACTAACTCCATTTAGTGACAATAAAGATGAGTGATCCTACCCGACCCGCAGTGCGAAAGCATGTATTCGTGTCGGGTCGGATCGCGTCGGCTTATGACTCCTATTACAAACCGAGAAAACCCGGAAAACCTGAATTTCGGGCTGAGCACACAGATTTCGGAAATCTGTCAGAAATTATTTTGGGAAAGTCTATAACATTTTTGCTGATTTTTTTAATGTGACTTTGCTATTTAAGCGTACACTGTAAACTGTCATCTACCAAATGAAATCAATTTCGCTGCGAAACCAACTCATAAAAGACTAACATTTCTTCTCTGCCTACCAGACCGTCTTCATTTGGTAGCGGCCGTCTGAGTGAAATCCGACGGTCTGGTAGTTAATTCGCCACCAAACCTTAATGCGGCTACCAGATCCCCTTGAATTCAATTGGTTAATATCTAATTTCTTTTGTCATCATTTCGCAGCAGCTGCCAGATTATGTTGTAGCCATGGCCTTAAATTTTACTGGAACTTTACAGTGAAACGATAGCTTCAATAGAAGAATGTTGATATAAATATCTCAAACACAACTATATTTTACTTTACAAAGTATAAAGTGTCATTATTTCGGATTAATCATAAGCTCAATTTCAAAATTCCATAAGGCACATTGTTCATAGCTGTGTACTTATTGATTATTTATGAAATACGTATCTCATGTATACACGTATCCTAGACTTGAGTGCAATAGAATCGAATTCAATATGATATTACCATAGCCCTCAGAGCGCATGAGCATTGCTTTTCAGTCCCTGGTCAACTTTGCAGTAATTGCGGTCAACACGTTGCAGTTCGTAAACTTTCATGCTGCAAAGTATATTTGTGTCATAATTCTATTTTCTCTGTGTCCTATTTTGATTGTAATTGCGTTGAATATCCTTGACAAGTGCCTAAATCTAGCATTTCAAACATAGGAGCATTGCAATATGCTCAATTGAATTATCGACCTAATGCAGAATCAAAACTATGAAATTGGTGAACGATTTATCATTAATACGATTATCACCATTACCGGTAATTTGCTTTCTGTCAGATAGCTGACAATATTCGATAAAATTCACCCCTTCGATCTGCGTATATTTTACTGCTAGCTTCGCATCTTGACCTACTGTTATTTTCTTTATCAGAATTTCTGCGGTTCTTTTCATTTTTCAGTCACTAATTTGGTTAATAAAAAAGAATGTAGCAAAAACCTGACACTAAGGTATAATTATGATCAATTTTAATTCAAAAAGTTCTCTTTTGCAATGTTTAGTAGTCTATGCCTGTTCCTAGTCCATGGATAGAAATACTCGTATTATGCATTTCTAAGTATGGCCATAGACTTCTTAATGTCATGGAATAGCCGACAAATATGACGCTGAGATATCTAGCCTTTTCCAGTCTATGCATGCATAGAAATAAACTTCACTCCAAAAGAATGTTGGAGTGACATTGAAGATATATTACCTTTTCCATTGATTGTTGACACAAACTGCAAAATAAATGTCACAAATGATTTCTACGGATAAACATTGTATAGTAGATGAGTAGATGTAATGCAAATGTTCTATATTAATCTCATGATAGGCCGAAATCTGCGTGATTCCATGTTCAGTGAAGGCCGTAGACCCCAAGTTTTATAATGACCAATTTCCTATTATTTTCCATCTAGCTTATTGCGATAAGATAAAACAAATACGTGACAAGGTTTGACAATGCATTTGTAAAATAAAGAACAACAAGTTTTGAACCTACTAGTCAACAATGTCCTCTTTATTCAGGCACTTCACTGTGTAAAAAAGAGAGCGATTATGCCATTGGTGGCATTTGAAAGATGTGACTGATGACATTGCTTCCTCGATCTGCTGTCTAAGAATGTTCATTCGATGTCGGTTAAGTGTAACTCCAGCAGATCGAGCGGCAGATCACTGAAGATCGACTGGATACGAGGATCCGTCAGTCTTCGCTTCGCATCACTTTTTAAGCAGGATATGGCCCTCTCTGTCATATTAAGAAAGGGACTATATCTTGGGAGTGGCTGCAGCTCATGTTCGTCACTAAGAGGTTGAGGGCAATCTCTGTGTAAAGGAGCATTGTCATAAATCAGAAAGATGGACTCATCGAAAAGAAGTGCTCTTACTTCGCTAATGAAGCTTGAAAAAGTGTCTTTTGTCATTCCTCCCTCGACAAACATGAAGTGCACGAGTCCAAATGTTGGCGAAACAGCTAAACAAACAGTCAAATTCCTCTCTCTCTCTCTGTCCTTCAACGATACGCACTGCCCTTTCTCCTTGAGGCGATCGGCCTTGAGTCCTCGCAGTCCAGACATTAAACCCGTATTCGTCGATGAAGATGGCATGTCGCTGAATGCCTTCTCTCATAAACCATGAAACGTACTTTGCTCTCTCTTCTTTGACTTCAACGATATTCCATTGAGTTGGCACGGATCGCAAGAGCTTCAGGGTGATCAGGCAACCATCCAGCGCGCGAGAAATTGTTGTTAGACTGAGGTTAGTTGGGTGATGGAAATTGACTTAACAATCTCCCCCTCATCTCCAACAAAGTCTCTGTCGGTCTCTCTTGCACAAAGGCAATCAGAGAGTCCAGCATTTCTTGAGAGAGAATCTTGCTTCTCCCTGCTCGAGTAGCAGGTAGAGCTTCTCGACGGTGCTGTCTCTTAAAGGTGCTTATGATTCGATAAGCGGTCCTTCGATTGATGCCGATTGCATTGGCAAGTGCGATATAATCACGACCGCCTTCGTAGGATTTAATCAAATGACTTCTGTCGGAAGAATTTACTCGACGTGGCATATTTCACTTGATATCGTTTGACTACAACTAACCGTGTAAAAGTGACAATTAATATTGCAGTTTGTGACATCTATTTTGCAGTTTTCATAACACGCCTTTGCCATGGACGCCTTTGCTTTGAGTATAGAAATTAACAATACCATAGAACGTCATGCAAATCTGCATTTTGTAAAATAATTATCTTTGATTACATGAGCATGAGCCACAGAATTAGATTGTTTAATCGTATCACTTTGCTAGAAGTGCAAACTGATTCAAACAGATGGCACATGCAGGAACTTAATAAGTGGGCAAAAAGAAATTTTTAATACCTTGCATAGATAGGAAAAATAGTCGTGCGTCGCTTGTGGATTGCTCTGAATTCCTTCAAAATGCTCCGATCGCCACGACTCCTTCAGATTCGAAGAATTCAGGTCACTGCGCAAAAGTTTTCTCGATAATGTTGGGCCCTCCGATCATTTTAAAAAAAGTTAGCAGGCGCACGAAAAAACGTTCACGAACTTCTCTGCAGAACTTGTCATTGACTGTGTCTCTTTGCTGCGTGATCCGGTTGATAGCAGTCACTGAAACTTTGCACAATTTGGCGTGTTTAATGTTGAACTGGTTGCTCATTGTTCGATTGCTATTGCATTTAGTCAGCAGATGTGGCATTTCATTTGCGTTACATGTTCCAATGTTTCCCTTCTAGTCAAACGGAAGAAGAGACGACCTGTCTAATTCTGTGGCATGAGCAATATCAATGTTTATCCGTAGAAATCATTTGTGACATCTACTTTGCAGTTTGTGTCAATAATTAATGGAAAAGGTATATAATTATGCATTGTTGCTGAACCTCGAATCTATGACATCAAAAATCCAAGATTTTGATCTGCAAAAGACTCAAATCTATGATAATTTTCAACATCGCCCATGCAGCTCAGAACATTGAAGTATGTAAAGCTTGAGATATCTACGAGTCCAAATTGTGAACCATAGGAATCACTTCAATGTCATTTTCACTGGGAATGCGAAGATGGATGGTGAAATGCTCCTACCTCAATGGTATTACATAGGAAATTAGACGGCCTTTATTATGCAATTAAGGCCGTCTAATTTGGATTTTGAGATATATAAACGACTTTCATAGAAAAATGACATGTGAAATATCGGCGGACAACCCTACTTACTCAGTAACAATGACTGTTTTGATATCACAATTGAAAATTAGAAAAAATGTTGAAATTTATCTGTTACAACTATGAAATTAAATACGAGGATAATGCAAATACGTGGAGTTCCCATGGGTGCTCACTTTGCACCAGCGTTCGCGGTTATTTTTATGAGTCATATAGTAACTAATGTTTTAAATAAACTCAGCTCTTCTCCATTAATATTTAAACGATATATGGATGATATCATCTTTGGTCCTATAGAATTTAACGAATCGTTATTTGAATGTGTTAGAGACTTTCAATTCGATTAATCAAAACAGAACATTTACTGTAGAAGTACATCATCCTGAGGAATGGCTACCGTTCCTAGATCTAAAAATAAAAATTGTAAACAGACATATCAAATATTCTTGGTACCATAAGACTGGTCATTCCAATATCACTCTAAGAAAAAACTCTTTCGATCCGACGCATGCTAAGAGTTAAAGAATTTTATTACCAATAGGATAGCAAGTATAGAAAAACTGTAGCGATGAATCCGCAACTGAAGACAGTTTAACAACGTTCTCTATGATACTAAAAGAAAATGGTTACAAAGACAGTGATAGCAAGCGTAAAAAAAGAAAAATAAGAATGATAAAAGCAAAAGAAATAATACTGATAGGAGTACGTTTAAAGTACCATACGTAAGCGATAGATGCAATAAGTTAATAAATAAAGCCATTAAAAAATATGATTTACCTATTAAAATTGCCAACGATTACGGCAAACAATCAGCTAAGCATCTCAATAATAAGAAATATAGGAATAATTGTGATTGTAACATTTGCTCGCAAATAATTAAATATTCTTGTAGTGATAAATTCGTAGTTTATAAGTACACATCCCAACGCTGTAACGCATTTTATATCGGTAAAACTGCTCGCAAGTTTGTTACTAGGCACAATGAGCACAAAAGGGCGATAAATAATAAATTGATAAGCAATGCCTTGTACGATCATATTAGAAGCAAGCACGGCGACATCGGCGACATCGGGGATTTTCAGGTCGGTTTCATTGCTAAACTCGACAACATTTGAGACACCTCATTTACTGAATCAAAAGAAATCACACAGCTTCAGCCCAAAATCAATAGAAAACATGAACTACTGCAATACAGCCTGTCTTCATATTTCAATCACCTCACATTTGACGAACAACACACTTCTTAATATCACTCACCTCTTTATAAACCTTCACAAAGGCTGCAGCCACAGAATTAGATTGTTTATCTGTGTCACTTTGCTAGAAGTGCAAACTGATTCAAACAAATGGCACATGCAGGAACTTAATAAGTGGGCAAAAAGAAATTTTTAATACCTTGCAGAGATAGGAAAAATAGTCGTGCGTTGCTTGCGGATTGCTCTAAATTCCTTCAAAATGCTCCGATCGCCATGATTCCTTCAGATTCGAAGAATTCAGATCATTGCGCAAAAGTTTTCTCGATAATGTTGGGCCCTCCGATCATTTTAAAAAAAGTTAGCAGGCGCATGAACAAACGTTCACAAACTTCTCTGTAGAACTTGACATCGACTGTGTCTCTTTGCTGTGTGATCCGGTTGATAACAGTCACAGAAACTTTGTACAATTTGTCGTTTTTAATGCTGAACTGGCTTCTCATTGTTCGATTGCTATGGTATTTAGTCAGCAGATTGTGCCATTTCAATAACGTTGCACGTTCCAATGCTTCCCTTCTAGTCAAACGGAAGAAGAGACGACCTGTCTAATTCTGTGGCTGCAGCACTTACATCGACCGGTAGAAGGCGCTGGACGCCGAAGGCCCTGTCTTTCTTCTAATCTTAACTTAAAGTGATAGACCAATAAACGTTTTACCGAGACAGTCCTCATACTTTTGTTCTGTCTTGAACTCTTTAGAAATAAACTACCTTCACTCGATAAAAAGTATTTTTCAGTACTCTCCTGTGAAACATAATATAGGAGTAATGCTCATATGAAGAGGGCATTTATTGAAAATTCGTAATAAAAGCCCGATTGAAATGGGTGAAGCGCGATTCGAACCCGGCTTTATTTCCGGCTCCATTTTCATTGTAACCGCATTAAAGCCCGCGCGAATAGAAACCTGATGAACATGTATGTTACAAGTCATCATAGAACATTCGAACATGTCTATCTATGGTAAAACATTTCTGAACATCAATGCTCTTGCTCTAAATAAAGCCTCCAAAGGAAACAGAAATCTCAACAAATGAGTTTCATGTCAGCATTGAAGTTCAACGCTAGTGGAGTAGAATTTTTCAATTATGACATTCCAGAAGATCCAATTTCTATAATGAAATAATGTACAAAGCACCACACGAATGTAAGCCGCACTTATATGGCATAACATAAGTAAGTATAACTATTTTGGGCATGCTCCATCCGATGGTGGTATCAGTTTTGCTTTGCAGGTTGATCTTGTTACTATAAATAGTATTTTTAAATTCAAGCAATCATTTTTTTAAATTTCGAAATTGTAAAAATTGAAAAAAATATTTGTATGCCTCTATAGCTTTATGTATCAATGATTATATCACTAAATCTTTCAGAACAGCATCGGTGAATAAAGAAGTTTGTGCAATTCGGTCGTTCATCAGGTTAGGGGTCAAAACACAACTGGACGTGTACCTGATGACTGACGGACAGCAGTATTATGTTTATATATATATATATCAATTCAACTTGCAAAGCAAAACTGCACCACCAACGAGTGTATGATTCTACGAATGCATCTTACTGTGACTGCTGTGAACTACCAATCCATTGATTTTAGCGATTGATTTTAGCTTTGAAATGTGATCATATCATCCGATGTAACTGTGGATTTTATATTTAAAAAGAATTTTATGCTGTACATACTGTTGTTCACCTGAAGATGGCATTGTGAAAATGACCGAAACATGTCGTGCGCTCTAAACTCGAATTGTTCTCAATTCTCCAAACATATATATAAGTTAACAAAAAAAGTAAAAGAAAAAAAAGAAAGAAGTTTACAGAAATGCTTAAAATTACAAAACGATATTCTAGTTAATAAAACTTGTATAATGAATAATTTGCATCCCAAATTTACGAATATATATGTATGTATGTACATCCCTTAATTGGTAGCTGAAGTAGTGGTCGAAGTATTGTATTTCAAATGAAGAGCAAGTGAAGAAATTTTGGATTCCATGAAGTATTATAGGCGGATAAAGAAACTGGCGATAACAAATTCAAGTGGGGAAATAGTATTTTCCATCTGTCTTATGTATAGTGTGCATAGTTAGATTGTTTATGGTGTAGTAGAGTGTTTACTAGAGAGTTCTATTGTCTACCTCCATTATTCACTTTCCACTTGTACACTATTACCATTATCCACTTTCCATTATCCATCGTGTGTAATCTCAGTTATAGTGTAGCATTAGTTCACTTGTAATCGGTGTAGTAGCACCATTGTAGTTCTATTATTTACCTCCACTTTACCAATTCTTATAGTAGTGCTACAAGTCATAAGATTTCCATTTTTTACCAGTTATTGTGCGAAACCTGATCAATTTTAATTCATTGCCACGAGAAAGTTCCATTTTGTTCTTTTAAGAAAATTCAAGAGTAATCCAATGGCTACAACAGCATTGCATTTGTACACTTGAGGATTCCAGAACGCCATCAGTCCCCATCAGAGCTACTTTAATTAATTACTACTTTAATTACATTAGTAAGCATTATATTCTATCATAAATGGCTGCTGGGATAATTTTGATCATCGCATGAGAATAGAATTATGAACATGTATTTGTAAGCAGTATATATAGAACCTACGTAACATTAGTCATCATAGCGAGGTAAAAGTACCTCAGTATTAATTGACATCTTTGCTTGACCATATATCCCGCAAGGGCAAACAGCACAAGGTGCAAATCAGCTTAAAGCTCAAAATTCTTATCAATAGAGGTGAAAATCCAAAATGTCGAAAAATGTGGTCGCACATTTTTTTCATGTGGCTGCTGTGGCTAAAATTTTGGGTTTACGAAAAATCAGCTACCACTCAAAGCAAGCCAACAGAAAGATAGGAAAATTCACTGAAGGAGACCTTCAAACAATTACTCATTCCGATGTGAGATTAAGAAACCGAGGGGGAATGCGCCCCCCTTAGGCAAATCAAATATCAGCTCAAGTTCTATGCAATAATTGCCACCACAATACAAAGTATACCAGATTATTGCATAGTTGTAGAATCGTATTCTATCGCAGATATCTATGGTCCTAATAATCTGGCATACTTTATAACGGATAGAGGATAGCTATGCCATTCTCTGACATAGCTCGTGAAATTATTTGATATATCCATCGCGCTAAAGCCCTCGGCATTCATCAAATAATTTCCCTCTTTGGATCAATGCAATTCCCTCTCCAAGAGAATTGCATAGCCATCCTCTATCCATTACGTAGAAATTTTCATAATGCAAGTGACGTATCATGGATCTCTGACCATAACTACACCTTTTCAGGGACATCTATGTTTAATATAAGATATCTAAGGGACGTTCAACTTCCCTACCATGTACTGGACTGGAGGCCAGTGACTTTGGTAGACTTGATTAATGAAGGAAATGTGTATCTGGATAAACCATGACAAACAATTCACTTCCTTAGTGTGAAGTGCATCAGAATCCAGCTGAATTGATTGCTGAACATACTATTTAACACGCCCGGCCCAGTCTTGCAGAGAAATTATCGAAAGAATCTGTGCAGTGTACATGTACACATGCAAGCAAATCATCGATGACCAATGTCAAATAAATTGTGACTTTCTATATTCAATGATTTTCCCATTGTCTTATCTAAAACCTACTCCTGTATAATAATTTGGATCACTGGTGGATATTATTCGAGAATTCAAGAGCAATGAAGCGACATAACATGTGATTTATTTCCGGCCTTGAATTACTCAACTTTCATTAAACGAAAATTGATGGCTATTTCTATCACAGTGATGCGCGAATGTTTTCATATTCATCGACGAAATTCATACGGATTTCGCAATCAACTTAAATCCTTATCAATGCTGTTCCTGAATTGCCCAATATGGTAGGACCTTGTAATCGTGGAAATTCACCAATCACCAACGATTGGTTTGCTTTTTATTCAATATGATCTTCGAATTTTATGAATCACTGACATCAAAATCACATTTTATTTGTTGGTCGGAGTTTTGATTATAAATTGAAGGCCTCCTCACAGATGATGCTCTACAATCACGAGTTGTCTAGTATGAGATACAAATATATTGACATCGGTAACCACTCATTGCGAGAAGACGCACTTGAAAAGACAACACTGGTTTCTCTTTTCCACCTAAATCTTGATAAAGGATCTTTGGAAGGAATGGATATTCAAACGACTCTTCCTTAACTTTTAGCATTTTCCTTTGTTCTACCAATCAAATTATTATCAATTTTTAACGTTGCAATTCGTTTTTTGTTCGTTTCTGATTGCATCATCGGTAGATGTTAATCATGTCTTTTACTTGTAGCCTATAACAATGAATGAGGCATTGGACATATTGCTGCAATAATTGTAGTAGCAAGTAAAATCATTACTGATCAGTTATCACTTAGTCCATGACTGCATTGAGCAAAGGAAATAGATTATCAAAAATTTTCCAGAAAGAGTCCACAATTCTCCGAAAAGCACTACTGAATCGATTTTCGCAAAGCATGCATAAAATGTTCAGAATCCACACCAAAAGCCATTGATGCTTCTTGCCGTAGGTGAACAATTTCAATCACTGGTAGTTGATATTGCAGCGGTTATTGACAGTTGCTTATTCTTGCGGGAGTTTCGTAATTCTTTAGTCTCTATACTTGACTGGGTCCAGAATCTTCTTTCAGCAGATTCCCTGTATGAATGGGCCCATTTGAGTATTGGTAATTGTTTACAACTTGTTTCACGGTATTATCCAGATGTGCACAAACAACCGTCATTAATCAAATCTACCAAAGTCATTGGCCTCCAGTCCAGGACATGGTATGGGATTTGAACGTCCCTTAGATATCTTACATTAATCATAGATGTCCCTGACCTTTTCCATGTCTATTAGATTTTTGCAAATGAATTTCAGACATGTCCAGGATTTCAGATTTCTCCAATTGAACTTCAGATATCTATAAAAAATCTAAATTTGAAGATATCTGAAATTCAATTGGAAAGATCTGAAATAGACATGGAAAAGGTCGACTCTCTATGTTCCCGGGATTTATTTTATAGAGTCTTCGGCTCTCGGGATGTACTACATGTAACCCACTCTGACAATGAATTACCCTGATATCTACTTAAAATTCTCACTATATATTTTTCCGACCAAAAGACAATAGATATGTCAAAGTAGTAATGTTTTATAACATTGGAAAGAAGGCATAGTACTATGTCACCTGCATCACGTCTCTTGGATATCATTGCTTAGAAAAATTGTTGCTAGTTGTGGCATGTCCACGGCATTGAAAATTTGCATTTGATAGCAACTGTGTGATGCAACCACAATTGATCCATCATTCGAAGGGGAGCTGGAATTAAAACAGAATTATAAGAATTAGAACAATTAGAATTGTTAAGAAATTTATGGTATTTTGTAGTCAATGAAGTAAAGTCAAGAAATCCATTATTGTATTTGCTATTGCTATCATAATCTGATGCCATTGATCCTACCATTTGTATTTTGGAATGAAATAATAAGCAAATAAATAAAAGATGGAATACGTTACGTTACCAGTTTATATTACTTAAATGACTTGGACCATATACTTAATAGCTCAAGCTTCTGGTGTTGAATGAAAAATACTTATGGACTATTATAGAAACATAAATACAAAGAGGCAATTTTCTCTGTGTGGGCAGCATATACAAGATATACATGCATACCTTATATATTTACATGACTGATTTCATTTTCGTTACTTGATACTCATACACTAAGCACTATTGCTCGTTAGCCAATGATTTCATTGAATCATAAATACATTCCAGCTATCATGCGATTTTGCATGTGTTTTGTTATGTAGGCCTAGATATAAATTTCTAGATGTCACAAAAAATGAACTATTTTCAGGTTAAATAATTCTAGCATGAGTAGGTAAATAAATTAGAGCAAATGCAATTCGTGTTCATTTTAATCCATTCAGTAGTTTAGAATCTAGATATTGAAATGGCAAGAATAAATGTGATGAAGACTTACTTTGTGCTGTTAAGGTGGTCGTCAATTCAAGATGGAACCCTTCGGTCATCGTCCTTTCGTTTAGTTGAGATAATATTGTTACAGAAAACATAAAAGATTTCCATGTAGGAAGTGGATACAGATCGCCATTTTGTTTCTTGAGCTCTATGAAGAGGCAGTCAAACAGATAGTTCATCGCCATCATTTGATAGACAATCCTCATTCAGTGCTCTTGATACCTTACTCTGGTAGTCACGAGCCACCTTCCATTATTCATGCCTTCGCTTGAATCAGTTGAAGTAAAGCGCGACTTTTCTATCGTCTTATGTATTGAGTCTGGAATTCTTTCAATTCCTTTCTTATTTGATCGTAGCCTTTTTCTACTGCTTTTCCTCAATGTCAAAGTTAAACAGCTCATCATTAAAGTCCACTACTGCATAGTTGATGACCGTGCTCTTCCTCTCCTATTTCATAAAAGAATAGACTATATTTGACTTATCTTGTGGAATTCTTAGATTTCCATGATCATATACTTCCATTTGTATTTCTCCGTTCAATTCAAAATCAAGTATTTCTCCGCTCAATTCAAATTCAAGTATTTCTACGCTGAAATCACTATGATATTTAGGATGTTATTAAGTTTGTGTTTCATTAAAATATCTAAGTTTGTTATAAAAATGGATCTATAGAGCGCAACATAGATCTATGGTATTGGATCTCAGATTGGGCATAGGCGTATTTCATATCTTCTCGTGGGTTACATATCAGTAACCTAGCTGTCTACTCGGAGTTACACAGAAATCTCCTCGCCTTCGGATCGGAGATTCTCACCGTGTAACTCCTCGTAGACAGTAGGTTACTGTACATATACGCTACCTGAGACTTCTGAAATATCTTTGACGTGTATCGCTGAAAATATCGTCATCACTGGATACATTGATGACTTTTTTTCCACATTGCATCTAAATTCCGCGCAATAGCAATCATGCGTAGCCTTTTCAGGCATGAATGATCCTTAAAGTGCGACTCACGGATGCTTTCAAAATCTAGGTATGATTGTTATGCTACCATTGTAACAAGAAATTGTTTATTGAATTTTGAATAGAAATCATAGACTTGCAAATACTGAGAGCAGAAATATTCACTTAATGTATACATGAAAAAGTAGCAACATCAAAATTCAAATTACTGGAGTAGGTAGTGTTCACTATCAACGCCGACAACAGCTGCGCAGCTATTCATCTGCCTCCTTTGAACCTTTGTAACTGACCGCCAATGTACACAGTACATGTAGAATAAGGATTGTACTCTCATTATAGATACGACTTATGCGCGTCACTTAACAAAATTAACTCCAAAGTTCTGAGTGAGTTTCATAGACAGTGGCACCGCCTTTGAGAGAATTGTAACATAAACTATTCCGACTTCTTTGGGAATAGGAGAAGGCGCCAGATCAATTATCCGCGGCTGATACTGAAATTTTCATATGTAAGTAATGATGTATTGCTAAAGACAATTACACAAAATGAAAATGAAAAGGGGTTATATCGTCGCATTGGATGTGATTTAGAGATTACTTTTTATTCCAGTTGTGTTGAGAAAACTCTTTTAGCAGAACTACATAATGAAAGCGCTGTAGATGGACAAATTGATAATCCTCGCTTTTTACGTCATTTCGACAACACATGCTTGTCCACTTCCATTTCAACAGACTTTCGGAGTCTGTTTATTTTGGGATAAAAGTTTCAAGAAAATGAGCTGGTGCGATTCTCAACGCTTCTGCGGTAAAGTGAACGGAGAGCTGGTTACTGGCAATAATGCCATTCTGTTGAATAATAAGAACTTGGGAGTCGGCCATTACTACATTGGATTGACGGATACACTTGATGAGCGAATAAACAATCGATCTGGCTGGAGATGGACAAATGGTAAAACAACACCAAGCTCAAAGTCGCTAGCTTGGAAGAAAAATGAACCAGGATCTCCATTCAGAGGCTTTCAAGATTACGTTGGCCAATTATTCAACCATGGTATATTTGGAGATTTCAGTGTCGATACGCATCATAAGGAGTGGAGGGTAACAGCCATGTGTCAGCCTAGAAATGGATTCACTCAAAGATGGACAAGCTCACGATCACACGATTTCACCAGAGTTCCGGTTGTCGTGAAATCTGATCGAGAATACGCCGGAGAGGGAGGATGTTTCCGTGACGTGCCAAGCAAGGAAAGGAAGGAATGCGCTGCAGCATGCTCGGGAGAAGAATATAACTGGTGTGTAGCATTTTATCATGCGCCTGGTTTGTGCAAGCTAGTTCTCTATACTGACCAAAGCTTGGATATGGGAACAGGAAAGGAATGGAAGAAATTTGTTAAGCGACAACATTGATAGGAGAGGCGAAGCACTGCAGAGGCCCTATCACCATAACCGAAGCATTATCGTCCAATTTTGAAATTGTGGGTTGATGTTGCCTGGATTTGGCAAATTGATGTTATTTGACCATCAAATTTTTCCAGTGTCGTTATTGCATGCGAGCTCGATTTCAATGTTGACACGTTTGAATTGCTTCGCTTGTGAGCAGAGAGACTGGATTATCGGGTCCAGGCGCCTGAGCTTCTTCATACCCTCTGAGATCTGCGGAGGCGGTCCAGTCGGCCCCTTTTGCAGATTCATAGCTTGCCTGCTTAAAACGATATAAAAACATTTGGGAAGTTGATTTTAAGTAAAATACTGATATCCACGTGTAGCTATTAGATGTATCCTAAGAGCTCAGCCTTCTTTATTAACATATGTCGATATTTGATGTACTAAGTTTTACTTGTACTTCCAATTGTCTTGTGATTTTTCTTATATATGATTTCGAATCAACTGGTAGCTCCTTTCCTTTGCAAGAATGCTACAAGTGTTTTTCTAACAATCAACATCTAATACATGAATTCTAGATCTAAATTATTAATTATTATCCTTCATCTACATGTAAGCACTGTAAACCAAAATGTGACCGATTAAGTGCCCGACACATGTGACGTTTGCCACTGCCTTTATGTGACCAAATGTGCCCAAATCGGTCACATTCAACGCGGCTGATATGCGACTTAATGTGACTAATATGTGCTAGATGTAATAAACACCTTATCTATACGCCAATGAAACAATTGATGGCTGTGGCAGCATCTATTGTTGTTTTTGCCGATAAAATTGTTTGATTGAACCATCTATACATTGATTCAGTTTTGCATAGACTCACTTCTCAAGACATTGCGATTGAAGATTCTATTTGGGAATAGGACGTCATTATGTATTTTCTCCCAGCTCGTAATTCTCAATGTAATAAACAAGCAGACCATTGACATGAAGCTCATTTGTTTCACGCTGTCTAGGCAAGATAATACAACTTCACTTACAACACGATGATACAACTTCCCGGCGAGATCAAGCAGATTAAACGAAGACGTATGTCACATTTTTCAATCACGCAATCATTATCCTGATTAAAGCAGTTTTCAATATGATATCATCTTCTTGCAGATGATATCCTTGAGCAAAACACACCGCAAAGGATTCGGAAAATCAATTTGAACTATTCTCATCGAGCACTCGCATTTGCACGATCTATGGTGATTCATCATCGGTCACATATGTGACCAAATGTGACCGATGTGAGGAAAAATGTGTCACATTTTCAAACTGCGCAACCATTATCCTCATTAAACCAAGTTCAATATAATATTATGTTCTTGCCAATTTAATTCTTGAACAAAAGATGCCGCAAAGTATTCGTAAAATCAATTTGAATTATTCTCATCAAGTACTCGCCGTATGTGCATGATTTATGATGATTCATCATCGGTCACATGGAAGTCACATATGTGACCAAATTTGACCGATGTGACGAAAATGTGTCGGGCACATAATTGGTCACATATTGGGCACAGTTTGGTTTACAGTGTAGGCAACAAATATTGAAAATTCTCTGGAAGATTGAATCCGGCCTAGCATATAATTGAAAATTGAGTCTATGAAGCATACGAACCCGCAGAAGAGCTACGGGAGCTGGATTTTGCCTCCCGTGGGAAGACACAAAGATGAGCACTTCTGTCCTCTTTCATAGGGTGTGTTCCTTGCACATGAGAAATAGGATGTCGAATTCTCCACTCTCTCAAGGATCTTGAAGATGATCATTTAGATGTGAAACTTGAACGGCGATCAAAGTCTTGCACCTGCTTGTCCAAGTCATTGATCAGCCCGTGTTGTTTGTGTGTTTCAGACAGAGAGAACCCCTGTGATATACTCAGAAATTGTCCGTACTTGCTCCATGATGTCTGCGATGTGTATGTGTGTGTGTTGATATGAATTTAACATCTATAAACTCCTCAAATTAGCCTCTTCGACAAGGAGTCGCGTGAAACATAGCCGACCAACGTACGTTCTTCTTGTGATCTCTAACTTAAACGTATTTCCAAACTTCACAACGAACATTGTATGATACTACTGGATGATCACAGTATGACCTATCTTGGAAATATATATATATGGAAATCGATATCATACCATGGACATCGAATAGAACATTGGAAATCGATATCATACCATGGACATCGAATAGAGTATTGGAAATCGATATCATACCATGGACATCGAATAGAGTATTGGAAATCGATATCATACCATGGACATCGAATAGAGTATTGGAAATCGATATCATACCATGGACATCGAATAGAGTATTGGAAATCGATATCATACCATGGACATCGAATAGAGTATTGGAAATCGATATCATACCATGGACATCGAATAGAGTATTGGAAATCGATATCATACCATGGACATCGAATAGAACATTGGTATCGATGTTCTACTATGGACATCGAATAGAACATTGGAAATCGATATCATACCATGGACATCGAATAGAGTATTGGAAATCGATGTTCTACCATGGACATCGAATAGAACATTGGAAATCGATATCATACCATGGACATCGAATAGAACATTGGAAATCGATATCATACCATGGACATCGAATAGAACATTGGAAATCGATATCATACCATGGACATCGAATAGAGTATTGGAAATCGATATCATACCATGGACATCGAATAGAATAGATATATGAATAGAATCGAATAGAACATTGGAAATTCAAGTGTTATGTAAATCTTGTCATTTAAAGCTTTGGAGGCAACAATTCACAACTTGGTATTCAATTAAGCGTACCTTTCTTTATCGTTTGAAATCCTTGGGTGCTTCCAAGTCACAGGCTGCTTTGGCTATATAAGTTAGCTGAGTTGTATTCCTTGCATAAATCAATTCTTGTGCATCATCTTATTTTCGACGGATAAACACCCGACCTAAGAAGAACACCCGATCACCTGCGTGCTACCAACAGGATTGACGATAAGTAAAATCCATAAAGTTATGAACGATCATTTCACATTTTTCCAAGGCAAATGATATTCGTGTCTCAAGACGTAAGTTTTCTTTAGTTTTCATGAGAACAAGCTTTCAACACATATTAAGGGAACTAGCATTGCAAGCAATAAATTAATTCATTATTTTTTTCATTTTTGATTTTAATTAAGCGATCAACACAGTCTAGTCTGCATTTTCCTGATTTGGTCAACCGACAGACTTGTGTTGCAATTATGATGGAAATTACAATTGATGTAATTACAAATTGTAAACAATTACATTTTTAGCCATGCAATTGAGAAGTAATTGCAGTTACTAAATATGCATTCAGCATGCCACATAAATTGCTGCATTCTCCTCGTCGATAATGCGTTTCAGTAATTGTCATTAAAGCGACATTGTGAAGTTATACTCAGATGTCTACCAATGGTACAACTATTGGTATCTTTTTTAAGAAATTTGAGACGAAGCTTCTTGTCAAAATCCAAATTATGAACCGACAGTTATCTCGAGTAATTGTAGAGTAATTGAAATGTAATTGAAGAGAAATGTAGTTAGCTACATTCCATGAGTAATTGAAAGATGTCCAGAAAAATGACTCATCACTAGCAATATCATCAAAATAATCAGATTGAATGAATGATATAATCACAGAATTAGACAGGTCGTCTCTTCTTCTCTTTGACTAGAAAGGAAGCATTGGAACATGTAACGCTAATGAAATGGCACAATCTGCTGACATAATACCGTAGCAATCGAACAATGAGCAGTCAGTTCAACATTAAACACGCCAAATTGTGCAAAGTTTCAATGACTGTTATCAACCGGATCACACAGTAAACAGACGATTTCAAGTTCTACAGCGAAGTTTGTGAACGTTTTTTCATGCGCCTGCTAACTTTTTTTAAAATGATCGGAGGGCCCAACACTATCGAGAAAACTTTTGCGCAATGGTCTGAATTCTTCGAATCTGAAGGAGTCATGGCGATCGGAGCATTTTGAAGGAATTCAGAGCAATCTACAAGCGTCGCACGACTATTTTTCCTATCTCTGTAAGGTAATAGGAATTTCTTTTTGCCCACTTATTAAGTTCCTGGATGTGCCATCGTTTTGAATCAGTTTGCACTTCTTGCAAAGCGATGCGATTAAACAATCTAATTCTGTGGATATAATTGATAAAGGAAACACAATTCCGCCGAATTGGTTACACAATTGCACCCTTATCAAGAATATCATGAGTAAAAATCATATTAACCCATTAACCGGCAACATAATAGAAAAAAATATTCTTTGAAATTTTCTCATAAATGTCAGTCATGGTATATCCAATAAAAGGAAAGAAAAGCTGATTTATTCGAAAATGAATGGTAGTGTTATCGGTATTTGTGACCGTCCTATAGATAGGACACTGCCGGAATAAGCTGTAATTTCTAAAAAATGTTCGATTTGTAATGATGACTGGAAGCAACACAACCTATTTATATGATTGTTCCTAGCATTTAGGCTTGCATAATTATAAAAAATAGTACTTTGCTTGGAATCTACAATGATAAAACACGAAGTTGTATATAATATACAACGCACAATGTTTACGATAATGACAGGATAGATATCAAACTTATCAATTTTTTTTGATTTCAGTCAACATTATTTTCGTCTCGTAGACGTCTATCGCATGTTTGAATTTTTCGCATATCTGTGATTTGCTTGTAGACTACAAAGTTTACGATTCTGACTGGCTAGATATCTATGTTATCAAATTTTTTGAATATAGTCAACACTAGTTCCGTCTCATTGCCGTCTATCGCATAATTGAATTTTTCGCATATCTGTGGCTTGCTTGTGCACTTTGATTGAGATTGAGAATGATAATTTGATATTCATTCATTCAATTGCCAGTTATGTCTCAACGTCGTTTGTGACAGTAGAACAGGCTGCGGCCTTGCTGGAAGAAGAAGGCAGTGATTTCGACGATGGACCTGATGTGGTCATCATCCCTCCGGATAATAAGACCGACAGTGACTCGGAAGAATATGAAGATGATGTAATTGGAAATGAGGTGTTTGTGAATGATGTATTGGGTGAAGTTGAAATTCATATTGCAAATTTTGATGAAGAGGGACTCATTCATAATGGCAATAGTGCGGTTTCTGTCGATAATTCTACCCCTACATTATCTAAGAATGACTGGTCTGAATATTATCAAGAAACTCTATCTCCCGAATGGAAAGATCACAAAGGACATTATTCGAAGATACCATCAGACGGTGATAATCATGAAAATCAAAGGAACATCCTCGTTCAAGAATTTATCGACGCATCTCCCTTACAAACATTTGAGAAAATTTTTGACAATGATATTATAGAACTTCTTGTGAACGAAACTAACCGTTATGCTTCTCAGTGCAATGATCCGTCTTTTTGTGTGACTACACCTGAAATGAAAGCTTTCATTGGCATTCTTGTGTTTTCCGGATACCATCAGTTTCCTTCCCAAGAACATTATTGGTCGGTTCATCCTGACCTAGGTGTAAAGATTGTCCGTGAAAGTATGTCCGTCAAAGCATTTCTTAAAATTAAGAAATATCTGCATCGTTCATTCATATAGACGATCGTTCATTCAAAATAAAACCTTTCTTTGATTTATTGAATAGAAAATTTCAAAAATTTGGATATTTTCATCAGAAATTGTCAATTGACGAGATGATGGTAAAATACTATCGTCATCACGGACTAAAGCAATTCATGCGGGGTAAACCAGTAAGATTTGGCTACAAATTGTGGGCTTTGTGTGCATCGGACGGATATTTATATTCTTTCTCTTTATACCAAGGGAAGTCAGTTACTTCAAGCACAAAGAGGATTCCACTGGGTACACGCGTCTGTTTTGGAATAAGTTTCAAAAATTGATGATGTGAACGGAAAAGAACTCTATTTCGATAATTTCTTTACAAGCCCATCACTACTGATTACACTTCGCGATTTGGGATTACGTGCAACGGGAACTATTCGCTCGAATGGAACCAATAAAGCCCCCTTTGCTGAAGACAAACAATTGAAAGAACGTGGAAAGATGGACGTGAAATTTGACGAATCCAACGAAATCCTTTTTGTCAAATGGAATGACAACAACTTTGTGCATGTTGCAACAAATCATTCAGACGTTGAAACTTATTCGAGAAGTACGGCGTTTCAGTTTATCTGCAAAGTCCTATATAAAAGTCCCACAGCCGCGCGTCATTGAGGAATATAACATCAGCATGGAAGGAGTAGACCATCATGATTGGTTGACTTCACACTACGCTATTGGAATACGAGGAAAAAAATGGTACTTTCCTTTGATAACTAGGGGAATTCAAATGGCAATAGTCAATTCCTGGATCATCTTCAATTTGTCAAAACCAAATGAAGAAAAAATGCCTTTGTTATCATTTATTCGTGATATCGCAACTTCTTACATGAAGATTACTCATGGACAGATGTCACTATTATCGAGAAAGCGAACAATGACCTTACGAAGAATATCAGCACCAAGATCATTTCGATTTGATAATACAGGTCATTTCATGTAGTCGAGAACAAAGCAAAGACGCTGTTAAGGTGATAAATGCACTGCGAAGCCGTTGACATACTGCAACAAGTAAACACTGCTTTCCAATTCATCACTCAGTTCTGTAAATTCATATGTTCTTCCAATGTTTACAATCATGTTTGCTAAGTATGTACGCATCTGTTCCAATAACGCACGCGATATTTTTCTTTACATTGATAATGATAATTGTCAGTCACAAAATGCAAAGTGAAAAACAAGTATGCATACATTCTGGCAGTGTCGTATTTATAGGACAGGATATAAATATATAATTTTACATGGGTTGTGATACTTTTACCGGGGAATTTGAAGTATATGATGCTTCAGTATAATTTCACGTCATATATGCATCCCGACTTCAACTATCTCATGAAAAAATATATCCGTAGGACCCATCAAAATTGTGACTTAAAAGTAAGTGATTTATGCTGCATTTATTAGATATCTATGAGTTAAGATTTATGACATAAAACGCAATTTACAATCTAGAAAACGTACATAACATATCGCCATAGATTTGAGTCAATCAATCCAAACATGGTGATCAATTTTATGAGTATTATACGGAGAAAACATCAAGTCGAACTACAAGCTTCATGATGATTCATAATGATTCAGAATTGATTGGACGCAATATTGCATGTAGGCCTGCTCCTGATGGCTCCTTGAAGAATCGAAATTCTTCTTCAAACTAAAAGTACAGCATGAAGCTTTCACTGCATGTTTTGAAGAAATACGAACTAGAAAGGCATCTCTGAATTCTGCTGGCTTGAATAATCATTTCAATACTTTTCCTATTCCTAAAATGAGCATTAATTCCCTCTCCACTTGCAGTCACGAAAATCGATGCAAAAGGTGAATTCGCTGGCGACCATTTGAAATACTCTTTAATCTTATCAATACACATGTCATGTCTCCTTCTTCGTCGCTGTTGGTTGACCGATAAATTTGCGGACATTCAGGCAAAGCCTCTTTTGATCACAAAAACCGATACAATGTTTCGAATTCAGACAAATTCTCTACAAGATGAAGAAAATTGTTAATACAGCCACGTAAATGTTCAACACAGAGCGTGAAGATTATATCAAATCAATAGCATGCTAGAATGAAAGATTTGAATAATAACATTCTCATACACGTTTCTTCGTTTGATGAATGGATTTGAAAGAATGTGCGGAGAAAGGCTACTACTATAGGGCTTTCGGGGCCACTGTCTTCTTCGCAAAACTGTTTAGATGGTGAATTTACCAAAAAGGTTGTTGAAAAACGATTTTTTGATATTGTCCCCATTTTCTGTAGTCATCTTAAAAGTTTGCTTTAATCGCGTTATCAAACGTTGGATCATGCCAATGAAAGGTTAATCTTATGATCTACTTTTCAAAGTTCGAATTTTGGTCAAAGTCTTGTAAGACAGTTTCCAGCGAAAGGCCTCGATTTCACATTAAATCCTAGACATCATGGTAAATATTATGTAAATGCTGCTCATCAAACATTTCAATAGTAGTGGCACATTTTAGCTGCAATTTTAGTGCATTTTCTTATTCATTCGAACACTTTGGGGATTTTAAAGTCGCCTATAATTCCATAGCTTCATTTGAAGATGAAATATCATCTCACAGATAAAACAGAACGGTTCCTTTTACAGTTATTCTTGCGCTGAACATTCACTGTGTTTGAGTTGAATTCACTGAGCAAATCAATCAATCCGTTTTCTTTTACTAAAAACCGAAAAACCGATGTTTCAGATTATGTACTCATCCAGACGTTTTCAAAAATTTCTAAGATGTTTCAGAATCGATTTGAGTTCTTTCTCCGCTTTCTAATTTGGACAAGAAAAAAAGATAAGCAGTCTCTCATTCTCACTTTACATTTTTTTGTCGCTATTCATAATGCAAATAAACATGCTGGTCCCGACAAACGAAGACAATCCGCGGACTTCCGACGGAAGTCCGTGGATTGTCTTTGTTTGTCGGGGTGTTAAATAACACCGCTACAAACCTCACGATCACGTATGAAACAGAGATAGATAGCAGTACAGAGATACAGAGATAGCATAATACATAATACAGAGATAGCAGTACATGCAAAACTTCTAATAGTTGAGAGAATGAATCGTGATAGTGAAAATGGATTGTCTTTTCACTCGGTGATTTAGTAGAGAAGACAAGCCTGCCTAGCCTCGATCACACCTACGCACCAAAGGTCACATCAGAGATAAAAATGAAATATTAGTTTGTTTGAGAACATTACCTCTTACCCTCATTATTACCCTCATTACCTCGTGTGTGATGGCTCCTCTAAAGCGCATATTAAAATCGAAGGTGTACTCATATTTTTTGGAGAAGGTTGGGAGATTATCTGCCTGGTAGAGACTGAAGGAAAACCGTGTGAAGGACAAATCAGCAAGACGGGAGGAGCCGAGTCGCATGCATCCAACTTAAAGTGACATTTGATAGACTCATCGAAAATGATTGATAATTGATACAGGAATGATGACTAAACATAAGTTCAGGTAAGCCTATAATGAACTATGCTGCAGGTTACCATTTTTTTCAAAAACTAGGCTATATATGCTTGCCACCCGGAGACCTATCAACCCCCGGAGTCGGAGTCCTATCAAAATGATAGGACTCCGCATCCCTGCAGTCAGAGCTCGTGTATTGAATTTAGTAGTTACAGATTCTTCCGTCATTAAGTTGTACTGTTAATCATCTCTTTATCAAAATCATGTCACCTTTAAGAGTAATTTTAGAACAGCACCGCTTTTAAGGTGCCGGCAGGTAACCTTCAAACTTTGGGATCACAGAATTAGATTGTTTAATCGCATCACTTTGCTAGAAGTGCAAACTGATTCAAACAGATGGCACATGCAGGAACTTGATAAGTGGGCAAAAAGAAATTTTTAATACCTTGCATAGATAGAAAAAATAGTCGTGCCCCGCTTGTGGATTGCTCTGAATTCCTTCAAAATGCTCCGATCGCCACGACTCCTTCAGATTCGAAGAATTCAGGTCACTGCGCATAAGTTTTCTCGATTATGTTGGGCCCTCCGATCATTTTAAAAAAAGTTAGCAGGCGCACGAAAAAACGTTCACAAACTTCTCTGTAGAACTTGAAATCGTTTGCCTCTCCCTGATGTGTGATCCGGTTGATACAAAGAAATTGATAAACAATTAAACCTCTAGAATGGAAGTAAAGTTTCATGCAATACACAATAGTGGCACAAAAACTGCACGCATTTTCACTTAGATACACTTGTCAACGACTGAATCATTGGGTTAAAATCAGTCCCATTTGCAATTCTAAGCTTTTCATTGGTGGTTCATGCCCCAACTTAGTTCCCCCGGATGTGCCTCGACCTTGAGTCAATATCCATTCTAGTCAACTTCAGATTACCAATCTGTTTCTATGGGTTGATAACAATCACTGAAACTTCGCACAATTTGGCGTGTTTGATGTTGAACTGGGTACTCATTGTTCGATTGCTATGGTATTATGTCAGCAGATTGTGCTAATTCATTAACGTTGCATGTTCCAATGTTTCTTTTCTAGTCAAACAGAAGAAGAGACGACCTGTCTAATTCTGTGTTTGGGACAGGCTGTCATCGTTTAAGTACTACATAACATGAAACGGACAATGCGCTTAAATACACATATCCATTCTATTTCTTTAAGACTGTAGAACGTCAGACTTCTATGGTACTTCAAATTGCTATGGTGCTTCCAGATTTCTATGATGCTGTACTCATGGCAACGTATGTTCACGCTTTTTGTGTCATATAAGTGACAACGAAAGTGAATGCTGTGAAAGTTTTGTGAAACGCTGAAGCACTTTATTCCGACTGTATCTCAGCATATTGATGGGAGGAATTGACCTCTCCTTTGTCTGAATTTCATGTGAAGATAGAAACGTGACGGAAAACGTCTTTGAGAAAATTGAAGCTCGTCAGCGAAGCCAAGTCTCACTCGAGCACATTCTCCGTCTAGATGAATAGAAATTGAAGTTTTGAGTGGAAGAAGCTTTCTTCTTTTCATTTCTATAAATGAAATATTTTAGATACAGCTCTGAATTTTTCATATAAGGAAGATTAACTGTTCTTATCAGCAATTTTGTATATTTCTTGTGGAATTCGCACAATCATCATATAAAACTCAATCATTAATGATTAACCACCACTACGGTAGTTCATGAAATTGATAAGGAAATGAGAAAACAAATGCAATATTCAGAAGTAATTGTTTAGAAACTCAATCAAAGACCGATGAATGGCTAATGGGATGATGACAGAGCCTGCAGCTTCAAGAGTTGTTGAAGTAATGAGGCACGTGTAGTCCGGCAGCCAGAACGAGTTTCTGCAGGGAACGAGGCCGAAAGTGAGACTTTCACAGAATGATGTACATCCTATGCCTACTACGAATCGGCACGTCTGCCGAGTTCTAGTGAGTTCCTCTTCTTGTCAGACAAGATCAAAGAAAACACATGTAAATCCAATGGGACGCAGATTGCAGTTTTTGGCTGAAATGAAATTTTCTATGTTTTCTCTGATTAAACGAAAAGTATTAAGCCAAGAGAATTTTTGGCATGGAATGTCTTCAGGTCATTTCCCATGATGTTCATGCACCCCTGTCCGTAAAGCTAAACACATTTATATTTGGCGAGCCTCTTAATGTCGGCAAACACAAGCATTTTGAGAAACTTTATCCACTTTCAACCACATTCTCACACACATTGCCGATTAGATGCATGATAAAAGCACATGCACATCAAAGAAAATGACCTGAAATTTTCCATGCCAAAAATTCTGGCTCTGGGCTTAGGAAAACATAGAAAATTTCATTTCAGCCAAAAACTGCAATCTGCGTCCCATTGGCTTTACATGTGTTTTTCTTTGATCCTGTCTGACAAGAAGAGGAACTCACTAGAACTCGGCAGACGTGCAGATTTGCAGTAGTAATAGGGTGTACATCATTCTGTGAAAGTCTCACTTTCGGCCTCGTTCCCTGCAGAAACTCGTTCTGGCTGCCGGACTGGTGTCCTATAATCGCTTCTAATATTTAATACAATGATCTCAAGGCAGCCCATTCCAAAAATTACAGCAGTAAGAACTAGTAGGCTGCTTTCCACTTGATCGGAGAAGACATAGGAAATCTCACACTTACTGAAAACATCAATCTGCTTGATGTTCGGTGATGGCTGTTATCGCTACCTCAGACCACAATGGCATTTATGTTTACCCTACTGTGCCTTTGAAATTCAATAACGGTGTTGTCAAGCCAGTATATGATTTGCGTTAGTCTAGCGTCGACAATTTTGTCAATCTTCGTGTTAGACACTAAGTGTGTTTTTTTACATGATTTACTATACGATGTTTTCGAAAGCTGCATCTTAACTACGTATGTGGAAATGACTGATTCAGACAAGCCTTGGATGACTCCAGCTGTCAAACATTCTATTCGGAAGTGCTGGAACGGGAAATCTGTTTCCCATTAGATTTGCAGTGTGTCTCAATGATCCTGTCTCACATGAAGAGGAACCAGGTATAACTCGGCAGACGCACAGATTCGTAATAGCTTCATGGTGTCCATCATTCTGTGAAAGTCTCACTTTCGGCTTCGTTCCCTGCAGAAACTCGGTATGGTCACCGGAATAAAGGAATTAAAGTCTCTTAGCGACACACCCAATAAGCAAATTAATGCCTACTGCTAGCGAGGAGTGCCCCGGGGAAGAGATGGTCATTCCGATACCATTGGGGTGCTATCATGACCAAGACAAGGGTGCTCACACACGATGAACAGCATTGACCGGGAGAGGCAGCAACCCCAGCGGTCCCACCCCACACCTTACCGCCGAAGAGGGTGGCAGACATCGTTGAGGGGACATTGGACCAGGCATTGCCAGATATGCCATAGGGTAGGACGCTCAGTGCTTTGTTGCATATCCCAACAGCTAAGATCAGGATCCCCCGCAACATCAGCTTATTATAGCCAGAGGAAAGGCAATCAGAATAAGGCATCAAACTGCCAACACCAGAGCTGCAGTGGCAAGGGCCCTTATAGCCGCCTCTTACGACAGTCAACGCAGGGGAACGTCGGTGCTATTCTATTCAGTCCGCACTGGACTCGATAAAGGGTCTGGACCCGAAACGCTCGCACACAAAACAATCATCAATCCTCACTTGACGGCATACAGAAAAGAGAGAGCGGAAATTAATGCCAAAGTCCATCAAAATAATTACACATTGTTCAGGTCATCGATCTCAATGAAGTCTTACATTTATTTGGTTGATATACACCGAGTGATTTCATCAATACACCAGACAGTGGCGTAACGCTGATCGACGAGGAAAGAAATGCCTTTTTTGCTTGTATTTTTCGTGTTATTTATGAAGTACACTGACAATTTACGCACCTTCCAACTGTCAATCAATCGGAAGACGTCATCGGTCAGGTACTGTTGTTATGACGACGCACGTTCACAGCGCAACATTGCTTGTAGTGTGCATGTCCGTTCTATTAATTTCATATTTTGAGCTCACAGATATTGAGTCCAACAACAAGCTCTCGATATCACTTTGAGATGACTTCTGCCTTCACTCGCATTCCTTTTGGACCTTCAGCGTGTCCACCACGGACTTCGGTTCGATTCCTGGGTCAGGCGAGTGCGATGGGGTATCAAAGGTGTTGGTGTCTTGTATTGACTTAATAGTTGTCATTCTCTTTAGATATTCTGATATCCGATATTCTATAATATTAGCGGCTGAAATTACCATCAAGGAACAGCTGCTGTCAATTCTAGTTTCACTAAGAAATTACCATCAAGGAACAGCTGCTGTCAATTCTAGTTCCACTAACTTAAACAAAGGGAAAGTAGGATTTCTAGGGTTTCACTGCTCGGCCGACAGAATTTGACAGGTCGTCTCTTCTTCTGTTTCATTAGAAAGGAAGCACTGGAACATGTAACGTTAATGAAATGGCACAATCGGCTGACATGATACCATAGCAATCGAACAATGAGCAGCAAGTTCAACATTAAACACGCCAAATTGTGCGAAGTTTCAGTGAAAGTTATCAACCGGATCACACACCAAGGAGACTCAAGCGATACTAAGTTCTACAGAGAAGTTTGTGAACGTTTTTAGTAATGATCGGAGGGCCGAACATTATCGAGAAAACTTTTGCGCAGTGATCTGGATTCTTCAAATCTCAAGGAATCATGGCGATCGGAGCAATTTTGAGTGCACGTAGTTTTCAATCTTCTGGCAAAGTGACACGCTTAAACAATCTAATTCTGTGGTTCGGCCTTTCTGAAGCAGACAAGTTCCATCTTCACACATCAATCACATTGCTATTCAATGTCTCAGTTGTATTTCTCAACAGAATCAGTTTTGACAATATTTCTACCTTCCCATCTGTGGCCCTCTCAGAAGACTGACGGAAAGGAGCAATGAACTGCCGGCAGCAAAGCCGACCAGATCGCCTGAATTCCGGCTATGAAGATCAAATCCTCTCCATCTCGCCGGCAGGAATATTTCTCCTCCACCGATGCTCAAATTAACATGTTAAAATAGCAGGAGGAACGAGGTCGCTGCGCCGGGGTTTTAATTGTCTAGCGAGACTCAAAGCGGTGCGTGTGGCGCACGTAACCGTGAAATCAGTGAGGAGAATAATTGGGACGCATGAGGCCGATGGCGAACTCAAGTGTCACGTGACAAGTCTGTAATTGTAGCGAGGAACGGAAGTTATGAAGAGACGGCCGGAGAGGAAGCTGAAGATGTTCTAAAATATGAAAGGAAAAGTCTTGACAGGAATTTCATGTAACATGTCGGTGTAGAGATGCACTTCAGTGATTCCATAACACGCAGAATCGACATTGGCTTCGAATGATCAGTAGAAAGTGCGCCTCGTATCATCGTGAAAGAAATGTCACCTTTGAAGCACTTGCTGCGGAAACAAAACTCTAATGTACAAATGCAGTCCATTCGATCGGCTGTCTCACGTCTTGCATTGATGAGATGGCCTGGCCAACTGAGATTTGCTCACCAGAAATCTATGTCACTTCATCAAGTTGATCACACGATTTGATTTTGTGATCCGTTCTGGTCGCCAAAATAGCAGCATTCCCACCGCCATGCAAAGAAAGGAGGTTTACACTTGCATTTCTTAGATGAGCTTTGATGAGATACACGAGAAACTTGGTTCAGAATTTACACCAACGTCCACATCGAACTTGTGCTCTGGACAAACTTCAGGATGACTGTCTCCTACTGCTAAACATGTTGAAGTCAAGCGGCTACCGCTCATACAGAATCACCGCAGTAATCCTCCAAAACACGAAGGAATGCATGACCCGTAGAGTAGGGATATATAGGTAGAGTGTCAACTCAAAAAAGTATCTATATGCAGTGATAATTTTATATGAAAAGATTCAGTTTTTTCGGAGATTACGTCCTCGTGGTCCAAAAAATTATTTGAGCAGTTTTTAAAAAGCTAAATTTTGCAAATTTATATACTACCAAGATGAAACACTTATATAAGTAGTATGAGACAAGTTGGATATCAAAAGGAATGAATATTTGCTAATAAGCATCCTAACTAAGCGGAAATCAAAATGATTATCAAGGAAATTTCATCAGCCGCATTATAATGGCTTCATGAAAAAGTCGCGATATTATTCGTGTTTTTTGGCTGAAATTTCAAGTTTTTAATTCAATTTTCATCGGCATGATTTAAAAATGATTCACTAAATAAAATCATGTTTCATTTCTTGGATCTGAATAGTGATGTGGACCTATTTACATCTTTAAAGGTTAATTGCCAGTGGCAGGTTGCCTGTGACATGATCATGTTTAAGAAAATAACCTTGAGGTTCAGCATGAAGTAGCAACCAATCGAATTGCTAATTTAACAGACATTACCTCTCCAAGGCTGTCATGACACGCAGGATCTGTAAAATACAATGATTCCTTCTGCATTACAATCATGATCAAAACTTCAAAACTTCAAAAATCTCACATTTGGCAGCAATACCCAACTGCATTCACCTCGAGTTAATTTAATAAAATCAAAAGTGTGTACACATTGGGGATTTAATAAATGCGGAGTTGCCACTATACCTAATATACTCACTCCATGGCTTGACCCTAGGAAGAAGACCGCTTAGCGTTCTAAGGTGACAAATTCCACACCAACACTAAGGTCCGAGTGCATCGAGTAACGAGGCTGGCGCTGTCTGCTGTGAAGTCGAAAATTCTGAAACGCCACCCATAAAGCGTTCTCTCAAGGATCCCTGCCGCCCGAACACTCTATGTGGTCCTAGGACACACAAGTATTCCGTGTGCGCAAAAAAAATGCAGAAAACACGAGTGTGTTGAGTGCACATTAATTGTAGAACACCCAAAAGTGTTGAGAGCGCATTAATTGTAGAACACCCAGAAGTGTTTTGAGTACGCATTAATTGTAGAACTCACGAGTGTGTTGAGTACGCATTAATCGTTGAACACACGAGAGTGTTTAGTACGCATTAATTGTAGAAAACCCAAAAGTGTTGAGTACGCATTAATTGTAGAACACCAAAAAGTGTGTTGAGTGCGCATTAATTTTAGAACACCCAAAAGTGTTGAGTACGCAGTAATTGTAGAACAAACAAAATTGTTGAGTACGCATTAATTGTAGAACACCCAAAAGGTATTGACTGCGCATTAATTGTAGAACACCCAAAAGTGTTTTGAATGCGCATGAATTGTAAAACACACGAGAGTGTTCAGTGCGCATGAATTGTAGAACACACAAGTTTGTTGAGCGCGCATGAATTGTGGAACACGCGAGAGTGCTTAGTGCGCATTATTTGTAGAACACACGAGTGTGTTGAGTACGCATTAATTGTAGAACACCCAAAAGTGTTGAGTACGCATTAATTGTAGAACACCCAAAAGTGTTTTGAGTACGCATTGATTGTGGAGCACGCGAGTGTGTTGAGAGGGCATGAATTGTAGAACACCCAAAAGTGTTTTGAGTACGCATTAATTGTTGAATACACGAGTGTGTTTAGCACGCATGAATTGCAGAACACACGACTGTGTTGAGTACACATTAATTATATTGAGACACGAGTGTGTTGAGCGCGCATGAATTGTATAGCACACAAGTGTTTTGAGTATGAATTAATTTCAGAACACCCAAAAGTGTTGACTACGCATTAATTGTAGAACACCCAAAAGTGTTTTGAGTACGCATGAATTGTTGAGCACACGAGTGTGTTGAGAGGGCATGAATTGTAGAACACCCAAAAGTGTTTTGGGTACGCATTAATTATAGAACACACGACTCTGTTGAGTACGCGTGAATTGTAGAACACACGAGTGTGTTGAGTATGCATTAATTGTAGAACACCCCAAAATGTTGAGTGCGCATTAATTGTAGAACACCCAAAAGTGTTTTGAGTACGCATTAATTGTTGAGCACACGAGTGTGTTGAGTATCCATGAATTGTAGAACACACGAGTGTGTTGAGTATGCATTAATTGTAGAGCAAGCGAGCGTGTTTAGTACGCATTAATTGTAGAACACCCAAAAGTGTGTTGAGTGCGCATGAATTGTTCAGCACACGAGTGTGTTTAAGTATGCATTAATTGTAGAACACCCAAAAGTGTTTTGAGTACGCATGAATTGTTGAGCACGCGAGTGTGTTGAGTGGGCATGAATTGTAGAACACCCAAAAGTGTTGAGTGCGCATTAATTGTATAACACCCAAAAGTGTTTTGAGTACGCATGAATTGTTGAGCACGCGAGTGTGTTGAGTACGCGTGAATTGTAGAACACACGAGTGTGTTGAGTATGCATTAGTTGTAGAACACCCAAAAGTGTTGAGTGCGCATGAATTGTAAAACACCCAAAAGTGTTGACTACGCATTAATTGTAGAACACCCAAAAGTGTTTTGAGTACGCATTAATTGTTGAGCACGCGAGTGTGTTGAGTGGGCATGAATTGTAGAACACCCAAAAGTGTTGAGTGCGCATTAATTGTAAAACACCCAAAAGTGTGTTGAGTGCGCATGAATTGTGGAGCACACGAGTGTGTTGAGTATGCATTAATTGTAGAACACCCAAAAGTGTTTTGAGTACGCATTAATTGTAGAGCACACGAGTGTGTTGAGTATGCATTAATTGTAGAACACCCAAAAGTGTTTTGAGTACGCATTAATTGTAGAGCACACGAGTGTGTTGAGTACGCATGAATTGTTGAGCACGCGAGTGTGTTGAGTGGGCATGAATTGTAGAACACCCAAAAGTGCTGAGTGCGCATTAATTGTAGAACACCCAAAAGTGTGTTAAGTACGCATGAATTGTTGAGCACGCGAGTGTGTTGAGTGGGCATGAATTGTAGAACACCCAAAAGTGCTGAGTGCGCATTAATTTTAGAACACACGAATGTGTTGAGTTCGCATGAATTGTAGAACACACGAGTGTGCTTAGTGCGCATTAATTGTAGAACACACGAAAGTGTTTGGTGCGCATGAATTGTAGAACACACGACTGTGTTGAGTGCGCATTAATTGTAGAACACCCATAAGTGTTTTGAATGCGCATGAATTGTAAAACACACGAGAGTGTTCAGTGCGCATGAATTGTAGAACACACAAGTTTGTTGAGCGCGCATGAATTGTGGAACACGCGAGAGTGCTTTGAGTGCGCATTAATTGTAGAGCACACGAGTGTGTTGAGTGGGCATTAATTGTAGAACACCCAAAAGTGTTGAGTACGCATTAATTGTAGAACACCCAAAAGTGTTTTGAGTACGCATTGATTTTGGAGCACCCGAGTGTGTTGAGAGGGCATTAATTGTAGAACACCCAAAAGTGTTTTGAGTACGCATTAATTGTTGAATACACGAGTGTGTTTAGCACGCATGAATTGTAGAACACACGACTGTGTTGAGTACACATTAATTATATTGAGACACGAGTGTGTTGAGCGCGCATGAATTGTTGAGCACACAAGTGTGTTGAGTATGAATTAATTTCAGAACACCCAACAGTGTTGAGTACGCATTAATTGTAGAACACCCAAAAGTGTTTTGAGTACGCATGAATTGTTGAGCACACGAGTGTGTTGAGAGGGCATGAATTGTAGAACACCCAAAAGTGTTTTGGGTACGCATTAATTATAGAACACACGACTCTGTTGAGTACGCGTGAATTGTAGAACACACGAGTGTGTTGAGTATGCATTAATTGTAGAACACCCAAAAGTGTTGAGTGCGCATTAATTGTAGAACACCCAAAAGTGTTTTGAGTACGCATTAATTGTTGAGCACACGAGTGTGTTGAGTGGGCATGAATTGTAGAACACACGAGTGTGTTGAGTATGCATTAATTGTAGAGCAAGCGAGTGTGTTTAGTACGCATTAATTGTAGAACACCCAAAAGTGTGTTAAGTACGCATGAATTGTAGAACACACGAGTGTGTTGAGTATGCATTAATTGTAGAACACCCAAAAGTGTTTTGAGTACGCATTAATTGTAGAGCACGCGAGTGTGTTGAGTGCGCATGAATTGTAGAACACCCAAAAGTGTTGAGTGCGCATTAATTGTATAACACCCAAAAGTGTTTTGAGTACGCATGAATTGTTGAGCACGCGAGTGTGTTGAGTACGCGTGAATTGTAGAACACACGAGTGTGTTGAGTACGCATTATTTGTAGAACACACGACTGTGTTGAGTACGCATGAATTGTAGAACACACGAGTGTGTTGAGTATGCATTAATTGTAGAACACCCAAAAGTGTTTTGAGTACGCATTAATTGTTGAGCACGCGAGTGTGTTGAGTGGGCATGAATTGTAGAACACCCAAAAGTGTTGAGTGCGCATTAATTGTAAAACACCCAAAAGTGTGTTGAGTGCGCATGAATTGTGGAGCACACGAGTGTGTTGAGTATGCATTAATTGTAGAACACCCAAAAGTGTTTTGAGTACGCATTAATTGTAGAGCACACGAGTGTGTTGAGTATGCATTAATTGTAGAACACCCAAAAGTGTTTTGAGTACGCATTAATTATAGAACACACGACTGTGTTGAGTGCGCATGAATTGTTGAGCACGCGAGTGTGTTGAGTGGGCATGAATTGTAGTACACCCAAAAGTGTTGAGTGCGCATTAATTGTATAACACCCAAAAGTGTTTTGAGTACGCATGAATTGTTGAGCACGCGAGTGTGTTGAGTGGGCATGAATTGTAGAACACCCAAAAGTGCTGAGTGCGCATTAATTGTAGAACACCCAAAAGTGTGTTAAGTACGCATGAATTGTAGAACACACGAGAGTGCTTAGTGCGCATTAATTGTAGAACACACGAAAGTGTTTGGTGCGCATGAATTGTAGAACACACGAATGTGTTGAGTGCGCATTAATTGTAGAACACCCAAAAGTGTTTTGAGTACGCATTAATTGTTGAGCACGCGAGTGTGTTGAGTGGGCATGAATTGCAGAACACCCAAAAGTGTTTTGAGTACGCATTATTTGTAGAACACACGACTGTGTTGAGTACGCATGAATTGTAGAACACACGAGTGTGTTGAGTATGCATTAATTGTAGAACACACGAGTGTGTTGAGTATGCATTAATTGTAGAACACCCAAAAGTGTTGAGTACGCATTAATTGTAGAACACCCAAAAGTGTTTTGAGTACGCATTAATTGTTGAGCACACGAGTGTGTTGAGTATGCATGAATTGTAGAACACACGAGTGTGTTGAGTATGCATTAATTGTAGAGCACGCGAGCGTGTTTAGTACGCATTAATTGTAGAACACACGAGTGTTTCAAGTACGCATTATTTGTATAACACTGAAAAGTGTTGAGCACGCATTAATTGTAGAGTACCCAAAAGTGTTGAGTACGCAGTAATTGTAGAACACCCAAAATTGTTGAGGACGCATGATTTGTAAAGCACACGAGTGTGTTGAGAGGGCATGAATTGCAGAACACACGACTCTGTTGAGTATACATTAATTATAGAACACGGAAAGGCGTGCAAATTAACAGGAAACTTTTCATTAGTGGCAATTTGTTTCAATCTTTTGTCTGTGGTCAAATCCCTTTTTGATGACCCTCCTGTCATAGAGAAGAGAATTTGGTTTTACATGAGACAGAAAGATTTGACCTTCCGCATGAGGAAAGGAGAGTTCATTTTCCTCCTTTATTTCTTCTTCACTGCACATCATAGAGGCACAAAGCTGCCATCTTAATGACACGAGAAGTGATGATACCGAAGAAGGTAATTAAAGAATGTCTTAAAGATTTAGCAAAGAGATAGGACAGGGATCTATTAAGTCAATTCATGCGCGAATAGTCGTTTGGACCCCTGACAGCTGCAGATTGCTGAAATTACAACTGAGCAGTCCTCAACTGCGATCCGAATGTTGAAATCTTCTATCCTTGATAAATTGAGGGAACAGCTTCATTAGGATGTACTACAAAGATCGAAGTCGAAGGATCAGAATGGAAAGTTAGAAAATGATTCAATTAATGAAGAAAACTGCAGATCTTGCGCTCGGCATCCTTGCACGTCATTTTTGCTTCTTGTAGAGGATTCTGAGCATCGTTTTCAGCAGTGCAGGCACGTGGTACGTTTACAGTGAAGCTCATGGCATGTCAATGTTCTATGAATGATATATTACAATTAGTCTCAAAGGCTTGCCTGAAAACTGTCGCTAAAGGGCTTTAATCCATTGTACATAGAATAATTACATTTTGAGTTACATCTTCAGTTGAAAATTGGGAATAGACCTGAATAACTGTCTTTTCATCCAATCTCAGGAATCATCAGCAGGCCTAGTTCACATCTCTCAACATCGACACAACTCCCTATTGAAAGTTCCAGCGATGCCCAGGCGAATCTGAGATATGTAATCAGTAAGTTAGCGAAAATCCGACGGACATTCATTAAATATCATTTTAGATACATTACTGTCAAATCACCTAAGTAAGCGCACAATGCAAATAGAATAATTAGGTATTGAGATGCATTCTCAGTTTTCAATACATCTTCCATCATCGTTATATTTACGTCTATCATGGTTGTCTTATGAATCAACATTTTCTCTCATCCAATTTTATTAATTCATAGACATTCACATACTAATGATTGACTTCTTGCTGTGTATATTGGTGAAACTGCGGCGCACACTGTAAACCGTTGACTGACAATTGACAGACATTTATCCTACAAAATCTATTTTGTCGGTCATTGTTAGTTCTTGTAGGATGATTGCCACTGAACACCTACAATATCTGACAAAAAGCGACAAAATGAATAGCAATGAATTATAGCCTAAAGTTTATCAAAGATGTAGGTAATTAATTTAATTGTCAAAATAAATCATGGCTTTGCCACACAATAATACAGATTGCACAAAAGTCAAGCAATCACTAATCGAAAATACAAATACAAAAATCGAAAATAAAAAGCATCTGGTTCGATGTCGGTGGAGAACCTACAAATTCGTCGGATATCGCTGGATATTGGAGGTGACAATCGTCGGTTGATTTTGTCAGTAATTTTGTAGGATAATTGTCGGTCTACGGTTTACAGTGCAGTAAGTCAATGCTGCTTATAAAAGCCATAAGTAGCAGTGATAATGGTATCTTCAAGAATCACATTGAAAACACACATTGAACAGAATCACATTGAAAATATATTAATGCACGAAAGTCTAGCTATAACTTAAGGTAACTTGATTTCCTGCTTTTCTATTTCTGAAGGTTACAATAGGCATATTTCGTAGGCAAATGTCGTTTTCTCATCACCATAACCTTCCTGTTTGCTCATATTTCATTATCAGTGACCTAATGGGGCCCATCACCACCAAAAGCTTGTTGTAGAGAAGAAGGTTGAGATTCATTTGTAAATTAGGTAAATGAAGAGTTTTGAAGGGGAGTTATAGCACGATAATCGCCGAATCTGAGCAAATGTAAACATAATGAAACATTATGTTGAAAGAACATGCGCCAAATGCTGTAATACTGCAATATTCATTCAAAACTTCAGATATCAATGGCACCAAAAGTTCATAGGATTCATTCAAGGCTGAATGATGAAGGACGTGAGAGGTGTTAGAGGTGTCATTGTTCGAAAGCAGAGATATTCATTTCACTCGGAATGCCGCAATATTTTCTACAAAGATATCATTTTCTTGTGAACTGACTTCTCACAAGCTCAAAGTCTATAATTTTCACATCAATTATTTCGATTTATTTATTCGAGGAATTTCATTTGAAAAGTAATTTCCTTTTCCTGAGGTCTAGCACCTGCGCTCTAAATTAATGTCGCAATTAAAGGTCCAATAATGTGTCCATGAAATGATTCATGCCCAATGGACAAGGGAAGGCAAAATTGACAAGATGCTGAATACATCTTGATTCATGCGGATTCCCTAACAGCAAAGCGATGATTCATGCTCTTGTGACTGACCGTTAGAAAGAACTGAATCTAAGGAAATAGGTTTCCGAGCGTGTCGATACTTTGACCCTGTGGAAATGCATTTTACGAATAGCTGGTAGATTCTCCATGATGTCATGCTTAAGTTCGGTAATATTTTTTAGCATGTTCGCTGGCGAAGTTCACCAGCTGTAGTTCATGACTTAGCCCTCTACAGTGCTGGGACGAAAATTAGCAACTTTCTGAAGAAATAAGAAAAAACTAATTCACGTGATCTCTGGAATTTATTTATCAAGTTTCCTAGTTTTAATAAGTACAACAATAACTTGCAACAATAGTAAACTCAACAGAGTCAGTATTTGGTGGGTCCACCGCCCACCTTCAGCACTTCTTCAATCCTTTTCGGCATACTGATTGATTGCAAGCTTTGTTAGTGTCTCTCGGTGTATTTCGCGAGTTCAAACACGAATAATGGATGCAAGCAACTCACTTTTGGTGCGTGGTCGGTGCAAGTTGACTTTTCTCTTCAAAATCTGCCACAAATTTTCCACGGGATTTAAATCTCGGCTGTTTGAAGGCCAAGGGAGAGAGGTGATCCCTTTGGCTGCTTTGAAGACGGTTGTTATCTTTGATCGATGAGCAGGTGCCGAGTCATCTTGAAATATCATATCCCCATCGAAGAAGCGATTTTGATATGGCAAAACACGATTTCTGATGATCTTCACGTACTCTTTGGTGTTGACAGAATTTTCGCAGAGAGGGAGGTTGCCAATTGCACGTGCACTGAAGCCTGATCATATCATCAAGCTGGTTGGATGCTTCACTGTCGGTAATTGACACCAAGGTTGCTGCGCTTCCCATGAATATCTTCGGACTCGAGTGTTGCCGGAATGGTAAGTCATCTCGATTTTCGATTCGTCAGAGAATAAGACATTCTTCCACTGATCTTCGGTCCAGTTTCTGTGTTCTCGACACCATGCCACTCTAGCCATGCGCTGCTTCTGAGTGAGAAGGGGCTTCTTCACCATGCGTCGAGAGATGAGTCCAAAAGAACGGAGCCGTTTGCGGATGGTGCTGGGATCTGCATTACGCCAGCTGACTCCTCCCACTCGCAAGCAAGTTCAACGGACGAAAACTTGCGATTAGCGAGGCACAGGCGCTTGAAAACTCTATCCTGTCTGATGCTTGTCATTTTCTTCCTCCCGGAATTCTTCTTCGAAGATCTATTGCCTTTGACAAATCGGCTGATCGTTGATTTGTTGACTTTCTATTTAGCAGCAACGTAGACCTGGCTGAATCCTTCATTAATGAGAGAATCGATGATGTCTTTTTGATAATCGCTGAGATCACGCTTTCTACCCATGATTTCGCTGAGAAAGTGGTTTGAAAGCTATATGTCATACACTGTTAAGGAAATTCAAATTCAAGTTGAAATGCTCTTGCAGTCAAGTTACCAATGATGTCTCATCCGCAGTGTATGGAGAAACACAGTAGAGCAATTGAGGTCAAATTACCAATGATATCTCATCCGCAGTGTATGGAGAAACACAGTAGGGCAATTGTTAAATAAAACTGACAACTTGAATTAAAAAGTTGCTAATTTTCGTCCCGGCACTGTATGTCGCTTTTTAATATCTTATTTTCTTCAATAATCCGCTTCTATTGTCGAGGCTCTACGATTTCCAACAGATGAACAACCATTCTAGAAAATAGACACAAAGACGATGTAATACACATACTAACTACATACTTATCTTTGGCATTATAGAATGAGAAGAGAAGCATGCTTATATCGATTTGCGCAACATTTCCTGACATTCAGGAATTTGCAACATTTGCCAATATTTGAATCATTTCATAGTAATTACTACAACATTTTATGGAAAATAAATATTCTTCAGTTTTAGCTTTCATGAATTTAAAAGATTGAGCACAAAATGCATTTTCATATGAACCTAACATACAGACATTACTACTTGCTGCTAATTGGTACTACAATATCCACTATGTCTTCAGGTGGCGGAAACTCAGATTAGTAAATAAATATCTTTCAGTTGGTTATGGCAAATTTTTCGCCAACTGCAACTTTTGGATTTCATATACGTATTTATAAAAAATAGATGCGACTTACACATCTGATGATAGCTTTATCACAAAAAAGTCAAAAACTTATTTGGCAACAAAATCGCTAATTCACTCAATAGTATTTTGATAACAATAGCAAGCGATGTTCCCACGGAAAACAACGAAGGACAAGGAAGGAAATAGACATTGAAAGGAATATTGCGAAGTGGATATGACAACGGTACCTAAACGATGGCGGCTTCAAGTAATTGACGGTGGTTAAGAACCTACTAAGTTGAATATCGATCAGAACACAAGCAGCATCAGAAATTAGATGACTGACCGTGCACCACCTTGTCAGTGTACCTTGTAAAGATCAACTGTAAACATTATCTATACAAGGCGATTCGAGACCCATGTCGCATTTTTGCTGGTGTCAGAATGAGATTGATGAAAATAATTCACTTGACCAACGTTTTTAGGAATCTTATTTCAACTCTCGCCGAAAATTGTTGGGTTTTTCTCTCTGGAATTCTTTTGAATGTCTGAATTTTGACACTTTTGGAAACTGTGGTCAAATTAAAGGAAAATTGGATGTTTTTTATTCAAATAAATAAATAAATGCGTTTTATTCGCCAAATTCTAAGAATTAACTTTTTAAATTACGTCATAATTTTGACCATCCTGATAGACGATAATTAAAGCGAAGAGTGGGGAGGATTCCTTGGTGTCGCGCGCTCTGCCCTTCGATTCCCCGTTTCTTAATTTCCTTCGAAAACAATAATTTTGGCCAGATCCGGATTTCGTTGTTTTCGTCAGTGACCGAAAATGTGAATAGCAAACTGAACAATATGTGCATCCACTGCTTGGATGGTAGTAGCGTTTATTCATTAACTGATGCTCACAAAGTTGGTCATTCAATGTTACAGATTTCATATCAAGACATGCGGTTGAGAAAAGATAAACAAAGAAGTCGACATGAATACAGTGAAGTCAATTGGTCAAACATAAAGCTTGAGGAACAAAAATTAAGTAGATTAGGAAACGATGAATATTATCACATCTCTTTCTCCCAACAACGATACTGAATTTGACAATCTCCCATCTAAGTTGCTCAAATTAGCATCGGAAGAACTTGCTTCATCATTAACATGAACATGTGGAAGCAAGAGCGCGTATCTCCTGTCCACAAAAGAGGAGATGTCAGTTAGCTCGAAAATTAAAGACTTATTTCGGTGTTACCAGTGGCCTGTAAAATCATCGAACGACATTAACATAATCATCTCTATATCGAGATATTCATCCTTTGCTACATTCTTCTCAATCCGGATTTAGAAGAAATCATTCCTGTGAAACTGCGTTGATAAATATGGTGGACCATTGAACGAACATTATACACCGCTCCACATGGTTTTTATCGACCTGGAAAAAGCATATGATTCAATTCCACGTGAAATCCTTTGGAATTGTATGAGAGCTCGCAATATCCCTGAGGTATATGTCAAAGTGATACAAAACATGTGTACCGGAACAACAACGAAGGTGAGATCCAAGCAAGGTCTAAGTGATACGTTCGAAGTGAGGGTGGGACTACATCAAGGATCTGCCTTAAGTCCGTTCCTCTTTGTCCTGGTCATGGACACAATTTCACAAGCGCAGAGAACAAGCCCACCGTGGGAACTGCTATATGCAGATGATATTGCCCTTGTGGACAGTTCGAAGCTATCTCTGGAGAGGAGGCTGAACCAGTGGAATCACACCATCGAGTGATATGGACTTAAAGTAAATGCTAATAAGACTGAGTACATGCTTACCGAAGACCATCGCGAAACAATGTTTCTACCATCAGGACAGGTGAAGAAGGTCGACCATTTCAAGTACCTGGGGTCTGTGATAGATAAAGACAGCACCTTCGACAAAGAAGTCAATAGAAGGATCCAAGCGGCTTGGGGAAGCTGGAGAAGACTAACAGGGGTACTATATGACAAGAAGATGCCGACAAAATTAAAAGCAAAGGTCTACACAACCATGGTGCGACTAGTGATGCTGTATGGAAGCGAGTGCTGGGCAGTCAACGAGAAAAATCGCCAAAAGATCGCCACAACAGAGATGCACATGTTGCGAAGCATCCTCGGAGTAACAAGAAGAGACAGGATAAGAAATGAAGACATTCGCGGAGCACTCGGGATTCATCCGATTGATGGGATCATGCGGTGGCACAGACTGAGGTGGTACGGGCACGTGGTACGTAGACCTCGCGAACACCAGACCCGGCTAGCGTTGGAGATGTCTGTGCCAGGGCCAAGAAACAGAGGGCGACCGAAGAAGACATGGGAGCGCCAAGTGATGGAGGACATTAAGATAATTGGAGCCTCAACCGTGGATGCATTAGACCGCTCGAGATGGAAGAGGAAAATTAGGCCGCCCCCTTCACTGGGATAAGGCCTTTCAAGGTGAGCAAGGTGAGCATTGGACGAACATTATAGAAAATGGTGAGCTGAATAGAGTGGTAATGTTGGACCTTAGAAAAGGTTTCGAGTTGATGAACCATGAGTTATTAATGAAGAAGGTATTGGCCTATAAAATCTCATCGAACTCAATGAACTGGGTCAAGTCATATTTGTGTAATCGTCACCAGGCAGTTTCATTTCATAGTCCAGTCTCTACCAAACCTCAACTGAGCAGGAGTGTGCCTCAAGGGCCTATACTTAGGCCCTTGCTGTTCATCGTATTTCTCGACGATCTCCCATTGCATTTTTACAAGAAACCATGTTCACATGTATGCCAACCATACTGCAATAGCTACAGCCGAAAAGTCCACTTCACAAGTCTACGATAATATGGCTGCCATGGTGAGAGAAGCTGAAAGTTGGTTATCGAAAATTGTATGGTTGCCAACTTTGAGAAGTCTGTTGATAACAGCAAGACAGAAAAGAGTGACTGAGCACGGCAGATGCGCTATCGGTAAATACAAGTTTGGTGGTTCAATAAAAAGGAATTATAAAGTAAAAAGTAAAAAGTTTCAAAAAAGTTGCAAAGAATCGGCGCTTAAACCATTCAACAGAGTTAGATTCTCGAATATCAGGGACAATTTTTATATCTCTAGTCCACGAACCAAAACTCTCATCCTCCTTGGTTTTCCTTCTTGTGAACGCTCTGTAGTCTTGCGCATCACAGGATTCAGAAATTGACTCTGCGGGTTGTGTTTGAGTGTCCTCGGCGAAAAAGCTCTAGATCATTGTACAACAACTTACGACATTACGTTGCATGTTTCAAACGCCGTTACTTGGCTAACTTTTTTTGAAACAATTTCACTTTTTACTTTATAATTGCTTTCTATTGAACCACCAAACTTGTATTTTCATTATGAGGACCACTTCATATTGGCTCATGCTACCAATGTCGACCTCAGAAAATAAAGATTTTTTTATCATTGGTATAGATTAACATATGCGACTTTGTAGGCATGAACACCACGGAAACAATGGATTCGATCGACGTGTCGTGTTGGAGATAGGCAATCTTAATTTCTTGATAATACTTAATCTTTAAGAAACCAATTCGTGTAGATGATGCGAAATGTCTATCTCTGATGCCTGCAAGAGACACACGCAGGAGGGGCCGGTTTTTTTTATTGAAGACAAATTAAAATTTAAAGAGTTTTTGCAATGAGTGCATATTTCAAATCTACATGCACGAGCAGATACTTGCCCCTGTAATTGTGAAATCCCAATTCAATTTATTACAATGAACACGGAACTGTTTTGGAATGTACGATTTTGATAGCACGATTGGGTAGCACGATGCATCTGCATAGACTGCAAATGTATATATTACAAGACCTTATCCGACTTCGGGTGACAATGTGGGGTGGCATGGGTTTGAGGTGCACAGCATGGGAGAGACAAGGAGTGAGTTCCCGGCATCACTTTGCCGGTGTGGAGAGGGTTGGAGGTGCACAGGAGGGAAGAGACAAGGAGTGAGTTCCCGGCATCACTTTGCCGGTGTGGAGGGGGTTGGAGGTGCACAGGAGGGAAGAGACAAGGATTGAGTTCCCGGCATCACTTTGCCGGTGTGGAGGGGGTTGGAGTGCACAGGAGGGAAGAGACAAGGATTGAGTTCCCGGCATCACTTTGCCGGTGTGGAGAGGGTTGGAGGTGCACAGCATGGGAGAGACAAGGATTGAGTTCCCGGCATCACTTTGCCGGTGTGGAGGGGGTTGGAGGTGCACAGCATGGAGTGAATCCCCGGTATTGCTGACTTCTTCTTCATCATCTCAATGATGTTTCTCATGTTTTTCAACCATTTTTGCATCAGCTTCTCTTGTTTTCATAAGTAAGGAATAGTACAGAAACACACATTTAATCCTCTTATTCTCTATAGAACGATCGATCATTCATTTTTCTGCAGTTTTCAATCAGGATTCTCTCCCTTGTGTTTAAAATAGATAGAATATCATTGACATTGAATAATAACCTCGCAAAGGAGAGATGAACCAATTGATCATTCTTCTGACGAGGTTGAACTTGCAACGAACACGTAATCCTTCGCTTTTGGTATGATCCGCTGTGTTGGATTTATTCCTGATCAAGTGAACCATCAAGAGCTGCTCAAGAGAATTGTATTCTTCGCTTCTACATCAACAAAGTCATTCATGGAGATGTCAGTTCACTAAAATGCACAAAGCTTTCAGATGAAGAAGTAGAATCTTCATTTGATAATTGTCTGACTTGTAAATAGGCCAGAATCTGAGATCTGAGACAGATCCGTCTACAGTCAATCTGAGTTGATTAATAAGATACTCAATGTGTCAAGAAGTTGACAGGAATTCTCGTTCATTTGACAGGAATGTTCATATGAACGAAATTTGCCAAAATTTGAATTTGTCGAAATTATTAGAAGATAGGACTGATACTCATGAGATGATTTCATACATTGGTTGCTTTATTCCATCACGTGCAGCATTGTGTGTGTGTTCTTTGTTTTGAATTCGGGAATCGCTTCTGCTGCAGCTGAAGATCACAGGCGCTTGAAGTATTTTGACCTCGTACCTCACTCAATATCCTTTCCAACCAATTGCTATCGAGGCTACTAGAGTGTGCCCTAAATAACAAAGACCTTTCTTAAGTCACTTGGCCATCTAATGAGTGAAACAATGAGGGAATGACTTAACCCTCGTCCGTGGTGAATTTTTTGAATATATTTCATGGCCACCAGATTTCTAGCAGCTCACGCTCTACCCATTATGCAACTTTTGACTGAAAGATAAATTTGGCATATATTGGATAAAATTGGATATTTTGAAATTTGAATGTTTGGAATATTTTGGCTGATTTCAGTATATATTCATTTCCGTTGTATATTGCGGCATCAATTCTTGATGAAATAAGTTGGGATTTCATAAATGATTCTTCCTATTAATATAGAGATATTCACAAATGCAAAATCTTTGAATTCGAAATTGTCTGCTTATTATCTATGCATGTTTGAAATGTGGAATTCAAATTTCAAATATGATTTTTCATAATTTTTGTGGTTGAAGATGTCTTGGCCAGTCATTTATTTTTATATTTAATAGTTGAGGAAGAGCCAAGGTTTTGACGATGTTGTAATTTATTTAAGTTATAATTAATTTCGGTTGCTATTCGGCAGATAAAAGGAATTCAAATTTCACATTAACATAGGAAATAATGGAGTAGATAAGATATCTAGTAAAATGTATAAAACTATGTTAACAAACTTCAGTAGGGAAAAGGAGGAATAGAAATATGCGACAGATAGTATTGGGCTACATCTTACCAATAGCAATTGATCTGACTAGAAATATTACTATCAAAATATACAAAATACACATGTGCATACAAATGTAGAAAAGGAAGGTAATGAGAAAAATGACTTAATGACTATTGGTGAGATTTAGAAAAGATCGAATCACCAAATGAATTGACATTACCTATGAATTATTGCCTATGACCGAGATGAAGCCAATTTACGTCTACGAGAAGCAATGTTCACTCACAAAAGTCAATCATTAACAACAAAACAGAATTAGAGTGCTGCTAGGACTTCCTCTTCATTTAGTGATTCGATCTTTTGAAAATCTCACCAATAGTCATTATTAAGTCATTTTTCACATTACCTTCCTTTTCTACATTTGTATGCACATATATATTCCTCTTATCTGATGATGGTTGCCGACATTGGCGTCGCTAGGAATCTCAGGTTGGGGGGAGGGGCAAGGATATTCATTAAAACATCAGTCGGCCTATTGGTAAGTAGCTAAGTGTAGTAATGAAAACATAAAAGCGTTTTTATTCGCAGAAAAGAGTTATATCAAATTATTCAACCCTTATATATAATAATATAAATTAATAATAATAATATAATACAATAAAAACCGTGATATATATATACTCGTATATATAGGCCTACTATGTACCTTATATATAACCCTATAAAGTTTGTACTGTATTAGTTACACATATTGACAATCCAGAAAACGTTTTAAGTTGAACTAGATAAGACTTTTTACTTTGGAAATCAACAATTTACATCCAACCACCTCAGACAACTTATGGTAACCAGAAGGATAAATCTTATCCTAATTTCAGTCGTCTATCACATTTGCCAGCAAAACGGGAAATTAATATGTCACCGTCGAGATTGATCAAAATGTCTTTTTCCACAGCTGCAAAAAGAAGAGCCTCTAAACGCTCTTGCCCCATTGTTGACCTAAGTTTAGTTTTAACTGTGGCAAGCCGTGAAAATCCTCTTTCAACAGAGGCTGTTGTTACTGGCAAAGTCAACAGGACCTGGTACAAATATCGTAACTGGGAGAAATGTGAAGGCACTCTATTGTATAAGAAGGCAAAATTGTTGTAGTTGGTAGTAGGCATGTTCCTAAATAAACGCCATTGGGATACAGTTGCAATCTCATCCAAGCCATATCGACGACAGAGCCTTCCGATTTTCTCGATAGAGTCGAGGTCTCCGAAGTGTTTAGGATCTAATGCTGAGAACTCAGACAATTCACTTGGGCAACGGCGGTCCAATTCTGAGATTAGTCGATCCAACAAAGGGAAATAAAATCCACTTTCATTTGATCAAAATGTGGGAGATGCACTTGTAACGAGGGATTTTCGTCAATCCGACGTGGTATCTTTTTCTGTCGAATAACAGCCTCCTTTGTATGCTGCATTCAAGTTGACGCATGCGTATAGGTAACAAGACAACATGCGTATGTGGTAGAGGTAGCTTGAAGTGATCGACCTCGACCTCGACAAACACGCTCACGCAATGACTACATAGCTGTCGCCGCGAAGCCACGAATAACAGAAAGGGAAATGATGACATCGTCTACTGCTACCAAAGGTTGGGGGCACCCCCCCCCTTGCCCCCCCCCCGTGGCGACGCTAGTGGTTGCCGAATACGAACCGAAATAAATTATAACATCGTTAAAACTTTGGCTCTTCCTCAACTATTAAACAATATTTTTGTATTATTTTTTAGTACTGCATCTGATCAGCAATTAATGAATTTTTTAAGAATCATATTGCTTTTAGCCTCAGTGTCTCAATAAAAGTCACCGAATTGGGTTGTTTCTTCACCTGCAGAAGCTGAAAAATAAAATGTGCGATTTTAGCGATATTTGAGGTGAAAGTTGGACCCATATAAACTAAAAGTTGGACTTATTTGACCTTTGACCTCATCTAATACAATGATGCAGTCACAGAGCGATTAATCTTATTAACCACCCTAGCAAGATCTGTCGATTAGTGTGTGGCATTTTCCATTTCAAATAGTGATCTACCGGAAATGACCTATGACTTCTATTGACCTTTGATCTTCACCTCAGCCCACTAATGACCTTAGAAATAAAACTAATGCTGTTTTTCTGAATTCCCTCTGAATACCAATTCGATTGATGTGTGGTTTGGAAAAATTGGTGCAATAGTTTGGGACACCAGCAGCCGGGGGATTCGCCCCCCCCCCCCGGCAGTGGAGCACGTTCGGAAAAACACCACAATTGGGCGAGGGTTACGTGTGTCGATGGCTGACGGTGTTCGCTCTTAACTTTTCCTTCGCTTGTCATTTTTCTTGCTTTGTATAATCTGTCAAGTTATTGATAGATTACTTAATCAACATGCATGTAGTATGTTAAGAACAGCAATAATAGTCATAAGATAGTAAATAGAAGACTTGTTAAAATTACCTAAAATTATTATGCTATTTTATTAGACATATTTGGAATCGAAGAATCCTATTTTTATCATTACAGTCACGAATTCCATATTTTAATAGAGATAAATAAATTCTTGCTACTTCACGATTTATCACGATTACATCACGATAACAGGATAATATTTCATTTTTGGTTTAAGTTATTTATTAACAGTTGAATGTCTCACTTTATTACATACAAATATACTTTCCAGTTGCAAATTCCATAAACGGATTGTTTCCCTGCAATGCCAGGAGCGTGAACAGAACCACACAGATATTCATTGATGATGATAACATTAGATCTCGATAACATTTTCCCCTTATGATTTTAGATGTTACTATAGATGGACATTAGCCCCTTCTTCAAATAAAATGGAAACACTTAAAGCAATCCCATCCTTGCTGCTCTCAAAGGCTTCTCTTTTAGTCCATCGTCTTATGAACGTTTTACATTCATTGCGCAGATTTCACTAGATGTCCATAATATTTAGCTATCATGGTCATTTAGATGTCCATGGTATAATCTATGGATCCTCATGTAAAAGTCCAACCATAACGCTAGTACATGGAAGCTTTGATGGCGACGCTATGCTCATCTATAGGCTAACTCGTTAATTATGCATGGACATAGAGGTCGAATGTGAAATCTGACAGACATCTATGTGCATGGAAATCAACAAAGCGATTGATGTTATCATCCACTTCTATGATTATGCGCTAGCGTCTATAGAATAACAGATATGCCATTTTCAAAAATCCTTAATCATAATTGTCGTGCTGTCCTGCGCCAAAACATCATTTCATTTGTGTTATTCGCAACGAATATTAATCCTATTTTGCGTAAATTCAGTCATCAATTTAGAGAGATGAATCCAATAACAAGAGGAGCTGTTACAGGGAGAAGACTGCCTTATGGAGTTGCATCAAGTTACACAAGGACTGTGCGTCCAAATTTTACAATGTATTTTAATCGTAATGCCAAATTATGTTACAACGATTATTTGATAATCAAATCTGAAAGGGAAGAACACCGTTTGGAAATTGAAGCCAAAGTTAGACAAGCGGAGCACTTACGTAATGCACTAATATTCCATGAAAAGTTTTCTAGCAATTTTAAAGATGCCAAATACAATAATCGTAAGTTTGAAATGAAAAAAACAAATCAAGCGACACTACTGATGAGAAGGAGGAGATTGGCAGCATTGCTAAATCGTGAATACGAAGCTCAAAACATGGAACTTCGGCGCAAAAACATGGCGTTTTGGCAGTGGAAACGAAGGATGTAGACTTATCTAAAAACAAATATCTGCTCAGGATTTACTAAGTTCAACTGTGTATTCGCAATATAACTTAAATGGTTATCTTATGTATGACTGTATTTTATTCTTGTACACGTAATCTTATATGTAAATGTAATATTTCTTGTATTATTTATTGTATAAACTTAATGATGATATTAATTTTTTGTTGAAGTCAATGTTTGATACATGTACAGGTCTTTGTATTGACATTAAAACTCTCATAAATTGACCACAAAATATTTGATTTTTAAGTATTCATATTAGCTAAAACTGAATAGTGCTACATGCTAGATACATAGGAGATTCATTGACTAGAAAGTAGCCGATAACTGCGTTTGTTCAACTCATGTTTAGCTGATTAATTGCAATTTGCGATAGTAGAAATAGAAAATGGTATTTTCTTGTGATGCGGAGAGGTCGAGTTGTAACAGACTTATTGTGAAAGGTATACGACTTAAGTGAATATTAGGATTTATAACGGGGGTGCACAGCATGCGGCCCGCGTGCCATGTCCGGCCTTGAAGGATGTTTTTGTGGTCCTTAGGTAATATATTTTTACACATATTTGTTGATGGAGTTAATTGAGTAGGCTTATAGTTCAGGATATATAAAATCTAAGCTCCAAGTTCCCATATTATATCAGATAGCTGAGCATAGGCATAGCTTATAGGATAGCCTAGTCATAGTCGCCTGCATCAATGTCTCTGTCTGCTTTGCATTCTCTTTCCATGCATTATTGTTTACTAGACATAAGAGAGAATACACGAGCACTTCGACAACCAGAGGCTTTTTGTTGTCGAGACGTAGAAAGCATGCGGGTGTGGACATGGACTGGCTCAGCTCTTGAATGAAGCTTGATCGAGTTTTTCAATATCCACATTTTTTCACAGTCACATGAATGAAGTCCTTTCCGCTAAACTTCAATAAACGTTGGATACACGACCGTTGAATAGTCTAAAAATCGCTTAAAAGTCTTTTGAAAATAGTAAATTATAAGTTTGAGATATACCATAAATCATTCCGATGTAAACTTTGAAAATCACCATGTAAATCATGATAAAGCAGTGAAAATTGCCAAAGTTAATGTATTTTAAGACAATTTCAAAAGTAAGCAATTATTTCTTCCTCGGATGGAGAGGAATCCACATCAGAGGCCGACACAACCGCAATATCAACCACATAGCATCAACAAAATAAAACTTGAAATGAGACAAAATTGAAATCGATCATGGAGAATTCAAATGACAATCGGATAAACAATTATGGATAGCGTTGATTTCAACTCTTCTACTGTTAGAAATTTGGTACACACTCTAAACCAGCACCCCCTAAATCACACACTAAAGCAAGACACTATTCGTAACTAATAAAAAAATCCTAAAGCAAAGCGTTTTAGGAGGCTAGCGCACTAGGGTTACTGTTCTCTTTAGTATGTCAACATTCTATTTCACGCAGCCTTCTAAAATGCTAGTGTGTCGCGCTTTAGGATGCTTGTTTCTTCGATTTTAGGAGGTGTCAGTTTACAGTGGCAGGATAATTCATGTTACAATTTTATGAGGATGATTTGGTCTGGCGTTAATTATGCTATATAACATGCTCATGCGACTGGATAAGGAGAAGCATCTGGTAGGCACCATGCAGGTTTGGCAGCTGCCAAACAGTAAAAAAACTGCCAAATGATAAGCAATAAAGCATCTGGCAGCAAGCATTTCGTCGGTTTGGTAGCATACGGATTACAGTGTAACTCACCATCCTTTCATGGCATCCTTCCAACATGCACAATCTGCATTTTTCTTGCTATTAGTAGGAGAAGGAATACCTATAATGAAGACTTGACAGCTCTAGGTGAGTACAGATTTAATATAATAACTTGAGTTTTTAACCCACGTTTTGCCCAACCTTCCATGAAGTTCATGACGTTTAAGGATTACAGTCCTGAACTGCTGTCAAGTTGTTTATTGACTCAACTCTGAATGATAATTGTGGATTTACCACAACATGCCCTCAAAGCTTTATCCTTTTCCAGATACATTTTATGTGATGAGGAATTGGAGACATACAAAAGTGGACGTGGACTCTCCCATTACACTCTCAAGATTGACAGAACAAATCAACAATATGCTTGGTCTGAAAAGCTCTCAATACCGAATTAAGGAGACAATTGAAAAAGTGATAGAAAAATTAACTGCATTATTTGGCGAAATAATCAAGGATATTAGAGTCATCTGAATTTAGAATTAAGAAAGGGTTGCTACTTCCACTTGAGCAGAGGGATTTGAAAGATCCGATCTCTCTTCCTAAATGTGGTGATCTAAGTATTTTCCTATACATACATCTATTCATCTGATTGCATAAATGGAAATATACTGTGAAAATGACAAAATTTAATTGTTTGACTTCAGTGGTGAGAGAAGGGTGGAAAAACAATTAACCGTTCATCCACACATGAACAGGTAGAGCATGGGGCAAAGCGCTGTATAGCGCAAGATGTGATCAGCGTTGTCAGAGACTTCCACACGTCAGTAGAGCGTGACAGTCGAACCAAAATGCAGTAGATTAAGGGAAATGGGAGTTCACAAGTTAGGAAATCGCCAAGCATGCTGTTGATACTGGCCAAGTGATGATGCTTTACAAACTTTAGATTGCATGCCATGAAATTTTCAAATCTAAATTATTCTCTCCCGAAGTATTTATGCCACAATAAAAGAATAATAGGTACAGAGTTGCCAACGTTTCGGGTCCTGACCCTTTCTCAATGCAGTTGACTGTATATGTATATATATATAGACTATATAGTCAACTGCCTCGAGAAAGGGTCAGGACCCGAAACGTTGGCAACTCTGTACCTTCACTTTATCTTTCTTTTATTGTGGCACAAATACGTCGGGAGAAAATAATTTAGTCTTGAAAATTTCGTGGATATGGTCCTCCCGATTCAACTCCTATTCAACCGTGACCAGTCACAACTGCCTTCTGTAGATCTTAAACTGCTATAACTTGATTTTTAATTCTTTGCGCTCGCTTTCTTTTTGATCTTTATTCTCTCTGATGATGGCCAGTGAACTGATGGCCGAATTTTCGGAAATAATGAATCCTACGCGTTGTGGAACCAATTCATTTTGAACTTTACAACTTGTTCAGTGTTGATGAGACAAAGCGAAGGCGGCAAAGAATAACTAAAGAAGCCCTTTGGACAAGGAAGGTAGGCTACTAGCAACAAGATTTTCTCACTTACAATCGTCTTCGATGTGTCACTGCAGCCTTTTATCTGAAATTGCTTTCTTTCAAATAACTTTTGCATTTAAACTATGCTACTTATTTCTATATTTAATTAGCATCTTTATTGCTCCACATTCATAAGGGGAAGATGCATTATTGAAATGAACATCTTCATTGTTTTAGGCGGATCTTACAATCGTTAAAATGTTAATTATTAAAATAATGTTAACAGGTGTATTCGGCTGTATTCGAAAGAGATCGTGCAATTGATGAGAATTTGTGAGGACAAGGAGAGGTGCTGATAAGAAATTATTAAATTGTGGGAGATTTTTCAATTGGGCAGCTACTGTCACTATCAAATGTTTCTACAGTTATATTCCCGGTAATAATTGCCATTTGCTTCATCTCTCATGATGGAAATTTACCAGTAATTGACTCATCTTGTAATTGTAATTGCAATTGCTGTAATTTGTAGCTGTGATGAATTAATGTACATTTTATCCATGTATTTCAGAAGTGGTTGCAATTACTTAACATTCATCACTGTTAAATATTCATATAACACATAATTTCAATTACTTTACTATCTTCGTCGGTGATGCGTATCAGATGTACAACTGTGTTCAAGGCCTATGTTTTAAAAGATGTTTACTCGAAACTTATCAAAATTAAGTTCCTATATTATGATATTCTTTACCGTCAACATATTTTGCTGATTGGAAACCGTAAATCAAATATATTCTTCAAGAAAGTTTCTACCCCGTTTGATGTCTTGAAATCAATATAAATCTTAGTAGTCAAATTGCAAGATGACTAAATTCTCCAATAAAGAATCTACACGTCTCACTTGTCTTAGTATTCAGCTCAATCTTCGCAGATATGTGAGATGAAAGCACTTGAGGGTAGAAGAATAAGACGGTCATTTACAGGCGTGGTCCATTTTTCCGGGGAGCAATCGTAATATTCGTCCAGAGAAAGTCATAATGGGAGAACGTATAGAGTAACACCGACAATTATCTAGCCCAGGCCCTTTCATCTCCTGTAACTCTACAAGCGTCAAGGAAGAAAATGGCCATATTGCGTGCTTGAATGACCTTGGACAGTTGCATCATGAAAGCGAAAGAAAATCCCTTCATTTCTGTGAGTCACTGAATGTCAGCTTATGATATCAATATATGCATCAGTTGCTGCTATACGGAAGTAATGATTCTCACTCAAACACTTCCCATGTGCAGCTGTATCCGAGCAAGTCTCTTCGTGAATTCCTCATACTCAGTAAAGAAAGTGTTGTCAGAGTAGTTACAAGCAGGGATGCGGAGTCCTATCATTTTGATAGGACTCCGGCTTTTGATAGGACTGCGACTCCGACTCCGGGTGTCCAATATATAAAGCCTAGTTTTGAAATATTAACTGGTAACCTACATCATAGATCATTATAGACTTACCTGAACCTATTTTTAGGGATCATTGCTGCATGAATTATCAATCATTATCGATGAAAGTTGATCAAACGTCGGTTTCAGTTGGATGCACACGACTCGGATCCTCCCATCTTCTTGAAGTGTGCTTCACACGGTTTTTCTCCAGTCTCTACCAGGCAAGAAATCCCCATCCTTCTCAAAAAAATATGAATACTCTTTCAATTTTAATATGCGCTTTGGAGTAGCCATCACACACGATTAACGTGAGGGTGAGAGGTAATGGTCTCAAACAAACTAGTATTTCATTTTTGTCTCTGATGTGACCTTTGGTGCGCAGGTGTGATCGAGGCTAGGAAGGCTTGTCTTCTCTACTAAATCACCGAGTGAAACGACAATCCTTTTTTCACTATCACGGTTCATTCCCTCAACTATTACAAGTTTTGCATGCACTGCTGTCTCTGTACTTTTGTTTGACGGAGAAAGTTGACATCAAGACAGTGACAGCTATGCACGAGGATAAATAATTTGTTTGTATTATATTTTGGGTCTAGTTATAGGCCGGAGTCCGGAGTCCTATCATTTGGTAGGACTCCGACTCCAGCAAAAATTATAGGACTCCGGGACTCTGACTCCGCATCCCTGGTTACAAGTCTCTTTCTATGGCTTCCTTGAACTCCTAACGACAGGTGAAACCACTTGCATCTTCCAATAATCTAAATAGCAGCATTACTCTCCGAAAAAGGTGCGCGGCATTCACTGAGGAAATCTGGCGTCGAGTGACGTTTTCCGATTCATCTTTTGCATTTCCATTCTCTATCTTCACCCCATCCCCAAAGATGTCAGCCATTAAACAAGGAAAACACGAAATACTGCACACGATGAGTGAGGAACGCCACAATTAGGCTATGACATAAAGCACATTCTTCCCATCAAGACGTTGTAGTCAGCTGACGATGAAAGAACAGTTTGATTTTCAGGCCTAGGCCTACTTGGACATCATGAACTGATGAGGAAGACACGACGGTACACTAAGTCCACTCACGAAAGCAGTGGCATCGTGCGTTCATCTTAGAACTGTTCAGTTGCTTGATCCTTGCTTGAATTTAGTCCAGACATCATCGCAGTCGGGAAATCAATAATTGTTGAATGACCCTACTGAACAATTAGCACGTCCGAACATTATCCAATGTCTTTTGCGGAATTGATGCGCATCACAATCCGGATGAGAACGAAAGAGAACTTCCGCACAGTAGTCCGGCAGCCAGAACGAGTTTCTGCAGGGAACGAGGCCGAAAGTGAGACTTTCACAGAATGATGTACACCCTATGCCTACTACGAATCGGCACGTCTGCCGAGCTCTAGTGAGTTCCTCTTCTTGTCAGACAAGATCAAAGAAAAACACATGTAAATCCAATGGGACGCAGATTGCAATTTTTGGTTAAAATGAAATTTTCTATTTTTTCTCTGATTAAACGAAATGTACTATGCCCAGAGTCATAATTTTTGGCATGGAATGTCTTCAGGTCATTTCCTTTCATTTTCATGCACCCCTATTTATATAGCTAAACGCATTTAGATTTGGCGAACCTCTTAATGTCGGCAGACACAAACATTTTGAGCAACTTTATCCACATTCAACCACGTTCTCACATACATTGCCGATTAGATGCATGATAAAAGGACATGCATATCATAGAAAATGACCTGAAGACATTCCATGCCAAAAATTATGACTCTGGGCTCAGTTCTTTTCGTTTAATCAGAGAAAAAATAGAAAATTTCATTTTAGCTAAAAACTGCAGTCTGCGTCCCGTTGGATTTACATGTGTTTTTCTTTAATCTTGTCTGACAAGAAGAGGAACTCACTAGAGCTCGGCAGACGTGCCGATTCGTAGTAGGCATAGGGTGTACATCATTCTGTGAAAGTCTCACTTTCGGCCTCGTTCCCTGCAGAAACTCGTTCTGGCTGCCGGACTACAGTCCTTGCGCATCAATCTACTCCATGCTGAGAAATAGGGGTCATCATTCCAATTATTGACTAATTTACTGTACTATGCACGTACAAAACATGCACATGGTTCCTATTCACTAATCCATGATGCACTTGATATTTCTAACAATGTGCTCTACAAGAATATCATCACATTCAGAAGTTTCTAATACCGGTTTTATAGATTTTCTTCGCCAAATTCAAACAAGTTTGCTAAAATTGGAAAATTTCATGAGGTGATGCATCCATTCTGCAAAATAGCACATGATAAAGTAACGGGATTTACAGAAAATGAATGCATACAGATCAGCTTGAACGTATTCTGTGAGTGAGGTGCATGACAGACAACAAAGGGAAAGATAAAGTCAATTGATGTGAATACTGACAGGTAAGAAAAAAATTGCAGGGAAACAGTAGAAAAGAATATGAAAAATTGTGAATAAAATTATAACAGCGAAATGGATCAAATTAATGGTGTCATGAGCGAAGACAGCTAGCACGCTCAAAAGTCAAGTTATCGTCCGCCATAACGCAGTATCAAATGTCCTGTCAACAGAGACCTCCGACTTTTCGTGTCCTAAAACAGTGTCTTACCAGTCTTCGTCTTTGCATAAGGAGTCAGTGTTTATCCGCTTTAACTCATTCTGACTTTTTCTTATCGGTGAAGTATTACGGGGTATCATTTATGCATTATTATGCCCCCTATGATATTCCAAACCATTAGCTTATGTGGCATACTATAATCAGTTCTACCTACTTTGGATATGTTCTATCCAATGGTGGCATCGGTTTTTCATTCCAAGTTGATACTGTTACCATAAATAGAATTTCAAAATTCAAACATTTGGTTTTTTTAAATTTCGTAATTGCATCTAGGAGAGTCGGTAGAATTTCATGAAGGGAATAGTGGAGCCTATTTCAAACACGTTCTGTCTGGTGATGTTGTTGATTTTGCATTTCAAGCGGTTCTTCTTACTGCAAATAGCATTTCAAAATTCAAACAATAGTTTTTTCAAATTTCTTAATTAGGTGATATCTGCATGAATCATGTCAGTGAGATTTACACCTCTATGTATCAATAATTATATCACTAAATCTTTCAGAACAACATCAGTGAATATTAGTGAAGTCTGTATAATTCGCTCAGTTATTGAAATAGGCCTATGAATGTGCATTTATAAGTAGTATGTATAGAACATACGTAATATTAGGCATCATAACGAAGTACAAAGTATCTTAATATCAATTTGCATAATTACTTGACCATACTTCCTGAACGGGCAAAGTACAGAAGCTACAAATCAAGTTGAAATTCTTATAAATAGAGGTGAGAATCCAAAATGTCGAATAAATGTGGTCGTAATTTCTTTCATGTGGCTCTTGTGGGTAGAATATTGGGTCTACAAAAGAACAGCTACCACTCAGAGAGAGCCAACACAAAGTTAGGAAAAGCCAAACAATTATTCGCTCCGGCGTGAGAGAAAAAAACCGAGGTGGGCATAATGCCTCCCCTGAGGCAAATTGGGTTAGCAAGCTGTCACTGCGTGTCCGAAACGAGGTTCTGTTTGATTGTCAACTGATTCCACAACAACTTGATGCATTCATAACTCCTTATTATTTTTTACGTCATTTGTATGAAATTTGATCAATTTCGCATATTTTTGCAATAATAACATTGATAATTTTCCAAAATTCTGTTCCACTGTTTCCATGCAATCATGTTGCATTTTCTTTCGTACCTGTCAGGATTCACACATCAATTGACTTCATCTTGTTTGCCACGCATCTCACTCTTAGACTTCTTTCAAGTTGATTTGCATGCGTTCATTTTCTGTCAATCCTGGTACTTTTTCATGTTCATCATCATCAACCGGTCTGTGCTATTGCTACGTCATTCTATCGCAAACCTTCAAAGACATAGCGTGAATTCGCGTCAAATGAATTCTACAATGGACTTCCGTGTTCTCAACGTACTATTTCACGTGGCGCATACAAAGAGACGGTTATTTTATACATTACCTCATCTAACTTCAGCAGACATCCGATATATTTCATCTTTGGAATACAGATGATTCCAAAGGCAATTTCCACTGTCTTTGGATGATTCACCGCGAACATTTCGTCTCTGCAAGCCATTGACTAAATCTGAATTGTAAAGAATCTAATCAGCGCACCAAAGTACGCTCATAGCAAAGTTCATTGTTTCAAAACACTGATCGATGTTTGGTGTGCTAAGATGTCTTTCTTGTTGAGAAAGTGATGCTCTAATGCATCCGTACTACACCAGGTGACATGCTGTAAATCACTTAGAGATTCGATAATTTCTGTTGTCAAAATAAGAAATCCTGTCTTCAATTCACCGCAAGATGAGTTTCCAGCTGATAAAATGAATAAATGAATGTATGACACTTAGAGCACCATCGAATTGCAAGGCTAAAGTGCAGCAAGCATTTTCATCTCGTAGCTGTAGAACCTTGAACTACTGCTAACACAATTACTAGTAGTATGAGTAAGACATGCACAGTTCAGACAATTGAATGTACTCTCTGACTACTGTATAAAGTCGAACCTCCCTAAAGCGACACCTCTTACTTTGGTGAAATGAATAAAATTTCTTCATTGGATGATGTCTTTGAGCTAATTAATTTATTGATTTATGATTTTAACAATTTATTCTTATGAGCGGACTTGCTAATGAGCCCAAGATCGAAGGATGCGAGCAACGGATGGCTAGAGAAGTTTACCAGAAGACATTCGGTCACCTTTATGTCAATTCAAGGCGAGACGGGGACGATCAACATGTTCGTGCTCAGCGACTGGCAGCCAGAGATTCTGAAGGCTATACGATTGATGAGATCCAAAATGACGTTTACAATGTAGATGAGACTGGTTAGTTCAGGCGACTTGTAACCAACAAAACATTGACCAGTTGCGAGTCAGTCGATGCATTAAAAAGGAAAGGTAGGTGAGTTCCTGACTCGATATTATTCATTGGTCAAAAGTAAAAAGTAATAATAGGTTACACTTCACACCACAGCGTGAAGGGCCTTCGGTGTCGAGCGCCTTCTCATACGGTCGATCGTCGAATGGCGGTCTGCAAACTCGGTGTGAAGCTTTATAAAGAATTGTGTTGCTTGTTGGATGTGAGGTGATAAAAGTGAGAGGGCAGACTGTAGCAAGGTAATTCATGTCTTCAATTGATTGTTGGCTTCAAGTGTGTAATAGCTTTTGCTTCAGTGAATGTTGTGTCTCGACTGCTCGTCAGCTTAGCAATGAAATCGACCTGAAAATCCTCGATTATGTATGTTTTTAATATCCTCATAGAGAGCGCTGGGTGCAGACTTATTAATAATTGCACGAGTGGAGAATTTTCTTACAATCTTTCCATTGTAGCATTCTCCACATTTATTACATGTGTACCTATCTACAATGTAATTATCACTACATTTATACTTTGGTTAACACTGACAGACTTGACACCTACTATTGAAGAAATTTTTGTTTTTGCTTATTTGGTTCACCGTCTGTTGTGCAAGAGGGTGGCCATGTGCAAAGGAACCTTCAACGAACAACTGGTGAGGAGCAGAACCTGACACAATGTGTTGGACAACACCAAAGTACTGGTGGAAGCAGAAGTACGGAATATAAGACACTCGAAGAAGTGATCGTTCGTGAGTGACTCTGACCTTCGTTCGTGATTCTTGTGCTTTCACATTTCCATGTGCAAAAAAATTTAATTCGTCAATTTGTTTGAAATAAGCGACACCTTTCCTGATTTTTGAGTTCTTATTAATTGCGTTGAACGTGGCGTCAGTGTTTTAGTCAAAATAGAAGACATAATTAGACTAGAAGTTGTAAAATATTTTCATAAACAGCTTTTGATACATCACTGTGAAATCTGTAAATGATTTTAGTGTGACGATTGGCTGCAAAGAGTAGTTGTGTATGAAAATTATATAATGATTGAAAAATGGAAATAAAGATGCTTGTTAACCCTCGCCCGACGGGGAGGGGTAATAAATACCCCATGTTTCTCTAGCAATCAAATTTTATTATTTGCTATAACACGCTTAAATATCTCATTTTGTTAAATAAAAGATGCTTTTGAGATAATCATTATTTGATATAAAACATCGTTCAAGAGGGAATTGGGGCATCTAATTACCCCTCATCGTCTGTATCGTCGCTTTTTTTCATTTAAATCCTTTTTTGAAAAATCATCATTGTATTCCATTGTGATTGTTTAGATCAGTAAAATCATATTTTTTGCGTGTACTGGTAATGTTTTATCATTTATTAATTAATTAATTAGCAGGACTAAGGAATAATGCGAAAGATTAAGGGAAAGTTGCGACAAACTCGCCGCCAAATTTTCATGTTGTCAGTACTTAAACAGATGGTCAAAGAATTGGTTCTTTTTTATGCTGGACGCCGCAGCATATATTTAGTTTTTGTTATACATCGAAAAAGATCCAGTCGTTTTGACAAAAAAATGATAAAACTCAACTGTGTCTTCATCTCGAAACATTGGCGTGAAATTTGTCTGAGAATGCAATAAGACAAACAGTCAAGAAATGGAAAGACAGAAGTCATACAGTGAAAAGATACTTGCAAACCACAGCAATAAATATGGGTATCTTGAGGATTCAACTGCACTTTCTATATGTATGATTAATCAACAAAATGTGAATTCCAGGAAGCGCTCTTTCTGTCCGAGAGCATTGGATAGAAAATGCATCAACGTTTCAGCACCGGGTGCAAACGAGTTGTTTGCAAAAACGTTTTGGGCTATAATCGGCAATTATATCATTTTATTTTTATAATGAAAATAGGTGTACGATTTCTCATTGAAATATACTTAGACCTACACCGTAAATAAATCTAGTCATGCGAATTTTCCCATTTACACTGCTATCATTCTATTTTTACTGCTCTTAGCAATGAAATCAAAATTAGATTGCATGCAGCATCGATATATTCCAAATAATGGAAGACCGAAGAAAGCAGATTGGTCATACAAAGTTTCTTGTATATCAAAACTTAGGTAGGACATCGCAAGTTTTGATTTAAGCTTTATACACTCGAACTACAAATGTGCCGACAATATGCAGTTGGTTAGGCCAACAGTGTCTAAAGTACGAGGTAAAGGCTGAAAATATGTAGATTGCAGTCAAGACTTCAAAAACACCAAGACAGTGTTATTAATGAGTTGTTTGACAATTTGTGTGATAGACAGACTGACAGACAATAGCCGGTTGCTTTTCGCTACATGAATCACCCTAAGCGGGCGGACAGGAAGGTGAACATCTTCTCGTCTCGCGCGTTCAGTAACTCACAGCCTCTTCGCGTGCTTGTTATTCCTTTCGCCGAATCGTTTGCTTGCTGTCCGTTGTGTTCTCCAGCTGCCTCTGTATCCGAAAGTTTAGTACTCGCCTCCTATTTCTCTTACTCGCTCTGCCTATTTTATCAACGTCTATCAACTACGTTTTATCAACGTCGATGGCCTCACGCCTTTCATACACAAGCGAAGTCCTGTTAGAACTTCGCGCCAGTGCACCATTACTGAAGCGACCGATAAAGCGCGTGCTATGGTTTCACGGAGTCCCGCGTCGGCAATCTTGGCAGGCCAACGTCACATCCTTTTCCTCTCCGCGGAGTCTCCCAACTCGGATCAGTTTTCTCCTCCACTCCGTGCTTTTTTGGTCCATGAAGAGCCTCCCTCGAATGCGTCACACACAGAATTAGATTGTTTAAGCGTATCACTTTGCTAAAAGTGCAAACTGATTCAAACAGATGGCACATGCAGGAACTTATTAAGTGGGTAAAAAGAAAATTTTAATACCTTGCAGAGATAGGAAAAATAGTCGTGCGTCGCTTGCGGATCGCTCTGAATTCCTTTAAAATACTACGATCGCCACGATTCCTTCGGATTCGAAGAATTCAGATCATTGCGCAAAAGTTTTCTCGATGATGTTGGGTCCTCCGATCATTATCAAAAAAGTTAGCAGGTGCATGAAAAAACGTTCACAAACTTCTCTGTAGAACTTGACATCGTCTGTGTCTCTTTGCTGTGTGATACGGTTGATAACAGTCACTGAAACTTTGCACAATTTGGCGTGTTTAATGTTGAACTGGCTGCTCATTGTTCGATTTCTATGGCATTATGTCAGCAGATTGTGCCATTTCATTAACGTTACATGTTCCAAAGTTTCCTTTCTAGTCAAACAGAAGAAGAGACGACCGGTCTAATTCTGTGGCGTCACATGTACACACGCATTCACACAATTCTGCGCATGCAACACAGCCATCGTTACTTTTGTTTAGACGGTGGAGATCTACTCAGTCAATGTGTTCTATAAGTCACGAGGTTACAATCTGCAACGAAGAAAAGGTTATTTAAATACTACGTATAAACAATTAAACAATAGGTATTGTTAGTTAAATATCGTTAAGAAATAAGAGCTACCATTATAACCTAATGTTCGGTTAAGCAATGGATTGCTACGAAAAATTTTTATAGATTCAACAATGCTAATCTCAAAGTCCGAGTTTCCACGGTAAATGATTTTAAAGCAATCATTATAGTTACGAAAACAATGGTTACATTGTTCTATGCGTTTTGCAATGGCACTATTGCCACTTAAGTGTTCAAGTTTACGTTGATGCAGACGTCTTTCGGTTTTGCCAATATATTGGCAATCAGGATCAACCTGACATTGAAAGCAATAGACAAGACGCGATTGCATGTCTGGACCTAACTTACTTTTAAGGGAGAAATATCTTCCAGTTTTGAACGAGGTCATAACAACCTTGCATTCCAAGTTAAGTTTACGAAATATTTTTACTAACTTATTACTAAATTTCTGTGATGCATAACCCACGAAGGGGATTTTGATTATTTTATTGAAATCATTATCAATTGTAACGCGTGAAGAATTGTTTAATTTACGACCTATAAATTTGTTGATTGTTGATTGAATTAATTGCAATGGATAGCCATTTCTACTTAAGATATTGGTAATTTTACTACATTCATTATGGAATAGATTCCAATTGGATACATTGTAAGCACGATGAAGCATGCCTAATACTAGTGTGTTTTTCCAATTGCGAGGACATAAAGCATTGAAATTCAGTAAAAGACCTGTAAAGGTAGGTTTACGATAAATCTCAGTAAGTATATTGTCCTCATCAATTTTCAGAGGGACATCCAGAAACGGTAATTCTTTATTGCCCACTTCTGATGTAAAGTGCAAGTTACTGTGTCGAATGTTTAGAAAATTATGGAATACATCTATGTGTTGTTCATTGTTAAATACAGCTATGATATCATCCACATAACGACGATACACAACAGGAGAGAAAGTTAAGTCCTGCCATTTATGTTCTAGATTAGCTAAGAAGACGTTAGCAAGGGTTGGACCCAACGGGCTACCCATACTTACACCATCCACCTGTTGGTATACAGTATCATTCATAAGAAAGCAACCAGACGTGGCAAATTTTAATAAGTCTTTAAATACTTCTTCTTCGTACTTCGGTTTATTGGCATTACTAGGTGAGTACACTAATTTAGTTGCAATGTACCATTATCCACTTTGTGTAGTGTCAGATATAGTTCACTTATAATCGGTGTAGTAGCATCGTTGTATTTCCATATTTTACCTCCACTTTCCCAATTTTTATTCATCGGTTTCCTGTTGTTTTATAATATCCATTTTTAATTTCCTTAACCTATGGTGACCATTGTCTTATTCTATTTCCATTATCAGCATCTGTAGTCGGTACAGTATATTAGACGTCTGTTTTGAACGTGTATACGGCAGTGTTTGGAATCTATGGTATTAGTATATTAACAGCAAGAATGAGTAGTATTACAGTACAGGTCTTAAGATTTCCATTTTTACCAGATATTGGGCCAAAGCTGATCAATTTTAATTCGTTGCCACGAGAAAGCTACATTGAGTTCTTTTAAGAACTGATTAATCCAATGGTTACAGTAGCATTGCCTTTGTACACTTGCGGATTGGAGAACGCCATCAGTCCTCATTAGGACTACTTTAACTAATAATTTAAATTAGTAAGCATTATATTCTATTATAAATGGCTACTGGGATGACTTTCATCATCGTATGAGAAATCCTCTTTAACTTTTCCGTCAACCTTTCTGTTATCTAATATAAGATCGATATTCAACAAGTTGGAAGAGATATCTATTTTGTTAAACTCTCGCGCCGTTGAAATAGCAGTTTTCATTGAGACTTGGTTATCAGATGACATCCCAAATGATCCACTTCATATTGAGAGCTATAACTTATTTCGTAAAGATGGTTCAAATGGTAGTGGAGGTGGTGTTTCCGTTTACACAAGAAGTCTCTATCCTGTGTCTGTCATCAATGGATCACATGTTCCATCAATTGATTCCTGTGATTCGGAGATTTTTCCCATTTTCATCAGTCAATTATCTTTACTTCTGATTTCCATCTATCACCGATTCTGGAACAACAATTACGAACATGAAATGGCAATCAATTGTATAACCGATATCATTGATTATGTCAATATCAAGGAAACTTGTCTTTCTAATTTACGTATTATGTTGTGTGGTGATATAAATGATCTCAGTAAATATTGCGACGATATTTCGGCAATTACTCAATTGACACCAATCGTCTCTTTCAATACGAGAGGTACCAATACCATAGACCAAATATTCGTTAATTTTTCAATATCTAATTCACCCGTCTGTCTACCTCCGATAGGTTGCTCGGACCACTACACCATATTGTGGAAGCCTGTAACGTCCTCTTCGCCAAAAATTGTATTCAAGAGGAAAATTCAGAAAATTACAAAATCAAGGATTGCTCAATTCTATGATTACGTCTGCAGAATCGATTGGTTGGGAATCGTTCAATCTGTGAATGACTTAGAAATGTCAACTTTCTTATTTCAAGATTATACATCTTATATTTACAATTACTTTTTCCCGTTTAGGACTGTTCGTGACAGTCCAAACGAACCACCATGGATGCAATTGTCTTTAAAAATTTTGATGGATGATCGTGACCGGGCGTTTGCGAATCAACAATGGTCGAAATACAATCGATTGAAGAATGAGGCTATTTAACATACTCGCCATCTCAAATCAAAATATCTGAGTAATACGATATCTTCCAAAGACGTCCGCAAACTATGGGCAGCTATTAAAGAACCAAGCAAATCAAAGGCGAATGAAAAGGAAACGTATCGTGGAATTGGTCCTAACGAATTTAATTCAATTTTCACAGAAAATTTCCAAACCAGCTCACACAATGCTCCCGATCATTCAGATTATTCTGATTTGCCTGATCATGACATTATTTTGCAAGATCAATTCGCATACGTACCAAGGTCTGGTATGGGTACATCATTGGCACTGACTTTGCTTTCCGGCAGGATCCTGGAGTTTCTCGATTCGACATCAGGAGCTGTCAGATTGTTGTCAATTGACCCATCGAAGGCCTTTGACAGGCTTACACATGAATCGATTTTGAATGCGTGTATACGTTTCAAGATTCCAAAGCAAGCTTATTTGTGGATTTCGAGTTATCTAGCCAATCGCCACCAAAGAGTTAACATCCATGGTGAGTTCTCGAAATGGACGAAAATTGTCAGTGGCGTCCCACAAGGCAGCGTAGTAGGCCCAATCCTCTTCTGTATAGCAACAAACTTTCTGCAGCCTGTTTGTGAGAACTCAGTATTCATAAAGTATGCGAATGATGGCACTCTCCTGCATTTCATAAGGTGGTTGCAGGATGATCAATTGCAACTTGAGTGGGAAAATCTTTCCGGTTGGGCTAAAAACCTCAGCTTGACAATCAATCCAGAAAAATCCTGCTTAATGAACGTTATCACAAAGAAGAGTCTTGTATTTGGTGATGTGCTGCTATCTGATGGTCAATATCTGAAGACAACGACTGAAATAAAAACTCTTGGGTGCATGATTTCCGACATGGAATTCCTATATTGATGCTGTGGTTAAGAAAGCATCAAGACGAATATATCTGATGCTTAATCTGAAGCGAGCTGAGTGTAATCGAGACTTATTGTACAAGGCATACTGCGCGTATATTCGCTCTGTTCTGCTCTATGCATTCCCGGCAATTTGCAACATTCCCGAATATTTGAGGAACAAGCTTCTTCGGGTAGAGAAACGGGTCCTAAGGATCATTGATAATCCAAGCATTCAAACCTCCTTGTTCTCTGTGGGTGATCAGATGTGTCGGAAGATCCTCAATCAGGTACGGTGCTATCCCAAAAAATCCACTGTGGCGGTTCTTTAAAGAGAGGGATGGAAGGCGAACACGGAACATGTCGACGATGTCCAGGATTCCATCAAAAACGAGGCGCTTTTCTGCCACTATCACTAAATACTGTGCTTAATCATTACTTACCTTAATGTGTTTATTTCTCGCTATTATTTTACTGATTATCTCTTTATCTTATTGTACGTGTATGTATATGACGTGATCGGTGGTATGTGAAAATGTGTGATAAATTATGTAATGTGCTCACCGTCTGTGAGGCAAATATAGATTCTTCTGATTCATTTAAATATAGTTTTTCAGTTAATATTGATAGTAATATGATGTTGGGTTGAAAATCATTATGAGATCAAGATGGGGTAATTAATTACCCCTCTCCGTCGGTGATGTCGCTAAAAATGTCTTAATCGGGGCAGGGTTAAACAGGGAAAATGCAGTGATTCATTCTCCATCATTTTTTAGCGCGATAGCAGGACAGCCATCCATTTGATATGTTCAGCGTCATTTGCTGCATCAGGGATGATTTTTGAGCAAGACATTGAGAGCTGCTCGGATCTCTTCATATATCAGAGCGGATGTATACATGTCACCATCAAACGCGCATGCAAACGCTTTACAGCATCAACTCGTGCAAGAAGGCGAATGTCGGTGTTAGTATGCTTTTCAATGACGCTTATGACCCCGATTTCCATGACATTCACCTCATTTGCGCGTTCAAACAATTTTAATTATCAATAAATTCTATGTGACTTGAGACTTAACTTTTTTAAGTAAGTGTTAGAATTTCTTTCTCAAAGAGTGACCTCAAGACTAAAAACGTAGTGATAATGATAAATACATTGAAAATTTAGATGGCAAAATCAATATTGTTTTAGATTGTTTACACACATCAGTGTATCATGAAATGGACTATTTTCCTTTTCATGTGGTGTTTTTAACTTTTCGGACAGCATTATCCCCTGAAAGATGGATACTCATGTATTCGCGAGCCAATTGATCAGAATTTTATCTATTTACGCGCATTTTCAGTATGAAAGGACACAAAAGAGTTTTAATATTGATTCAAAAGAACGGGGGTGTCTTCTTAGGTTTATTGGCTAAAAGAATTACTAAAAACAATATGTACAGGCCCAACGTTTCGCGTGTTCACGCTTTCTCAGGGGCAAAACAGATCAGACTTAAGGCTAAAAACGTCAGTACAGCACAGGAGAGCGCTCTATCTTAGAGCGTTGTCCTTTTATACGTTCTGGTGCGGGGTGTGAGAATCAGACATCAGAAATCGATCAATTCGTGTTTACGGTTTATCGTAGGCCTCAGGCATTTAATAAAACGAGCTTCGCTCAACCGAGTGTCCACAGGACTCTTGCATTTTTCCAAGATATCTAATGTGAAGTCGTCAATGGAGGAAACTCGATAACAATTAATTCCATGGTCAGCCAAAGCACTGCTGATATTACTATTGAAAGACTGACTGTGTTCATTGAATTCTTTTAGCCAATAAAATTAAGAAGACACCCCCGTTCTTTTGAATCACTTGCGACATGAAAAGTCTTCTGTATGCGGCTATCATACTCATCAACTCCGTGGACAAGGACCCCGCATCCAAGTCTACTGTGATACAATTCGCCAACGATCAACTCAAGTATGTCAGACAGTAGATGAATTTGGTTTTCTTGACGACGTGTCTTGAACATCGGGTTATACCAATGTTCGCAAAGGTCAAGCTTCCGTACACCACAAAGCCAACTGAAGCATTGTTGAGGAAGAAATCATCTTTGGAGCTGGAAGTTGTTCGTCTACATGTCAAACAACTACAGGGGAGCACTGAACATGACAACATGCGACGCGGCTACGGTTACCTGCATCTGGTCAGAAGATGGGGAAGCGAGGAGGTACAGAAACTGCTGGATATGGTGGACCAGGCGGTGGACAAGGAATCGACCCGGATGAAGAAGACGCATTGCGACAAGTGGAGAAGATGGACCGGTGAACCTATTATTATTTCACGAAAAGATTTATGTGACAATTATCTCTCGGGGCGAGACTTCAAGGGCACAAGAAAAAAACGCAGCAAAACAAATTCGATCGACGTCACAGGAGAGAGGCAAATGTTAGAAAATGAGAAGCAAACAAAAACATATCATCAGTGACTGAAGGCAGTACGCAGGAGTTCGGATTTCAGGGCCCTCTTGAAGGAAGGGACTGAGGGAACCGCTTTGACACTATCCGGCAGACTGTTCCACACGCGGGCAGCCGCGATAGGGAAGGCCCTGGCACCGACAGTCTTCAGGCGGGAGGTTGGGACAAGTAGCTGGTCACCTGAGGCCGAGCGGAGACTTTTATGGGAAGGGATGGAGGACACACGATGCAAGAGGGACGACAAGTATGAAGAGGCTCCTCCCCGAAGGCACTTGAACGCGAATACCGCCACGCGGAAGGTGATGCGATGGCGGATCGGGAGCCACTGCAGCGACTGCACCAGTATTCCACTTTCCCTATTCTGACAGTTTTCTGTGTAGAGTCCCTGAGCCTTCTCAAAGTACTAGCGTTGTTCTTGACTCTCAGCATAGTGGGTGTGAGAATCAGATACCAGCTGATATCAGCTATCTTCTTGAGAAAGGACCGAGTTATCGGATCCAGAATATTGTGAATGAGCAACTAGTTAAAGACACTGAGAGGGAGCTTGATGCTCTGACCTACCGTTTGCGCTGGAGCAAAGTGTTCAATTCCACTGATAGTGAGGATAATGCCGACACTGACTTGACCATTCCGTTTTTTAGAAACCGCACCATTCTTCCTCCTAAAGCCGATGAGGAAACTGAGGCTAAGCTGAAACTCTTCCGCATAGAAGTAATGAATCTAATCAAAAAACAAAACAACAAAAAAGTAAAAGAACTTAACAAATCCATTAAAGTTACCCGCAATTACCTTAAAAGTAATGAGCTTACTGTAAAAGTGACTGATAAGACTAATAAACTCTTGATTATTGAAGAAGATATAATAAAACGGTCGGAAGAACTTCTGAACGACGGAGAGACCAACAAACCGTTAACCAAGTCCAGAGTGAATAGCACGGAAAACCAAACTAATAGAATGATAAAATCTACATGTAAAAATTTTACTAGAAATCAGATAGAGCGTCTCTATAGCACAGGAACCGAGGCTGCCTCGTTCCACGTGACTATCAAGGATCATAAAGATAAGGCGGAAGAATCGTATATCGGAAGCGTCCTATAGCATCTTGTAGAAATACGCCAACTGAAAAAATAGATTGGCTCGTGACTAAAATCTTGTCTCAATTAACTCAGTTCGTACCGTCGCATATCAAGAACGCCGAAGACTTAGTTGTTCAGCTGCAACGCCTTAAATATAAGCCTAACTGCACATTCACATCATTAGATGTTAAAAACCTTTATCCTAGCACCCCCATCTCTGATGGCATAAAACAAGTTACCGATTTTGTCTCTGAAAATTGGAATAAAATAAATAGTTACGGGTTGGATATGGATTCAGTTTCAAAAATGTTAAATTTCATATGTCACAACTACGAAATTAGGTATAACAATAAACACTATCTGCAAATTAAAGGCTGCCCAATGGGATCCCACTTCAGTCCACCGTTTGCTATTATTTATTTACATAGGTTAGAGACTGTGGCCTTAAACGAGTTGAAAAATAGATTTAATATTAGCCCGGATCTCTATGCTCGCTACATAGACGACATAATTATAGGCCCATTTGAAAAAGAATTTGACTTCTCCGTAATCTTGGACGTCTTTAATAGTATTAACGAAAACATTAAATTCACCATACAGAGTCCAGAAGAAGGAGTTTTAAACTTCCTGGATTTAAGCATTCATATAAAAGAAGGAGAACTGAATTATAGCTGGTTCGAAAAGACTTTTCCCTCCGGTACCTCTTTGCGTATAGATAGTTACGTTCCTAGTCACGTTAAAAATAACTACCTAAAGAATACAGTAGAATATGTTCAAAAAAGATGCAGCTCGCAAGCTTCTTTTGAGAGTGCTAAGACCAAGTTAAAGAAAAAATTCCAACACAACGGTTTCTATGCCAACAACATATTTAAAAATAAAAAGCACAAGCAAAAATCCAAGTCAAAAAATAAAATCAATATCCTAATAATTAAATACGTGAATGATAGCACCAGCCGTCAAATTCGTACCCTCATCAGAAATTATGACTTACCTGATGTCCCTAACTCTAACTTATATAATAATCTTCAATGCAAACCTAGAATTGAAAAACACGAAAATTGTATTTCCCTGTAATCGCCTACCCAGCAATTACACTTGTTCGAGCAAATTTTTAGTTCACAAGTTTACTTGCAATTTTTGCCACAATACGTACGTCGGGCAGACAAGTCGCCCTTTTAAATTCCGTTTCAATGAACACAGTCAGTCTTTCAATAGTAATATCAGCAGTGCTTTGGCTGACCACAGAATTAATTGTTATCGGGTTTCCTCTATTGACGACTTCACATTAGATATCTTGGAAAAATGCAAGAGTCCTGTGGACACTCGGTTGAGCGAAGCTCGTTTTATTAAATGCCTGAGGCCTACGATAAACCGTAAACACGAATTGATCGATTTCTGATGTCTGATTCTCACACCCCGCACCAGAACGTATAAAAGGACAACGCTCTAAGATAGAGCGCTCTCCTGTGCTGTACTGACGTTTTTAGCCTTAAGTCTGATCTGTTTTGCCCCTGAGAAAGCGTGCACACGCGAAACGTTAGGCCTGTACATATTGTTTTTAGTAATTCTTTTAGCCAATAAACCTAAGAAGACACCCCCGTTCTTTTGAATCACTTGCGACATGAAAAGTCTGCTGTATGCGGCTATCTTACTCAGTTTTAATATTCTTGTTGACAGAGGCTTTTCAACGTCGTTGTGCAAATATATCATGTGCAAGCATGTGAACCTGTTGCAAAAATTTGGAAATTGTTCATGCAAAGACTTTCTCTGTGTAATAACAAGTGTAACAGGGATTTCTGTTCTAAAACCAGGGCATACAGGAAACTAAAGGACTGGTTGGATTTCCTGGTTGGCTTTCCTGTTGATGAACCGAGAATGTGATTCACCCGTGTCGAGTTTTCTGTTTGATCAATTGTAATTTTCAGTCGACCATTGTTTTATGATAGCTTTCCATTTATGCCTTCAAAATAATTGACTTTACTTGGCTTGGTTTTTGGGAACTAACATCAGTCCTCAATTAATGAATCAGCCAATCTATTAATGAGAGGCGGCAAGCTACAACTCAGAGTTCAATACACTGCTATTCATAAAGTACCAGATGAGTACTAGTAAAGGGTACTGAGCCGGAGTACTAACTACTACAACTAAGAAATGAGTCCAAGAATCTACTACGCTTTGAGTTCGAAAATATTAGCACTCAATTTAAAGCTCTTTTGATTCGAAAGCACAGTACTTAATTCGCACTCATTTTAGTACTGATTTAGTGAGTTACACAGGACAAGCGCCTCCTCTAAAACGAAAACTGCCATATGGCATATCCAACTCGCTGAATCACATGCGCACATCCATGGCAAACGTTGACGGGACGCAAATTACATTCGGAGAGGATAGCAAACGTTGAAAGGACTCAAACTGCAGTCGGAGAGGATGGCAAACGTTGACAGGACTCAAACTGCAGTCGGAGAGGATGGCAAGCGTTGACAGGACTCAAACTGCAATCGGAGAGGATGGCAAACGTTGACAGGACTCAAACTGCAGTCGGAGAGGATGGCAAACGTTGACAGGACTCAAACTCTAGTCGTAGAGGATGGCAAGCGTTGATAGGACTCAAACTGCAATCGGAGAGGATGGCAAACGTTGACAGGACTCAAACTGCAGTCGTAGATGATAGCAAACGTTGACAGGACTCAAACTGCAGTCGCAGAGGATGGCAAACGTTGACAGGACTCAAACTGCAGTCGGAGAGGATGGCAAACGTTGACAGGACTCAAACTGCAATCGGAGAGGATGGCAAACGTTGACAGGACTCAAACTGCAGTCGGAGAGGATGGAAAACGTTGACAGTACTCAAACTGCAGTCGGAGAGGATGGCAAGCGTTGACAGGACTCAAACTGCAATCGGAGAGGATGGCAAACGTTGACAGGACTCAACCTGCAGTCGTAGATGATAGCAAACGTTGACAGGACTCAAACTGCATTCGCAGAGGATGGCAAACGTTGACAGGACTCAAACTGCAATCGGAGAGGACGGCAAACGTTGACAGGACTCAAACTGCAGTCGGAGAGGATGGCAAACGTTGACAGGACTCAAACTGCAATCGGAGAGATGGCAAACGTTGAAGGGACTCAAATTGCAGTCGGAGAGGATGGCAAACGTTGACAGGACTCAAACTGCAGTCGGAGAGGATGGCAAACGATGACAGGACTCAAACTGCAGTCGGAGAGGATGGCAAACGTTGACAGGACTCAAACTGCAGTTGGATAGGATGGCAAACGTTGACAGGACTCAAATTGTAATCGCAGAGGACGGCAAACGTTGACAGGACTCAAATTGCAGTCGGAGAGGATGGCAAACGTTGACAGTAGTACTCAAACTGCAGTTGGATAGGATGGCAAACGTTGACAGGACTCAAATTGCAGTCGGAGAGGATGGCAAACGTTGACAGGACTCAAACTGCAGTCGGAGAGGATGGTAAGCGTTGACAGGACTCAAACTGCAGTCGGAGAGGATGGCAAACGTTGACAGGACTCAAACTGCAGTCGGAGAGGATGGCAAACGTTGACAGGACTCAAACTGCAATCGGAGAGGATGGCAAGCGTTGACAGGACTCAAACTGCAATCGTAGAGGATGGCAAACGTTGACAGGACTCAAACTGCAGTCGGAGAGGATGGCAAACGTTGACAGGACTCAAACTGCAGTCGGAGAGGATGGCAAACGTTGACAGGACTCAAACTGCTGTCGGAGAGGATGGCAAACGTTGACAGGACTCAAACTGCAGTCGGAGAGGATGGCAAACGTTGACAGGACTCAAACTGCTGTCTGTGAGGATGGCAAACGTTGACAGGACTCAAACTGCTGTCGGAGAGGATGGCAAACGTTGACCGGACTCAAACTGCTGTCGGAGAGGATGGCAAACGTTGACAGGACTCAAACTCCAGTCTGAAAGGATGGCAAACGTTGACAGGACTCAAACTGCAGTCGGTGAGGATGGCAAACGTTGACAGGACTCAAACTGCAGTCGGAGAGGATGGCAAACGTTGACAGGACTCAAACTGCAGTCGGAGAGGATGGCAAACGTTGACAGGACTCAAATTGCTGTCGGAGAGGATGGTAAGCGTTGACAGGACTCAAACTGCAGTCGGAGAGGATGGCAAACGTTGACAGGACTCAAACTGCAGTCGGAGAGGATGGTAAGCGTTGACAGGACTCAAACTGCCGTCGGAGAGGATGGCAAACGTTGACAGGACTCAAACTGCAGTCGGAGAGGATGGCAAACGTTGACAGGACTCAAACTGCAGTCGGAGAGGATGGCAAACGATGACAGGACTCAAACTGCAGTCGGAGAGGATGGCAAACGTTGACGGGACTCAAACTGCAGTCGGAGAGGATGGCAAGCGTTAACAGGACTCAATTTGCAGTCGGAGAGGATGGCAAACGTTGACAGGACTCAAACTGCAGTCGGAGAGGATGGTAAGCGTTGACAGGACTCAAACTGCTGTCGGAGAGGATGGCAAACGTTGACAGGACTCAAACTGCAGTCGGAGAAGATGGCAAACGTTGACAGGACTCAAATTGCTGTCGGAGACGATGGCAAGCGTTGACAGGGCTCAAACTCTAGTCGTAGAGGATGGCAAGCGTTGACAGGACTCAAACTGCAGTCGGAGAGGATGGCAAACGTTGACAGGACTCAAACTGCAGTCGGAGAGGATGGCAAACGTTGACAGGACTCAAACTGCAATCGTAGAGGATGGCAAACGTTGACAGGACTCAAACTGCAGTCGGAGAGGATGGTAAACGTTGACAGGACTCAAACTGCAGTCGGAGAGGATGGCAAACGTTGACAGGACTCAAACTGCCGTCGGAGAGGATGGCAAGCGTTGACAGGACTCAAATTGCAGTCGGAGAGGATGGCAAACGTTGACAGGACTCAAACTGCAGTCGGAGAGGATGGCAAACGTTGACAGGACTCAAATTGCTGTCAGAGAGGATGGCAAACGTTGACATGACTCAAATTGCTGTCGGAGAGGATGGCAAACGTTGACAGGACTCAAACTGCAGTCGTAGAGGACGGCAAACGTTGACAGGACTCAAACTGCAGTCGGAGAGGATGGCAAGCGTTGACAGGACTCAAACTGCAGTCGGAGAGGATGGCAAACGTTGACAGGACTCAAACTGCAATCGGAGAGGATGGCAAACGTTGACAGGACTCAAACTGCAGTCGGAGAGGATGGCAAGCGTTGACAGGACTCAAACTGCAGTCGTAGAGGATGGCAAAAGTTGACTGGACTCAAACTGCAGTCGGAGAGGATGGCAAACGTTGACAGGACTCAAACTGCAGTCGGAGAGGATGGCAAGCGTTGACAGGACTCAAACTGCAGTCGGAGAGGATGGCAAACGTTGACAGGACTCAAACTGCAGTCGGAGAGGATGGCAAACGTTGACAGGACTCAAACTGCAATCGGAGAGGATGGCAAACGTTGACAGGACTCAAACTGCAGTCGTAGAGGATGGCAAACGTTGACAGGACTCAAACTGCAGTCGGAGAGGATGGTAAGCGTTGACCGGACTCAAACTGCAGTCGGAGAGGATGGCAAACGTTGACAGGACTCAAACTGCAGTCGTAGAGGATGGCAAACGTTGACAGGACTCAAACTGCTGTCGGAGAGGATGGCAAACGTTGACAGGACTCAAATTGCTGTCGGAGAGGATGGCAAGCGTTGACAGGGCTCAAACTGCTGTCGGAGAGGATGGCAAACGTTGACAGGACTCAAACTGCAGTCGGAGAGGATGGCAAACGTTGACAGGACTCAAACTGCAGTCGGAGAGGATGGCAAACGTTGACAGGACTCAAACTGCTGTCGGAGAGGATGGTAAGCGTTGACAGGACTCAAACTGCAGTCGGAGAGGATGGTAAACGTTGACAGGACTCAAACTGCTGTCGGAGAGGACGGCAAACGTTGACAGGACTCAAACTGCCGTCGGAGAGGATGGTAAACGTTGACAGGACTCAAACTGCTGTCGGAGAGGACGGCAAACGTTGACAGGACTCAAACTGCCGTCGGAGAGGATGGCAAGCGTTGACAGGACTCAAATTGCAGTCGGAGAGGATGGCAAACGTTGACAGGACTCAAACTGCAGTCGGAGAGGATGGCAAACGTTGACAGGACTCAAATTGCAGTCGGAGAGGATGGCAAACGTTGACAGGACTCAAACTGCAGTCGGAGAGGATGGCAAACGTTGACATGACTCAAATTGCTGTCGGAGAGGATGGCAAACGTTGACAGGACTCAAACTGCAGTCGTAGAAGATGGCAAACGTTGACAGGACTCAAACTGCAGTCGGAGAGGATGGCAAGCGTTGACAGGACTCAAACTGCAGTCGGAGAGGATGGCAAACGTTGACAGGACTCAAACTGCAATCGGAGAGGATGGCAAACGTTGACAGGACTCAAACTGCTGTCGGAGAAGATGGTAAGCGTTGACAGGACTCAAACTGCAGTCGGAGAGGATGGTAAACGTTGACAGGACTCAAACTGCAGTCGGAGAGGATGGCAAACGTTGACAGGACTCAAACTGCCGTCGGAGAGGATGGCAAGCGTTGACAGGACTCAAATTGCAGTCGGAGAGGATGGCAAACGTTGACAGGACTCAAACTGCAGTCGGAGAGGATGGTAAGCGTTGACAGGACTCAAACTGCAGTCGGAGAGGATGGTAAACGTTGACAGGACTCAAACTGCAGTCGGAGAGGATGGCAAACGTTGACAGGACTCAAACTGCAGTCGGAGAGGATGGCAAGCGTTGACAGGACTCAAATTGCAGTCGGAGAGGATGGCAAACGTTGACAGGACTCAAACTGCAGTCGGAGAGGATGGCAAACGTTGACAGGACTCAAATTGCTGTCAGAGAGGATGGCAAACGTTGACATGACTCAAATTGCTGTCGGAGAGGATGGCAAACGTTGACAGGACTCAAACTGCAGTCGTAGAGGATGGCAAACGTTGACAGGACTCAAACTGCAGTCGGAGAGGATGGCAAGCGTTGACAGGACTCAAACTGCAGTCGGAGAGGATGGCAAACGTTGACAGGACTCAAACTGCAATCGGAGAGGATGGCAAACGTTGACAGGACTCAAACTGCTGTCGGAGAGGATGGCAAACGTTGACAGGACTCAAATTGCAGTCGGAGAGGATGGCAAACGCTGACAGGACTCAAACTGCAGTCGTAGAGGATGGCAAAAGTTGACAGGACTCAAAGCACTGTAGGTGAGGATGGCAAACGTTGACAGGACTCAAACTGCAGTCGGAGAGGATGGCAAGCGTTGACAGGGCTCAAACTGCAGTCGGAGAGGATGGCAAACGTTGACAGGACTCAAACTGCAGTCGGAGAGGATGGCAAGCGTTGACAGTGCTGAAACTGCAGTCGGAGAGGATGGCAAACGTTGACAGGACTCAAACTGCTGTCAGAGAGGATGACAAACGTTGACAGGACTCAAACTGCAGTCGGAGAGGATGGCAAACGTTGACAGGACTCAAATTGCAGTCGGAGAGGATGGCAAACGTTGACAGGACTCAAACTGCTGTCGGAGAAGCTGGTAAGCGTTGACAGGACTCAAACTGCAGTCGGAGAGTATGGTAAACGTTGACAGGACTCAAACTGCAGTCGGAGAGGATGGCAAGCTTTGACAGGACTCAAACTGCAATCGGCGAGGATGGCAAACGTTGACAGGACTCAACCTGCAGTCGTAGATGATAGCAAACGTTGACAGGACTCAAACTGCAGTCGGAGAGGATGGCAAACGTTGACAGGACTCAAAGCACTGTAGGTGAGGATTTTTTTGATCCAAATTGTTGTCTTAGGTTCATTAGGAGGATGTCGATAAAACGTCACAGATCGGTGCTTGCAAGTTTGCTCCTTTCTTCATTGTAGCCACTTTGACAAGCAGAAACACACAAAGTCGTCATCTCCTCAGCACTCGCTGCGACCTGAGACAGTGTTACCAGTGTTACCGACAAGTGTTACCACTGTCAGACAAGTTACCGAGTGATAATTTTGCTGCAGAAACTATGAAAAACTATGTTGATGATTTGATTGGCGTCACTTGTTCCCACAGTCACTGCTCGTCAACAAAAGATAATGCACTTTGTCTCAGCTAGGAGTAGACAAATAGTCTATATTGCATCGAATCGTGAGCCGTCATTGCCATTTGCATGCTGACTCACTGACATGGGCGTCGTGCCATTGGGGCGCGGGGGGGGCACGTGCCCAGAGGCGTCGCGACCGGGGGGGGGTGGGGGACCGTGACACCCCCCCAATATGAAATTATTAAAAGATTCAGGTAAAATGAGAAATGTCAGGTAAACCGCCGGTCTGCCGCGATTCAGCTCCAATATTCACTGCCGTTGTTCTTAGCCACAAAAACACGTCTTGTCACAAAAACAATTCATAATGTCGGGAAATTCTTACCCTTTCTAGACACCAGAAAGTATATGGTTAGTTGCTGTCGATGATATTGGGTGGTATGCACGAAAGAAGTATGTACTAGAGGTAGTCGGACTAGGGTAGTTTAAACTAGCTTTGGAAAATGACATGCACCAAACGTAGTAGAAACTCAATCATTCTTACTAGGTTGCAGATAGTATGTACTTCCCACTATTAATAGAAATGGAAGCATTTTCCATCAAGGGTTCACTCATATGAGTGATTTTCTCATCTTACTTCAAGGTCGTTCCTGCCGATCAGAAGTTTTATTGGCTATCGTGACTAACCGCGTCATTGATTACTCGAGAGCCAAATGGATTCTTCCGCTCTTTATTTTCTCCTGTCTTTCGACTCTGAATAGCAAACAACTGCAACGACAGCTGCAGCCTCGGACACTTGCCGTTAGTTGACTAAAGTGTGAGTTATGGATCGCGAGAGTGAACATACTTTTTTGAATCCATTGGAGATTATCAGGATGCAACCTTACGTGGGAATACTGTACAGATTCGCGAGAAAAGAAAAAGAGCATGGCAAGACATCACTTGCAAATATTCCGCTGCATCTGAAACCGAGGAGAATAGATCGATGGAAGTCCTCCCTAAGAAATGGAACAATATTCAGTCAAGAATCAAAGACAAAGTGCGTAGGCGCCAATTAACTGGAGGCGGTCAAGAGGTCAAGTTTTCTGATAATGACTTCTTGGCTATGGGAATCATCGGTCTAGACAATCCCACTTTAGCGAAGATCCCATGTGCAAAGAGTGATGAGGGTCAATCAAGTATGATGATTCCCGAGGAAGTTGGAATGGATAGCTCAGCTGCAGAAGCTCCGGAAGAAGTCGTCGAGAACCCTGCGATGCCGAGATGCAAAGCCGCTGCTGCGAAAAGGAAAGTGGATCGATGTGATTTACTACAATTGGAAGAAAAGCATGTTGCTATTGAAGAAAGAAGATTTCAAATAGAGGAAGAAAAGCTCAATGTTCAGCGAGAAATATTGAATGAAATGACGATCATTCGCCAGTGGCTTCAGGCTAACGGCACAACCATTTTGAACATGTCTTTATAAAACATTGTAAATACGACTGCATTATTTTTCATGACAAAAAAGGGGATATACTGAAGGCTAATGTGCTGCCCTTGTATCAGCAAATTGTGTAACAATGAGTAAAGAAGTGAATTGTGAAGGGGCACCTGGAATTCCTAATAGCAACCTTTTAAGTGAACCATTCTATAAATTTTCTAGTTCTTGAAAGGCATAAACCGAATAGCAACTGCATAAGCGAACCAATCAATAAATTTTTCAATCCTTCAACAAATGCTTGTACTAGCAGAGTCGAAGGCATGTTGAAGGGATCCAGAGTCTTGTCAAAAGTTGTCAGAAGTAGGCCTGCCTTTGATATATGCGCAATAATGGCCAACGATGCTGAGTTATTCATAATAAAAATGAAGTAATGGGCATTTGCTTAATAGAAGCAGGTGAAGCAGATTGCCCTCCATAAGTAAAAAATGAGCAAGGAAAAAGCACAAGTCATTAGAACACAAAGCGAGCTTTGCGAACATTTGACAGACTGCTGGGGGAAAGAACAATTGCATCCTACAAAATGTGTTATTTGAAGCGTTCCTACTTTGGCTATTTCAGGTGGTCTCTTAGGCACAATCCATCTTTATTCCGAAGGCAATTATTTATATTAGAGTAAAATAAGAAATTAATGGCTCCATTAAACTTCAAGTTAACAAATCTGTCAATGGTTTTCTGCAAACAAACGCAAAAGATTGTTGCGGGAAGTACGTCCTTGACGACGTAGTTCATGATCTCCTCCGCTTTCACAAATTACTGTTGCTGGTTGGTCCGGTTCCTCTATTTGCATAGTGGCATCTGGTTCAGGAACTTCATCTTGACATGCAAGACTGAAGTTATGAAGAATAAAGCACACAAGGATCTCTATACTTTGACGTTGCAATGGTAAAGTAAGAGGTCGGCTTAGACAGCGAAATCTTTGTTTGAGACATCCAAATGCTCGTTCGATCACAACTCGTCCAACTGATACTGCACGATTATATCGATGTTGTGATGCCGTCATTGGGTTCACAAACGGCGTTGCTAGAAAAGGCAGTTGAGGATAACCACTATCTGCAAGTAAGATACCAGGTAAATGGCTGTTGATAAACTTTTGATACACAGAAGAATTTGAGAAAACCCTTGCATCGTGGACGCTACCAGGCCATTCAGCAGACACTGATAAAAATTTGGTCTTCATATCACATACAGCTTGTACATTAATGGAAGGCCACCCTTTTCGGTTGATGTAGTGATCTGGATAAGACTCGGAATGAGGCTTCAGAATTTCAATGTGAGTGCAATCAATTGCTCCAATTACATTAGGCACACGATAATACGCTTCAAACTCGCTCTTTATCGGCGTTAAATCAGGTGGGAATGAAATGTAAGTCTTGCTGTGTAAGGCAAAGATAGCTTGCATTACTTGCCAGTTGCTTCTTGAAACGGTTGACTGATCCACACCAAACCAGGCGCCCAATGTTCGCTGAAACGTTCCGCCTCCCAAGTAATTCAAGCAAAGACAAACTGTTTGTGTAGGCGCTAGCGGATGATTGCGATTTGAGTTCGGGGTCAATGCTGATTCCAGAGAGTCGATCAAAGTGATCAAATTTTCTCGATCGAATCGAAACAATTGTTTCAGTTCGCAGCTGTCGAAGGAATCAAGGGGCGATAAGCGATCTCTCAAAACTCGCTGTCGTCGAAAACTTGACTGCATATATTCATCAATTAACAGGATGTTCATCTTCACGCATGAGTTTCACGCACTGCAATCTGCTGAAGTGTGCATCTGCGATATGTTGAAGTATATAAGTCTCATCAGTAATGGGTAAAAGACCGTTCCAGGACACCATAAAATCAAAAAAAATTGGTATCTTTAAAAACGACATAAATTCATGAATTTGAACCCTTTTTCAGGTTTTTAAGACCTAAATTCATGAATTTAGTCCATTCAAAAAGTACCATTTTTTCAAAAAATGACATTTTTAAAAACGACATAAACTCATGAATTTGAACCTTTTTTCAGGTTATGAAGACCTAAATTCATAAATCGGCTAAAGCCAGAGGAGCTTCGCTCCGATTTGGGCGTTTTTAAAAATACCCAATTTTCAAATTTTTCAAAATCTCAAATTTGAGAATTACAATCGGGCGAAGCCCTAGAACCTTCGGTTCGATTTTCATTGCTTAAATCATGACCGTTCAAGGACACCGAAAATCATAAAAGTTGAGAATTTCAAATTCATGAATTTTATCCATCTTTCAGGTTTTTAAAATATATCATGTGACTAATAATATTTCTTTAAAAGTGGAAGAAACAAAAGTGGAAGGAACTTCAGAAATGGAAGAAGCCGCAAGAATATATCCTTCAATATCATATGAACGTAGTTCTACTACCCCCTCCCTTCTAACTTCTAGGGGTCCCTTCTGACTTCTAGGGGTCCCTTAAGAAATTTTTTAATTATAAAATGAACAACATAAATGAGTTTTTAAAATTATATGGAACGCAAACTACGACAAATTTCGACATAAAGAAAATCGCAAATGAATTAGGAATAAAGAATTTTCATGTTCTAATGAGAGACGAATTACAATTCCTAAAAAATAAGCCAACAGGAACCTTCAGTTCCCGGAATAAAGTTCCATCAATAACTGTAAATTTCATAACGAATCTTCACACTTCAGACCAAAACGGCGTACATTGGTCAGCAGGCGTTAAAAATCATCAGCAGAACTATTATTTTGACCGCCCGGAGGCTGAGAACTATTATTTTGATTCATACGGTTTGCCCCCTACAAATGAAGTAACAGAATTACTTGGAACGGGAACATACAATACTTTTCAAATTCAAACACCAGGCACTACCTATTGTGGACAATTATGTTTATACGTTTTGTACAAATTACAAAAAGGAGTACCATTTCTAGATATTATGTTAGAGTTAAACAACCTATAACTCAAGCGAAGCTAGCTAAAGCGCCACCTAAAGGTTAAAGCTCTGTTTTCTGTAATTCATTTTGATAAAAACGACCTCTGATATCCTCATTATCTAAATCTTTAATTTCATAAGTAATCGGATAACTTTGATTTATTTTGCAAACTTCAAATATTTCTTTAGTCCAATAACCAACAAAGCCTTTTTCAAATTTATTCTTATATTTAAATATTCTAACTCTATCTCCAATTTTAAATTTCGGCTTAAGTTTCTGCAAATTCGGATTACTCTCATTCAAATTATTATTCTCGAATATTTTCTTTCGTATCAAATCAGGGTCGTCAGAAGCATTCTTTGGGGTTTCTTCAATACCAGAATGAACTTTATTATTGTACTCTTCTACAATTCCTGGTAATATCTTCAACCATTTCTGATTTCTTTGCTCAGTAAATTTCTTGAATAATTTATTTTTCAACGTCCGATTGAATCTTTCTATCACTACGGCCTTCCCTGCATTTTCAGTTGAATAAACTGAGCCTTGGCGATGACTTTCGTCTGTTTCAAATAGTGGCTGAACGTTTCTGTTATAAAATTCCGACCCTTTATCAACAAACAATTTTTTTGGCTTTCTATTACTTTCTTTAAAGATTTCTTCAAACGCATATTTAACTGATAGACCACTTTTATTTTTTAAAGGCTTTACCCAAGCATATCGTGTATATAAATCTATAACGGTCAATGCGTATTTGTAGTCCCTTTCATTCGGCATATGAATAAGATCAGCACTCCAAATATCATCTTTATTAAATACTTTTACTTTCAATAAATATTTAGGCCTTCTATATTCCTTGTGGATTTCGGATGCATAAACGTCTGAATTATGATTTTCATTTAAACCCTGACCAAATAATATTTTAGCTTGTAAAGCTTTCTTAACAAACATTCTTTCAATTTTTTCTCTAAATGTAGGATTCTGAATACTATCTAATTCTTGAATCATCTTCTTATCAGCTGCATGTCGAGAACTTAGATCATGATTTCGATAAGCTAAATCATGCCTGTAAGCTGCGGCATCTACTCTATTTATCGGTTCTTCACCTGGTTTCGGATTATTATTCTCATCTAGTCTTATATCTAATCGAGTTCCTGGACCAGTATATGAATGACCAGGAAGATGTTTTTCTTTCGAATATTTACTCCAAATAAATCCAGGAAAGTTTTCTAATGTTTTTTGTATATCACCACCGTAGGTAGTAGCCAAACTTTGTTTGTCGTCGTTACCTTCATAAATTTTACAATTTAAGTTTTTATTTTTGTTTAATAGATAATTCAATAAATCTAAATTAGAAATTTTTAATTTAGTTAAATTTTCGGAATTTTTAGAATTCATTTTAAAAGATAAAAAAAATTAAGAAGATAAAAATAAATGTTTTACCGAAAAGAACCAAAGGTTCTGAGGTTATTACCTTATCATACTAGGACTTAGATATATTCCAGAACCATCTTTAGTTTCTTTAATTTCAATTAAATCATCAACATTGTGGAGAATATTTTTAAGAACTCGTTTTCCTTCATCAACTAATTTTAATTTACTAATAAAATTATCTACTATTCCTTCTCCCCTAGCAACTTTCTCTAACTCTCTATTATGACGTTTTTGTTCTTCTAATGCTGCCTTCTCTGATTTATTTTTATTTACTGCTTGGACAATACCAGCTGTCCCACCTGCAACACTTCCTGCTGCAGCTATGCCACCTATTATTAGTGGAATTAATGGGAGAATCCCGCCATTCTTTTCTTCTTGTAATTGTATATTCTCTATCATTGGTTTACTTATGTAATACTTTTTTTTGTTAATCGTAATAGTTTTAGGGGTATTTTTGTCAACAATATTACGTAATTTTAATTCAACAGTTTTATTATTAATATTACTTTTCGCTTGCGACATTTTTAATAAAAAAATTTTAAGTTATCAAAAATTTAAATCTATTCTAGTTATGAAAAAATTCCAAGTTACCAAAAAATTTAAATCTATTCTAGTTATGAAAAAATTTTAAGTTACTAAAAAATTTTAAGTTACCAAAAAATTTTAATCTATTCTAGTTATGAAAAATTTTAAGTTAAGAATTTTTAATCTATTCTAGTTATGAAAAAATTTTAATTAACTTATCAGAGCGAAGCTCCTCTGGCTTTAGCCTATCCTTACCATCTTTCCATTAAGAATTTCAATAGAATATTTTACATCTTCTAGCAATAAACCATAAGCCATCAATGAAGTTGTGGAATCTTTTTTTTCAATATTAATTGTTACATCACAACCATTTTTAATAATATCTTCAGATTGTGCACTTAAATCGAAACAGAAAATTGGATATAAATGTCTCCAATCTCCAGGAGTTAATTGTGGTTCAACTCCAAATTCTATACAAAGATTTCGATAAGAATCATATCCTTCCATAAATTGATTATTGGTATCATCGAATCTTAATGGATCAATTGGATATCGGGTTTGATTTAATGAAACTTGTAAACTTCGAATTGTATTAATATGAAAAATATTGTTGTTCTTATCAAAACTTGGAGAATTATTTCTTTGAAATGTTAGTAATAAATATCTTGGAGTATTCGCAGTTCTAGTAAAATGCCAGTTAAATCTTTGTTCGGAAAAAGTTACTGAACTAGCAGTACGCTTTAGAAAATTTACTGGAATTGGTTTGTTAGTATTTAATCTTTTTGCAATAGCTGTTTCAATTTCTAAACTAGGAGTAATATGCTTAATCCACCATTCAAGTCTATCAATTTTTAAATATGCTTTTTTCCCAGTCTTACCAAAAAAGATTAATTCATTATTTGCTGTACGATGAATTATTAATTTAAATTTTAATTGATATGATATTTTATCATAATCTAAATATCCGAATAATGGAGACAATGACCAATTTACTGTCTGTTTACTTTTTTTGTTAAATTCACGTCTTTCTTTATATGCTTCATTATTTGTTTTATTTAAATGTTTTGCAATATTTTCTACATCTTTCGCAATTCCTGCTGCATCTGTTCCAGCGTGAGTTAAATCATCAACAATTATACCATCATTAGTATCAGGAAACCAACCTTCGATTTCATACTTTTTATTATTTTCACCAATTGTTACAAATCTAAGCATTGTATCAATTACACCTGGAGAATCACTTATTGTTTCTATATTTTGAGTTGCAACATCTAAACGCATTTGTGTAAATAATCTTGGAAAGAAATTATTCTCTAGTGCAATATTATCGGTTTCTGGTAATGGTGTTGTAAAATTGGCATCACTATACAAAGAATATTCACAGTGTAAAAATGAATCAGGTAGATATAAATAACTCTGCTGATTATCAACTTCAAAAATTAAATCTCCTCCAGTATTTACTCTACTGGAAGATCCGGGATTCATAGCAATTCTTATATAGTCATTCTTTTTTTGATTATAACTGACGAACGGAGGATCGTCTAATCTAAATTTATTTTCGATAAGCGAAGACATTTTTATAAAAAATAATTTGACTTTTTGTTTTTCTCCCAGACAGAAAAAATTCTGCTAAAATAATTTTACTTAAATAATTTTACTAAAATATAATTTTAGAATTTTGCTAGCCCATTACCTCTTATTTCTTCAATTGTTTTTTTATTATTTTTATTTTCATTATGTTTACTATTAGACGGAGCTCCGCTCCTCAAGGTTTCACCCCCCACAGCTATGTTAGCAATTTTATTTTTTGTTTCATCTGAAAGTTTTTTTAAATTTTTTAGTTCTTCAGAATCATTCCTAAGTTTACGAATAGCTTCTAGTTGTTTCAATTCGTTTTGAGACTTGACAGCATTTGATATTGCACTAGCTGTACTACCTATAGCAGCTGCTCCTTTTGCAGCAGATGTAATCAAATCTTTATTATTTTTAATTAAGTTAACGATACTTCCAATACCAGAAAAGATGCCAGCCCCTTCTTTTTGAAACGTCTTTTCTAGGAACTTTTGTGTTCCGACAGTTTCTACACTATCATAATGGTACACAGGTTTCTGAGATGGTTCATGAGCAATTTTATTATTTGATGCAAAATGTTTAAGATTGTGTTTATAAATTATAGGCATTTTTTAGGATTAAATTTGACTTTTGGGAAATATATCTACGTTAATATTTACGCTAAGATTTACGTTTGTGAATGGACAACAACTTCGAGATAACTTTATTAATTGATTGTTGCACTTTATCTATTGCGTCAAGCAGCGTGTGATGTACTTTAATTTCTTTTCTATTAACTTGCATTTTCACCTGATTCATCTTCAACGCCGTTTTAAGTGCATTTAACTTAATTTTAAGAACATCTAATTGTCTTTTAACGGAATCTAACTGTTCTTTATTTTCTTTAGAGTTTTCTTGTAAATTTTTCTTTAATTCATTTTCTAAATTGATTTTAAGAGTTTTCATTTTATCAACTTTTTGATTAAGTGAGTTTACTTCATTTATTATTCTATTCATCTTTTTCATTTGTTGAGTAATTTTAGAACTCAATTCATCAACACTTTTTTGGAATGTAGTTTGTAACTGCTTTAAATTTTTTTTAATTCTTTCAGGAAGTTTTTCTATTTCATCTTCTAATTGTTCTTCTAACATTTTGATCTGATGTTTATTTTTAATTACAGCAGATTTTAACTTTATAGAAAGTAATATTAAAATTTTTGATTGTTCTGAAATCTTTTTAAAAAGTTTTGCTATGTCTGCTTCTAGCTCTCTATCCTTTTTATCAAGTTTTAATAATTTTTCGTTTAATGATTTGTCATTAAGTTTCAGCAACTTTAATTCATTCATCAGTGGAACCAAAACATCGTTTATATATTTTTCCTTTAAATCATTGATTTGTGTATCAACATATTGTTTATTTGTTAACTCTGTATTTTGTTGCGGAAGAATAGAAAGATGCAATGGACCAGATAAAACGTCTCCAGTTTTCATGATATAATTTTCTATCTCTATTTCTAATTCACGATTATTCGGGATATATGCACCTCCACCAACATTTGGTAACATCATTTTTAAAACAATAAAAAAGTAAAACTTTTTCTAATAAAAATAAAAAAAATAAAATTTTTTCTAATAAAAATAAAAAATAAAATTTTTTCTAATAAAAATAAAAAAATGGAAAATCCAAATTTAAAAAAATTATATTCGCCCGCATCATCCTGTTCTTCTTATTCGACGAGATCAACGGGATTTGAAAATAAATGTTTTGATAATAATAATAATAATAATCCATGTATAGATGTTAATCTTTTGTTTCAATTACAAGCCGAAATATTTAGAGAACAAACAAAAGGTTTACCTTCTATAGAAACTAATTATTGTTTATTTCCGGGGGATCCATTTATTAAATTTATGGAGATTGTAAGTAAATATAATGATGTAGCTTATGTTGAATTAAATAAAGAAAATATGGTTATAATAGGTCATAATAATGTTTATGGATTTATTAGAGCAGTGTTACCAATTAGTAATACTGATTGGATAGAAACTAAAATTATTAATTATATCAATATTAAAGAATTAGTTAAAAAATTAAAATCTTTTTCGAAAGAAAAAATTAGATTATTTGTTGACGATCAAAATCAATATAACATTCACATAGAGAGTAAAAAACATAATGAAGAATTATTATGTCAAGTTTATTATAGAGACACAATTTATAAACAAGAAACATTAGAAATGCCCCAAAGATATGATGATGATACGTATATAGGATTATATTCCAACTTAAATATTAATTTATTAAAATCTTATATAAATGGTTTAGCTCAACAAGAGAAAATTTATATGTGGTCTACACCTTATACTATTAACAATGACCATAATCATATTCATAATAAACGAACTGAAGGTTCTAGGGCTTTGCCCGATCTTAAAGAATCTTATGATAATATAGATGATGATTCAGAAACATCTGAAAATGGTGTAAATGGTAAAAAAGATTATAAAAATATTAGTAATTATAAAAATTTATCTAAATTTCATTTTCTTACAATTGAAAATAATAATGATGGCATAGTTGAAGATACTGTTAGACAACTATGTGTGGGGTCTACAAAATTTAAATTAGGATTTACATCTAATCAATTTAAAATTTTATCATCTTTAACTAAAACTAAAAGTGATTCAAATTATGGTGGTGTTATTAAATTTTCCAAAAGAGATCAAAGACCAATATTTTTCTCTATTATATTATCATCAGATAAAAGATGTAATTTAGAATTAGATATTCCAATAAGAGAATGGTATCCTATCATGGAAGGGCATCCAATCCCAAAAAGTGTAATTTATGATGATGAAGAAACAATTCATGATGATGATGAAGAAACAATTTATGATGATGATGATGAATCAATAGTTAGTGAAAAAAAATTTAAATTATCTTTTGATAAAACATTATATGATGAAACTTAATAAGATAAAACTTAATATGATAAAACTTAATGTGATAAAGAAAAAAATAACTAAAGAACGTGAAATATATAATAATATAAAATAACATTCAAGTCCTTGATATTAGAATGTTTATATCTAAAATTAAAACACAAATTTTTTTCTTAAATTTTCTCTAAAAAAATAAAAAAAATGGAAAATACCAAGTTTTATTGTAACTTATGTAAAAAAAAATTGCAAACAAAAAGAAGTTATCAATCTCATTTAAATAGTAAATTGCATTTACAAAATGTAGAACGAGTTGATGAAGGAAATATATTAATATTAAATAGTTATAAAAACTATCTAGAAACATTGCCTACTGATATAAAAGTTAAAAAAATGTTTGATGATTATTCACATTCGGAATATAAAAAAGTTTTTAATAGTGAAGATGAGACCATACAAACCGAAGGTTCTAGGGCTTCGCCCGTACATGGGACATCGGAGATGTCCTCCAGGGCTTCGCCCGTTGAACATAATGAAACCGATAAAACTTTTTCTGATATTCTAACCAACTTTTATAATATATTTAAGAAATCTTTCAAATGTTATTTGAATGTAGAAGTACTTTATACAAAAAATGGACCTGATGGAATTCCTGAAGAAATAATACAAGGACATTTTACAAATTCACAAGAAATTCATAATGTAAATGATATACAACCCATATTTGAATCGATGATACTTAAATTAGAAAATTGTATAATTGAAGCCCAGTTACGTGAATCTGGTTGGAGATTTGTTAAAATACTATCTAAGAAAATAGTAATTGATAAATATAAAAATAATACTGGTGGTAGTTATGTTTCTTTACCTTTCAGTTCACCACAAATAATCAACATAAAAAATGAAGATGATTATTGTTTTCTGTGGAGTATTATAGCACATTTACATCCTGCAGAATATCATAAAGAAAGACTAAGTCATTATAATAAAGAAGAATACATAAAGGAATTTGATCTTTCTGATGGCTTAGATGAATTTCCATATGATTATAATAGGTTAATAAAGTTTCATAAAAAAATAAAAATTTAATTGAAGTAAATGTTTTTGAATTAAATGTGAATTATGTTTCTATTGGTAAAATTATTCCACTTTACTCAGATTCAAAAAAATTTTATTTGAATAATAAAAATTTATGTCAATCAGAAATAGTATATAATGATAGAGGAAATTACATGCATCATAATATTTTTTACCAAGGAAATATAATATGTACTGAAAAATTTGAACTTGTTAAAACACTATCACCAATAATGATTAATCATAATAATTATAAAGGACGTACTGATGATTATAATTACAAATATTCATCTTTATCTTCAGAATATCAACAAAAATTAGAAAATTTAAATAAAAGTTTACAAAAATGTAAAACAGATTATCAACAACAAACAAAAATGTTACTACAAGAATATCACCATAAATATCAAAATAAGATAGAAACAATTCAAAAATTAAATGAAGAAAATAAAGAATCGGCTAAAGCCAGAGGAGCTTCGCTCCGATTAAATGAATCTTTAAGAAAATGTCTACAACAATATAAAGAACAATATGATAAAGAATATATTTATCAGCTACAAATATTAAATCAAAATTATTATCAAAATACATTTAATATTACAAAAGAAATTAATGAAACACATGAAATATATAAAGATGAATTTGAAAAACTAGAACAGTCAAAACAACCAGCACAAGCGAATATATTATATTATCAGGGTCATTTTATATTGTGTAAAGATGTTTCTATATTTACAAAAACTTCAGATAATAAAAATTTTCCTTGTCTTCAATGTATGACAAGTTTTAGAACTTTAGAAGAAATGAATAGACATTTGGAGAATTGTCAACAAAACGAAGCAGTCAGAAACACATTTCCAAAAGATGATTATTTAGAATATAATAAATGGTATTTTAAAAATAAAGTACCCTTTACTATTTATTGTGATTTTGAAGCATATAATGTTAATATGACACAAAATCGAACGGAAAGTTCCAGGGCTTCACCCGATTCTGAAAATTATAATTCTGAAAATTGTAATTCTGAAAAAAGTGCACCTGGAAAAAGTTCAGCTGAACAAAGTAAAGAAAAATATTTATTTGAACAAAAACCATTATGTTGGGGAATGTACATTCATTCAAATTATCCTGAATTATTTAAATCAGAATATTTACAATACTATGGTGAAGATAGTTCAGAAATGTTTACAAAGAAAGTAGAAGAATTACAAGGACGTTTTTCACAATTGCTTGAAACAAATAAACCAATGATGCCATTAACAGAAAAAGAAAAATTAAATTTTATTAATGAAACAAAATGTTATTACTGTGGAAAAGAATTTACAAAAAATTATAAAAATGGCAAAGGTAGATATCTTGACAAGCGAAGCGACGGCTCTGCCGTCAAGGTAAAAGATCATGATCATCTAAATGGATTATATAGAGGTGCAGCACATAATTCTTGTAATCTTAATGCTAATAAATTTAAATATAACTTTGTTCCTCTATATTTCTACAATGGTTCTAAATATGATTTCCATCTAGTAATGAAAGATTTATTTTCATCTGAAAAATTACAACAACAACAAATAAATGTACTATGTAAAACAGAAGAAGAATATTTTTCAATGCAATTAGGTTGCATTAGAATTTTAGATGCATTTAGATTTTTTACTCCTTATTCATTAGATGTTATGGGAAAATCTTTGAAATCTGAACAATGTAAAATATTAAATAAATATAATTTAAAACCTTTAAAAGGAATATTTCCGTATGAGTATATAGCCTGCGGCTCACAGTCGAAGACTGATATAACTGGAGATAAAACCTGTGGTTCACAGTCGAAGACTGATTTTAATTCTGTGAATAAAATTATGGAAGAAAAACAACTTCCTCCAATAAATAAATTTAAATCAACATTAAAACAATCAAAATTATCTGACGAAGACTATGCAGAAGCTGAAAAGAATTGGAGAGAGTTAAATTGTAAAACAATGTATGATTATACAATGAAATATCTTCAGATAGATGTATTAATACTAGCTGATCTTTTCGAAAACTTTCGTGACATGTGTTTAGAATATTACGGAATAGATCCATGTTATTGTTATTCTACACCAGGTTTAACATGGCTAGCAGGATTAAAACATACTGGTGTTCAAGCCGATGGCTCTAGGACAAAGTCCGTTAAACTTAAACATTATAAAGAAAATACATATGATAAATTATTATTTTTTGAATCTGGAATTAGAGGTGGAGTTTCATCAGTTTTAGGTAATCGTTATGTACAGTGTTACAATAAAAAAGTAAATCCACAAGAATATGGAATAATGAAACCTTTATCTCCAGAAGAAAAAGAAAAGATATTAGAAATTTTTCGAACGAAACAAGAAGGAGTAGAACGTGAAAAAGCAATTGATGAATTCATGAGAGAAAACTATTTGTTATATTATGATTTTAATAGCTTATATTCTTCTTGCATGATACAAGAATTACCAACAGGTGAAATGACATGGTGTAATAATCGTACGTCATCAGAGATGTCTACTAGGGCTTCGCCCGATCTAGATTATCAAAGAACATATGATGGTGAAAATAATTTTGGTTATGTATATGAAGTTGATTTAGTATATCCTGATTATATAAAAGACGCAACAAAATATTATCCTTTCTGTCCAGAAAACAAAATTCCCAATATAGAAGATTTTTCAGATTATCAAAAATCTTTAATTCCTAAGAAATATAGACCAACAAAAAAACTTATGTTAACACAAAGCAATAAAGGAAAGTATGTTGTTGAAGGAAGAATGCTAGATTGGTATTTAGATCATGGAATGATTCTCACCAAAATACATCGAAAACTAGAGTATAGAAAATCTAGGTGGTTAAAAAATTATATAGAGTTCAATATTGAAAAACGTAAAATAGCTAAAAGAAATAAAGATGATTTTGGAAACGTGTTCTTCAAATTAATGAATAATGCATTTTATGGTAAGACTTTAGAAAATGTGCGTAATAGACAAAATATTGAAATAGTTTATGATAAAGATAGATTTCAAAATTTAACAAGGAAACCTACATATAAAAGAACTACTAGATTCAGTGATGACCTTTGTGCTGTTCATCTAAGAAGAAGCATTGTAAAACATGATAAGTTTAATTTCATTGGTTTCACTATATTAGAATTAGCTAAACTATTTATGTATAGTTTTATATATGATTATTTAGCACCTGCTTATGGCAAAAACTATAAATTACACTTTACAGATACCGATTCTGTTTTCTTAGAATTAACAATACCGTATAATTCTACACTTGATGAAGAAATAGATAAAATAAAAGATATAATTCATCCTTCTGATTTATGTAAAGTAAAAGATGAATTAGAAGGAAATGAAGATTTCATAACAGAAGCTATATTTTTAAAATCTAAATGTTACTGTTATGATACAACTAATAATATTAGGACATCGGAGATGTCTTCCAGGGCTTCGCCCGTTAAAACACATAAAACATTAAAAGGAATTTCAAAGGCATCAGTGGCTAATCAAATAACATTTCAAGATTATAAAAATGTATTATTTAATAATGAAATAAAAACAGCATGTAATTATAGACTTAATTCAAAAAAACATAACATGTATTTAAAAGAAGAACATAAATTAGCATTAGATCCATTTGATGATAAAAGAAAAATTTTACCTGATGGAATAACTACTGAACCTTTTTAATTTTCTAATTTCTAAGATAGACAAATTTGATATATATATTAATAAAAAAAAATATTGTAACACTATATTTGTATATTTTTATCACTCCGCGAAAATATTTTCGATCGACTTTCAGTCGGGGCGAAGCCCCTCGAGGCAAAGCCTAGTCAGAGAACAATTGTTCGATAACTCTTTCATGAATTTTTTTATCAATATTAATTGTAATGAAGCCATAATCTTTTGACCAAGCATTATTACACGATTGTTTAAATTCATCTTTATTTCTTACGCATAAATCTCTTAACAAATCACTTAAGTTTCTTGCATTTATTTCAAATAGTATAAATATATTTGCATTCTTTCTAATAACACTTCCGTCTAATGAATACATACTTTGTGTTAAATAAAACACACTACAGTTATTATGTCTACCTCTTGTGAAATAATTTCTCTGAACTGACTGATTTCTATCATTAACACAATCATCAAAAATTACACAATGTTTCATTGTTTTATCTAGTTTACTAGGATCTTGCATATTACCACTATCATCTATTAATTGTATCTTTATATGGTTATTTTTATTAGATTCTACTAACTGATTATTTTTTGCTGCTTCTTCACACCACGAACTTATTTCTTCTTCATCTTCAGATTTTTCATATTCTTTGAATAATGAAGCAATTGCTGTTTTTTTAAGATTATTTTCAAATCCATATTTTAAAAATTGATAGACGGGTTGTTCTGCCGTTGTTGTATAAATTATAAGATTGTTATAATCCAAAAAATTTGGAGTCGTTAAAATTTTAAATAATAGATACGTTTTTCCACATCCTGATCTTCCACAAATAACTGACAAAACTTTATTAGATAAATTTGGATGATGATTAAATTTAAGTTTTTTTTTATTTAATGGTAGCACTTCACTCATTTTTTAATAAAAAATTTTTTTTTTATTTTATTTTTTTTTTTAATTATGAATAATAAATTTAAACTTCTCTAGCTTCGCGTGGGAGTTTAAACTTCTCTAGCTTCGCGTAGGAGTTTATACCTCCCGAACCAAAAGATCTATCATAATCTCTTCACCTCCAAAATTTATTTCTTGTCCTTTTTCATCAGTGATTCTAATGTTAATGTTGTTAATAGTTTTTCTTGTAATAGGAAAATATATTAATGTTTGTGGAAATACATTTAGTCTATAACCAATGGGTACAGTAAAAGCTGGAAAACTGAATATTAAATTTGATAATTTACCATTTATATATCCTCCTTCAATAATGTCACAATGTACAACAATTGAATTTATTTCAGTTATTTTTGGAATCTTCTCACCTAAATGATAACCTTGACTATAGGTTTGTTTATTAAATCCTAATAGCTTTGACAATGATCTATCATGATTAAAATCAACTTGATGATTTTCGTCTAAAGTAAGAGAAAATTTATTAACTGCCGGTTCAACTGCAAAATGTAATTGTTTCTTATCTTTAAATGGTATACCTAAATGTCTCTTAATTTCATTTGATATTGATTCAACTTCGTAAGAACCAGGAAGAAAAGTTAGTATTTTCCATGTTTTGCCTTTATCAGTAGAATATCTAAATTGATCATTCACATCTTTGATAACGTTTTGAATAGTGTTAAATGTGGAGAAACTAGTCAATGCAATTTGATAATTTTTATTTTGTTCCAAATGTAGAATGGGTTCTAAATTACAAGTGTGTGATGAAGTAGTTGTTATAATTTTTAACGTCGTACTAAATTTTGATGAACCCAAAATCTCTGTCAAATTTTCTAAATGATTATTAATTTTGTCTAAATCTGCTGAACACATTTTTAAACTAAAAAAATTAAATAAATATTTTTTTATGAAATATTTTTTTTATAATTAAAAACAACAACATATTTCAGCTACGGGCGAAGCCCTGGAGGACATCAGAGATGTCCGGTTCGGGCGAAGCCCTAGATCATTCGGTTCGTTATACTTTTATAATCCTCTTCATTTAGAATCTTCTTTTCTAACAGTCTTTTCAATATAGCATGAATTTCATTGAAACTAGAATTATGTCCTTCTTTTATTGCAGATATTAAAATATTTAATCTATTTAGTAATTCTTGTGGATCATCTGGTAAAAATACAGTTGTTTCAGTTTTCTGTTTTTCAGATAAACCTTTCCCTACTTTAACTCCCGTTGATAATAAATTTTCTAATTGTTTATAACGTCTAAGAGATTTTACTGCACCAACTCTGTCTAACATAGCTTTATATTTTATGAGATCTTCTACAGCATAATTATTTAAATCTGCTCCTCTTAAAAGATTAACAAAATTTCTATCTAAATTAAAAGGAGATTTATCTGGTGAAAAAATTATACCTCGAAAAGGTTGTGGAAATATTTCTTTTTGTCCGAGATAAAATCTAGGTATTGTTTTTCCATCTATAAATGAGATAGAATGTTCAAATTGCATAGATTTTGGTAATTTCTTATTAATGTTTGATTCTAGTAATCCATAGTCATCTAATATAGTTTTGTGCTCTGGATCTGTTATATCAATTTGTTTATCATTATTTGTACTTTCTTTTTCAAGAGTTTTAAATGGTTTCATAGTTTTCTCAAAATCAGTTTTTACTTGCTCGGTTTGCTGCATTTGTTCAAACATATCAGATTGAATACCAGCTTTTATCATTCTATGTTGAAGATGATTTTCTTTCATAATATTTCTTTGTTTTATTAACTCTTCTAATTGTTTTATTCTTTTAAAATTATCAGCTTTAATTTTATCCATTTTTAAAATATAATATTTGAATTTTGTGGTAACATTGGAATACAGCAAAAACATTTTACTGAACAAATTATTTTTTTATTGCTTTGTTGTTTGACATCTTTTCGCTTTAAGTTTTGTTTAATAAAGTTTTGCTTAAATTTTCGCTTAAAGTTTTTAGCTCTTCTAAAAAAATTTTGTCATTTTCTTCATTAGAAATTTTGCCATCACTAGAAATTTTGCCATCCTGTTTATTCTTATCATCAACTTTTTCGGACTTTAAATGAAAGGTTTGATTTACTTCATTAGCTATTTGATCAAATTTTTCAATCTCATCTAACGTAATAACATTATCATGACATACTCTTTGAAAGTAGTAATGTAGTTTATCATAGACTTCTTTAATATGTAAGTGCTTAGTTTTTAATGATTTTCGTTTCTTAGTTATTAAAGATTTATCTAACATTGTAACAAGTGAAGTTGCAAAAACGCCCGTACCTGTTAAAGCTGTAGCAACTACTGGAATTACTAAAACACCAGAAGATATAACAATTGTTAAAGCACCTAAACTTATTGTTAAGAATATGCCAATTCCTTGTGTTACATTCTTAACTTTAGTCCATCTCTTTCTTAATTTTTTATAATGCTCTAATCTTAATAATAATTGAGATTCCTTATCTTTCATATAGCGTACTCTATCTTTGTGTTTTTCAATGTTAATCTTTTCAATGTCCATTAAAGTAGAACTACGTTCATATGATAACGAAGGATATATTCTTGCGGTTTCTTCCATTTTTGTTTCTTCCATTTTTTAAAGAAATATTTTGAATAAATATTTTGAAAACAATCTTCTGAAATGCTATTTAAATCGAAATACGTAGTTGTTTGTTTGTCGTATATTTCTAAGAACTCAGTCATGTTATTAACCTGAGGTAATATATCACCTATATTACTCAGTATAACTGTCGGATTTTCATCATTCATTTTAAATGAAATAAATTCCAATAACTGTAATAATGTCTACTTCTTGTACAGGAAAATGAAAACAACGGCAGTGTATTTTGCATCAAATATAATAATACAACAATCAATCTTATCATACAATTGTACAATGTCAGTCTACTACCATTAGACTGGAGAACAAAAGAAAATTTAATTACATTTCAAAATAATCCAAAATGCAATACTACTAAGTTCCATGAATCATTCTTAAATATCAAACATTATGTTACATACTGAAATATAGATCTATACAATAGCAGTCTACTACCATTAGACTGGAGAACAAAAGAAAATTTAATTACATTTCAAAATAATCCAAAATGCGTTACTACTAAGTTCCATGAATCATTCTTAAATATCAAATATAATAATACAACAATCAATCTTATCATACAATTGTACAATGTCAGTCTACTACCATTAGACTGGAGAACAAAAGAAAATTTAATTACATTTCAAAATAATCCAAAATGCAATACTACTAAGTTCCATGAATCATTCTTAAATATCAAACATTATGTTACATACTGAAATATAGATCTATACAATAGCAGTCTACTACCATTAGACTGGAGAACAAAAGAAAATTTAATTACATTTCAAAATAATCCAAAATGCGTTACTACTTATAAAGAAGTCTTCATAAATATGTATACATCAAATATGTATGTACATTGCACATATCTTAAAAAGTGAAACAACACAGTTAATGTTCATTCATCTTGGGAACCAAACCTCATTTCTTCTATAGTTGTCGGTTGATTCAATTTTTCTATATAAATTTTGATTTCTTTAAAATGTTTTCTAACAAAACTAATGGGCATTGATGAATTTAAAAATAATACGTGTGGTAGAATTAGATCTGATAAGTTCATCAAGAAATAACAATAACTTACGTTATAGGAAATTCTAAATAGTTCCAAGTTTGCCACAAATCTGTTTTTTTTATTGTCACTCAATTCCAGAATTCTTTTAAATCCATAACCTTGATAAGCAGCACTTCTCAGCAACGACCCATGGTGCACTTTATCACTTGCAATCAGTTTTGAAATCATAGTAGCACTATCTTCGATGGTAATGAAATGTTCTTTTGTAACATTGAACTGAGGAATTGTAGTAGTGTTAAGATACTGTTCTATTTTTACTGTAATATCCTCCACTTGTTTTTGAGAGTCCAATTTGTTCTTCTTTCTCGATTGAATTTCTAACTTCCACTCTTCAAAGTATTTATTCGCAGTTTCCTTGTGCTCTTCTTTAATTAAGTTTAGTAAAATCGGCATGTAAAACGAAAAAGCTTCTGCGGCAGTACGTTTTGGCATTTTGCAATAAGGAAAGAAAACAGTCACTAGTTATGATTAATGGAATTGTAAATGAAGTCTTACTTCCTACATGCTGCAATTATATTCAACGTCATTTTAATCTTTAATCTTTAATACGGGTTGCTTGCTTTGTAATTCAATGGCTCAGGAATGCGATAAGCAGCTGCAATTATATCATGTATGCGGGAGCAGCTGTTCCCTACAATTGGGTAGTTCATCAGAGTGCAAAGCAGTAACAATAACGGGCATTCTAAGAGATTGTGTTACATTCTTAAAGAAATATTATTAGTCACATGATATATTTTAAAAACCTGAAAGATGGATAAAATTCATGAATTTGAAATTCTCAACTTTTATGATTTTTGGTGTCCGGTTTTACATGACCTGGAACGGTCATGATTTAAGCAATGAAAATCGAACCGAAGGTTCTAGGGCTTCGCCCGATTGTAATTCTCAAATTTGAGATTTTGAAAAATTTGAAAATTGGGTATTTTTAAAAACGCCCAAATCGGAGCGAAGCTCCTCTGGCTTTAGCCGATTTATGAATTTAGGTCTTCATAACCTGAAAAAAGGTTCAAATTCATGAGTTTATGTCGTTTTTAAAAATGTCATTTTTTGAAAAAATGGTACTTTTTGAATGGACTAAATTCATGAATTTAGGTCTTAAAAACCTGAAAAAGGGTTCAAATTCATGAATTTATGTCGTTTTTAAAGATACCAATTTTTTTTTGATTTTATGGTGTCCTGGAACGGTCTTTTACCCATTACTCTCATCTAGATAAGTAAAAAGGTAACTAGGCTCGTTCTAGTATGCACTCGGTAGTAAGATCTGTTGGTACATATGAAATTCTAGTTCAAACTAGGGAATTCCTGTGTGGATAGTTTGTACTGGGTAGTTCAAACTCGACAAACAGTTTGGTGCATATCGATTCCTAGTAAGAGTTGAACAAGCAAGTACAAACTATCTAGTAAAAGGTTCGTGCATACCACCCATTGATTTGTCCCGCGAAAGCGGTCAAACATAGCGCGCTGAAAACGACCTCTACCCGGGATGACTGTATATGCGAGCAGGAGGAACCACAGAATTAAATATTTTGTTTATCTGCTTCGGTTTGCTAGAAGTGTGATTAATGAATGTGATAGAAGAATGTGATGGACGGCACATTGAGGAACCTATTAGGTGTGCAAAAAGGAATTCCTTATACCTTACAGAGATAGGAAAAAAAGTGATTAATGTGAATGTGAGGATTAAAAGGATTAATGTGAGTTCCAGCAAAGTGCTTCGATTGCCAAAATTCCTTCAGATTCGAAGAATTCAGATCATTGCCCACACGTTTTCTCCATAATATTGGCCCTTCCGATCATTATTAAAGAAAGTAGCAGGCGTACGAAAATTAGTTCACTTGATGATTTCACATCCTCTCCTCGGCATTGCTCACTGTATGGTGCATACATTGAATGGAAGCCAGGCATCGATGTGTGTTTTGGTGTGTGCGAGAAGTGATATCACAGCACGCACGCATCTCTCACTGGCTCTGTTGTCCTCTGCTGACAGCTTATTGTTTGCCATTTCCAATAGCAAGCGATACACGAATTATCCATTCGAGAAGGAGCAAGTTGTCTAATTCTGTGATGTACCATTTCGATATTAAGGTTACATATAACTCTTCCTTTCTAGGAAACCGAAGCCCGCGCAGATGAATCTAATTCTGTGGGAGGAACAGTCGCTTCGCATTTTCTTAAAAATTGGAGCATAAGGCGATATGAGTTAGCTCTCCTAAATTTAAAATATCTAAGTGCAATTGAAATGTAATTCCAGTACCCTACCTATAATGTGGCCAGTGAATATTGGCACTGAATCACCTGACGCTGAAACGCCTGCAACTCATTCTGCCTAGCTGTGTAGTGTATATTTAGCCGTTGATTCATATAAGTTCTGGCTATTGCGTTGTCCCTTGAGGAGATGACGTCATCTCTACGGTGGATTTCATCGAACCTTCCTCATACCGCGTCAGTCACACGCGCACCGCGGAAAGCGCACGGTATGAATAAGGCACACCGTCCTCTCTGTACGTAGAAGTTTATTGTTAACAGCGTGTTAACTTTCTCGATGCAAACACCATCGAAAATTTCCTTAGCAGTCGAGACTACTCAATATGAATAATATTCGTATGAACCACCAATTAAATTATTTTTCATTTATAGACGTCATTTCCGGCCGATTAGATGACTAGGTACCTCTTCTGCAGGATATAATCATGAAACATGTTGGAATGTGTGTGTGTGTGTGAGTATGCGTGTGTGCAATAATCAGGTAAATTTTGGTTCTTAGTTGTAAATCAGGTAAAATTTAGCAAACACCCCCCCAATGATGTGTCCTTAGCGACGCCTCTGCACGTGCCCACTGGGTTATTCTGGTTAGTCCTCTTTTAGGTCTCTGTCTTCATTATTACAACCGTCAAAAGGACAATGGAAAGAATTTGAAACTCTGTGCGAAATCTTTCGAGAAGATATCCAATACAAAGCTGCATTATCTGAATATAAACTATTTTGCAATGAAAAGTCTGTATCAGATATTTCTGCTTGTAAAAACTTACAGTCTGTTTATTTGCTATTGATGATTGACAACAAGATGACTGCAACATGCCCTAATCTGAATAACTTTATCGATTAGCAATGACCTTGCCGGTCACATCAGTATCATGTGAACGTTCTTTCAGCTCATTGAAATTCGTAAAATCGGCGCTACGGACCACAATGGATCAAGATCGTTTGAGAGATCTCCTAATTATTGCATCAGAAACCCAAAGAAATCAAAAAGAAGACGTGACGAGAATTAGATACGTGTTTTGGAATATGTGTGATGGACGTTAATCATGTTCTCCAATCAGATTTTGTTCTCAATTTCAATAAACGTATGTTTTAATCAATTGCTTTTCATTAAACTATCAAATACGTGTAGATAGATACGGTTACTACAGAAAGTAGGACTACACTACAATCAAAATTGAATAAAACCTACTATTTCCTCTTTAACTTTGGATATTATCTTACCTCTTGATATTATTTATGTTAGCTTTCCTCTTCAAAGCCTATATTACCTTTTTATCATGCAAAAATGAGTATCAATACGGGTACGTATTTCACTGTGACTACTTAGTCTATCAAATTTTGCACTATTGCATTGTGCCCCCCTTGAGGAATCGGGCACACTACGCCCCTGCTCACTGAATTCATTGACATTTCATCATATCTGTACTTAATAAGCACTTTAATACTTCCGTGCATTTAAGCGGTAATTCTAGTACTCTTATGTTTAGAACTCAGATTCATACTTAAATAGAACTTCATGATTTACAGTGTAGGACTCACTTGCTTTCCATAACCATAACATTCAAAGATATTTGTGCATTATTTGTAGTGTTGCACATCATTTGAAATGCGGGTTTGTGTCATCACAGCTGGGAATTTTTCTTAATTTCGCTTGCAAGCTCACGCTCTGAGCAATGTAAGGAGATCGCTTAGAAAGATTGAATGTATCAGAGAGCAACTACTCGGATGGGATTTCCTTTGCTTGTAGACTAAAAACCGCAGAATCAGAATCAGTCAGTCAAGACATGTTGCGTAGAATTACGTCATTTTGAGGATCTTTTAACCTCTGTCTGTTGATAGTTGAACCATCCTTCCGAAGCCCTAGTATCAAGGATTTCAATGAAATGTCTGAGATGCAAAAACATGAGGAGTTCTGGAGTTTAAGCTGTTCCTTCTTTTCAGCAGATCAAAGGCCGTGATTGTCTTATCAACCAAACTTCTTCATACGCTACACTGGAGACTATTTCTGATTGAGTCTCTTATCTTCAAATGATAACAGAACAAATAGTAAAAATCAGGGAATATATTCGTTGTAACACCACTGCAGAGGCAGTCGTACAGCATGTATAACAGATGTGAGAACTCCACTGATACTTTCATTTATATAGCGCTGGATTCTTCATGGTACATCACCACACTAGTGGTTGCAGGAGTCGTCCTCAACGCATTGTCGCTGTATTTTGTTCATAAATTGGAAGTCGGTAATTCAGCACTTCGAAAAGTTTACCAACTTCAAATCTTATTCCTGTCAGCCAATGAAATTGGTCTGATGTTGTCAGCATTTGTGAGCAGCTTGCTCCATTACTTCGTGTACAAGAGTGAAACTGAGTTATTAATTGCCAGTTACATTAATTGTGCAATACTTCATACACTCATGTGGTTCCTTACTTCAAGAAATTGGTGTGTTGCATTTATTGCATTACAACGACTGATGGTCATATTGCTTCCTAATACAAGCAGAACAGGTCAAGGATGTATGAAAAGTAAGGTGTTTATTAGGATAAACTTCATCATCATAGTATTAAGCGGTTTGATATATGTTCCTATATACTTCATATTTACATTTCACAGATGTTATGACGAATTGCAGAGTCGCTATCTGTTGAAGGTAAGTCTCAAGAGTGATTTTTATATATTTTACATGATTTCAACTCTCCTAAGTGAAGTCACTCCAATATTACTGGTAACTATGTCAAGTGTTATCACAGTCCTTTACTTGAAAAAGAATAAGCAGGTCGCAAATCATGATCAACGTCCGTCACAAAAACTGCAATATCGACGCACTTTCCTGACGTTATTTATCATCAGTTCGGTTTTTACAGTTCTGGAATTGCCTGGTGTGATTATTGCTATCCTTTGTTCATCTCAAACAGAAGTCTGTTCAGCGTTGTATAAATTTTCTGACTGCTTGAAGGCGTTCAATTCCTCGATGAATTTCTTTTTATATGTTCTCCTAGACTCCTCTATCAGACAGGCAATGAGAGAAGCCTTGAGAAGCATTCGCCAATGTTGCGGAAATAATGACGTCGGAGTTGTAATTCAACCAAGAAATGTTGAAATGCAGCCACAATAAACTTTTGAGATAACATTACACAACATATCGTCAGTGATTCTGCAAAGTGACTTGCCGTATATCCTCAAATAAAGGCCCCCGGCGTTTATGTGTTGAAAAGTCTGGTGGAGACCGGCGTCTATTAGAAGATATACGGGTAAGACTCTGATTCTTATAATCATTGATGTCTTTTGAATCTGATTGAGGAATAGTTAATGTTTTGTTGATGTTATAATTCAATTAAGTAACGTAATAGTCCATTGTCTATCCATCGATGTTTATCCATATTTTCCTTTAATTCTGCTTCTTTCGGACTAATGCAGTTCATCGAACGAGATTTTGATCTTGCTCTGCATTGGAACACATTTGAAAAAAAATAGACCATTTCGTTTACTGTTCGGCAGCCATCATTCGGCAGATAAAAGGAACTAACGTACAGTTTAGCGCCAAAATCATCAACTTAAATTTTTAAACATTTAGAATATAACATTAAAATACAAAGACAACATTAAAACACAACAAGGCTCATCCAAATTGAATTCACCATCGTCTTAAATGTCAACGCTTATCTCATTTGTTTTGCCGTTAGTATCTTCAGTGGACTTTTCAGGTACTTTAATAAGCTGATGTGTAAAATTCCATTGAAATGAGTCTGAATTTAGAGTTTTGAGCTTCCCTCTTGCCTCTTTATTGACTGTTCTTCATAGTAGTCTATCTGGGAGAGAACTGCAGGATATTCTGTCATTTCATCACTATTGGTCTGTCTTTGTAAATTGAAGCAATTTTGAGTGGATAATAACTTCAATTCACTTTTAAAGTTATGATATGACACCCTCACGCACCTTGTCGATCAGTTTACCAAATGCGGTGTTTTTTTATCTCATTCTGGAACCATTCAGGAAAAATGGAACTGAAAAGTCATTCTAAGACATTCTTTCTACGATGAAATACAATTCATTGATACGATAAAGCAGCATGTGCGATAATTAGTATTACTGTTTCATCGGATTGATGATCTTAACGACCACTATATACATTGGTTGCAGTTAAGTTGAATATTTTCGATTGTTGAATCGTGATTGATCTAAAATTATGCAATATTTTGAAATGATCATTGTCCTTTCCTCTCACTCTCAGAGGTTAAAACAATTCTCCGACAACATCTTCAAAATCAAATTTCTCAAGCATGTTGCTATTTCTATTTTGATTCATTTGATATGAGAGAGAGAGAGAAAAAAAATTTTTTATTCAGTGAAATGAAAATCAAAAATAATACATAAGAAAAAGTGCATCATTTGAAATCAAGCTTATGCGCTTGTAGAGAACACAAAATTCATTGAGCTTGGCCACCATGATAGGACGACATGAAAGCCTGAAATTGCCTCTGTCTTCGTTCAGTTTTCGTCAATTCAATTGTAAACTTCTTTGATCTGGATAATCTGCATGGTATCAGACAGTGTAGCGGGTGCTGTTAATTCTTTTCCGCATAGCAATTTATGAGTAATGCGTAAGCGGCGTTCATTGGGATTCTCAAGTTCATCACATTCACAAAAGTGCCGATGTAAAATACGATGACATCTTTTGAAGAAAGTGTTAATAAGATGCTGTAGACGAGCCGGCAAGGAAACAAATACAGCAGACGCATAATCCAATAGTGAAACAACTATTCCATAGAATGTAGAAGCAAGTACTTTTTGAGAAACAACGTCTTTGATGATGCGCATAACGTAAAGTCGACTGTTGCACTTCTCAATAACATTCGAAATGTGTCTGTCCCATTTGCGGTCGGAACTGACAGTAACCCCAAAGATGTTGATGCAATTTACTTTAGCAACATCAGGTTCAATGATAAAGTTCAATGATAAGGTGAATGCAATGAGACATGTATCAAATTGAGCAGGAGACAGGTAGTCGACGAAATTTAATGTAAAACATTGAGTCACAAAGTTTCGCGACCTGCTCACATTATCTGTTGAAAGAATATTAGCCAAAGACCAATTCATCAGACTGTGGTGACATGAACGTTCGTCATAGATATCTCAGCACTCCATCAGATACCAACATTTATTTTGAAATACCAGGAGATGACAATTTCAAATCAATACAAACAGAGGTAAAATAATGGAATATAGAAAATATAGAATAAATAGAAGTTCAGTCAACAGTCAGCAAAAATGGGTGGAATAGAAAGCTCACAACAATTCAAGCAATTAAAGCGCTTTGAATGTCACACTTCAGTGACCGTGCGTCTGTCATGGATTTGCCTCATGTTCAATGATTTCCGAAGAGATTTTCATTAAGTGAATGATCGGCCACGCAGCTGATTTCTTCAAGTGGACCTATCGAAGTGCAGATTTATTTTTCTTTGCTACAAAATATTGTACGACGCACCTTCAGATTTCAGACTTAAAATAGGAGCATTTCCGTGTAAAGTCTTCACAAGTCCTAGACGTCTCAGTTGTGTGATGTTTATGGAAATCTAAAGTATTCTCTTCTTGGTGCTTTATGGAAGTAATCTAATAAATTACTCTTTTGTAGCAGACGTTGCGATTACCTCTGCACTTCACAGAATCACTCTGCATTCCGTAGTGATCAAGATAGGCCTGCTGATGATTCTTTATTGTTTCTCAAGGGCGGTGAGCACATCCCATATCGAAGAAAACAAAAAATTACATTAAAATATATATATAGAATGCAAAATTCATGAGAGCCACGGGCTATACTGGACAAAATAAGGAGCACATCTTGTAGTTTTAGATTTTGTTTTTTCAGGGATGTATGTGTAAGAACTGACGATGTTGGATGAAATGACAGCTATTCAGATCTGCTCCCGTTGAGAATGCAACTCAATATATCTATTATTCCATTCACATCAGAGTCGCACTCGTTGCATTAGTGACCCTACATAAACGACGAGAATTAAAGGATTTCATAAAAAACAACAATTTCACCCGAAATTCTACGACTCTCAATTTATTTTCTCACTTTCTTGAACTGTACTTGCTGGAATTGAGGTCTGTCGGGCTTGGTGAAAGCACTTTCATAGTCAGGAAAAACTGGCAAATTCTTCGCTTTTATAATGAGCATCTGTTTCGTTTTGATGTTCTGAAGGACTGCTTGTATTTTCCGATTTCTTTGTTTACCAACTGTGTGTACATTTTTTATCTCATCGGATATCCAGTGTAGTCAGTAGGTTCTCGCACTCTGAAAAAACGAGCAGGATTTCTACGAATAGCATCATCACATTCATTTTCCGTCCATTTCTTTCAATTACTTCGTTCATTGCTGCTTCTGCAGCTTCAAAGTGTCTGGATTTCAATTCTGAAATTTTATTTTTTGTCTCTTTGTTTTACAATTTCAAATGTTTGTTTTCTTCTTTGATTGATTCTAAGTTATTGTTGTTGCTATGACTTTGGTGAACAGCTGCATTACGTCTTTGAACATTGAAAATCATTAAATGCATTTTAATCAGATGTACATGTATTGTATCCACAGAATTAAATATTTTGTTTATCTGCTTCGGTTTGCTAGAAGTGTGATTAATACGAAATCGCCGGCACATCGAAAACCTATGGCAAAAAGGAAGTGCGGATTAATGTGAGTTGCCAAATTTCCTTCAGATTCGAAGAATTCAGATCATTGCGCACACGTTTTTGTCCATAACGTTGGCCCTTCGGATCATTATTAAAAAAAGTAGGAAGCGTACGAAAATTAGTTCACTTGATGATTTCACATCCTCTCATCGGCATTTCTCACTGTATAGTGCACTCATTGAATCGAAGCCAGGAATCGATGTGTGTTTTGGTATGTGCGAAGTGATATCACAGCACGCACGCATCTCTCACTGGCTCTGTTGTCCTCTGCTGACAGCTTATTGTTTGCCATTTCCAATAGCAAGCGATACACGAATTATCCATTCGAGAAGGAGAAAGTTGTCTAATTCTGTGATGTGCCACTTCGATATTAAGGTTACATATAACCCTTCCTTTCTAGGAAACCGAAGCGCGCAGATGAATCTACATGTAATTCTGTGATTGTATCATTCAATAAGTCTCGTAGACTGACAACTTTCACGAGCTCAGTGAATTCTCCTGAGACAGCTGAAGTGTCTGCTCACATAGTCGATTTCCATCCAAGGACCTCGTTTACACGTTGGAAATTGTTTGAAGTGTGCTTAACACCCTCACACGTTTTTCTTCACTACATTTGTTCACTGTCTGGTCGCAGTGAATGTTTGATTCACGTCATGTGTTTTGATTAATGTATGTTAGTCAAATATTGTGTAGAATAATTGTCATCTCCATATCAATGTCTGTACAATATCTTGAAAATGATCGATGGAGGAGGTTGAGAGGCTTCGAATATAAGAATTCGATCGCATCATCGTGTTCTCTTTGATTCGCCCTATCGTGCTGTAATCCGGAGACTGTCGGTGTCTTCATGTGTGTATAATACACATTGGGGATCTGATTAACACTGAGTTTCTACTTTACCTACACTGTTGAGCAAAATGGTCCGTATCCATAGGTCCGGTGAATCACAACATGGGTGTCCGCATAGTGTCCGTGTAAGTCAAAATGACTTAAAGCATTAAGGATTGGTGAAATGGTTATACCATCAATGACTGCATCAGTACAATAACACGTCATCTGAGACCCACCTGATTATTTTCTTCTCAATGGAGATCATTTGTTCTTTTAGATAAGTTCAAAACCTCAAACATACGTGTGTTCACCTGAGCGGACTATCAAGACTTGAGTAAACCGCCCAGGAAGAACAAACTACAGATTGTTTCATAAAAAATGGATCACCCTTAAACATCGCCTTAACTTCAACTTTGTCTAACTCCGCCAAACTTGAACGAATTTCTCTGAAATTTGGAAGATATGTCAGTTGGGCTTACTAATATCATTGTTGGAAATTTCAAGCATGAATATTGAGTTGTTTTCCTGTTATAGATAAAAAAGTAGTAGATAATTTGATCTTCATTTAGCAATGTTACACAAAATCATACTTCACTCTTGTAAAATTACATTTGTTTCCTCTGTTATGTAATGTGTTGTTCTACAAACCAAAAGCTATCAAGCAAATCAAAAATAAAGAAAATCGGTCAACTAGAGCCAGCATAGCACCATTATTCATCAACAATAATGTAACTGCTACATGTGATTAACTGGACTTCATGTTCCATAGCTTCCTGACTTCGTTGTGGTGGTGTTGCCAGCACTCCTGATTGCTTTCAGCTAGAAATCTATCTCTTACCGGTTGAAAACAATACAAAGCACAAATGAACAATAACGAGATCGCATTCACAAAAGGCAAAGTGTCAGCCTTGCTAGAACTAGGGTTTTCTTGCGAGCTACAAGCAAGCGACTAAATGTCCCTTACACAAATGTGCATCGATGGCATAATGATGATTTTTGACTCTGTCGTAAAGAGGGCTCTGGCCGTCCACGCAAAACATCCAAACGTAGAGATCGCCTAATTTTGAGATTTGTTAAAGTTGATCCAAGTCTCTCGTTAACTGAGATGGCTGCACTAGACTCGTCTGTTTCTAAGTCCACTATTCGTAGAAGACTTATTGAGTCGAATTTCAAGAGCTGTAAGAGGCCCTCTCAGATCGAGTTATCAGGTTAGCATACAAAAAGACGTCTCAGATGGGCAATGAGTCATTGTCACTGGCGAAATCAATGGGATCGGGTTGTCTGGTCTGATGAGGCATCAGTCCGTCTGAAGGATAGTGATGGTCGATTGAGATTATGGATAAAATCTGATCAGGAAATTCCGAGACATTTACATCGTCCCCGGGTACAAGGTGGTGCGACTCTACTGATTTGGGCTGGCATTTGGACCAATGGTCGCTCTGAACTTCACATACAGCAAGGAACCATGAATTCCGAACGCTATGTGAATGTTTTACGAATGAACATTGGCCAAATGACAGATCAACTTGGTGATCCATCGACTTGGTTATTTATGGATGATAATGCTACGTGTCACAGGAGTAGTAGAGTCAACTTATACAAGTCTCAATTAGGGCTTAGGACATTATCTTGGCCAGCTCGTTCTCCTGATCTGAATCCCATAGAAAATGTATGGAGTATTCTAAAACGTAACGTTCGTCGCTCACTGCCACCTAGAGATGGCGTATCACAACTTACGTCACTGTTAAAAAGAGAGTGGAGAAAGTTAGATCAGTCAAAAATCAACGATATCATCGAATCAATGCCTAGACGAATTGGTAATGTCATTGACAATAAGGGTAGGGCCACAAAATATTAGCTTCTTAAGAACCGTTACTGTATCATAGCTTATCAGATTATATAAGGACATTTAAATATATTAGGGACATGAAACAACATGAATAATGCTTTCTGTATCATACTTATGTTTTATTTAGTCAAATTTTAGGATGATCCACTTTTTATGAAAAGGACTGTAGTTAAGCAAGTTTCACGTTTTCCCAAAAGTGTCTCTGTGATAATCAAAAATGCTGAAAAATTAGTACAAGCCACTGGTGGCAAAGGAATGCTCAAAAAATTCCGTGGACGGGAATTGCATTGCTACGATCACGTTAATCGAAATAATGATGAATTCAAGAGTTTTAGACCCATTCTATTGGTGTGTAGCAGTCTCGGCTCTGGAAGCGCACAAATTACATGGCCTATCACAAAAAATCAAAACTTTCAAAATTTCCAAGATTTTCCACAGAAAATTTTTATCACTTCATACAAGCACCTGCGCAAACAAACGTCAAATTGCGTCATCCATGTCCTACAAGCGCATGAGTGTATTGTCTATATGCATCAAAAATTATGTGGATTAAACAAAAGAAGATAAGCTAGTTTATCGCCTTTCAGAAATGAAAATTTTGCTTTAACTGATTTGTCTAATTAGGATAACATCAATCATTATTACTTAAATTTGTATGAATTGCAGTAAATTTTGAGGGAGATTGAAGAGAAAATTGACTAATATTGCAGTGAAAATCAGTTTTTGTATCTTCGTGCACATTGTCTGCCATTAGCAAGCCTTATGAAATAGTAAATGATTTTGTCTATTCTTAGCGATCGATAAGTCTTAGGTGAAAATGCATACCATGAAATCAGTTGCCATTTCAATTTAAAATTAAGACTTGGTGAAGCTCATCTGCATGTCAGCAAAAAAATGCGGTTCAAATCAATTTGGTTGGAATATTAATGAGAGAGAGAGAGAGAAAGTGTCTTTATTTCGGAATAGAAATCAGTATAGATGCACGTTGAAGTCACATAAGATGGCTATGAATTAGGACATTTAAAGAAGTTGAAAAGCAAAAAATGTCATACACTGCATCATCAAATACCGTTGAGAAAGATAGATATGAACACCTGAAATTGACGCTGTCGACGTGATGTTTTGACGTTTCAACAAAGTACTGACCACTTCTACTGAGCCGATGTGGGATGAGTACATGAAGTGGATGATTCGTCATTAATTCTGCTGATCGGAAGAGTTTACACGCCAGTCTCATACGGCGGTTGTTGACGTCTTCAAAAAATTCACAATTGTAATCTTGACCGTGAATGATGCGACGACACCTATTCGAAAAGTATCGAAGTCTGGCCTGCAGGTGGGAAGGTAAGTACGCGAACACAGATGAAGCATAGTCTAGAAGTGGGAGAATGATACTTTTAAAAGTTGTCTCTAACATCGACAGTGAAACAATTGGTCGGAGGACACGAACGGCATACATGCGAGAGCTACATTTTTATTTAGCGTTACAGTGACATGATTGTCCCATTAAATCGGAGGACAATTTTAGTCACGGTCAATTGTCTGTATAATCATAGTGTCATCGGCATACTTAATGAAATCAACACAGTCAAGGTCAATCAGATCCGCAGTGTAGAAAGTAAAGAGGAGAGGGCCAATAAAGGACCCCTGAGGCACCCCACTCCTCACGAGAACGGGATTACTTATGCAGTTACCCAAGCGGACAGATTGATAGCGTTCACACGAATGCGACACAGCCCATTCAATGAATTCGCATCAAAGTACATGTCGTCAACGAATGCGGCATGTATTCAAATTGGCTACGATCGATGTTATTGATGATTGTAGAGCGCATACTATCCAAAACAATACTTTCCAAAATTTTCTCAATCTCAGGCAATACAGGGATGGGCCTCAGTTCGTTCAACATCGGAGGACTGGTTTTCGGTACAGAAGTTACCAATCCAAACTTCCACAGTGAAGGAACAACGCCGGTGAGTATGCATGAATTGCAAATATTGCATAGAGGATAGGATTGAAAGAGTCCGCCTTCTTTAAGTAAGTAAGTAAGTAAGCGTTTATTCAAATATTGAAAATCGTAAAATTACAGAAAGAGACACAGAAAATAATAACAAAATTACTGTCATTGAATCAATAACACATCTTGGAAGATACATGCATGTATGAATTGAATACACAAACTAGGAATTTACGTAATAATTCAGCTGGAATATTCATTTAAAAGGACACACATCCAAGGAATGAATGAGTGGAGTCTACGTGATGTCTTCACACTGGGGATACATAAATGATCAGTACGGGGCAAACGAAGAGGAATCAACGGATGCAGTGGATGCTCGTCATGAAATTCACAAATGTTAAAAAATTTGGTAGCACGTGTTCTTCTAACATTGACAAGAAGAGGAAAATTACAACAATCACATGATTTACCACAAATAGTTCTGTGGGCACGATTTTGAAATCGTTGAAGTTTGGCTTCAATACAACTTGGTACAAAAATAAATAAGGGGGCACAGTAAAGTAGCAGACTAGTAGTTAAGGAATGATACACAGTGATAAGTTGTTTCACGGGAATAACAGGTTTTAGCATTCTTATAACATACATGCGTTGAGCGGCAACTTTCAAAATCATATTGAAATGCGTATTCCAGGTTAAATCACAAGTCCAGTGAACAACTAGGATCTTAACAGCATCGACAGACTTTATGCAATCATACGCAGCGGGAAAAGGCTCACCACGATGAAAAATCACCTGCACAGATGATTTCCAAATTTAAAGACATTTCATGCTCCAAAATCCAATTATAGATATGAGACAAATTATTAGAAACAATTTTAAGAACAAAGTTCTTAGTATAACCATTGCATTCAAAAATTTTCAGAATTTTCTCAATTTCATCATGAAATATATTCCAATTGCTGGCTACCGTATATGCTCTACTCAGCATTCCAATAACCAGACCCCGGTGCCACGCTCTTGGACAGTTTGCTTCAAAATTTAATAGCACATTTGTGAACGTTTCTTTTCTAAAGATGCTAGTTTCCAAATTATTCGTAATATTTATTTTAACATCCAAGAATGCTATACTATTGCCTCCAATATCTACAGTAAATTTTAAATTTTTGTGTTGTCTATTTAAAAATTGGTGAAACCGTTCTACTTTCTTTATATCATCAAAAACGCAAATGCAATCATCTACATATCTTGCGTAATAAAGTGGACTGCATTCTTCATTCATCCAATTTTGTTCCATATGTGACAAAAATAGATTTGCGAGTGTAGGAGCAAGGGGGGAGCCCATACTTACACCATCTATCTGCTTAAACATTTGGTCACTAAATAAAAATTGACCACTCGTGGCAAACAGGCACAGTTTTTTAAATACAAGTATAGAACCCTGGGGTATGCCAGAAGGTACAAATAAACTTGGTACATAGGAACCATTTAGCTTTAGCCTCTGGGATCTGTCACACAAACAGCTTTTTAACCACAAAAGGAAACCGCGATTAACATGATTGTCCAACAGGTGATTTAATAGACAATTGTGACCCAATTTGTCAAACGCTTTCGTGAAATCAAGGCAAGTCAATCTCACAGCTCTGGTATCGTTCATGTCAAGATATGAAGTGACAGCATCGTGAATGTTTATCAAATCACTGGTTGTTGAACCAAATTTACGAAATGCGTGCTGTGACGGCCCGTATAGACCGGAAATTTCTGAAGTCACAGAATCAAGGACGAGGCTTTCAAAAATTTTACTGACAACCGGAGTTATCGCAATAGGACGAAAATCTTTTTTTAAAAAAAATTATTAAAAAAATTTTTTAAGCAGTCTCGGTGGAATTGAGTCACTCCCTGTCGATTTCTTTGTACGAATGCGTAGTAGCTTTACATAGATATCATATAGGTCAGAAAGAGGACACCATGTTTCAGTTGCACAAATAATAATCACGCACATTCAATTGTCAAATAACTACATTGGTAAGGGGCAGCTTATGTTTCGTGCAAGCCAAGTTAGTAGAATTAAAGAAAATGTCAAATTTGTAAAGACAAGTTGTCAAGAGAAGTTAGTGAGAAGTGAAAGTCAGATTTTGGATTGATTATATTGACGACATACGAAATAATCAGCCGTCTGACCTACAGTATTTGAATGTTGTGATTTTGTTAATCGTGTTCCGGATATTCGTCCATTAAAGTTAAGATGAGTTTCAGTCAGACTTGTCTACGTTTCCTCGATCTTTAATTGTAGAAGTTTGGAATTCGCATTTCAAATCTAGTAGGCTATAAGTCAAATGATATATTGTCACCAAAGGTGGACAATCTGCATTTGCACCCGCGCGGATGCGGATGCAGATACGAACATTTGGTATTTTGCGGATGCGGATCGAAAATTTTGCTCCTTGAGGATGAACAAATTGAACAAGACTTCATGGACAAGTTGAACTGTCCACGTTTTGGTTCCACACACTGAAAGCTTTACAAATCTATTCTGCCAACACGGTGCCGGTAGGCTTGAGTAAAGCCTCAGCCACACAGAAAACAAAGCAAGCAGTGGATTTTTTGATGACATGTTTGAAGTTGATGTTACAGATGAGTGACATGACCGCACAATACAAGACGAGATGAAGGATAACAAAGCTGTGGCAGTCACATCAAAATATGAAAACCCAATGGATTTTTGGATGGAGAATTCCGAAACGTTTCCTATGATGGATCAAATATCGAGACAAGTCTTCGTGATTCAAGCATCATCGGCAGAAAGTGTTGTGTTGTGCTCTTTTGTTGTGCAGGTAGCATCGTGAATGAGAAACGAGGAAGCCTTGATGGTGAAACTGGAAATGAAGACAAATTCTGATAGTAGTACTGAGTGAATATAGTGAATAATTTTCCACAGTTAGCGATGTTATACTTCCGTTGACAAAATCATACTCAGCTTGCCCCAATTTGCATGAAATAATGGATGTTATAGTGTTATAATATATGCTATTTTTCAAAATTTCTAAAGAAATATGAAGGAAGATTTTTTCCTTTTTAACCTGACAGCCTGACAAATTTTCCAGTTAATCTAAACGAGTTACAGAATAATTTCGTAGACTTTTACTATTGCGGATACAGCGCGGATGCGGATAGAAAATGTAGAATTGTTGCGGATGCGGATCTCAAAAATTAAGCTTTATCCACCTTTGGTTGTCACCCTATTCATGTCGTCCCAGCTCATTTTTCCAGCGATTTTATTTGGACAGATTTATCGTTGGATGACTCACAACTCTACCTTTAAGAGGACTACAAAGTCACAAAAAGTACTGTACAGCCTCAGTAGCACATGACAGTCTCGGGACGTATTTCATAAAAATGTGCGCTAATTTTTTCGCGCGACGGGAAAATCACTTGCTGATTGGTCTACGGAAATTTTCCGTCTTCTTGTAAAGGGTGTTCTCTTGGATTTCACGCCACAAGTATTATAAATTCTTTAATGGGAATTTTTTCTATTTTTCATACATTTTTCACTTATTTTTAATTATATGCAAAAATTGGAATGTGCGATATGCTGGGCCGACATCTTGAATGCTATGTAAGCGCATTTTCAACTTATTTACAACATCGGGTTGTATCAAAGATATCCTACAGCTGTATATGTTCATTTTCATAGAAATCGTTATCTTTTCTATTTTTCTTTTACGTTATTAGAGCACTTCAAATAATCCAAGAATTCCGCTTTTATACCGGTTTGTTGTCTACAAATGTCACATTGCAGGAAGTATGAATGAAATCTTTATGGCAGATATTTAACTGAAGAAATACATACAAATCCATAATTGTGGCATTTCAATTAAATGGTACAGTTACGGCAGATATTTTCGAAGTACAAGTCGCGATCATAATCAATTACCGATATATTACCGTTAATGTACCTGATGCAAAGTCCTGATAGCTTTTGAAATGCACATAAATTCTGAGCATGGAGTCATTTGTGATCGGATATGATTAGAAAGATGAATTTCACTATTTGCATCTACGGTGTATCTAATAGAAAGTGCTTTGTGAGCGTACCCGGCTCCACCCATTCATTATGGAAGCACTTCAAAATGGTTTAGAAGAATGTAAAACAATATATGCCATTAACTCAGGACCAAACTGAACTTCAAGGGCAATCTTGTGTAGAAAAATTTGATATGGAATTTCAGCTATGTACTTTGTGTTACATACTGTCGTAGGTTATGGCGGAATGAAACTATGTCACAAAAGCTTTGCACAAAGCAGATGCTTGGATCTGTAATCCATGTCGTTCAAACAATCTTCGGTATCATACATAAGCCCTTCTTTTTTCACAAGATACCTTACTGTAAGATATCTATGACATAAATTCCGATGAGTCCTCTTGCCAAAGACGCACAAGAAATTGCGCAAGATGTTTCATTTTTTGCAAGCGGTGCAAGATATTTGGTCCTTTCACAAGACACAGCAAAATGTGCCGACTAGTGAAATGGTGAAATCAACGTACTGAATTCTTTAAAAAAAATAGAATTGATGTTGTTGCTCCGAACTAGCCCCAATAACTGAGTACAATGCAAATTTATGGTACAAGCTTGCTCTCGAAGAAAAAAACAAACAAAGCAAGACTTCCATTGGTTTCCTTCAAGCACATATTTGTCAACTCCCCAAACGCTGCGAATCATCTTATTTGTAAAAAATCATGATACATTCTGTCTACAGAATCATATTTGACTCCGCAGTCATCTTGTGTCCAGCGAAACTGTCATTTGGAAATTCTATGAAAATTTCGTGTCTTCAGACTCATAATTGGAACCAGCCCCTAATTCTGAAAGCCATCCAATAAGATTCATTTATGCCTAAAAGTACCCCCACTGTGATCCTTTATTCAGTGGAATGATGATTTTCTCATTTTACCTATTTTGACACGATCGAATGTTATGATATCTTCCAATGTTTTTAGATATTGTTCGCAGATATTTTCATGGACAGCATACCCATATTGTTTAAACTGACTTAAAATTATTTCGTTAACGAACCATCTAACCTGTCATTTTGGCAGAAAGCCTCAATTATCGTGGAATGATGGAAATCAAACATCTAAATTTCATCATGACATTCATTTAAAAAGTCTGCTCTTTACTAAGCGCATTCCATAAGTTCGACAATGAATGTTGCGATGACATATTGTTGATTATATAGTCCGGCAGCCAGAACGAGTTTCTGCAAGGAACGACGCCGAAAGTAAGACTTTCACGGAATGATGCACACCCTATGCTTTCTTCGAATCGGCACGTCTGCCGAGTTCTAGTGAGTTCCTCTTCTTGTCAGACACGATCAAAGAAAAACACATGTAAAACCAATGGGACGCAGATTGCAGTTTTTGGCTAAAATGAAATTTTGCATGCTTTTTCTGATTAAATAAAAAATAGTAAGCTCAGTGTCATAATGTTGGGCATGGAATGTCTTCAGGTCATTTCCTTTGATGTGCATGTGCTTTTATCCTGCTTTTGATCGGCAATGCATATGAGAATTTGGTTGAATGTGGATAAAGTTGCTCAATCAAGAGGCTGACCAAATCTAAATGCGTTTAGCTTTATAGACGGGAGTGCATGAAGATGAGAGGAAATGACTTGAAGACATTCCATGCCAAACATTATGTCTCTGGGCTTACTACTTTTTGTTTAATCAGAAAAGCATTCAAATTTTCATTTTCGCCAAAAACTGCAATCTGCGTCCGATTGGATTTACATGTGTTTTTCTCTGATCCTGTCTGACAAGAAGAGGAACTCACTAGAACTCGGCAGACGTGCCGATTCGTAGTAGGCATAGGGTGTACATCATTCTGTGAAAGTCTTACTTTCGGCCTCGTTCGCTGCAGAAACCCGTGCTGGCTGCCGGACTAATATGTCAGGCACTTTAACTTTTGAAGAAATTGAAGATTTTCAATAACGAAGATAATGTTATTAAATGAGGTTTTGGGTTTCCTAAAATTAACTTAATTTTTTATTACAAATTCGCTATACAGATAACGTTAAAGTGATGACGATCATCGAAACTCTTAAAGTCTTGACGATTATCAGGCAAATGTCTGCGAGTGCACGATATGTTTATGGGTAGGCCTATATAACCATGCATGAAGTTAAATAGAGTGAAGCTAATCTAGATCAAACAAAAATTTCTAGCAATGAGTGCACTTGCAATATTTGCATGACAATCGGCCCAAAATTTAATTGCAAGGATAAATATGCAGTTCATGAATTCTCTTTCAATCTCTGCCAAAAGAAGTACATAGGTCAAACATGTCGACGTTTCAGAACTACAGTGATGGTCATAAAAAGTGGACCACCTCTATTATGTCTGACTTTAATGAAGTTTTGTCAATTATAGGTACAAATTCGGCAGACTAATGAAATGAAGGTTGAAATAAAGTTTTCTTTGTTGTTCAGTGACTCTGTAGAGCCGCATGGCCCTTAAAAGTGCCAGTGGTAGATTTACAGGTGGTCACTAATATTTCACAACCTCTCCAGAAAGCTCAATTACTGATTGAATGCGGAAGGACCTGCTTTCGATCAGGTTATTGATCACTTCTCTTGCCTCAACAAAACTTCAAGTTGAGAATGATCACCATCTCCAGGAAGAATTAATCGACTCACACTGAGCTTCAGTAAATGTACATTTGCAAATTTTCAAGTTATGCCTTTCTATATGGAGTTCAGTTTGGCCATTCATCCATATCGCATCACAAATATGCAATCTTTTGCCTCCTTGATTCAGACAATGTCAAATGATGAGGAATTGCATCACCTGACCTCATCCAAACTCTCAAACGACCATCGCGACCTCGAAGACGTACAGAGGCTTCATTAGTCCTAACAACTCGATTCCACTGAGAAAGCCAGTGGTAAGGCTATATCGCCCACTTCAGCCTCAAGCTCTTTTGGTTGGCGGTCAGTTTGATCTCTGATGGTCTCTTGCGGCTTATGAAGTGCTCACTTTTCAGACTACGTCTCACTGTTATGGCAGAAACCGACGGTTTCAGATATCAACCCCTCAACTCATCAACCGAAGACAAAGTGAGATCGTTTCTTATCAAGCGAATAACGATCGAGCTGTTCGAAAGCTTCATTTCTTTCCTTTCCGAACGGATCCAACTTTCCTCAGAAGGGAGAATAAAATTAACAATCCACCTTTGACGGTAGTCTTTGGGAAAACTACTGTTCGCCAAAAAAGTCGTTCGGAAAGAGTAGAAACATTGCCCTTCAAAAACTCTTTCACAGGCTTCGACTCGGTCATCATGACATGAGATAAATTAGGAACCGAATAGAAACTTTGCCTTCAACTTATCTGGGTCATCCAACAATTTAGTTTGAATGTATAGAGAAGACGTCTAGACACCATAGATATTGACAACGTGAATATGACCTCATTAGCGACAAAAGATGTAAACAACTTTTCAACAACATTCAGAAACAGTAAATTATGCAATAAATTTGGAACATCATAACTCATCTAAAAGAACACCGATTTCGACGAGTAATACATCAGAAGAATGCTGAGAAAAAGCCCTTTCACCTCGTGTTTGATTCATTATCATGCTTCCATAGTGAAAATTTGAGATTTTTGAAAGTGACAATTTTCACATTTTGACCTCTGTCGACCTTAAATAATTACAGATACGAATACGTAATAGCTCATTGAAAAGCTGAGAACATAAGCTCTTGAATGGTGCATGGCCTGTCAATGTGAAATGAAATTGAAAAGCAGGAGAATCGATTGAAGTTTGACATAATTTAGGTGATCCTTTTTTTATCATCAACTCTGTAGATTCAACGAGCACCAAAGCACTTTGAAGAATCAAGATGTAAAAAGTGCATTGACAGAAGATAACTTGTTAGACCATTGATGATATCAAATATTTTTCATGTTATGGAAACATGGATCAATGAGCATGAGTTTTCAACCAGTGTATTCTTCCTGCCTTGACCTACGGCGCTGAAACGTGGACATTCCACAAATGAATAATGGACAGAATGCAAGCAGCCCAAAGAAAAATAGAGAGACGAATGCTCGGCATTTCCTGTCTAGAACGACAAAGGAACACTGAAATAAGATCAATCAGTAAAGTGAAAGATGTGGCAGAGCAATAATAAGGATACAGAAATGGAGATGAGCTGGCCATGTTAGTCGCTACCGTGACGACAGGTGGTCTAAGAGATTGACCGAGTGGAGGCCTCGAGGACAAAGGCGTGCTGTTGGATGCCCGAGAAGATGATGGATGCGCGACATGGACAACTTCTATGGCTGCGTCAACTGTGTTTCCCGAACCGACGGGATAAACGCAGGTTACCCTTAAGTAAGCAAGTAAAAGCATGCGTTAGAGGCACAATTGAGCAAAATCTCGATGTTCTAATTTTTGCCCTGCATAAAAATAAAACTGCTCTATAATTAATTGTATGTCGCCATGAAGGAATGAATATAAAAATGCAATGAAAGCTGAAGCAAAATTTCTTCTGAATTGTCATAACTGCCAAGAAACAGTCCCGAATACTACATGGTAAACTGTGCAATAAATAATAAAGCCAATCGCTTTCGTAGTGTATGAGCACGAACAATATCACTTTCGTACATTTTGTTATTCTCGTTTTGTACATCACTTTCGTAGTCAAAATCAGTCAACTTTCGTACTCCACAGTCCACAGTGTACAAACAACTCCAATAATGAAAGCTGACACATACATAGAAGAAATCATAAAAAACGGGCCACCTAAAATTCTCATGCCTTCCAATCGTTTCGCACAACAGCGTGCCATACATCATTCGAGAGCTTGTATTCTCAGCTTTAACATGAAATATGATGGACTTGCAGCGTTACTGCATTTGCTGAGCAGTGCTCAAAATATGAAAATCACTCAATTTACAAATAGCAATATTTCAATAAGGAGACATTTGAGTGTGATACTTATTCAGGCACGGGCATTTTCTGAGCTGTTTTTGATATACGGGTCATCAAAGTCGGTGAACTAGGACAAAATTGGTGATATCCTGAAGTTATCACAAAATCATGACTCATTGGGCTGAATGTGTTCTCACTTCTTCATCAAAAATGTTCATTTTTGGCATCCGTAGTTCATTCATTTTTATCCTTGCGATGAAAGGATTGTAAATATGTAAGTTTTATTTAAATAAGTGCAATGCTTCTTTTTCAAACTCGTTTCTTTTTCATTGCCGCTAAAGTACACAAACACCATGTAAGGTGAACGAAGGTTCAAAACAAAACAATAAGCGAAGGCATGTATTTGTTCTACCACAGTGACTGCAGGATTTTTACTTAGATCACTTTTGTACTGTACACTGTAAACTGTCACCTCCTAAAAACGAAGAAACCTGCATCCTAAAGCGGGACACACTAGAATTTCAGGAGGTTGCGTGAAATAGAGTCTTGACATACTAAAGAGAACAATAACCCTAGTGTGCTAGCCTCCTAAAACGCTTTGCTTTAGTATTTTTTTATTAGTTACGAATAGTGTCTTGCTTTAGTGTGTGGTTTAGGAGGTGCTGGTTTAGAGTGTAGCGGTAATGAGAAAAAATTCTGAAGACGTTTGAAAAAGAACTATTGAATTTATTTGAATAAAAGTTACATATTTGCAATCTTTTCATCGCAAGGATTCTGAAGATACCAAGCATGGAAGATACCAATTGGAAGACATCAAAATTGAGTTCTCATTAACAACAAAATATTACTCAAAACATTACAACAAAAGGATACTCGAAACTGTGGAAAATAATACAAGAAGGCAGTAAGCGCCTTCTAAAAATGCATTCTTTTGCTGCGTTTACTACATGTAGAACTCAATAAATTCTAAAAGAGCTCCTAGAACTGAAGTTTAGGTTAATTATGAAAATCAGAAAACAAAAGCAAATAACAGAAGAACTAAAATTACTACATAAGGTGAAAGCGGAAAGCAACCACAAAAAATGTTGGCAGTTATTTAAAGGAAATGCATCTAAAATGAAACAGTCTCACACATCAATAACAGCACTGGAATTCAGAAAGTACATTGATGGGAATTTATTTATGAAATCCACAAAATATGCAAAATGTAAAAAGGTGTTCGTTTTATCTAAGTAGCATTATATAGTTTTTTTATTAAAACTTTGAAATAAGCCTTGCTGCTGTTTTACCGGCTTGCCACTACCGGCCTTGTCAAAAGTGTAAGTGGTTGGACCTATTAACATAGCAAAATACATCAAAAATGTTTAAAAGTCAAAGAGATTGATAGAAAAGTCTATGAAGGTACATAGTATCAAATAATTAAATTGTCCAGTGCACGGCTCTCTTCGTGGGAATTAATGGTCGGCTTTCTTTGTTGAATTAAAATACTTTCAAGAAATCGGAGATTGATGGGATCTTTGTGATGTCCGATCACTTCTCCAGTTATTATTTTGTTCCAATTGAGAATGTATTAATTGTCTATGTACTGACGAACTTTGTTGTTTGTGTATTAAAACAAAAGTGTGTTCCTTGTTTCGGATGTGAAGTTTTTGTATCGTACTGCCAATATAGAGTTGATTGCAATTGAGGCATTTAATTTCATACACTACATTTTGTCGGTTGCAAACACGTTGGTCATTGATAGGGCAGATCAATGTACAATTAATTAGGTCCAACCACTTACACTTGTGTGGTGATAAGGCCGGTAGTGGCGAAAGCTTAAGAGGAGAGAAAATAGAATTTTAAGTAAAACAGCAGCAAGCCTTATTTCCTTGATTTAAAAAACCGCAAAATATGATTTCACTTCCCGGTCATGTAAATCGCTTGAGAGGCATTTGAAATGCTAAACAAGGACATAGACAACAAAGAAATATAAGACTGCCGGAAAACAGTGCACAATTCCAAATCAAATGGGCTTGATGGTCTTGTCTATGAAATGTATAAAGAAAATATTGCAGAATTCAATGATATTTTTTCACATTTATTTAATAACATAGTGAAAGATGATGATCTTCCATTTAATCAAAGTTCGATTATTCCCATCTTCAAAAAGATTGGAAATGTCAAGTAGACATATCAACTTAGCGTCGTGTGTAGAAAAACTGTTGACAAAAATTTTAAATCAGCGTTTGAACTATTATTTAGATGATAATGAGATAAATGTGAGAAAGAGCCTTGCTGTTATTATAGATTTTTAAATTGAATAAAATTAATTTAAATTGCCCCTGAAGCGGCCTAAGTAGGCGAAAATTTGGGATAATAATTAAAAATCTATAATAACAGCAAGGCTTTTTCTCACATTCATCACTATGCTGTTTAAGCAGAATTTTAACCTACTTTGAAAATGAGATAATTCACAAAGCTCAAATAGTATTCAGAAAAGGACATTCAACAAGTGATGATATACTTATTGTGCGAGAAAATAATGAAATTTATAGAAATAGAAAAGCACCTTTGTATTTATGCTTCATAGATCTATCAAAGGCATTTGACTCCATTCCGAAATCGATTCAAAAAACAATAATTAAACGCAAATTTACCAACAACCAAAGTGTTATTACTCATTAAGAAACAGATTCTTTTAAACTATAAAATGGAATTCCACAAGGCGATAGTTTATCACCGACACTTTTTATCACCACACACATACACATTAACAATTTATTAAAACTGTTAGATAAAAGTATTCAAGCAATTGAACCAATTCAAGTGCATGATACTAGAATTTCCGCTATTTTATACGCTGACGAAGTCTTGCTCTTCAGTGAATCACAAATAGGGTTTATCAGACAAATTGAACTGGTAAATGAATATTGCGAAACAAGTGGACTGGGCATCAACTTCAATAAAACAAAAATGATGATAAAAATGCAGCAAAAATTTCAGTCATATAGATATAAAGCTAATCAATATGATACGAAATATCGAAGTAGTAAACGAGTACAAATATCCTGGTCTTTATCTTACCAAAAATGAAAATAAGCATTTAGAGTCGCTAGAAATATAAGGTAAAAGATCATCATTCTCAACAACCAGAGTCATGCGAGAATTAGGAAATGTTAATGGATCAACACTGGTCAATACGTTTGAGACATTAGCATCATCAAGAATGAAATATTGTGGAGAGTTCTTATTTGATTTAAATTTGAAAGGTTTTAATAGAATACAAGTACAGGTCTACAAAAAATTTTGTTTCCTGAAAAAAGTCAACGGTTAATTATATTTCTGGTGAATTTGGTATTAAACCAGTGGAATTCCATATTTACAAGTCAGCGATCAGATTTTCGATAAATATAATCAGTGGTAACAGAAGGTCTCGTGTCAAAAATATGCGAAAAAATCGCGAGTGATTTGGATAACAAAATTATTTAAATGCATGGATTTACAATATTAGAAAACTTTTGATTAAATTAAACTTGAATGTTCTGTGGGATAATCGGACTAAAAGTGATAAAAACGAATTTAAACGGATAAATAATGATCGACTTAATTGCTATTTCCGAGAGGAATGGATGAACAGTGCTAAACACAGTCATAAAGGCTTAAGATATGTCGAATTATATGGTTTTGATAATAAAAGAAAAACATACTTTGATATGAGATCGCAATTTAAATCATGAAATATTGATAATGCTAAAATTACGAACAAATAACCACAAGTTAAATTGCGAGATTGGAAGATACAGTAATAGACGCACATGCGAGGAATTATGTGATATATATACGCACTGAATATTCGCATGCGTCCTTATTGCGTCAGTAAAAGTGATGACATTTTTCACGTACTTGTCGAATGTTCTAAATTTCTGATATACGTGAGAGATTTCTACCAGAGATTATTACACTTGATAGGACACGATTTAACCAACTATTTGATGTCCAGTAGAATTGATCGATTGTCCAGTTTGTCAAAAACGCGAATAATGACAGAGAAATATTGAAATGCTGAAACAAGTACAGGATGATAATAATTAGGACTCGATGGTTGAAGAGCTACCCTCTTGCTATTAAGTCATTCAGTTTCAATCGATTGTTCAAAAGCTACATCCTTCAAAATTTCTTGCCCTGACACGGGTAATCGAGTTAACCATGAAAGCAACGTGATGTCTATGCATTAAGAAAACGCATGAGCTCAGTGGCCTTTCTATCAATGTTTTCAACACCGCGACAAACATAGATATCTGCATATGTCCAAACACTATGCCTATGTAATTTCAAGACACTTATATGTTTACTATGCTTAATAGTCAAAGCCATAGAAATAGATTGTTGTTTATTGTTATCAATTTAATATGCCTACTAAAGACAATACATTTAGTAGAAATATGCCAGACTGCATAATCGCAGGTGAACAGTAGATATCTGAAACGCAACTGAAAAGTGACGTAATCATGGAAAAGGAAGGCACGATGCAGCTATCGAAAATGATTCGACACCGATGTGTAACAAAATGAATGATGAACATTGTTCAAAAGTCTCACAGTACTGCAATGCAAGACAACTAAAAATTCATTCGTTGTGCTAAATCAAAACGTATCACGCGCAAGGGACGGATCACGTACAATTTCACTGCTCATAATTTTCATAATTACATTACAGGTGAGTTAAAAGAATATGCTTATTATTATTTGCAAGTATAAATGCATATTTAGATATCGTACCACGCATACTTTGATGAAGTAGGCATCATTTTCTCGATAATTGACTGTAAATGTCCTCCGGCCTTTGTGATCAGAATCTTATTGAAGATGCGTTGTTGTGCGTTATTTGACTCAAAATACAATACTAAACTTTACGATGGACCCGAAACACGATACTCCGTTATGAATGTTTCAATGAGGATCAGTAAATTACTGAGATGCGCATTGCTTCTATTTCAGATGCAAACATGATATGAAATCGCCTCCTCACCTTCAATTTTGCATGACGTGATTCATGTTTTTTCCACAGATACTTAATTGTTTAAAAGGGCTAGATGAGAATAGATGTCTAAATTTGAACCCATTTTAGTACGGTCCTTATCGTGTCAAAGAAATATTACGGCAATGGTGCGAATTTACTGTTTTGTCGGCTGTGCGATGTGTAATGCGACAAAAAGCCTTAGAAGTGCCATATGGAATAAAGCACAATTCACTGATATTATATGGTAAGTTTCAAGAATATTCATTCAGTAATTTCTCTGAAAAAATTATTTAAGATGAGAGCGGTAATGCAGCAATTTAATGCAGTGCTATCAATCCAGGTGGAAGAAAAATATTCACATGAAGACTGATGGGTTATCAATTGATAAACGCTCAACTCCCTCTGTAGAATTCATGACATTAACAATTTCAGTATCCGAAAAATTACACTGAGGAATTGGCTATTAATAAGGCTCACCCATGTCAACAACGCTCTTTGAGATCAGGCTGCAATTACAATATGGATCATCTACTATAATATTGCAAAAAATTAACAGAGGGTATTTTAGGGTCAACTGGAATCTATCATCGCATGTCTGTCAATGTCAAAGATGTTGTCAATGTGCATTGTATACGTAGTATATATGTTGTTTACTTATATTTTCTCAAGCCAATTTTATATCACATTTTCTGATAGTTCATATTTATTTTTTCTGTTGCATCATGTAATTTCTTACCACAAAATTACATATACACGTTAGATTATTGCCAAGCTTGGCAATCGCTTCTTGTGTGGCCGTGCACCGGTGGGCATAGCAACGATATACGTGTGTACAACGGTAGCCAAGCCCCGCACTTATTACAAAGAAACAATCTAACTGCATGATCAAAAGTAAAGACGCGGTTCATTTCCCTGTTCAGGAAAGTCATTTAGCCATGTATTTGGTGAATTGTAGATGTTAAACTAATCTACTCTGCTTTCATCCTAAAAAGAAAATTGTTTTTCATTTGTATTATTCCTATATAACATCCGCTCTTCAGATCTAATTATCAACTGACAGAAAATAATGCAATAAAGTCTAATTGAAAGAATTGTATCCGCAGTACTCTTGCAAACTGCGCAAAACATCTGAAAAAGTAGAATGTTATACCATTATTTGTTTCAATTTTGACGTTGTCTTTAGACATATAGAAATTTCTTGATTTATTATTAAAATGCGTTTTGGTTCTGCAATTACTAAGAGGCAATGAAAAGGAATATTTGTTGCTCGCGCATGCAATATGGGCAGATTTTCACTGTCCTCGTTGCACACAAGGTAAAAACACGTCTATTTCTATCTAGCCCTTTATGATATTAAATATCTTTGATTTTTTTCTTATTGATGCTGACCACTTGCATAAAAGCGATGTCTACAAGTAGTAAACTTTCATGCATTGTATAGCATCATTTAATATTTTCTACATTTCTTTATAGGGTGGTGCAGACTGTTACTTTTATCATCATCAATCTTGCACATGTAACTCATTTCGCCGAATATTTTGATGTCACATTTTTTTGCATCATATCTGTAATTCTCCCATCTGTAATCAGTATTTGTATTTCTAGGTTATTTCCTCCTGAAAGTAAAACCTTTGAATTTTGAATTTCAGCGGAATTTAGGTGATCCGTTCTGCAAAACTACTAATAGCTCGGTGCATTTTATTTCTTTTCGTCCAAAGCAGAAGGAATTTCCCATCAAAGACGATTCAACATCAGAATGCGATGTAATACATACTATTCGTTGAGAATAGGCCTACATCAAAGATAAAATATATGTATCACCCGACATGCAGAATTCGATAGAGTGCAACTTTCCAATTGAGTGATGCCCTTCTTCTAGAGAGGAATTTATTTTTTATTTTGTCATCATACAAATTAGCTTTTCAAAAGGTGACTCTGGCTGCAAAATTGTTTTAGGCGATAGCTTTCTGACGTGCTTCGCATGTCGTAGTAAGGTATACACTCTAAACCAGCACCTCCTAAATCACACACTAAAGCAAGACACTATTCGTAACTAATAAAAAAATCCTAAAGCAAAGCATTTTAGGAGGCTAGCGCACTAGGGTTATTGTTCTCTTTAGTATGTCAACATTCTATTTCACGCAACCTCCTAAAATTCTAGTGTGTGGCGCTTTAGGATGCAGGTTTCCTCGATTTTAGGAGGTGCTGGTTTACAGTGTACAAGTCAAGAAAATGAATGATGAGAAATAATAAGAGCATTTTCATCGGAGTTTGGATAAAGCATTAGCCTACATTCTCTTGTCAGATAAATGTTGTTAAAAGAGACACTACTTCTTAAACACATGAAAGTAACAACTAAACTACAAACTCGTGGATTGAAGAAGAGCGGAAGAAAATTCATGACCATTTGGACTACGTCTTGAGTGACACCAACTAATCCCTCGAGTGACCTTCAGCCGTCTCAGCAAACACATGGAAAAATATGGTGTTTTTATAAGTCAACCACATTTAGCACAGCATCAGTTGTATTAAGAGGAGGCTTTACGATATTTTCTGTCACCATAAAGCATCAGATAGTTGATTTTAATAAAATTGATTTAATCCATGCAGCAAAACTTTTCCATTTGTCCATTCTTTCAAATTTATCCAAAGCTATCAGAAATAGGCCTAAAATGAGACAAAATTGCTGTACTTTTAGAACCTAAAAAGCAGCTGTAGAGATCTCAAACCCATCAATTAATGATGTAGAAGGTTTTCAGCAGTATGTTTTTGGTGCTGAACTGTGAATATACTGACAACTTTCATTTCGGACACTGATTTATGTCGAGTTGTTTCCTTCACTTTTGAACCCGTCAAAGTCATCAAGACTGCGCAAGATCATCTCCGTGTACAGCGTGAACAAAAATGGAGATGCCATGCATCCCTGTCGCACGCCACGCTGAATCTCACACCTCGGAGTAAGTTCGCCTTCAACAAGCATAATTTTGTATAGAGAGCAAGAGCACGTTTATCGTGTATTTCAATGATCTAATGATCTTCGCTCACATATAATGCTATTTCTGTCGACCTTTCATGAAATGCATTATAAAACGCTTCAAGAACAAGACAGGCACTGTCATATGTAGACATCACAATTGTAGAAATTGTTTTTTTTTGATGCTTAAAGCATTCAGTCTTGATGGCCTGACAAATATGTTATCATTTGTAGTGTATTTTGAACAAGCCTACAAATCCTTATTTATCGCGCCAAGGCTTGCTTCATTTTCAAAACATTTCTCAGTCTATCCGAGGATTCCGCAGTAGGCGTATCACCAGAGATCTCTGTGTGAAATTTCAAAAACATGTTTTCCTTTGAAACCCTTTAAATGTCAAGCAATCGATTTCAGAACCCTTTCATCCTGTTATAAATGTCTTGCTTAATAAACTGACTGTCATGACATCTATGGATGCTGCCAATCTGCAAGAATAATGCCGTGACATTTTGGTAATAATTTCATCGTATGCAAATTTGAGAGCTTCTCGGAAATAGTAGCTGCAAATGTTATCGTCAAGAACAACAATAATTTAGTCTATATTTTGAACGCAATACAAATGATAATGTATGAGAATTTTTGTCTAGTCACTGGCAAGACTGTACTGATAAAGAAAGATGAAAGCAAACCACCTAGCACTGACAATTCTACACCAATTCCATGCCTCGCTGTAGATCGCTGGATACGAAAATTACATTCAAACATATACCAAAATCCCATACAATTTGAAACAAACATCTGATACGAGATTCTCGTATGCTTACAGAGATCTGGTATGCTTTTCATACAAAGCGTTTTATAGCGTATCTATAAAATCAATCCGTTGCACAATGTTCGCAGATGATGCGACAATGTTCATTACAAACGTTTCTTTTGCATTCATGGCAGATCTGTCTGACCTTCCTCTCCAATCATCGAGGACAAGGGTAGCAGCGGCGTCTTTCCGCGAACAGGTTCTGGAGCTCCAGCCGAAGAGACCTCTGCTTCGTCAGACAACGCCATCAGCTGTGTTCCTAGTTCTATCAGGAACAAGCGGCGTCTATGAGATGCTACAGGGTAGTATTGAGGATGGATGGAGGTGTAGAAGACAAAGGCATTGTAGGAGGCCATGTCAATTAGATTGCAGAATATGGCAAATGGCCATCGCCTCGTCTTTCGTTTACAAGAATATGTCCTGCACACTTGATCAAGAGTGTCGACTCCGGCCTTGTTTCTATTGTAATCGAGAATCATTTTTGGCTTTCTTGGTTCCTCTGGCTGACATTCATCGTCATGATGAAACGTTGAGATAAGTGCCACGGCTTTCCCTTTCTTGGGAAGGTAGGAAACTAAAGTGACGTCTCGTTGGAAGCCAAAAATACTTGTGAATGGTTCGCGACCGGGTGATGGTTGCATTTCTTTCGGAAGCTCACCTTTATTCTTTCTCATTGTTCCGGAATATGTCAGATCACGACCAAGAAGTGCTCGGGCGAAGGCTCGAGAAGAAATTGTCTGCAGTTATGTGACGGCCGGTGTTTGAAAGAAATTCTGATAATTCCAAAACGACTCGAAATGCTTGTCCTACCTCACGATTCGCGCCGATGCGTCCGGTATAGATTTGAAAATTGCAACAATAGCTGTTTTTAGAGTCTGCCAGAATCCAGATTTTTACGCCGTATTTTCCAGGCTTCGATGTAATATAGACTTTGAACGGGCATCTGCCTCGAAACGTCACCAGCTGCTCGTCAATAGTCACATTTTCTCCTGGATTGTAGCAGCTCCGAAACCTTGAAGCAAAATACTGCACTAGCTCTCGGATAGAAGCTGCTTCATCCGTGATGCGTCGGGCAACTCTGGTATCCCGATTATCAAATCTCAAGTACCGACAGATTTCACAAAATCGCTGACGAGACATGGCTCTGTTGAAGATACTGCGTCCATGATCATTACTCCACATTTGCTGTATCGGTTCGTGCTTAGCTCTGTAGACACCAGCTAATATAAGTAAACCAATGAACACGTAAATTTCCTCTGAGTCAACGTCTTTCCAAGCGGCGTTTCTGCGATGACCTTCTTCATTGCTAAACGTAACGATCTTATTCACAACTTCCGCAGTAAAAAAAAGTTTGAAAGCATGAGCGACACTTTCACCTCCAGAGATGGCCTGCCGAGTAGGTCCTTTGGCTTCACGAAGAACGTTGTGACATCGAGGCTGTCGACCACTGCTGCTCACAGAATTACGATTCCAGACCTCTTGACCATTCTTCGACACCATTTGTCCGGAATGCCCCACATCGACGCTGTGAACACTCGAATTCGCCTGTTCTTCGTCGGCGGAGCTGTGCGATTCAGATGATGCGGTGCCGTCATCCGACTCGGACTCATCAGACGTCAAATGAATGTCATCGTGAGTTTCAAACAGTAACTGTTTTGCCAAGTTGGCAGCGGCTCGGCGTGGGAGAGACATGCAAAATGTCGAGTCGATCGTGTAGAAATGCGAACGTTGTCTGTGCAGTCACTATAGCTGAGGCTGGGGATTTTAGGAGCGTCATGTGATTGGATGCGATGAATTCGATGCCTTCTCACATGACACAATTATGCAATCAGAGCGATAACTGTATACGTGTGGCTGATGCAAGAATGGGACAGAACCATCGCGATGAAAACCATCTCTCTCGCCACGTATTCAACAGTGATGGAAATATTGACAATCACATGTGGCAGAATACACCTGTAATCATAAATTATTTGTTCAATTGTGATTTTAAGATGCGTGAACTACACATTCGGTGAATTTTATTCAATCTATAATCTATCATGTTCTATTGGCTTTACCTGATATCACAAAAAGAGCACAAAGAATGCAAAATTTGTCAAAATAGAGATGGGGGCCTGAGGCCCCCACTGGTACTTAATGCTACAAAAAATCTAAAGCCATATGGCACCTAAACTAGTGCGCATGGAGACTTAAAAATTCACATATATGTTCTAGACATGATAATTGAAGTTCTCAGGAAATCTGATTAAACTTGTTCAAAAAATGGATAGTCAGGAATAAAAATAAAAGTCGCTGGGGGCCTCAGAGGCCCCCATGGACGTTAAAGGGTTAACAGAAAGCCTAGTTTGGTCTACTAAATGAACCAATGATTCATTCAAACGATAGCATTCGTACAATCATGTTGACTTATATATCTCAAACATAAGTAATGGGTAAAAGACCGTTCCAGGACACCATAAAATCAAAAAAATTAGTATCTTTAAAAACGACATAAATTCATAAATTTAGACCCTTTTTCAGGTTTTTAAGACCTAAATTCATGAATTTGGTTCATTCAAAAAGTACCATTTTTTTCAAAAATGGTACATTTAAAAACGACATAAATTCATGAATTTAGGTCTTAAAAACCTGAAAAAGGGTCTAAATTTATGAATTTATGTCGTTTTTAAAAGTACCCAATTTTCAAATTTTTCAAAATCTCAAATTTGAGAATTACAATTTTTACCTTGAAAATCATGACCGTTCTAGGACACCAAAAATCAGAAAAGTTAAGAATCTCAAATTTGTGAATTACAATTTTTACCTTGAAAATCATGACCGTTCTAGGACACCAAAAAAAATCAGAAAAGTTAAGAATCTCAAATTTATGAATTTTATCCATCTTTCAGGTTTTTAAAATATATCATGTGATTTGCGGGACATCTGAGATGTCTTCCAGGGCTTCGCCGTTAAAAATATTTCTTTAAAAATGGAAGAAACAAAAGTGGAAGGAACTTCAGAAATGGATGAAACCGCAAGAATATATCCTTCATTATCATATGAACGTAGTTCTACTTTAATGGATATTGCAAAACACAAAGATAGAGTACGTTATATGAAAGATAAGGAATCGCAATTATTACTTAGATTAGAACATTATAATAAATTAAGAAAGAGATGGTCTAATGCTTTAATAATTGTCATTTCATCTGGCGTTCTTACAATTCCAGTAGTTGCTACTACTTTAACTCGATACAAAATGAAAACACATTTCCATCTTTGAAATATTTTATTCACATCACAGACAAGTACTATGTACAAGTAGCATCGTTTACAACGAATAAAATATGTTGACTAGAAAATGTGTTATGACATGATACAATTGTTTCTGTATGAGTAAAATAAAGTAAGGCTCATAGAACTATAAAACCAATGAGGACAAGTAGCATCGTTTACAACGAATAAAATATGTTGACTAGAAAATGTGTTATGACATGATACAATTGTTTCTCGTAAATTGAAATAAGGGAAGGGTCATAGTACTATAAAACCAATGAGGACAAGTAGCATCGTTTACAACGAATAAAATATGTTGACTAGAAAATGTGTTATGACATGATACATTTGTTTCTCGTAAATAGAAATAAGGTAATACTCATAGTACTATTATCCATTGCGAGTAGCTTACCGTTTCAATTGATTGAGTTTAAAATTTGATCAAGGGTTGGGCGGTGTCTCCCATGGCGAAGATACGAGTCAATAATAGCGAAGTTCCTTTTGAAAAATGATATAGATTCCGTCGAGTTCTTAATAAACGGAAATCGTAAATATAGTTTATAAAATTTTCTTAAAAAGATGCTATAGCCTCTCGAATAACCTAATTGTTTACAAACATGGCCACTTCCCCGGATTGCAGTCAAAGCACTTCCTTTTATACGCGATAACTTCACAGTATTGTTCACCGAAATGTCTTCTTCTCTTCTTAAATGTGCTAAATAATTAGTTAGCTCTGATGCCAAGATGTCTCTTTGAATTTCTTCTTCAAAATTATAGTTTGAACTGATATTGATGGCGTTATCTTGCAATGTGTCTTCAAATCGATTTATCACTAAAAATTCTCTGAATGTTTTTGATGCGTGGATGTCTTCTTCCTCCCTTGGTTTAAGATATTTCTCCTGAAATTCTGTTAGCATCTCAATACACTTCTTCCGTTGATCTTCGTTCACAATAGTGACTGAAATTTTTCTTTTCAAATCGGCAAAGGCGATGCTTGAACGTGCCATTTTCGTTAAAACGTAGTGAATTAATTATGATAAAAAATAAAATTGTTGAAAGTCGCTGATGAAATTGACCAAAATAGATAAAGGTCACAGATGATTCGTAAGCAGACACACTCTCGTAGAACGCTCGCAGAATGAATGAATACACGCAGTAATACGTGGAATAATGGCAGCAGCTGTTCAAGTGAAAAGTTGAGTTATGCGGGTCACAAAGAATTCTCTCATACTGAATAGCTTAAACTGCTAGCAGCTGTTCATGTTGAGAAATTTGGTAACAGATGTTGCTAATGTCTTAATACAGATAAAACAATCAATATTCTCTTAACAAGAGTTCATAAGAATAAAATGCAACAATGTAACGTTTAAATTTAGATTAAATTAAATAATTTCAAAATCGAATAAGTAGTAAGGAAAGACATCATTAGAGACCAGTTTTAAATCAATACCCCCTCCCTTCTGACTAAGTAGCAAGGAAAGTCATCATTGTGGAACAGTTTTAAATCAATACCCCCTCCCTTCTGACTAAGTAGTAAGGAAAGACATCATTAGAGACCAGTTTTAAATCAATACCCCCCCCCCTCCTTCTGACTTCTAGGGGTCCCTTAAGAAATTTTTTTATTATAAAATGAGCAACATAAATGAGTTTTTTAAATTATATGGAACGCAAACTACGACAAATTTCGACCTAAAGAAAATCGCAAATGAATTAGGAATAAAGAATTTTCATGTTCTAATGAGAAACGAATTACAATTCCTAAAAAATAGGCCATCAGGAACCTTCAGTTCCCGGAACAAAGTTCCATCAATAACTGTAAATTTCATAACGAATCTTCACACTTCAGACCAAAACGGCGTACATTGGTCAGCAGGTGTTAAAAATCATCAGCAGAACTATTATTTTGATTCATACGGTTTGCCCCCTACAAATGAAGTCAAAAAATTACTTGGTAATGGAATTTATAATACATTTCAAATTCAAAAACCGGGAACAACTTATTGTGGACAATTATGTCTTTATGTTTTATTTAAATTACAAAAAGGAGTACCATTTCTAGATATTATGTTAGAGTTAAACAATCTATAACTCAAGCGAAGCTAGCTAAAGCACCACCTAAAGGTTAAAGCTCTGTTTTCTGTAATTCATTTTGATAAAAACGACCTCTGATATCCTCATTATCTAAATCTTTAATTTCATAAGTAATCGGATAAGTTTTATTTATTTTGCAAACTTCAAATATTTCTTTAGTCCAATAGCCAACAAAGCCTTTTTCAAATTTGTTCTTATATTTAAATATTCTAACTCTATCTCCAATTTTAAATTTCGGCTTAAGTTTCTGCAAATTCGGATTACTCTCATTCGAATTATTATTCTCGAATATTTTCTTTCGTATCAAATCAGGGTCGTCAGAAGCATTCTTTGGAGTTTCTTCAATACCAGAATGAACTTTATTATTGTACTCTTCTACAATTCCTGGTAATATTTTTAACCATTTCTGATTTCCTTGCTGAGTAAATTTCTTGAAAATTTTATTTTTTAATGATCTATTGAATCTTTCTATCACTACGGCCTTCCCAGCATTTTCAGTTGAATAAACAATTTCAAATAGTGGCTGAACGTTTCTGTTATAAAATTCCGACCCTTTATCAACAAACAATTTTTTTGGCTTTCTATTACTTTCTTTAAAGATTTCTTCAAACGCATATTTAACTGAAAGACCACTTTTATTTTTTAAAGGTTTTACCCAAGCGTATCGTGTATATAAATCTATAACGGTCAATGCGTACTTAAACCCTCTTTCATTAGGCATATTTATTAGATCTGCACTCCAAATATCATCTTTATTAAATACTTTTACTTTTAATAAATATTTAGGCCTTCTGTATTCTTTATGAATTTCAGATGCATAAACGTCTGAATTATGATTTCGAGCGTTGCTCTCAGACAGCTTTGCTGACGTTTCATTTAAACCCTGGCCGAATAATATTTTAGCTTGTAAAGCTTTCTTAACAAACATTCTTTCAATCTTTTCTCTAAATGTAGGATTCTGAATACTATCTAATTCTTGAATCATCTTCTTGTCAGCTGCATGTCGAGAACTTAGATCATGATTTCGATAAGCTAAATCATGCCTGTAAGCGGCGGCATCTACTCTATTTATTGGTTCTTCACCTGGTTTCGGATTATTATTCTCATCTAGTCTTATATCTAATCGAGTTCCTGGCCCAGTATATGAATGACCAGGAAGATGTTTTTCTTTCGAATATTTACTCCAAATAAATCCAGGAAAGTTTTCTAATGTTTTTTGTATATCACCACCGTAGGTAGTAACCAAACTTTGTTTATCGTTGTTACCTTCATAAATTTTACAGTTTGAGTTTTTATTTTTGTTTAATAGATAATTCAATAAATCTAAATTAGAAATTTTTAATTTAATTAAATTTTCGGAATTTTTAGTATTCATTTTAAAAGATAAAAAAAAAAATTAAGAAGATAAAAAAAATTGTTTTACCGAAAAGAACCAAAGGACCTGAGGTTATTACCGAATCATACTAGGACTTAGATATATTCCAGAACCATCTTTAGTTTCTTTAATTTCAATTAAATCATCAACATTGTGGAGAATATTTTTAAGAACTCGTTTTCCTTCATCAACTAATTTTAATTTACTAATAAAATTATCTACTACTCCTTTTCCTTCGGGCGAAGCCCTAGAAGACATCTCCGTTGACCCATGAACCGATGTCCCTTCACCCCTAGCAACTTTCTCTAACTCTCTGTTATGACGTTTTTGTTCTTCTAATGCTGCCTTCTCTGATTTATTTTTATTTACTGCTTGGACAATACCAGCTGTCCCACCTGCAACACTTCCTGCTGCAGCTATGCCTCCTATTATTAGTGGAATTAATGGGAGAATCCCACCATTCTTTTCTTCTTGTAATTTAATATTCTCTATCATTGGTTTACTTATATAATACTTTTTTTTATTAATCGTAATAGTTTTAGGGGTATTTTTGTCAACAATATTACGTAATTTTAATTCAACAGTTTTATTATTAATATTACTTTTCGCTTGCGACATTTTTAATAAAAAATTTTAAGTTAAGAATTTAAAGTTATCAAAAAAATTTAAATCTATTCTAGTTATGAAAAAATTTTTAAGATATCAAAATTTTAATCTATTCTAGTTACCAAAAATTTTATTACTAATTACTAAAAAAAAATTTTAAGTTACCAAAAAAAAATTTTAATCTAAGAATTTAATTAACTTATCCTAACCATCTTCCCATTAAGAATTTCAATAGAATATTTTGCATCTTCTAGCAATAAACCATAAGCTATCAATGAAGTTGTAGAATCTTTCTTTTCAATATTAATTGTTACATCACAACCATTTTTAATAATATCTTCAGATTGTGCACTTAAATCAAAACAGAAAATTGGATATAAATGTCTCCAATCTCCAGGAGTTAATTGTGGTTCAACTCCAAATTCTATACAAAGATTTCTATAAGAATCATATCCTTCCATAAATTGATTATTGGTATCATCGAATCTTAATGGATCAATTGGATATCGAGTTTGATTTAATGAAACTTGTAAGCTTCGAATTGTATTAATATGGAAGATATTATTGTTCTTATCAAAACTTGGAGAATTATTTCTTTGAAATGTTAGTAATAAATATCTTGGGGTATTCGCAGTTCTAGTAAAATGCCAGTTAAATCTTTGTTCGGAAAAAGTTACTGAACTAGCAGTTCTCTTTAGAAAATTTACTGGAATTGGTTTGTTAGTATTTAATCTTTTTGCAATAGCTGTTTCAACCTCTAAACTAGGAGTAATATGCTTAATCCACCATTCAAGTCTATCAATTTTTAAATATGCTTTTTTCCCAGTCTTACCAAAAAAGATTAATTCATTATTTACTGTACGATGAATTATTAATTTAAATTTTAATTGATATGATATTTTATCATAATCTAAATATCCGAATAATGGAGACAATGGCCAATTAACTGTCTGTTTACTTTTTTTGTTAAATTCACGTCTTTCTTTATATGCATCATTATTTGTTTTATTTAAATGTTTTGCAATATTTTCTACATCTTTTGCAATTCCTGCGGCATCTGTTCCAGCGTGAGTTAAATCATCAATAATTATACCATCATTAGTATCAGGAAACCAACCTTCGATTTCATACTTTTTATTATTTTCACCAATTGTTACAAATCTAAGCATTGTATCAATTACACCTGGGGAATCACTTATTGTTTCTATATTTTGAGTTCCAACATCTAAACGCATTTGTGTAAATAAATTTGGGAAAAAATTATTCTCTAGTGTAATATTATCGGTATCTGGTAATGGTGTTGTAAAATTAGCATCACTATATAAAGAATATTCGCAGTGTAAAAATGAATCAGGTAAATATAAATAACTCTGCTGATTATCAACTTCAAAAATTAAATCACCTCCAGTATTTACTCTACTGGAAGATCCGGGATTCATAGCAACTCTTATATAGTCATTCTTTTTTTGATTATAACTGACGAACGGAGGATCGTCTAATCTAAATTTATTTTCGATAAGCGAAGACATTTTTATAAAAAATAATTTGACTTTTTGTTTTTCTCACAGATAGAAAAAAAATTTTTATTAAATATAATTTTAGAATTTTACTAAATATAATTTTAGAATTTTACTGAATATAATTTTAGAATTTTACTAAATATAATTTTAGAATTTTGCTAGACCAGCTCCGCTATGAATGCCATTACCTCTTATTTCTTCAATTGTTTTTTCATTTTGTTTACTATTACCCTCTACAGCTATGTTAGCAATTTTGTTTTTTGTTTCATCTGAAAGTTTTTTTAATTTTTTTAGTTCTTCAGAATCATTCTTGAGTTTACGAATAGCTTCTAGTTGTTTTAATTCGTTTTGAGACTTGACAGCATTTGATATTGCACTAGCTGTACTACCTATAGCAGCTGCTCCTTTTGCAGCAGATGTAATCAAATCTTTATTATTTTTAATTAAGTTAACGATACTACCAATACCAGAAAAGATGCCATCCCCTTCTTTTTGAACGGTTTCTCTATTATCATAATGGTAAACCGGATTCATACGTGGTTCATGAGCAATTTTTTGATTTGAAGCAAATTGTTTAAGATTGTGTTTATAAATTATAGGCATTTTTTAGTAATAAATTTGACTTTTGGGAAAAATATAAATACGGGCGAAGCGCGAAGCCCTGGAAGACATCTCCGTTGACCCATGAACCGATGTTCATTATAAAAAAAAATGTTTATTTTTTGTTCTTAACTTTTACAGATTGGGTTTTTGGTTTAACTTTATCAGGAACCAAACCTGCATCAATCATTCTTTTTATTCTATGATTTTCTTTCATATTATTTCTTTGTTTTATTAACTCTTCTAATTGTTTTATTCTTTTAAAATTATTAGCTCTAATTTTATCCATTTTTAAAATTATATACTTTTATATTTTTTTATATATATTTATACTTTTATATTTTTAAAATTATATTTATACTTTTATATTTTTAAAATTATATTTATATTTTTTTATGATTTTTATTTTTTGTAAGTAAAAAATATTTAAGTTAATATTTACACTAAGATTTACGTTTATGAATATCTAACAACTTCGAGATAACTTTATTAATTGCTTGTTGCACTTTATCTATTGCATCAAGAAGCGTGTGATGTACTTTAATTTCTTTTTCAGTCATTTCTAATTTTTTCTCACTTTTCTTTAATTCTGTTTTTAAAGCATTTAATTGAACTTTAAGACTATCTACTTTTCTTTTAACGGAATCTAACTGTTCTTTATTTTCTTTAGAGTTTTCTTGTAAATTTTTCTTTAATTCATTTTCTAAATTGATTTTCAGAGTTTTCATTTTATCAACTTTTTCATTAAGTGATTTTACTTCAATTTTTAATTGATTTATTTTTTTAATTTGTTGAGCAATTTTAGAACTCAATTCATTCACACTTTTTTGGAATGTAGTTTGTAACTGTTTTAAATTTTTTTTAATTCTTTCAGGTAGTTTTTCTATTTCATCTTCTAATTGTTCTTTTAACATTTTTATCTGATGTTTATTTTTAATGACAGCAGATTTTAAATTTATAGAAAGTAATATTAAAATTTTTGATTGTTCTGAAATCTTTTTAAAAAGTTTTGCTATATCTGCTTCTAGCTCTCTATCCTTTTTATCAAGTTTTAATAATTTTTCGTTTAATGATTTGTCATTAAGTTTAAACAACTTCAATTCGTTCATCAGTGGAACCAAAACATCGTTTATATATTTTTCCTTTAAGTCATTGATTTGTGTATCAACATATTGTTTATTTGTTAACTCTGTATTTTGTTGTGGAAGAATAGAAAGATGTAATGGACCAGATAAAACGTCTCCAGTTTTCATTATATAATTTTCTAGTTCTATTTCTGATTCACGATTATTCGGTATATATGCACCTCCACCAACATTTGGTAACATCATTTTTAAACAATAAAAATAAAATTTTTTCTGATTATAAAAATACATAAATTATAAAAATAAAATTTTTCCTAATAAAAATAAAAAAATGGAAATGACTCAAATTTGTCAAGTTTGCAATATGCGTTTTTTAAATCAAACACTATTATATTCTCATATGAAAAACACACCATGTGGTATGCATATGAATCAATTTCAACCTAATAATAATATTCAACCTAATAATAGTATTCAGTATAATAATATTCAATCAGAGCAACCATTACAAAGATTAAAACATTTATTTATTTCAGATAAAGAACAAAATCTTTATACTGCTAGAATAACTACACCTAGAATAAATACACCTAGAATAAATACACCTAGGCAAAATACACCTAGGCAAAATAATAATAATTATTTAGCACAAAATAATAATGTAGCTCAAAATAATAATGTAGCACAAAATAATCCTTTTGTTCAAAATAATAATGTAGCTCAAAATAATAATGTAGCTCAAAATAATTATATTGATAAAAATCAATTTGTTGAAAGTAATAACAAAAAAATATGTTCCGGATGTAATAAAAATATAACATCAAAAAATTTTGCACGTCATTTAAAATTATGCGAACAACCAGAAGAGGTTAAAAAAAATAAAAAAGATAAATTAAAAGATCAGTTATGTCGTAATTGTAATAAATATTTTACAATTCAAGGAATTACTAATCATTATAATTCTTGTATAAGTTCTACAAGACAATGTACAAGTTGTCAAATTACTAAACCTAAGACAGAGTTTTATGATAGTAAATATCAGTGTAAGGATTGTTTAAAAGAAAAAGTTAAATGTAGAGGTTGTCAAAAAATTATATTAAAGAAAAATTTTCAGCGACATGTAACACTATGTCCAAAACTTAATCAACATAATAATCAACATAATAATAATTTATATCAAAATAATAATTTATATCAAAATAATAATTTATATTAGTATTTCTATTAAAATAGACTTATATATTTAAATAGTTGTATTTCAACTAAAATAGTTGTATTTCAACTAAAATAGTTGTATTTCAACTAAAATAGTTGTATTTCAACTAAAATAGTTGTATTTCAACTAAAATAGTTGTATTTCAACTAAAATAGTTGTATTTCAACTAAAATAATCTTATATATATTAAAATATTATTTTTTTATAAAGAATAAAATATTATTTTATTAAAATATTCTTAAGCATTCCGGAAGAGAGGAGAGGTTCGGAACATACTTCTTTTGAGTATAGGAACAAAAAGTCCGACACATTCCGGAGGTTCTACAGAGGTTAAAAACACTCATAAGAGTGTAAGAATGCGAGTCCGGAATTAAAAAATAATAATTCCTAAATTTTTATTTTAAAAATATTAAATGAATAAAAACGAAAATTTGGAAGATTTATATTCACCGGTTATAATTAAAAGTAATAAAAGTAATAAAAGTAATCTAAGTCGTCATAAATCTCTTAATGCAATAAACGAAATAATAAATAATTATATGAATAACACTGAGTTTCAAGATACACTAACCCCTCAAGATCCGAATCTCAAAGATATTAATAATATTGTAGAAAATCCTATATATAATACTAAATATAATAATAATATAGATAAAAATATATATAATAATATAGATAAAAATATATATAATAATATAGATAAAAAATATTTAGAGACACTACCCCCTAATTCATCTCTTAATAAAAAAATACCACAATCAGATCTTACACGTCTTTGGAATTTTTTAAAATTTCATTGTATAAAAATATTGTTAGCATGTATTTTAATATTTTTTATTTATCATCTTGTTATATGTATTGGAAATCAATGGGGTTACTTTCTAACAGAGGAACAAAAGAGAATAAATTTTTATAAACAAGAAATAAAAACTTTTAAAGGATGGAAGACTGAGGAGGATAAGATTAAGGATAAAACTAATAATAAAAATATTAAACAAGGTAAAATGCATCAAGAAAATTTACATTTCATTGTTTACGGTAAAACTGGAAGTGGTAAGACTACGTTTATTAAAAAATATATAAACCAATATTATAAGGACGAAACAAAAGTACATATTTTTTGTATGCATACTTCTGAATGGCCAACTTTTACAAACGTCTATAATGATAAACAATTAGATGAGTTACAAGATATGGAAAGTTTTGCTGGTACACCTGAAACTAAATCTTTATTAATTTTAGATGATGTTGCAAGTTTATCAAAACAAAAAAATATGTCAGAAATATTTACAAAAGGAAGACATCAAAATATTCAAATAGTTGTATTAGCTCATAAAGCTTGTGATGTAGATAATAAGATTAGAGAAAACATTCAAACATTTTTTACAACTACACAAAATAATGCAGCATTCTTTAATGATATTAATAAAAATTATAAAATGAATATGCCTTTATCATATTATACACATCATAAATATGGAATAATACGTGTTGACACCATAAGTGAACATATGCAAGTATATGATAAAGACTTGAATATATTAGTAGATACCGAACATGAAATCTATAATAACTCTCAAGATTTTGATATTAGAATATATGCAAATGCAAAACATTTATCAAATCAAGTTATAGAACAAATAATTATCTTTTTAGAGTCTGAAGCAAAAGTACCACTAAAAATTATTCCTGATACATTTTATTTTTATTTTGATCATTATTTAAATGCAAAATTTGGTATACCAATACCAAAAAGATTACAAGATAATGAAACATTAAACTATTTGAAAATTGCAATCAATGATGTTAGAAACGGTTTAAGAAAAGCAACCCCAATAATATCTGATGTTAAATCTACATTTTCTGATGCTAAATCTACATTTGATGAAGCCAAAAAAACATATAATGATATAAAACCATTAATAAATGGTGTAAGTGAAATACTTAATAATTAAACAAATTATACTATATTTTTGTAATTATACAATTTGTTTTATAATTATACAATTTGTTTTATAATTATACAAATATTTTTAATTATACAAATATTTTTAATTATACAAATATTTTTAATTATACAAATATTTTTAATTATACAAATATTTTAAATATATGGAGGAATGTTTAATTTTTGTAATGTTTTTAAATCATATACTGTTAAGTTATCTTTATTGATTAACCACCATAAATTATTAAAAGCTAAAAATACTCTAAAACTTCTAAGACATAGTGGAAAATCATTTGTTTTAGCATATTTAGGTATACCATGTTTTATTTTGTAATCTTTAACAAATTGCATATATTTGTGATGATAGTAAAATTTTACTTCTTGTTTAGGTGTAAGTGGATTTGTAGGATGTCTATAATTTTTTAAAACTGGTACATGTTCTATTTTATACTCTTCAAACATTTTTATTTTTTATGTAAAAAATAAAATAAAATAAAAAATAAAATAAAAAATAAAATAAAAAATAAAATAAAAAAAGATATTAAATATAATTATTTTAATTTTTATATTTTATAAATAAATATAATTTTATTTATAATCTTCAAACATTTTGTTTTATAATTAAATATAATTTTTTTTTTAAAATTTCTCAAATTTTCTCTAAAAAATAAAAAAATAAAAATGGATAAATTTTATTGTAACTTATGTAAAAAAAAGTTGCAAACAAAAAGAAGTTATCAATCTCATCTACAAAGTAAAATGCATTTACAAAATGTAGAACGAGTTGATGATGGAAATATATTAAAATTAAATAGTTATAAAAATTATCTAGAAACATTGCCTACTGATATAAAAGTTAAAAAAATGTTTGATGATTATTCACATTCGGAATATAAAAAATTTTTTAATAGTGAAGATGAAGCCGTAACAGATATAAAATATTTATTTAACGATACTGATGAATTTAACGAAATAGATGAATTTGATGAAGCCGTACATGGGATATCCAGGGCTTCGCCAGAGAGTTCCTCGCCCGAAACAGATGTAAAATATTTATTTAATCAGTCTTTTGAATATAATGAAACTGATAAAACTTTTTCTGATATTCTAACCAACTTTTATAATATATTTAAGAAATCTTTCAAATGTTATATGAATGTAGAAGTACTTTATACAAAAAATGGACCTGATGGAATTCCTGAAGAAATAATACAAGGACATTTTACAAATTCGCAAGAAATTCATAATGTAAATGATATACAACCCATATTTGAATCGATGATACTTAAATTAGAAAATTGTATAATTGAAGCCCAGTTACGTGAATCTGGTTGGAGATTTGTTAAAATACTATCTAAGAAAATAGTAATTGATAAATATAAAAATAATACTGGTAGTAGTTATGTTCCTTTACCTTTCAGTTCACCACAATTAATCAACATAAAAAATGAAGATGAACGTTGTTTTCTGTGGAGTATTATAGCACATTTACATCCTGCAGAATATCATAAAGAAAGACTAAGTCATTACAATAAAGAAGAATACATAAATGAATTTAATCTTTCTGATGGCTTAGATGAATTTCCATATGATTATAATAAGTTAAAAAAGTTTCATAAAAAGAATAAAAATTTAATAGAAGTAAATGTTTTTGAATTAAATGTGAATTATGTTTCTATTGGTAAAATTATTCCACTTTACCCAGATTCAAAAGAATTTTATTTGAAGAATAAAAATTTATGTCAATCAGAAATAGTATATAATGATAGAGGAAATTACATGCATCATAATATTTTTTACCAAGGAAATATAATATGTACTGAAAAATTTGAACTTGTTAAAACACTAACACCAATAATGATTAATCACAATAATTATAAAGGACGTGTTGATGATTATAATTACAAATATTCATCTTTATCTTCAGAATACCAACAAAAATTAGAAAATTTAAATGAAAGTTTACAAAAATGTAAAATAGATTATCAACAACAAACAAAAATGTTACTACAAGAATATCACTATAAATATCAAAATAAGATAGAAACAATTCAAAAATTAAATGAAGAAAATAATAAAGAAAAATTAAATAATAAAGAATTAAATAATAAAGAATTAAATAATGAAGAAAATAAAGAATCGGCTAAAGCCAGAGGAGCTTCGCTCCGATTAAATGAATGTTTAAAAAAATGTCTACAACAATATAAAGAACAATATGATAAAGAATATATTGATCAGCTACAAATATTAAATCAAAATTATTATCAAAATACATTTAATATTACAGAAGAAATTAAAGAAACACATGAAATATATAAAGATGAATTTATAAAATTAGTACAGTCAAAACAACCAGCACAAGCGAATATATTATATTATCAGGGACATTTTATATTGTGTAAAGATGTTTCTATATTTACAAAAACTTCAGATAATAAAAATTTTCCTTGTCTTCAATGTATGACAAGTTTCAGAACTTTAGAAGAAATGAATAGACATTTGGAGAATTGTCAACAAAATGAAGCAGTCAGAAACACATTTCCAAAAGATGATTATTTAGAATATAATAAATGGTATTTTAAAAATAAAGTACCCTTTACTATTTATTGTGATTTTGAAGCATATAATGTTAATATGACACAAAATAAAACGGAAAGTTCTAGGGCTTCACCCGATTCTGAAAAAAATAATTCTGAAAAAAATAATTCTGAAAAAAATAATTCTGAAAAAAATAATTCTGAAAAAAGTGTACCTGAAAAAAGTAAAGAAAAAAATTTATTTGAACAAAAACCATTATGTTGGGGAATGTACATTCATTCGAATTATCCTGAATTATTTAAATCAGAATATTTACAATATTATGGTGAAGATAGTTCAGAAATGTTTACAAAGAAAGTAGAAGAATTACAAGGACTTTTTTCACAATTGCTTGAAACAAATAAACCAATGTTACCATTAACGGATGAAGAAAAAAAACAATTTTATTATGAAATAAATTGTCATTACTGTGGAAAAGGTTTTACAAATAAATATAAAACTGGTAGAGGTAGATATATTGATAAAGTAAAAGATCATGATCATCTAAATGGATTATATAGAGGTGCAGCACATGATTCTTGTAATCTTAATGCTAACAAATTTAAATATAACTTTGTTCCTCTATATTTCTACAATGGTTCTAAATATGATTTTCATCTAGTAATGAAAGATTTATTTTCATCAGAAAAATTACATCAACAAAAAATAAATGTACTATGTAAACAAGAAGAAGAATATTTTTCAATGCAATTAGGTTGTATTAGAATTTTAGATGCATTTAGATTTTTTACTCCTTATTCATTAGATGTTATGGGAAAAACTTTGAAACCTGAACAATGTAAAATATTAAATAAATATAATTTAAAACCTTTAAAAGGAATATTTCCGTATGAGTATATAACTGGAGATTTTAATTCTGTGAATAAAATTATGGAAGAAGAACAACTTCCTCCAATAAATAAATTTAAATCAACATTAAAACAATCACAATTATCTGAAGAAGATTATGCAGAAGCTGAAAAAAATTGGAGAGAGTTAAATTGTAAAACAATGTATGATTATACAATGAAATATCTACAGATAGATGTATTAATACTAGCTGATCTTTTTGAAAACTTTCGTGATATGTGTTTAGAATATTATGGAATAGATCCATGTTATTGTTATTCTACACCAGGTTTAACATGGTTAGCAGGATTAAAACATACTGGTGTTAAACTTAAACATTATAAAGAAAATACATATGATAAATTATTATTTTTTGAATCTGGAATTAGAGGTGGAGTTTCATCCGTTTTAGGTGATAGATATGTTAAATGTTATAATAAGAAAGTAAATCCACAAGAATATGGAATAATGAAACCTTTATCTCCAGAAGAAAAAGAAAAAATATTAGAAATTTTTCGAACGAAACGAGAAGGAGTAGAACGTGAAAAAGCAATTGATGAATTCATGAGAGAAAACTATTTGTTATATTATGATTTTAATAGCTTATATTCTTCTTGCATGATACAAGAATTACCAACAGGTGAGATGACATGGTGTAATAATCTTGATTATCAAAAAACATATGATGGAAATCGTAATTCTGGTTATATATATGAAGTTGATTTAGTATATCCTGATTATATAAAAGATGCAACAAAATATTATCCTTTCTGTCCAGAAAACAAAATTCCCAATATAGAAGATTTTTCAGATTATCAAAAATCTTTAATTCCTAAGAAATATAGACCAACAAAAAAACTTATGTTAACACAAAGCAATAAAGGAAAGTATGTTGTTGAAGGAAGAATGCTAGATTGGTATTTAGATCATGGAATGATTCTCACAAAAATTCACCGGAAACTAGCGTATAAAAAATCTAAATGGTTAAAAGATTATATAGAGTTCAATATTGAAAAACGCAAAATATCTAAAAGAAATAAAGATGATTTTGGAAACGTGTTCTTCAAATTAATGAATAATGCATTTTATGGTAAGACTTTAGAAAATGTGCGTAATAGACAAAATATTGAAATAGTTTATGATAAAGATAGGTTTCAAAATTTAACAAGGAAACCTACATATAAAAGAACTACTAGATTTAGTGATGAACTATGTGCTGTACATCTAAGAAGAAGCATTGTAAAACATGATAAGTTTAATTTTATAGGTTTCACTATATTAGAATTAGCTAAACTATTTATGTATAGATTTATATATGATTATTTAGCACCTGCTTATGGTGAAAACTATAAATTACACTTTACAGATACCGATTCTGTTTTCTTAGAATTAACAATACCATATGGTTCTTCACTAGATAAAGAAATTAATAAAATAAAAAATATCATTCATCCTTCTGATTTATGTAAAGTAAAAGATGAATTAGAAGGAAATGAAGATTTCATAACAGAAGCTATATTTTTAAAATCTAAATGTTACTGTTATGATACAACTAAAAATATTAGGACATCAGAGATGTCTTCCAGGGCTTCGCCCGTTAAAACACATAAAACATTAAAAGGAATTTCAAAGGCATCAGTGGCTAACCAAATAACATTTCAAGATTATAAAAATGCATTATTTAATAATGAAATAAAAACAGCATGTAATTATAGACTTAATTCAAAAAAACATAAAATGTATTTAAAAGAAGAACATAAATTAGCATTAGATCCATTTGATGATAAAAAAAAAATTTTACCTGATGGAATAACTACTTTACCTTTTTAATTTTCTAATTTCTAAGATAGACAAATTTGATATATACATAAAATAAAAAAAATATAAAATATTATAAAATATTATAAAATAAAATAAAATATTATAAAATAAAATAATATAATAATATAATAATATAAAAATATAAGATATTATAAAATAAAATAAAATAATAATATAAAATAATAATATAAAATTAACATATAAAAATGGATAAAGTTAGAGCTGATAATTTTAAAAGAATAAAACAATTAGACGAATTAATAAAACAAAGAAATATTATGAAAGAAAATCATCTTCAACATAGAATGACAAAAGCTGGTATTCAATCTGATATGTTTGATAAATTAAAATTAACTGAAGAAGTAAAAACTGATTATGAAAAAACTGTCGAACCATTTAAAACTCTTGAAAAGGAACTTAATGAAAAACGTGTTGATATAGCGGATCCTGTACTTAAAACACTATTAGATGACTATGGTTTATTAGAGGCAAACATAGATAAAAAATTACCAAAATCTATGTTATTCGAACATTCTACTTTCTTTTTAGATAAAAAATTATTTGCAAGATTTTATCTTGGTGGTAAAGAAATATTTCCACAACCTTTACGAGGATTAATTTTTACGCCAGATAAAAAACCTATTAGTTTAGATAGAAATTTTGTTGATCTTTTAAGAGGAGCAGATTTAAAAAATTATGCTGTAGAAGATCTCATAAAATATAAAGCTATGTTAGACAGAGTTGGTGTAGTAAAATCTCTTAGACGTTATAAACAATTAGAAAATTTATTATCATCGGGAGTTAAAGTAGGGAAAGGTTTATCTGAAAAACAGAAAACAATAAAACAGAAAACAGAAACAACTGTATTTTTACCAGATGATCCACAAGAATTACTAAATAGATTAAATATTTTAATATCGGCAATAAAAGAAGGACATAATTCTAGTTTTAATGAAATTCATGCTATATTGAAAAGACTGTTAGAAAAGAAGATTCTAAATGAAGAGGATTATAAAAGTGTAGCTGAAATATGTTGTTTCTAATTTTTATAAAAAAAAATTTCATAAAAAAATATTTCATAAAAAAATATTTCATAAAAAAATATTTATTTAATTTTTTAGTTTAAAAATGTGTTCAGCAGATTTAGACAAAATTAATAATCATTTAGAAAATTTAACAGAGATTTTGGGTTCATCAAAATTTAGTACGACGTTAAAAATTATAACAACTACTTCATCACACACTTGTAATTTAGAACCCATTCTACATTTGGAACAAAATAAAAATTATCAAATTGCATTGACTAGTTTCTCTACATTTAACACTATTCAAAACGTTATCAAAGATGTGAATGATCAATTTAGATATTCTACTGATAAAGGAAAAACATGGAAAATACTAACTTTTCTTCCTGGTTCTTACGAAGTTGAAACAATATCAAATGAAATTAAGAGACATTTAGGTATATCATTTAAAGATAAGAAACAATTACATTTTGCAGTTGAACCGGCAGTTAATAAATTTTCTCTTACTTTAGACGAAAATCATCAAGTTGATTTTAATCATGATAGATCATTGTCAAAGCTATTAGGATTTAATAAACAAACTTATATTCAAGGTTATCATTTAGGTGAGAAGATTCCAAAAATAACTGAAATAAATTCAATTGTTGTACATTGTGACATTATTGAAGGAGGATATATAAATGGTAAATTATCAAATTTAATATTCAGTTTTCCAGCTTTTACTGTACCCATTGGTTATAGATTAAATGTAATTCCACAAACATTAATATATTTTCCTATTACAAGAAAAACTATTAACAACATTGGCATTAGAATCACTGATGAAAAAGGACAAGAAATAAATTTTGGAGGTGAAGAGATTATGATAGATCTTTTGGTACGGGAGGTATAAACTCCCGTTCGGGAGGTATAAACTTTTACGCTACAATAGAGAAGTTTAATTTTTTTATCATTTTCATTATTAATCTTATTAATCTTATTAATCTTATTAATCTTATTAATCTTATTATTAGAAACAAAAAAATAAACTTAAATTAAAATTTTATTTTTATTTTTTTGTTTCTAAAAACACTAATTCAATAATGGATGAATTTATTACTTTAAAAATGAATGAAATGTCTTTAAATAAAAAAAAACTTAAATTTAATCATCATCCAAATTTATCTAATAAAGTTTTGTCAGTTATTTGTGGAAGATCAGGATGTGGAAAAACATATCTATTATTTAAAATTTTAACGACTCCAAATTTTTTGGATTATAACAATCTTATAATTTATACAACAACGGCAGAACAACCCGTCTATCAATTTTTAAAATATGGATTTGAAAATAATCTTACAAAAACAGCAATTGCTTCTCTATTCGAAGAATACGAAAAATCTGAATATGAAGAAGAAATAAATTTGTGGTGTGAAGAAGCAGCAAAAAATAAACAATTAGTTGAATCCAATAAAAATAAGCATATAAAAATACAATTAATAGATGATAGTGGTAATATGCAAGATCCTAGTAAACTAGATAAAACAATGAAACATTGTGTAATTTTTGATGATTGTGTTAATGACAGAAATCAGTCAGTTCAAAGAAATTATTTCACAAGAGGTAGACATAATAACTGTAGTGTATTTTATTTGACACAAAGTATGTATTCATTAGATGGAAGTGTTATTAGAAAGAATGCAAATATATTTATACTATTTGAAATAAATGCAAGAAACTTAAGTGATTTGTTAAGAGATTTATGTATAAGAGATAAAGATGAATTTAAACAATCGTGTAATAATGCTTGGTCAAAAGATTATGGATTTATCACAATTAATATTGATAAAAAAATTCATGAAAGAGTTATCGAACAATTGTTTACCGAGTAATAAAAATATACAAATATAATGTTTTAATATTTTATTTTTTATTATCAGCTTTAATTTTGTCTATTTTTTAAAATATAATATTTGAATTTTGTGGTAACATTGGTATACAGCAAAAACATTTTACTGAACAAATTATTTTTTTATTGCTTTGTTGTTTGACATCTTTTCGTTTAAAGTTTTCACGTTTAAAGTTTTCACATTTAAAATTTTCTCGTATTAAGTTTTGTTTAATAAAGTTTTGTCTAATAAAGTTTTTAGCTCTTCTAAAAAAATTTTATCATTTTCTTCATTAAAAATTTTATCATCAATAAAAGTTTTACCATCACTAGAAATTTTACCATCCTTTTTATTTTTATCATTAACTTTTTCTGTCTGTGATTGAAATGATATTTGATTTACTTCATTAGCTATTTGATCAAATTTTTCAATCTCATCTAACGTAATAACATTATCATCACATACTCTTTGAAAGTAGTAGTGTAGTTTATCATAGACTTCTTTAATATGTAAATGCTTAGTTTTTAATGATTTTCGTTTCTTAGTTATTAAAGATTTTTCTAACATTGTAGCAAGTGAAGTTGCAAAAACACCCGTACCTGTTAAAGCTGTAGCAACTACTGGAATTACTAAAACACCTGAAGATATAACAATTGTTAAAGTACCTAAACTTATTGTTAAGAATATGCCAATTCCTTGTGTTACATTCTTAACTTTACTCCATCTCTTTCTTAATTTATTATAATGTTCTAATCTAAGTAATAATTGCGATTCCTTATCTTTCATATAACGTACTCTATCTTTGTGTTTTGCAATATCCATTAAAGTAGAACTACGTTCATATGATAATGAAGGATATATTCTTGCGGTTTCATCCATTTCTGAAGTTCCTTCCACTTTTGTTTCTTCCATTTTTAAAGAAATATTTTTAACGGCGAAGCCCTGGAAGACATCTCAGATGTCCCGCAAATCACATGATATATTTTAAAAACCTGAAAGATGGATAAAATTCATAAATTTGAGATTCTTAACTTTTCTGATTTTTTTTGGTGTCCTAGAACGGTCATGATTTTCAAGGTAAAAATTGTAATTCACAAATTTGAGATTCTTAACTTTTCTGATTTTTGGTGTCCTAGAACGGTCATGATTTTCAAGGTAAAAATTGTAATTCTCAAATTTGAGATTTTGAAAAATTTGAAAATTGGGTACTTTTAAAAACGACATAAATTCATAAATTTAGACCCTTTTTCAGGTTTTTAAGACCTAAATTCATGAATTTATGTCGTTTTTAAATGTACCATTTTTGAAAAAAATGGTACTTTTTGAATGAACCAAATTCATGAATTTAGGTCTTAAAAACCTGAAAAAGGGTCTAAATTTATGAATTTATGTCGTTTTTAAAGATACTAATTTTTTTGATTTTATGGTGTCCTGGAACGGTCTTTTACCCATTACTAACATAACTATTTTTGCGTTCATAAATTATAATGCATTTTTATTTCGGATTGATAATATGCTTAATTTTAAAATTACGTAATGTATAATTGTTGATGATTGAATACTTTATTATATTATTTATGAAATACCTTAGACTTACATGTATTAAAATGCAATTCACTCCTGAATTTCATTGTCTCACTACTTACGAAACAGTAGTAACATTGGTGTGATCTTTATTGACAAAAGGCCTTAAATCAACATACTTTAGACATAATTGATGCCTTCTTTTAAAATTGTTCTGGTATGGCTTTAGTATGTAAAGCATACCATACTTGAAATAACATAAGAAAAGCATACAAACATATACAGAAATACACCAAAAAATATTTTGGTATGCATCCTTCGTATGTGATTGGTATCGAGCGATTTACAGTGTACCAACGATGCGGAAACTATTCAGCGGAATTATAGCAAGATAAACCAGCACCTCAAGGCAAACACAGTAATGCACCAAGAACAGAAAGGATGCCGAGCAAACTGTAGAGGAACCAAAAGACGACTCGCGATAGATTGAACAAAAACATGCGAAAGCAAAAAGTGAAAGAAAAGCATATCAATGGCGCGGATCAATTATCGCAAGGCATTTGATTCTATCCCGCATTCATGGATAATCCATGGAAATGCTTGAAAATGCATAAGGTGAATACACGCATGCAAGAAGTAATCGTAGCATCGATGAAAGTCTGGAATACTAATGTAACACAAGGTAAGGAAGAAATTGGAGAAATTCAAATAAAGAGAGGTATATTTCAAGGACACTCGCTGTCACCATTGCTCTTCTGCCTAGCAATGAACCCACTCAGTGATATCCTAAGACAAGCAAAGAATTCATACAAGCTAACAAGTGGATACCAGGTCAACCATCTCTTCTACATGGACGACCTGAAACCATATGGAAGAACAGAAAATGATTTAGAATTGCCTTATCAACGTAGTCAAAACTTTCAGCAATGAAATAAGCATGGAATTTTGCCATCGATAAATGCACAAGCCTGGTCATTTGTCGTAGTCGGATAATACACACAGATGGATTCGAAGTAGAAGGGATTCGTATACAAGACGTAGACGATGAAGGATACAAGTATCTGGGAATTCCTCAACAGTATATCAACCTCGATAACGGTGCAAAGACAAAGGCAACAACTGAGACAGGGAGAGACTTAAGATAGTGCTAAATCGAAACTGTGCTCAAGAAACAAAATTGAAGCTATAAATACATTCGCTGTACCTGTAATAAGCTACGCTGGCAGAGTGGTGAAATGGAAGCAACAAGAACTTGATGAACTGAATCGCAAGACAAGAAAGATATTGAATACGGGGTTTTGCATCCAAGAGCCGACGTGGACCGCCTCTAACTGTCGGGGAGAGGGAGGACTGAAAAACTTGACCGAAGTCATAGAACATGAGAACCGAAACCTTAAAGAGCACATACAAGGCAACAACAACGACCCACTGCTGACGGTGGTACGAGGTAGTGACTTGTATAGGCAATGGCAAGAGACCCTCGAACTCTAAAAGAAGAAGACAGTAGACGATCGATATCAGAGTTGGAAAAACAAAGCACTACATGGGCAATATACGAGACAGATGGAAGAAATAAATCAAAGAAGACATGCTACAACTGCCTAAGAACGGTCAATCTCAAGATTGAAACAGAACGCTGCTCACTGCTGCTCAAGATCAAGCACTGAACACCAAAGCCCACGCAGCATATATCCCGAAAACCAGCGTAGATCCAAAGTGTAGAATGTGCGAGTCCGCAGATGAAACAGTCTCTCGCATCCTCACGGGATATTCAAAAATTTGCAGGGAGTAATTAGCTAAAATTATTAAAATAATTAAATTATTAAAATTAGCAGGAAGCGGCACAATGAAGAGGCAAGAATCATTCACAGAGACATCAGCATGTGCAATGACCTCAGTGTACCACGAAAATCATGGCAGCATACTCCCTTCCTGTGGTTGAAAATGATCTCTTAAAACAGGAATTGCCCGGTGTAATGAGAGTAGATGCAAGACCTGGGACATCATAGATACAGGCAATAGTGTCAAGTTTCGCACAAACACAGGAACTCTAAAGAACTTAACAATTAAACAAAACTTACATTGCTGTTGGTGTAACGTCATTTACAAGCTGACGTGTTCTTCATGTGACTGTTATTAATTTGGCCAAACGGGAAATTCTCTGAGGAATCGAATAAATGTCCACAGACAGCAAATAAATAATCCCTATTATTCTTTTCTACATGTAAGTCGACATATACGTTTTTGTAGAGGCTCACTTACTGTATCGCCTTTTTATCTGTTGCCTCCATCTGCAGGTAAGATAGCTCGTGAATCAAAGGAAGCTATGTTCATAGAAATGTTTAAGCCACCACTTAATTCTAAATAGCTATGAATGATTTTTGAAGTTTTATTTCAGTTATTTTGTGGTAAATATATCATTTTGTCTTGAAAAGTCGAGGTACTCGACGAAATGCATTGACAAGGCCTTTGAGTCAATTTGCTTTTACTTTGAGATTCTCTGGGCTTTTCTTTATTCCCATTTGCAAGGTCTATTTTTGTATTATGTATATTTACATTTTTCGTTGGATAAAAATTTCATAGATAGATTTACTTTGGTTGCTTAGAGCATTGACGTGTGTAACACGCACATCGTAAAATGAGGTTACCTCGCGCGACCAAAATCCACCTGCCTTAATATCTAGCCGTGCTTCTGATGAAATATTGGCAATATAACTCAAAGGATTATGAAGTGGCTGAAGATGTGCCTCGGACTCGACACTTTTCCATACCTTGGCTAATAAGCCGGTCAAGAGATCACGAATCCGATCATGCCTTGGCGAAATGAAACCACCGTTTTGTACATGAAAGAGGTACATTTTTGTACATTCACAGTGAATTTCTCTCCACAAGTGCGAAACGATGGTAAATTGCGCAATAATAAGCCATAACGCAATCGTAGAGAATCTCTGAATTGTTCTTTATTCAGTGCAAATCCTTAATCCTCTAATAGTATTATACTGAGCCACGAACTTGCCCCTTTATCTTTTGCTTGTTTTGCGAATCTTAACATTTCAGGGGAAATCACTTCTTCAACATTCTTGATTTTTGATTTTAGATAATCTGATTTCAAATGTTCAATTTTCATTTTCGTCAATTTCTCATCATCGTTCTTTCTTATCAGACTTTGCGACAGAATTGATGATGCAGGTGATTCTGTAAGCATTTTTGATAATACAGTAGGTGTTGCAAATAGGGTTCTGACACAAGATCAGGCAAACCCAATCCCCTTTGAGAAATGGGAAGCTTGAGAAGCTCTTGTATATCTTTCGGTATGGGACCAACACAATCAGCGAGAGTCAGAATGAATTCATCAGTGATGGTGTCATCTAATGGTCCAAGGAAATCATCAAAATCGGATATGGTTCTCATGAAAAAGGTAAATTTCGATTTGAAGCATTTACTGAAAGCTGTGAATGCCGCTTGAGGCTGTGATTTTGATATTTCATTGGACATTGGACAATTGTTCACAGAGACGCGTTTAATCTTCTGGCTTTTGGATGACCTGTGGGCATCATGGAAAGCCTTGATGGAAAGAGGGTATAAAAACAAGAGATAAAAATTAAAGAAGAGCTGAGGTTGAACTCAGAGAGAGAGGACGACTATTGCAGTGCTCTTTGTTTCTGTAGATTTCAGATAAACGCACGCATTCAGCAAAGAAATGGAGTAGAGATGCAATATCGGAGAGAGAACTAGATAGATATTTGACTTGACACAATACGCCAAGCTACGGTGGACACAACAGCAGAGAAATCGGACAACTACAGAGATGAATCTGGATTGTTGGTGAAGGATTGGTATGGGATCGCAATCCAGGAGACTTTTCCAAGTCTCGGGATTATAAAAATTCAATCCCAGTATTTTGGTCAGTAGCGAATGAGCGTGGGTAATTGAGTTTTGTGAGTCGTTTACTCGCTTAATGGGACTACGGAACAGATAGCCTATTAGGCCTACTCAACATTTCCAACGTATTTGTCACCATTTTTTGCATCATTTTTTTGGTTATCGGAGAATGTTGAATTGCATTCCCACAAATAACTGACTTCTTTCAATCTTCTATGATTTATCAACCCCGCGGTAATTCCGATAGCAATGAACCATGGCAATGGAACATTTCGAATCGTGCTGGCGATCCCTCGTAGGGAAAAGCGCAATGTCTACGCCTGCAAAGGAATTTAGTACTTAAATTGCTCAAGTATTAGGAAATCTTCTATTCTTTGCGCAGGTGAACTGGCACTGCGATTGCGTAATAATTTAAATGTGATCAATATGGTTATACATTGTGAACATTTTGCATGCATTCATTTTAGCACGTTTTAGGGTGTGCGATATCACAAATTGATGCAACTTCATGCATAATTGCATTCTTTTTATTTTAAAGTTTGAAATATTTAAATTTTCAAATAAAGGATAGCACAGTTCACCTATTGAATCATTAGATCACAAACACATCCCTTGATTTCCCGTCGGGTCTTTCCAACGATATAAGCAGATTCGTCTTAAAATCTTCCTGGAAAGCATCCTTTTCGTAAATCGGGACATCACTGTAGTTTACATATCAATGGAATTCGTTGATAATTGCGTGTATTAAGCTAAAACAATAATCAAGCGGAACACAAAATATTACTGAAACTAACTCAGTCAGCTGATTTGGCAATTCTGTCTACAGCTAGCGTGTTGTATGTGCAGATTCACACTCTGATGCTGTTGAAATGCTGAAGGGAATAACAACTATGTTTAAGTCAGATATTACTGAGAGTGATTTTGTTGGATTGCGTCAATTCTTAATGGATATACCCTGAAGTTATGCATACAGCTCGTCAAATCCCTATCAAATCCATTCTTAGGAGATTTGATATGGAAGTTACTTTCATAAAAGCATACTGTATGCAGTATGATCGTAGGACATTATTTGTATCAAGCTGGAAATAAGAAATTAATAGTTATGACTGACGTAATGAACACATTGATCATGACGAAGTAGATCTGGTTGAAAGTCATATTCATCGCATACTTACTTAGCATGATAACTTTGAAAAAAAGCCTTATTATTAATTCGATATCGGTAATTATCATTACATTTTACATGTAAGTTAGCTATGCAAATGTAAAATGCACTTTAGTCGCCTTAGCCTAGTCTCCACACCATTATTTTCAAATTTTGTAATCAATTCATGCATCTTATCCAGTCGTTGATTTTGTATCAAATAAGCTTGTTTAATAATAATCAAGCTTTTTTTATTGTTGCAAATAACTTAAAAACAGCAAAATGACCGAAGGAGCGACTTTTTGTCAGTTTCCAAAAAAAGCGCTGCCAGATCCTAGAGGGAAATCAGAAAAAGATTTCATTTCAAATTTCAAAGCTCCTCTCAATAAGGATCAAAGATAGTTGCTTGTTGAGTTCGTTCTTAATTAGTCTTTTAATGCCGGGTTGTCTTCGATGTCTGTGCTTCGAATGATTTGTGATATCTTTGGTCTGTTATCAGTACGCTCATAGAAATTAACAATACCATAGGAAGTCCTAGAATGGAAATTGCATGAAAATTGTGGCACACGCCGGGGGAACTTAGTTGGGGCAAAATGCAAATTGTACGAGCTGGTTTCCATGTTTCTGATTGGCATTTATATTTATCAAGCCAATTTGTGATCTAGGCTGTTGCCCTTTGTCCAAAGATCATGTGTAACAAAGCAATAATGAATTTACAAAATACTGCGGCGACAGGGTGACAAAGAAGGAAATCCTTTAAAACGCTCTGTACGTTCATCATTTTGAAATATCGCTCCTATAATCTATCAAGAGTATAATTAGACACATGTGCAACTTGTAATGTCGATTTGCAGAACTTACATTCGAATATCTGCTGCCAAAATATCATCACACTACATCACATAAGTCACATAAGCTCGCGCGCTCATCTTATATAGACTTCAACTAATATCAGTCAGTAATCGATGACTTGTCAACTTCTGATTTGTTGGCTTTATGCCGGCAGTGCAACACTTGTAACAAGTTTCTTTGAAGACTGTCTAGAGTTTTGGAAACACTATTACTGATGTCATTTAGCATATGCATAAATCCACCACCTCCATGTTGAATCATGCTTCTTCTAATGTTATCACTTCCTATAGGATTCTAAAATTTGCGAATGTTTTTGATAGACGTAGGGTTCAACAAGGGCTTGCATATTGGAAGACATCTGTGAATTGTAGAGACTAAATCACGTATGAAGTCATCACTTCAATTTCAAATTTATTTACACTTCCTATGATTATTATATACTCTATTCAATTATTGCAATGGCTTCTGAAACTGACTTTAAGGTTTAAATGACCGATTCTTTCGGGGAAAGAAGCGTTCTTTCAACAATGAATGAGGTGCATAAAAGATATCAAATATCATAATAGTTTAATACATACTCTGACACTTCAAACTACAAATCGAATATTAAAATACTCAAATTGAATATCTTTATATATCATTATTATTATTATTGGAAAAAAGATCACAAGTTTTTCATTAGAACAACTGTTATCATCCTCAGTTAACAGCCTCATCACAATTAGAGGATATACATGTATGTACTCATCCTCAACTGAATATTGATCCTCAGCCTTTCAATCATCACCCGCTTATCCACGTTCAAATTCACAAGTTTATAACATTTGCATGTACCTAACCGTGCTCGCATACTCACGACTTCAGAACATTTTGTTCGCATAAACTCCGGATCAACACATCTTCGTTTGCATTCACCAGTTCAAATACTCTCCGATTAGAACAGTCATCCTCGATGTACCGAGCGATTTATTCGTATTCTTAACCAGTTCGGTACATGTCTGCTCAAACTCAAACTGCATCAATACTTTTTTCTGGGACACTTCTATGTGTTACTATAATACTCTGCCAAATAATTTTTGTGCTCCTCCTCATATTCTCCCGCTATGCTAGACTTGCTTATACGAATGTTGAACTCAGGCATGTCGAAACTCTTTTATTATTAGCATGTCGTGTCTTTCAAATAGTGGATTTACTTTGAAATAACAACTTACTTTGATCTACTGCTCATCACTTGCTTTATGTAATTTTCTTTGTCACATGGTTTGACTACTGATTTTTAAATGTAAACTGTGCCCCGCAATTTCCGGTATTGGGGCTTTCTCGAAAATAAAACCGCCAATTATCATTATTATAATTATTCTATCATTTTAGAGTAGTTTGGTTTCAATTTCAATGCCATTTAACTTCGTGTGCGATGGTTAGTTTTTCTGCATAATCCCTCGAACGACTGGTCGGTGTAGAAAATAGCCACTGATGAAATCGCCGACATGATATCACCTATTTGCCTTGAATCATTGAATATCTCTCACTGAATCACACATCATGGTTAAAACAGCAAAGAAAGCAGGTCTCTCCTTCAACCTTCAAACTTTTTACTGGCCACTAGTAAAAACCGATAAAAAATGTGCACAGCCCCTACGCCTTTCGAGCTTTGTTCTTCTTTAGGGGCAAAAATTGTGCTAAAAATCCAACTCGCAAGTGTATTGGTGCATTGGAAAAGGACGTCCAAACAGGATGCCGATTTCGAGGCATCACTTTCTAAATTACATGCGTGCACGATGTACAAACAGTGCACGCAGGCGACTGAACGCACTCGATGTCTCACAATGTCACTGAGAACAGTGAAGGGATTCCAAGGCAAAAGGGCCAATCCCTTCAAACCTAGCAAATTTCAATTACATTTCAAGCTATAATCTAAAATTCATGTAGTACGAACTACAACAAAAAATAGTAGCAAGGAAATTCTGTAATCACAAAGGAGTGAAGATAATGAAATATTTAAAAGATGTTAAAAATGACACATGTGCGATACATCACAGAGACAAAAAGCTCATTTAAGAATTTTCCAAGAACGATGGCTTTTCATGTTTTAAACATGTTTCTATTATTTGTTTTCAACACTGCCAACATTGATTTCATGTTAACTTACAAATCGTGAGATGTACTCCTTCTATAAAAGCTGATGTTTTGTAAATAAATGCACACTTTGCTACACAACTGGTTGTTCTCTCATTGCCTGCCCTGGCAATGCAACAGATGGCTACTGAACATAATATCCTGTTCATAGCACTTCCTCCGAGCTCTACGCATGTCCTTCAACCATTGGATGTGACTGTTCTCCGCACGCTAAAAGCAAAGTGGAACTATCGAGCTGACAGTCGAACGCAGAACCACTACTGACGACATCTTTTGCCATTATGTTTTTTCAATTATGGCAGATCATCAAGGAACCAACAAGATAGAATTGGATTGTTGGATTCAATACCTGTGGAATATCACCATTGGACTCCGTGGTTCCGATGAGGCGTCTTGCCGGATCTAGAACACATGCGGAGGCTATGCGAGAACAAGATATTGGCAGAGATCTCGATGATTCGCTCGTCAGCATCCTCAAGGATTTGCGCGGGCACAACATCATGAGAAAACTGAGAGGTGCAAAAGTTCCTGCTGGACGCCCACTTCAAGGAGCACCTTCCGGAAGTGGCCGACCGACAGCATCGCAAGGTAAGCAATCAGGCGCAGGATGATACGTGAGTAGCCCTGATGAAACCACTTCTTCTGAAGAGAAGGACATATGTGACTCTGATGAATGTGGAATGTGGAATGTGCTCGGTGGAGTTCGAGGTTTCGAGGGGACTGATTGGGTGCAGCGTTCATTCTGCTCAATTTGGACATGCGGTAACTGCAATGAAGCTACAAAGACAAATATTACTAATGCGAGCAATGTTTATAACTTCTGTTGCAAAATTTCATTGAATGTTTATAACATTTGTGCTCGGTGAGCATCTGTTTCATTGTCTTTATGGGTGGCTGCAATTACATGTTGACTTATTTTTAACAAAAATATCAATGTTTTTGTTAGGTTCTGTTTTTTCTTTTTTCTTATATAATTCCTGCAGCTCATAAAAGACAAATTGAATCTACAAGCGCAGCAGACACTGACAGAGAAAAATAAAAACTCTCAAAATGGCTGTAATTACCCCCTTTTTACCCCCTTTCTGAAGAAACCTACCATTAGAAGTGCAACCAGACAGAAAAACTAGCGTGTATCATCTCAATTCAATCAGAAATGTGATTTCAGTTGATCACATTTTTGGACACATTTTCACGGAAATCTACCAAATTTTGTTAGCATTCAGCTGAATGGGACATTCATTTAGCTACATGATCTCGACCATATTCAATCACATTGCAACAATGATTTAAGGGATTTTCGGACCTTGGTCAAGAACTCCTCTTGAGAGATTGAGCGAAAATTTTCAATAGAATAAAAAATAGATATTGAACTTTTGAAGATAAAGATAGTCGCCCAATTCATTAATCCAAAACAATACCCAATAACAATAAACACCAAAATCAAAACAATGTAATATGACTATAAAAAGTCACATGTTATGTATAATTTTACCTGTGACTGCGGAAGCAGTTACATCCTCCGAACAGATAGGAACCTTGGTGTTAGAATTTAAGAGCATTTACCTCGTTGGCTTCTTACATGTAATTCATCAACTAGTAATCCATCCTCATCTATCTATAGACACGCAGTTCAATGTGATTCATTTGTTGGTAATACGATTTCATCATATTTTTCGATTTTGTGTTCTTCCAGTCAAAATGCTAATTGTAACATTCTCATTGTAACATTCATTCCGTGAACATGCTTACCGATGGTAAGTGAAATGCATTGGCTCAACACAGCAACGGATGTTTTTCTTTGTGCCTAACAACAAGGTTGCCCTGGGTCCTCAAGATTTCCTATGATGTCACAACAGGGATGGTTCAAGTATCAAAATGCTAAGTTGCGTATTCTGGAAGTTTTGTTCATTCTTGGACTCAAACCTGGACTTCCTGTCCAGAAGGAGTTCATCCACACCCTGCTGTTACCGTGGTGATTGACAGGGCACTACTGCATTTTAGTGCACCCTCTTTTACCCATACTGCAGTTTAGTGCACCCTAAACTGACCGAGTCATGAACAAGCGTAATAAGATCGTTTAACAACATGATTTAATCAACAGAATGAATGCCGTTCGTTCTTCCATATAGTTATAAATGAGTGTATTTGTGTCTTCGTGTGTCTTCGTCTTCGTCTTCGCACATTACGCCGAGCGCGCGCTTCGGTGTAATGTGCGTAGTCATCGTTTGCGGGAGAATGCGCCGTTGTTTTAGGGTGCACTAAACTGCAGTAGTGCCGATTGACAGTTCATTAGAACCTTTCTGAGTTGTGCTCCCAGTTTTCCCTAGTTGTTGCATTTCAATTCACTTGGTCGTTGCACATGAATAGAGACCACGAAAGCGCTGGTACATTACTTTCATATTATATTGGTTTGATTTTGGTGTTTATTGTTATTGGGTATTGTTTTGGATTAATGAATTGGGCGACTATCTTTATCTTCAAATGCAGTGGACTTTTATGCGCTGTCTGAGATGGTTTCTATCAACATACGGTATAGCGTGCTGTTAGCGGTATGAGTGGAGACAATGAGAGAGGCAATGCTGCAAGCAATGTTGTTGAGCAAATTTTGTAAGCACAGCTATCTCAATGGGCTTACAGGAACTTATGATATTGGATTTCAATGATAGATGTTACTCAGTTGCTAAAATTCATCAAAATCTGACTGCGCTGTAATTTTCAATTTCTCTTTCTGTAATTTTCTGTTAGCGATCATGATTTTCAACAAATGCAAAGTATATTATTATTGATGTTCTTTAAAGTTTACACACAAAGTTTTGGAATATTGTTTATTTTTGTTTTCTCCATCGCCTGTAGAAATATGTGGATCCTCCATGAATTCCATGGACAGATTTTATAGAAATAAAAAATAATTTAGAATTTAAACGTATTTGCGATGCAGAAAACTAGAAAATCAATGCACTCATGAGCTTGACCGTGGAGTGATTTTCTTCCGCTTGCTGAAGTCTTTTCATTTAAATGTTTCATGGCAATGGGTAGATTGAATTAGTATTGTAAAAGGTAATAATTGTCGGTCATATTACCGGTAACTATTACGTAAGCACCATTGGTAATAATTACCGGTAAAATATTACATGTGCTTTGATTTATGAGTCAATAGTTATCTTTCTTAGAACTCAAAATATTTTGAAAAAGTAAAAAGTATCTATGCGGACCATTATTAAGACTATTTAAATTTCGTGGCAATATTCAGAAGAGAAGAGCCTCAAATAATTTTCCGATAAATTATATTTAAACTTTGTACAATAAAAATGAAAATATGTCCCATAGTTTGTCTATGATTGACAAGAGCTGTGATTAGCTAGTATAGCTAGTAATTAGCCGTCTTAGCTAGCATAGACAAGGACATGCTCTTGATGCATTTCCGATAAGTGTCATTTGCGGTGCATGTATTGTCATGAATGAGTAAAAATATGTCTATGTAGGCTATGCGATATTATATCAATGTCAATATGATGTCTATACGTGTAGAACTAGTGAAGTAAGTCCTACATTTTCAATGAGTACAGACGATCGAGTATTGAAATTGCTATTGTTGAATATAGACATCGCGATGAACCATATAAATTATTCAAAACAGATTAATAATCCATACATTTACAGAGATATGTAGCCACGTACATGTATGTAGCCAAGATATCCATGAAATAAATATATTTGGCATAGAAGTATAACTCATCAGTGATATTTTTGTCCGGGAGCTACTGACAAATTCTTCCTAAATTCGCGAACAAAGGGCTTAATAGCATGGATTTGTAGATCTTGAAACGCTGAATACGAAAATCAATTTCTTGAGTGTTCCAACCATTCGCTATCTGTTCTAGGTAAGGTTAAAGGATTCCCATTGGAATCCAATGGTAAAATTCAAGAAATATCTATGGATTGTGAAACACTTGGCAATATTTGTACATTTTCTTTTGCAGAAAGGAAATTATTTATCAGAATGCTATGGAATTTGAAACATGGCTGAGTTCAGAACATCAACTTAGATATAAACGGTGAAGTGAGTCACATGATTCAGTATTTGATATCTGAGAGCCAAAATGAGTACATTTCATGTTTTGACTTAATTTTGGCGATTTTGCTAATTTTGCATAAATTTGTATTTGTATTAATTTTGTATTATTTAATATGAACTTGTGCTGCAATTCAAAAATATAATCATTAATCCCTTGAGAAGTCCAGGGAAAGGACTGAACCCGGTCGGGATTTACATCCTTAGTTTTGATTGCCTTCCTTTGGATTATTATTTTTGTATGTTACAAGGATATAACAGAAATGTTCGAAGGAAAATGCAAAAAGCACATTTAATGAACTATTTTTTGAAAGCAAATGACTTTTCAACTTTTGAATTAAGAAAACATATCGATGAAGTATTCTTTATGTTGACTTCTTCTTCCACTTGTCTAGTTTGGTGTATAGTAATGGTTAGTAGGCCTAGATGGGGCAAAATTGGGACCTAGTGGGCCTTATGGACCAGCATTGACCTACAACTAACGAAGGCCGATTTGAACAGAATCGCCCTGCTGTTGACATTGCTATGGCCAGCAGGGCCAATATTGACCTATTCTGTCCGGTTACTAGTTCTGTAAGGGTCTAGGACTGCTCAGCGTTGCCGCCATCTTACCAATCCTGAGAAAAGTACCGCCCACGACGACCAACATGTCCCATTTCACGGCCAGTGTAGGGCCGTCAGAAGTGTGTTACTAGGCGAATTTGAAATCTTTTCAGAAATTACAGGTTGTGGTGCGGGCGTCACATCATCAACTCAATTTTCAGGGAAAAATGTGACATATAGAGTTAACATACAGGCGATTCGCCTCCTCATCATCCAAATAAATGTTGAAATCAAAACTTTGATGAGCTTGCAAAGCGGCGTATGGCTGTAAGTCTGCTCGTCAGCCGAATAGCAAATGTAGATGAGATCCTAGATACAGGCCTGTAGCTCATGTGTTTTATCATCGTTTTCACATAATTGAAAGTCCCGCTAAACCATGAATTACAATTTTTGAATACTGCATTTGCAAGAAATGAGCATCATGAGATATTGCATCCGTTCATGAAATATCACAAATGATGTTATATTCAGAGAATGATTTCTTAAATGGTAATACGAAAGATCTCATGGCAAAAATGCTTCTAATTAATGAAGTTAGATCTCATTATGAATGTTCTTAAATAGACAGGTCCAGTGAATTCATCGAAGCATACCTTTGACTCTCTATCGTAAATTTTAAGATATTGTCCTACACGAAGACACTTTCAGTATTGTGATTCACAAATATGGTAAAATGCACATACTATGTGAATTGCAAAGTCATGACAATTACAGCTACTTAAGCAAATTATGATTATTATGCAAATTGAAAGAATTAAAGTTCATATTCGAAAGGACATCTTTTGAATTTACTACACTGTAAACCGTAGACCGACAATTATCCTACAAAATTACTGACAAAATCAACCGACGATTGTCACCTCCAATATCCTGCCATATCCGACGAATTTGTAGGTTCTCCACCGACATCGAAACAGATGCATTGTATGCAAATTAACTAAACAAAAACTGTTGAATATTGATTGATTTTTTCAATTAGTGATTGCTTGACTTTTCGGAAATCTGCATTATTGTGTGACAAAACCATGATTTATTTTGGCACAATTTAATTAATTACCTATGATAAAATTTAAGATATAATTCATTTCTATTCTTTTTGTCGCTTTTTGTCAGATATTGTAGGTGTTCAGTGGCAATCATCCCACAAGAACTAACAATGACCGACAAAATAGATTTTGTAGGATAAATGTTTGTCAATTGTCAGTCAACGGTTTACAGTGTATTACATTGTATACCATTGCGAATAAGAAACTGATGATTGATGCAGTCGTTTCCTCAACGTCATCAAGTCAAGTATGCTCTCAACTTTCTGCCATGATTCATTTTTCATGATAATCGAATATAGCTTCATCCCTGACTAATAGTAACGAGTTCATTTGAATTAACATGAATTGACATCTTCAATAGCTCTTTATAGTTGAAAAGTCAACCGATAAGAGAATTTCCACTGATTCGACTTTGCTTTGTCCTGAAACATAGAAATTGTAATAGTCCTACATTCCGACTGCCAGCCACATAAACTCGCATTCTTTTAAATTCAAATGAATAATGTGATCCAGTCTTTAGAGAGTGAAAAATGATCGAAATGTCCAACACATCCTTTGGCAGTGGGCGTTGCCACCAGAGTTGATACACATGCTGACACTGTCCGTATACGGATTACAGTGGGTACAGCACGATAGGGCGAATCAAAGAGAACACAGTGATGCGATCGAATTCTTATATTCGAGGCCTGTCAACCTCCGCCACCGATCATTTTCAAGATATTGAACAGACATTGATATGGAGATGACAATTATTCTACACAATATTTGACTAACATACATCAATCAAAACACATGACGTGAATCAAACATTCACTGTGACCATAGACACTGAACAAATGCACTGAAGAAAAACGTGTGAGGGTGTGAAGTACACTTCAAACAATTTCCAACTTGTAAACGAGGTCCTTGGATGGAAATCGACCATGTGAGCAGACACTTTAGCTGTCTCAGGAGAATTCACTGAGCTCGTGAAAGTTGTCAGTCTTAGAGACTTATTGAATGACACAATACATCTGATTAAAATGCATTTAATGATTTTCAATGTTCAAGGACGTAATGCAGTTGTTCACCAAAGTCGTAGAAACAACAATAATTTAGAATTAATCAAAGATGAAAACAAACATTTGAAATCGCAAAACAAAGAGACAGAAAATGAAATTTTAGAATTGAAATCCAGACAATTTGAAGCTGCAAAAGCAGCAATGAACGAAGTAATTGAAGAAAATGTCCTTAAAATGAATGTGATGATGCTATTCATAGAAAACCTGCTCGCTTTTCAGAGTGCGAGAACCTACTGACTACACTGGCTATCCGATGTGATAAAAAATGTACACAGAGTTGGTAAACAAAGAAATCGGAAAATAGGCCATAAAAGCGATCCTTGAGAGCATCAAAACGAAATAGATGCTCATTATGATAGCGAAGAATTTGCCAGTTTATTTGTATGTTAAACAGACGTCACGAGACAACTGGAAGTTCAACAATTCACATATCGTAGCATCTCATTTTATAGTCAACTGCCTTGAGAAAGGGTCAGGACCCGAAACATTGGCAACTCTGTACTTTCACTTTATCTTTCTTTATCGTGGCATAAAAACTTCGAGAGAGAATAATCTAGTTTTGAAAATTTCTTAAATTCAACTAATTTGACTTCCACGTGACACAAATTGTCTTACCAATGTAGTTATTTGAAACTTGAATACGTGTGATTAATATTCCAACTAAATTGGTTTGAGATAATTTTGAAACACATTCGTTTTGCTGACATGCAGATGAACTGAATCAAGTTTTAATTTCAAATTGAAATAGCAACTGACTTCATGTTATCCATCCACTTTCACCTGAAAGTTATCGATGCACAATTTCGCTAAGAATAGACAAAATCAATCACTATTTCATAAGACTTGCCACTGGCGGACAATGTGCAAGAAGACATAAAAACTGATTTTCACTGAAATTTTATTTAACCTGTTGAGGACGGAGGACGAGCTATTACTTAATATCAGCTCACCAGTTAATTGAACACCACATTGTCACAACTGCCGACAACTCTTCGTAAATAAAATCGCTCGAAACCCGAATTGAAATCAATTAGATTAACGTTAAGCCTGCATTATTTCGACAGCAATTCGAAGTTATATTCATGAATGAATGATGCACTTTCTATATACAGTACATACAGTGAATATTTCTGAGTTATGTCAGCTGTATAAAATGTATTGATATTGTTCAGAATATAAAAATCTACAGTTGCTAGTTTCGTTAGAGCATTGTTAGAGTTGATATTCATTCTGACTTGCGAGCTTAGACAATGCGTCGGCATCGGAACATTACATCAATTGAATTAGCAACGGCAATAATGAACTTATCTACGTACACTGTAAATCGCTGGATGCGAAAAATACATACAAGCATATTATTCACATATAATTTGAAACTAGCATTTGATGCGTGATTATCGTATGTTTACATAGATCTGGCATGTTTTTCATGCGAAAGCGTACTTATTTTCGTATTTGATTGGCATGTAGCGATATTAACTATTCTATCTGTTATGAGCTGATTAGTATGTAGAGCTTTAAGTCACCTAGCTAAAATTTATATGTATTACATACTACTTTCAAGCAACTTCTGTCAGAAACATCATTCATAGGATGCATTCTTATGTTAAGCGGGGTATTAGGAGTACATGATCTCGATTTGATTTATTGAGAAAGTAATGCTGTTTGGCGTTGCTACTTTCCTGGAAACACTTACACGAGTCACAATTAGCTCAACTCCATGTACTAAGTGGATTAATATCATTTCAATCAAACAATATCTTTTGTGCAGTCTTGTTGACCTATATATCTCAAACATAACTATATTTCCTTTCATGAATTATAATGTGTTTTTATTTCGGATTGATAATCAGCTTAATTTCAAAATTACATAATGCATGATTGTTGATGGTTGAATACTTATTGATTATTTATGAAATGCCTTAGGCTGACGTGTATTAAAATCGAATTCAGTATTTTAAGTTTCACCCTTAAAATATCATTATCTCACTACTCACAAAACAGTAGTAAGTGCCATGCAACATTAAATCGATTTTTATTGACAAAAGTCTTAAATCAAAATATTGTAGATGCAAACTTCTCGTTGAAGTTGTAATTCAATTTTTATAAGCATTATACGATGAGAAACTTGATGTTTCATAGGTTATTTTGATATGTATATAAGGGGTAGTTTTGACTAGTAGTCCTTTTGAAATACAATTGAACATGCAGAGTTGTTTTTTGAAGAAAATTGGCTGACAATATGTATGAACTTGTGATATGGCAGAAGGCGGGAGGACCAAAATTCAATGCGAATGTAAAACCAATTTCAATGCTCTCCCAATATGTTTAATGCCGAGTAAAATGAGGGTCTGGACCCGAAACGTCTGGCGATTTCTATTCATTATTCATTTTACTCGGCATTAAACATATCGGGAGAGTATTGAAATTGGTTTTACATTCGCATTGAAATATGAACTTGACCGATATATTTTTCATGGTGAAAGATTTAGGGATTTTTGATGGTCCAAAAATATAGCCTACACTGTAAACTCTAGAGCACGAAATTTAGGCATCAATTTTAACCAACACAAGCCACAAGTAGGCACGAAGTTCATAGTGCCAAGTTCGTGCCCATTGAGTTTTCATTCGATTTCATTGGACAAGCAAATATTTGGTTTGTTAGTTTGCAATGTTTGGTTGGTTGGTTGGTTGTTAGTGACCAGTGACGCCTACTGGTGCCTCGAGGCACTAGAAAGGCACTAACTAGGCGCTAACTGGCACGAAATTTCGGCTTCCAGCCTAAATTAGTGCCCTACAGTTTACAGTCTATAGTCTGCTTCTTATTATTGCTAGTATATCTGAAAAATATTTTATCAATATTTTAATATCAGCTATTTGAAAAATACTTTAGAACAATCAAGATATCAGAGCGTTGCGGCACAGCTCACTACGCTGTTGCTGAGCAACCACTCATTAATTTATTACATTATTTCCCGTTGCAGCCTTTTCATTTTGGGCTGCTTATTTATCTATTATAAATGCGTGCGTCTATTGGAAACATCATTTCTGAGACTTTCATTATTTGAAGATGAAAACTCTCATCGTTTCATGGCCATGCTCGTTCTCTTAGTGAAATACGAGAAAGTGATCTAAGTTACTGCTTCTCCAAACATGAAGCTATGATAATGAATAAAACTCGTTCACAACCAATGCAGCTACAATTAGCTTTGATATGTAGGTATTAGGGTAAAACTGATTCATAGATAGTACTAACGAGGATATACAGTAATAACAGTGAAATTCCTAAATCATAAAAGATCAATAAATAAAATGAACTGTAGAGCTACACAAAATCAAAGAAGTTTAAGAATAAATAAACTTTCTCGTTGTATATTTAAGAATATTATAATTTATTTAAGATTAATAATTAAATTAATTAATAATTAATAATCATTAATATTAAATAAATTATAATATTATTTAAGAATAAATAAAGAGATCACTTTCTCGTTGTATTTCACTAAGAGAACGAGCGTGACCATGAAACGATGATAGTTTTCATTTTCAAGTTCTTTTGGAAGATTGCTCCAACAAGCAAGTTACTTTCATTATTGTTGGAAAAATCAAGTATTTGATGGTCTTATTTTAGATTATAGATAAATTAGTTGATAACAATAATTTTCACTCCATAGCCATTCTCAAGTAAAAAAAACTTGGCGTTCGTTGAATCTAGTTCTGAAAGGTCTACATGCTTGACCTATGTACTTCTTTTGGCAAAGATTGCAAGAGTATTCATGAAGTACATTTTTATTCATGTTTACAATTAATTTTTGGGCCGATTGTCAGGCAAATGGTGCAAGTACAATCATTGCCAGATCTTCTTTTAAATGCTGTTGCTCATTTTTACCAGGTTTTGATGTGATGCGTACAGGTGGTATACTATACTTATTCTTCAATTTATTGATTTTTCTTAAAAAACTTTCACCCATTAAAAAATGTTTCATTGAGGATAATGATTGTGTAGTTTAAAAATGTGACACATTTTTCGTCACATCGGTCACATATGTGACCGATGATGAATCACCTCATGTATATGCGGCGAGTGCTTGATGATAATAACTCAAATTGATTTTCCGAATACCTTACTGTTTTAATCAGGATAATGATTGTGTGATTTAAAATGTGACACATGTCTTCGTTTAATCTACACGATCTCGCCAGGAAGTTGTATCATCGTGTTGTAAGTGAAGTTGTATTATCTTGCCTAGACAGCGTGAAACAAATGAGCTTCATGTCAATGGTCTGCTTGTTTATTACATTGAGAATGACAAACTGGGAGAAATTACATAATGACGTCCTATTCCCAAATAGAATCTTCAATCGAAATGTCCTGAGAAGTGAGTCTATACACAATTGAATTAATATATAGATGGTGCAATCAAACAATTTTATCGGTAAAAACAGTAATAGATGCTACCACAGCCATCGAT